>OY728122.1:1423169332-1424419332 GCA_963277665.1 Viscum album | reverse complement strand
TCATCAAATGAAGTAGTATCTATTCCAGGGAGGTCAATAATTTTCGAAGATTGATTTAAGGTCGAGGTACCATCAGTTGAAATTAAAGGAAGCAGACATTCTGAAGACCGCATTCTTACTAGATATGGCCATGATGAATTTGTAGTTATTTCTTTCTTTTTAACCAATGCACCTGCTATATTCAGGGATCTCATGAATAGAATTTTCCGCGAGTTCTTGGATATGTTTGGGGTTGATTTCATTGATGATATTTTGGTTTATTCCAAATGTAAAGAGGAAAATGAAAGTCATTTAAGGGATATCTTGTAAACAATAAAAGAACAGAAACTGTCTGGGATATTCATCACGTGTGAGTTTTGGTTACAAATAATTTCTTTCCTTGGTCACATTGTTCAAAAAATCGCATAACTGTTGATCCTACAAAAATAAATGTTTTTGAATAATGACCAAGACCCAAAAATATAACTGAGATCCATAGTTTTCTTGGTTTATCATGTTATTACCAGAGGTTTGTTGAAAATTTTGCACGGTTATCTAGACTAATGACTAAGTTAACTCAAAAAGGTGTTACGTTCCTTTGGAAAAAAGAATGTGATGATTGTTTTCAGGAATTTAAAAGAGGTTTGTGGAATCCTCCAGTTTTGGAACTATCTTCCAGAAATGGTGAGTTTGTTATTTACAGTAATGCTTCGTTGAAAGGACTTAGTTGTGTCCTTATGCAGAATGACCAGGTAATTGCTTACGATTCACGTCATTTGAAACCTCATGAGGTAAATTGCACTACACATGAATTAGAATTAGTAGCTATTGTTTTTGCTTTAAAAATTTGGCGGCATCATTTGTATGGAGTAAAATGTAAAATATATACTAACCCAAAATGTTTGAAGTATATATTCAATCAAAAATAGTTGAACATGAGATAGAGGAGATGGTTGGAATTAATCATGGATTATGATCTTACGACTCATTATTATCCAGGAAATGAAAATAATTGAATGATTCTTTAATTCAAAAAGTAATTCTTCCTTAACCATGATATGTTTGGAACGAGATTCTATGGTTTTTTATTTGAGGAATATTGGAATAGATGTTCTGGGTGTAGAAAATTCTTAAACTTTGTTTCAGGTGTCTCTGAAATCATCACTATTGGACAGAATAAAGAAAGCACAGAAAGAAGATAGTAAGTTGCAAAAAAAGGTAGAGTTGGTTCAAAAGGATAAGTTTCTTGATTTTAACATTGATAATGATTGTGTTTTGAGGTTTGAAAAAAGAATATGTGTTCATTGTGATTCACAGTTGAAGAATGAGTTGTTATGTGAAGCTCATAGTTCCCCACTTTCTGTTCATCCTATCAGTACTAATATTTATAGAGATCTTAAAGAGTATTACTGGTGGGATGGAATGAAAAAATACATTTCTGATTTTAATGTGAATTGTTTGACTTTTAAGCAGGTTAAAGAAGAGCGGAAGTTACCGAAAGGTATGCTTCAGTCTTTACCAGTGCTAGAGTGGAAATGGGAAAATATATTCATGGAATTCGTTGTAGGATAACCTACAACATCTCGAGGTAATAATGAAATCTGGCTTATTGTTGATCGGATGAAAAAATCTGCTCATTTCCTTCTTATTCGAGATATATCGTCACAAGATCAAATTTCCCAGTTTTCTATTAAATAGATAGTCATGTTACATAGAGTTCCCATCTCTATTGTATCTGACCATGATCTGATGTTTACTTCTATCTTTTGTAATAGCCTTTAGAAGAAATTAGGTTATGAATTAAATTTTATTATTGATTTTCATCTACAATTAAACAGGCAGTCAGAACGAACAATTCAGACCTTGGAGGATATGCTACGTTATTGTTCACTGGATTACCAAGTAAGTTGGGAAAAATATTCCTTTGGTTGAATTTTCATTCAATACCAGTTTTCATTCTGGAATACAGATGGTTCCATTTGAGTAATTATATGGAAAGTGGTGTCGAGCTCTAGCATTTTTGGATGAAGTAAGTGAAAGGAAGCTTATGGGGCCAAAATTGGTAGAAGAGATGACAGAAAATGTCGTATGATTCAGAAGAACATGACAACATCTCAGAGAAGGCGGTAAAGTTATACGGATAACTAGAGAAAGGATCTCTCTTCTGAGGTAGGTAAACATGGCTTTCTCAATGTTTCTCTATGGAAAAGTGTGATGCATTTTGGTAAGAAGGGAAAATTGTGAATGTGGTTCAATAGACCTTATGAAATCCTGTAGAATGTTGGATCATTTGCGTATACAATGGCTTTACCTCTAATTTTATCCCATGTACACAATGTTTTTCATATTTCAATGTTGAGAAAGTATATGCTAGATCTGTCTCCTGTTTTGAGCCCAGAGGTAGTTCTGTTGGAAGAGAATCTCTCTTATGAGGAAAACCCATTCAAGATTCATGACCATAGAGAGAATGTTTTGTTAAAAATGTAATTCACTAGGTAATGGAATTTCGGAAAAACCATGTGGTTGAAGTGTCAACGTGGGAATCTGAATGTGTTGTGAGAGATAAATATCCCCATTTATTTGATTAGTGAAAAAAAATAGCGAGAACACAATTCCCAAAAGGGAGGAAGGCTGTAACATCCCATGTAAATAAAGAATATTATATTTTCATATTTATTAGTATTTGTGAATTAAATATTAATTTTACTTTAAGGGGATTCTATGATCGATGGCTTACCCGATACACAACAACAGGTTTCTTTGAAATCATACATTACACACTAATAATATTATATTATATTTTTAAACGGTAGTTAATGACTATGCATTGTATTGGAGGGAATGAATATAAATAACCACAATATTATTATTCATGTTTCTTAAAATTTTTTACATTTATCTAATAAATGTTTTGGGCTTAAAATATGAATGAATCTAATTTTAAGCATAAATACTGTAATATTCTTTAAAAGTTTGATTTACCACCATTTAATGGAAAACCCTCATAAAACCTAGTTTTGGTCATTTCTATATGTTCTATATGACAAAATAAAATTCCTCGTTATATTCGTGACATCAAAATTTACTTTGGGAAATTTTTTGGTATTTTTATAATAATGTTCATATTTTAATGAATAGTGAAAAATAATGTATTTTAATTCAAATGTTCCTTTTAATATAATTTTTTATATGGTTTTATTATGTTTTTAATTGATTTTAAAGTGTAATTAGAATATATTTTTAACATTTAATCTAATGTTCGTCATTGGAATTAATTTCACTTTGAAATTGGACATAAACAAATGTCAATCTTTCAAAAAGTTATTATTTCTTAAAAACACACTATTTGTTTTGACAAGAAGAATTAATTTTAAATAAATAAATAAAAATTATATGTTTTTAATTTTAAAAAATATAAATCATTTTTGAATTCAGAATAACAAATATAGCTTAGGCAGAATTTTTGGTATTGTTATGAAAAACAGCAATTTTTGATGTATATTGAAACCATTAGTAGTAGTTAAAAAACTGTTTTTTCATTTAAATGAAATTTTATTGCTTCTATGATTTGAATTTTGAAAATTCTACATACAAGGTTGTTATAATAATTTAAAATTTTTTTCAATAAGATGAAAAAAAATATTTGGTGAATTGTAACTTTTGACTTTTATTTACCGCGGTTAAATGTAAATTGGGTAATTCAAGGTCAAAAGAATTTTATAATATAAAAATTATGTTAAAACTTGTCATAACCATATGTTACGAGTCATGGACAACCATGGTCATCCTTGAGTTGGTTTTGGGACCCCATGGAGCCACTTATGAGTGATAATGACACATTAGATTAATTAACTTAAAGTAATGACAAAAATGACATAAAAATATCTTTTAGTAAATCAATTTTTACATGAGGTAATCTAAGATATCTTTTTGTCTATAAATATTATGTGAAAAGATAAAAATATTTCTTAAATCATGGTATTTGTTTTATAAGTTTTATACATCATATAAATTCAATTATTTATGACATAATAATGATGCATTATTTACCTCATTAATAATTGATTTAAATAAATAAGATTATAAAAATTAAAAAAATGTCAAAAAGCAGTCCAATTATTATTATATTATTTTATTTTGACCACGAGTCATCTTATATTCTATTTTAATTAGTTTTTGACCTTTTAAAATCTAATATCATCATATAAAAAAATAATATTTTCACACATTCCTAAAGATTCCTTCCTCCCCCTAATAAAAATCCATCACTTCTTACCCATCCCTGAAACCTCCCAAGACACTTGGATCGTCCAAAACCAACAAAAATAAGCTATGATTATCCCTATCCTCATCTTAGAAGCATTACCTTAGGCAGAAGGCACTTCAAGAAGTCATTTTGGTTCAAACCAAAGTGAGTTACCAAAATTAATGGTAAAGATGTTTCTTAAATTATTTTCGATTATTTTACTTGTCACACCCCTACACTCTTTTTAGTCCTTTATTTTATAATAGCACCATTATCCGCAATATACTAGGATGTTGTTATGATAAAGATTATAAATATAGATACACACACCACCATCTAATGGGTGATGAACATACTGTTTCTGTGGATGACAAACTAACGCCTCACGAAACGATGATTGTCCGATTATCTTATACTACCTCTAATGGGGGCCATTAAAATGGCACTATATTTATATATGATATATAATATGTCTATTATTTATTTATTATTTTGTATTTTACATTTATATCTTACGTTTATGGTTTCCATAACGGGTCAACGTGATAATTTCATTTGATGAAGTGCGGACTATCGCCCCTTCAATGTGATATGAATCGTTAGTTCCATATGAGGGAAATATAAATGATAGAGTTAATGATATTATATATGATATTATACTGCAATTATATTATACCTATGTATCATTATGTTCTAATTCCATTAATGTAGGAAATAGAAATGAAAGAAGCATTCATGCGTACCTACGGCTTACCGTCACCGTGAACGATGCATTTCATTTCTTATCTCCAAATGATATGTACTATTATAAATACATATATATTCTGGATATATATGATATATATATGATATATAAACAATGAATATAATTTTTGAGATAATGGGCTTTTGACCACTTGGACAACTTGTAATTAATAGGTGTTCATTTATTTGACTCAAGTACCAAATATCGACAAAATAACCTTTATTAAATTAAATGATTACATAATGTTTAAAACATGGTAATAATTGATATAAAAGGAATATGAAACTAGTAAAAGGTTCTTAAGAAAGTATAAATTTACATTAGTTTATTATTCAGGAGATTAACGAATGAATGGGTCAAGTCGGACACAAGGTAAGGGATTTCGTCTTAATATAATTTCATTGAGGCATATTTTTTTTATATACATGACATTATTTAATACAGTGTATATAACCCATTTGATTTTCATTTCATTAAAAGGTAATCTTTTTATACGAAGCGTTTTACTAATCTAGAGAAATGAATTATTTTAATGAATGTGGTGACAATGACCTTTTTCTGCCTCTGTGATTATTATTTGATATTTAGATTCATTAATGAGTCGTAGTGTTTTCATAAAGGAAAATAAATAAAATATATTTTTTACATTTTTTGTTGTTGAAAATGGTTTTGATAATGGATTTTTTATTTCAATATATTTAAATTCTATATTGTAATTGAAATTTGGAATTTTCATCTTTCCTTTATGTTTGTTTTATCCGTTATGAATATGTTTCTGTTCATGGGAATTATTTACGTATGTAAGTGGTTCCGTGATAAACCTAGGGTGGGTGAGCCCGAGATTTCTATCCAATGCATTGGGTAACATGACAGAGGTAAATGTGAATGTTTCTCCTAAGAGATATAGGGAATATACTGTGATGGGAATTCCAATGTAACTCCCTAAGCAGCTGTGATAGCTACAAAGTATGTATGACATAAATTCCACAAGTTACATTTATGATTTGGGATCACTATGTATAATTCATAAATAATATATTTTCATTAGGTAAGTAATATAGTTTATTTTTTTGTATGTATTGATGGAATAATTATTTTGTTCTAATTTTATATTCCCTACTAAGCTTTTTTATGATCATTAAATGTTTTTCACAGGACATAAGGATGAATAGGGTCATGGATGGGATCAAGGAAAATTCTTTTTGTCTACAACATGGAACTACACAAGATTCTTTTTTTCAAGAGTTTTTTTTATTCTATGAGAAAATGTGTACTGAGTAGAATTTTCTACTTGTAATATTCATGTTTTCATGTAAATGTTATGACCTAACTCTCTAAAACTAAAAACCTAGAATGATCCTCAATGTAAATAATTCATTTAATTCAAGATTATGTAATTTTTTAAGGCCTGGTACTTATAATTTACAATTCATTTTATTACAATAAATTGTCTTATTCATTATTCATATTTATCAAGAAAACTTGAATTTATTTTTAAATTTTGTGTTGTGATTTATATATTTACAGGTGTAACCCAATCTAGTAAAATAAATGAATGATTAAAAATATGATATTGAATGTTTAATACCCATTGATTTAACTAATTATAAATGTTATTTGTATTATTAAATTACTATACATGTTATATATCAATATGATCACCCATGCATTAAAAATTAAATTAAATTTAGACATTGTTGTAGGTTCTTCAGGCATTGATGATGGGAAAATAGTTGGGAATCATTTCACAAGATACCCATGGTAATGTGTACACCAAATATGAATTTAGTTAAGTGTGTCTCTTTGTGTAAAACAAGATATTTTTTATGGTTCCTTGAATTTGTTTGAAATGGTCTTTATGAAGCCTCAATCGTATTTATAATGTGGGACCTGACCTGGGACAACCACTAATACACCCAAACTATGGATTATAAAACATGGATATTCCTACTTATTATTTATATTTATTTATAACTAAATTAGATAACAATAATTAGTATGTTTATTAGGAAGTATTTTTTATCATGGATCGATGTATGAATATTTGGGTTCATTGGTGGATTTTTAATGCTGAAAAATCGAGTCTAAATTTTATTTATTTTCTAATTTCATATATTATGTTATATATTTATGTATTTATGTATTTTTTTTATTTTCTAAAGACTCCTTTATTATTTGTTAAACTCGAAAAAGGTTTTATGATATATTAGTAGGGGTTAAGTTGTGAAATGATAGTTGTTATAATTTACTCACACACTATAAATGTCCTATTAGGTTTTAGTTAGATCTTATTTCTCATTGTCTAGTAAAATATAAGGGAGATGTGAAAAAGAGTTATTAAGATCTAGAGGAAAATGATATGGGGTTTCTTATAACCTATAATCATTAGAAACATGAGGGATATCTTGGGATTATTTTTATTCATTTTTTAAATATATTTATTTTTTTTCTATGTAAATTTAGTACCCAATTAATGATTTTATTTATGTTTTGAATTAAAATGTTATACAGCCTAATAACATTCATATATCTTTTAATATTGTTATATTAGTATCCCAGGTATCCTATGAGGTCGAACCTACCTTCCTTGGATTAAAACTGTAAAAAAAATTTATTCTTTGTATTTATTGGAAATCGGGTTTTTCTATTAAGACATAATGATATAATAAATAAATACTAATATTATAAAATTTCATACCCATCATTCCTCCTTTTATCCCTCTATGTTTATGACATCTTATGGTGATTGGGAAGCATGGATGAGGTATTGTGGATGCATAGTTCATGAAATCACGTGATATAGAATAATTCATCACATATTTTTTAGTCGATGTAATATATTTTTATTCATGAAGATATTTTATAGGAAAATATTCATAGAAATGTTGTATCATGGGAATACCACATATAACGTATCGTGTTTTCCTATAATAATATATACTAATAATATATTATGGTAACTAATTTTATAGATCTATATTGTTGGACATATTGTTCTACACTACAATAGAGTGAGAATGGAGAACACTTCTTGATTGGTTATATTATAGTTTGAAGATGAAAATGTAGGTAAAGTTGATTTGAAAATTATTAAATAATGATTGGATTTTTTTTAAAGTCATATTCAAATTGTTAAAGATATCCTCATAATTTAAGAATAGTTGACAATATTTCCTTTTATATTCTACCCAACTATGTCAATGATTAATATAAAGGGATGTTGATTCCTAGATGTGTTGGAATATTAATGATTATAATGTGTATAGGAGAAAATTCCAAAAAAATAGATTTTCATCCAAAATTTAATGACAGGAAAATTGTTTTATATGATTAAAAAACATGGAGATACATACCTAATTATTTATGTGATCCAATTTTGAGAATATTTAATTGGAGTTAGTTTCTTATACTTAGGGAAAACATTCTAAATCATGGAATGAAGTGAGAATGTATCCCCAACATTTGTTATTAATTAGATTCTACATCAACAAAAAAATCTAGGCTATATAATGAAACATAATAATGTGAGTCTAAGGAAAAAATTTAGAGGTATAATATATTTCATTAGTAGAATCGATGAATAATCTCTAAGATAATAATCACAAGCATGGGTAGTTGTTAATGGAACTCATATATACACATTATTTCTCACTACTATTTTTATATCCTTAATAGATAAATTAATGAATTTCTATGTTTTGAAAGAATTATATAATTTCATATATTGTAATGAAGTTGAAAGAGAATATCTATATGAAAATCATATTGTAATTGCTGCAACAATATCATATACTTGGTTTTATCTGGTGTTTCTGGATGTGGATACAAGTATCTCCACCAAGTAAATAAGTGATTATATTTGGTATATAGTAGAAACCTAAAAATTATTTTATTATATTGGGGTGAAATTTTATTTTTAACAAAAAATTAAATTTTATAATTACACTTACTGAAATTTTTCTCATTTTATTGTACCAATAGGCCCATAAACACATGTCCACCTAATAAACATCCCCAAAAAAGTATCTATCATATATATTTTTCTAGGATAATCAATAATATGATATATGGGACATTATTTTAAGTGGAAAAGGTCGCTTTTAATTTTTATTCCAATGTTTTATTATAATTTATGGAAAATTTTAAAATACAAATATCTTTTTCTATTGGACTTGTTAAATCCATCTCATTCATTGGTTTTTCTTCTATAATGTTATTACATAATTTAATTATTGGGAAAATTTAGGATGGAGCATAATTTTCTTTCATGATTATATATTTTCCTCAAAGAATCAAATGTATTTATATTTTACACTAACATAAAACACTTAATTTTATAAGGTGGTGTAATAATTTCTTCCTTTGGGAATGGAGATCAAGTTCATCACCTATCAAGGTAGCTGTACACATTCTGACTCTAATATTATTATTGTGTGTGTGATAAAAAAATGAGATAGAGTGAAATTAATCCTAAAATATTTTTTCCTAAAATAAATGGTTTTATATAATGTAATTTATAGTATGTCATTGATATATATATATCCAATATTTCAAATATATTAATTAAAATTGAGTAATTATCAAACATTTTTTATATTATGTTGGTATATTATAAAATCTTGATTAGAATTTGAGAATTCATTTGATTATAATGTGGGTGATATCATGTCCACAAACACACAAATACCCATAAGTATTTATATATTCTTCCCATACATTTAAAATAATTGAAATATTTAAAAAATTCAATATGGTGGTTTAGGCTGCTGGATTGAACCATAAATTAGATTTGATTGTGGAATTAATTGATTAAACTTTATACAAATGTATTTATACTTATATATGTGTCAATGAGTGAGTTTGTTTGTATTTTAGTATATATTTATTTTTATGATGTTTCATTTATTATGGTTATATGATTATTTTGGGATGAGTACTAATGTGCACTAACATATTTTATAAAATAAGACTCAATTTTGATACGCAATGATATACCCCAACTATTACTTATAGAACATGGTTACTTATTTTTCCTGTGGATATTCCATTGTAATTTTTTTTGAATGTCCAATAAAATCCACCAATGTATTTGTTCATTGTAATGGATTCTAAATGTTGTTGGTATATAGGTTTTTTGGATCCCTTCGTTTCATATTTTACACCCATAAAACATCCATCTAATTAATTTAATTAATATAATTTCCACACTTATGTTATAAAATGATTATGTTTTGTTTATTTTTTTCATTTCCTACATTATATTTATTCTTAATATAGTTGGTTTCATGAAAAACTGGTCAATTTATATTGATGTCTTCTTAATGGGTTTAATATACCTGCATCATAAATATATCCACTCAAGATGTTTGAAAATATTAGTTTTCATGATCATGGTCATGGGTATGGATTAGATGAAGAGTGTTCATAGGGTCCATGGACAAGGGTTTAGGATAAATTTTAAAACTATCATCCTTGTAGTCTTATGGGATGTGCATTCATTTTATTATAAATTTTTTTATCATTTTATATATATATTTTTCATCTAATTTTGGATGCTATGTAATAGATGTACTTGTTTTTTAGATTACACATGTATAGTTGTTACATTCATTTTGATGTTTCTTATATTAACAAAAAAAATATCTCATGGAAAACCAAATTTACATGTTTATTTCATTAATCTATATGTATTATTTTAATTTTTCTAACATATTAAAAGTGTCATTCTTGTCTTTCTGCATGGATTTTCCATAACATTATAATAACTTAAAGTGGGGGGAAAGACAAAACATCATTCCACCATTCATCCCTCAGTATTTAAACCAACCCATTGTAATAAAAAAACATTCCTAAGGTATTATGGATCTTTATATTCTTTTCATGAGTGGTCTAGTTTGGTTTTTTACATTATATATTCACAGAACCATAAATCCATTTATTTATTTGAATTTATACAAAAATTATTTACAATATTGAGGAAGGATAACGATAGTAAATTTTTTGGGATTATGAATAGTGTACAATGAAATGACAAAAGATAGTTATATGTTTAGTAAATAATATTTCTAAATATATAATGAATGTATATAATTTATTTAATATTATGGGAACTGAAAATATTTTACTGAAAATGAATTGTAAAAAGGCTTGGGAAATAATATAAAGTAACCCTTACCATTATTATCATTCAATTTTTAACAATATACATTTAGAAAATTTAAATTATTATAAATTAAATAAATATCTTGTTGAAACATTATTTTATGGAGAAAAAAAGGAAATATTAATTTTTATAAAGGATTATTGGTTAAAAAGTAGGGATTTATAAATGATATTTGATGGACATTTCAAGTTATAAAAAATATTTTTAGTGTAATTTTACTATCTGTGGGGTTAGTGGGAAGTTCAATAATCAAAAAGATCAATGGGTATTGTTGAAAAATAGTTGATTAGGTTGAATTTAGTTTTAAAATTCCAAAAATAATGTTTTTTGAAAAATAATATACTTAAAATTATTTAATTTTCATTCATATAAAATAATATATATGTATGTAATATTTCATTATTTTATACCGTGTTTTACTTTTTTAGAAAGATACCAAAACATACCCATTACCCAATTTCAATGTCTGGAATCAATATTTGAAATCCATTTTATTAGAATATTTATCTATATACTCTAAATGTAATTAATATATAAATATTATAAGTCATATAAAAATATATATTTTTTGTGTATGTAGTATTCATTTTGATATTTGTAAAGTATTCAAATATCACTTTATTTATTTCTTTGTTACTGATATTAAATATAGTAAATAAATTATTTATAAATATTTTATTTTATTTTCAATAATAAGGTTCATTTATATTTTTCAAATTGTTCTCATGTAATTGATAGATTCCCTCAATTAGATTCAAAAAAAGTATTTCCAAATAAAAATTATATAAATTCACATCATTCCTTATTCTAAAATCATGATAATAATTCAATAGTTCACTATATATTTTCTTATCTGAAGTAATCTATCTATTTCTTTAAATTATTTTTTCTTGGTGTATTGATTTCTATGATATATTCTAGTGGTTTCATATATTTCCTTTTGTAATATTATTTTGTTTTATCCATTATAATGGATAAAATAGTAAAATATTCATTTCATTTATTTGAATCAACAATATTATCAGTTTCATTTTATTTAATAGTATATATTATTATTGTATATTTTATTCAAAATATAATTATTGGTTATGAAAAAATATAATATATTTTGATTAGAGATAGGAATATCAAATCAAGGTTGTTGAAAAAGTATAATAATAATCGTTGTTTATGTGAATATGGAATTATTTCTATTATTAAATAAATTTATTATTTTAATGTACTTTTCTAATAATTCAATTTTACATTTTACCTACGTATATTTTGAAGTATGATTAATTATCTAATCCAAAATAATATAGTATATGTAACACCCTAAATTACTAGAATATCCTATATGGGTAATATTTAGCAAGAGACAAAACGCTATATTTTTGGGATATAGTAACGGTTCACACTAGCTTCATGGAATATTTTATAATGTATTTTAATAATTTATGTTGTTTTATTCATCATAGATCTCCTAATATGCATCCTAATTTTATGAATCTTTTTTTTGATAAAATGAATATAGAAAAAGGAAATTTCATTTAACAATTTTTACATACAAATAGGTGAATCATGAATGTCAAATGTAATTGAGCTTTAATAAAAAAAATTGAAAAAATATATATGGGATAATATATCAATATATTTTGTAATTGTTCTACTGATACCATTTTTTATTAATATGTTATCAATGTTGTTTTAAATAAAATTAACACATCTATTCAATTTTAACAATACTATATGGACATAATGTAGATGATTTTGTTTATATATGTGTGTTAAAAGTATCAAGACACAATAATGTTTCTAAATATATCATTTAAAATAATGAAAAATAATAATAATGGTTTTGGAATTTTTTTAGTTTTATCCGTACATAGTTGAAGCTAAACATGACTTGCCATACTCAAATGTGTTTAAAGTTAGATAGAAACATAAATATTTTCAAGTATGTGATTTTTGATTGTGTATTAGAATTAAGAAGATCATTTTCTCACAATATACCTTTATTGTAATTATGATAAAACAATAATTATTATTTTTAAATTTTAATGAAGTATATTGAGAACTCTACGGTATAGAATATTGATCAACTATATATTGTATAATGAATGTGGATAATTCTATCATTGATTTAAATTTTTTATATGAAATGAATCATATAATTAATTTTATCAAGTTAATAATTACAATTACTTGGGGTTGCCAAAATTAATTTGTGAATGGTAAGAGGTGTTCATTTTAATTTATTGAAAAATGTCAATTCCTCTTTTAATAATTATTATTATATTTTTATACAAAGGATAAAGTATATGATACATGGGATGGAACGAAATTCAATACTAGTATTAGGGGGTCTAAAACAGTTGAGAGTGAGGGAATCCCTTTGAATTAGGTTAACTCCCTCAAGGTTGAGCGAGGTGATATTGGTGAAGAAAGTGACATTGGATCCTGATGCTGAAAGGGAGGCTAGGTGATCTGCAACATTTTTCCCCTTCCTTCATGTGTGGGTGAGCCAAATATTTATGTTAAGTATATTTTAAAATTTACTAATAATATACAAAACTAGAATGGGAGTGGTGCCCCTTCCCAGGTGATATTTATATATAATTTGGGAGTATGTCTCATCACGGGAGAGGGAAATGTTCTTATGCTCCAACAGAATGATTACAATGAGGACTATATTAGCCTCTACCTGAAGTGCACTGCCATCACCAAAGTGTGATGTGAATGCAAGGAAGAAGCTCCCTCCTGAGTTGTAGACCACTCCTCCAAATCGTATAATACCAAAAATACATGAGTTTTCAATATTTAATATGAAACCATATATTACTGGGATCCATTTTATCCAGCGACCCTACGCTCTGTCAATAGGTGGAGTGGCCAGTGAGGATCTATCGTGTTGGATACATAGGGGAGCTTCATGCCAGTTCTCGCTGATGGTGACCATATCAATCAACCATCTTCTAGTTCTCCTAATGATGGACCTTTCTATGAGGTAGAACCCTAAAATATAGAATTGTTATAGGCATATCAGAGGAACCAAAAGTGAAAAATATAGATAATAGACCTCACTACCCTTTCAGGGCCTTTCTCTGATGTCCCCTGAAACCACCACTCAATGAATGTAATTTCCCAAAGGCCAGTTAGAGAGATCTCTATAAAATTTCCAAATAAATTCCTCACCTCTTGCACCTAATTTACGTTATATAATATGTGGTTAGTGTAATCTTCCCACTTGTTGTTTCATCAATAAAATCAGGATGAAATATTAATACCCATTTTCATGATGCCTTCATCTGATGGGATCACAAAGTTCGTATTTCACCACATAAGGAAGTTGTATTTGGTTGGTAGTTTAATACACCACAAAATATCATTCCAACATTCCTAGTTCATTTGGGGGTTGAGATGCTTCATAATTATTTAGAATTTACTTCCCATATTGTGAGGGGTGAACCCACACTAGTCCATTTCCGATTAAATGTGGATCGAATCGAATATATCAGGCTAGTTCATGATAGGAACATATATAAAGAAATACGAAAACATACTCACCCCCTTGAAGGTAATTACTGTTGCCAAACACCCCGAGGATTTATGCTATGATCCCACCACATTATGTTTCTAGAAGATTATATTGACTTCTCCCACTATCCACTAAGAGTACTGTTGGAGGCTCAAGATATGGGGACATATCTATACCCTGAATGTGTATCTCGGTATGTTGTCCACTTCAATGTAGTCGTCATAATTGTGGCCCATAATCCTCCCCCAGAGAGACTAGTTCTCCATGATCACCAAGGTGAGCTTTCCATGAATGCCCTGAAGCATGGCCCCCAAACTCTTAATATTAATATACCTCCCTGATTTGGTCAATCTATTCTATCCTATGAAACCTAGTGCCTCTTCTATTATGCATGTGCATCCCTTAAGAATCTATCCAGAACCATGTAGATAGATTTAATCCACCCATTCGGCACTGAAGTATAGGTCATTTCACACACCAGTATTGATGTTTTTAAAGACCATTGGTGATTTTTTTGTGAACTATAGTATATATTATGGATATAAAACATTCAATTAGTTTATGTTTTTTGAAATTATAGAGGAGTTCAAGAAGAGTTATGGGAGAGAAAATCATACAAAAGTAATTAATAGATAAATTATTTAATTAAAGGTGGTTTATATTATTTAACTATTTCAAAATACTAAGGATTGTAGAATTTTGGTAGCTTAATGTTTTAATATACGAAACAATTTTATTGTTATAGAATTTAAGATAAAAAATGAAAATTTATAGAGTTTTAGTTGACACAGAATTTATGTGCTTGGTTAAAAAACTATTCCATCGTATAATGGGGGGTTATTTTCCACGATATATATCTAAATGGTTTACATCATATCTTAATAAATAAGATAGTTTACTAAACCTGACCCATTTTGACTTAATATTCTTACATAGTTAATTGAATAATTTAACAACCTTATAAAAATAACAATTTATTCCTTTGTTTTTTGGAATGGGGCCACACAAGATTATGGAATATGATTTAAATTTATTTAGAACATACCATGTTAATAGTCTAAAATAATATGTTTTGATGATAAAATAAAATTTTCCTAAATTTTCCCATGAAAACCATTAAAATATTTTTTTCCATTCCTATAAACATTTTGTTGTCACCTGGGGTAATTTTCTCATATATTGATGATATCTCCATACCATTAGGTTTATTATAATGTAGATATAATTTAAATTTATCTCTATATTATTTTTTATTGTAGATTTAGATTTCATCATTCTTAAAAATAACATTATATGGTTATTAATGTTTATCAAGCATTTTTTAATTTATTTGAGTAATTGATAATGGATTATGTTTTCTATGATGATAAATGAGATCTACCATATTGTATATATTATAATTCTTAAAAATAATCTATGTTTTTAAGAATATAATTATTTTTCCTATACTGGTTTAATATATATGTAAGTTTTTTTATGAAATAATGGATTTATTAATCATTGATGATGAAATTTATTTTTAGTCATTATATAATGTAAATTTTGATAAATAATTTATCTTATTAATAAATCATTTATTTAATTATGATCATGTGTTTTAAAAGGATATCAATTTACTTAATGGAAAATAATTTATCATATTATAAATATATTTTTCTGATTTTAGATACTTTTTTATATTAATGTTTATAATTTTAGGAAATTGATTTAAATAATGGTATTATTCAAAACCTATAAAAACAATTACTTTAGATACATTTATTTATGAATATACTTAATGAGGATAAAAAAATGGTATATATTTATGAAAAAGCGATTTAGAAATAAATTGAAACAAAATTCATTATTAATGGGATAAATTATTTGATTATATGTGTTTAAGGACTATAATAACACATGGAGTAAGTAATGTGGCATAAATAAATGGACCATAATTTCAATAGTATGTATTCAAAAATGATTTATTATATGGATGATGATGCAATTCATATCAATATATAATGATAGATGAAATTACTTTTTAGGATGATTTTTCGTATTTTCATTAAAAAGCATAATATTCGATAATTTTTTTATGATTTTCAAATGTTAACATTGTTGGTTAATCTTGTGAATTGAAAATAATGGTATGATATTTTATTATGCTACTAATGGAAAACAAATAATTTCCATTCACTAGTAAAAAATAGTTTTTTTTAATTCTTATAATATTTGACATAAAATATGTTATATTTTTTAAATATTTATATGAAATTACTTCCATGGACTAAAAAACCAATAAACAAAAAAATAGAAGGAATAATAAATGGTAAAATAATACATAAAACATTTATTTAATTTACCACGTTTATGTAGTGTCATTCAAAATAATTGTATTTAAAGGAATGAGTTCACAAGGCATATAATGTTATGAGAGATAAAACATTGAGTTAAAATATCTTCTATGAATATCATGAGATTTATTTTCATTATCTACATGATCCAAATATGTATTCTTCATCAAAAAATATTGAATCGTTAACAAATATATCAAATTTATAAATTAATTATAAGTATATAAAACATGGTGATAATATTAATAAATACAATCATGAGATCATTTTATAAGTAGGCTGCAAAAATAAGTTGTGAATCGAATGAGTAGATTAAAAATTAGAAAATATAGAGAATCAAAACTTATGTATGACCCTCGACAATGTTCAACAAGACATTATAAAATTTCGGTGTGAATTAGAAATTTAATCGTGTAAAGTGGAATAATTGAGACATCACTATCATGTGTTGTGAAATTTTAATTTTAACATTGGATATATAAATAATGTACTCTTAAACGGCCATGTAATTGATATTTTACATCATTTATACATTATATAATATTAAATGATGCTTTTGGATGTCAATTTTTTAATAAGAATGTTTAACTTACGATAAAAGCCTTTTATATCAGTTATTTATTTACCAATATTTAAAATCAGACAACAAAGAAATTATTTTAATATTTTTTGACAATTATATTCATTTTTAATTGAGATTTTATTTAGTATGAATACTACATAAAATGTTAATACCTTATACATGTTTTGGTTGATCATGCCAAAAATTATATGCATCGTTATAAAATACTACTCATTATTATTTTACTCACCCACTATATACGTACATTAGTGTAAATATAGAAATTGTAAGGTATGATGCCTTAAATGGAATAATTAATTCATCATTGGTTATTTTTCGAAAGAGATATTTTTTATGAGTTATGTGATGATGTTCATTCACATTGAGATAAAACATTGTGCACTATCAATAACTAATAAACCCGTTTTTTCAAATTGGGGATATTTATAGTATATCTAGACATGTCACACCTCGACCTGAAATTTCCTAATTAATTTTTAAGATTCCAACATTATTTTTATGTTTTTGTTTTAGACCAAAAGTTTCAAAAATTTTGATTCCCCAAAGGATTTAACCTTCCAGAGAGTTATCCCACATATTTAGTTTAACCATACACTTTCTTTGAATATTATTAAACAATTTTAGAAGACTTTTTTTTGGATAGAATATGGTTTGTCTATAAATGTGGTCAAATAGTGGTGGTGTCCTATTTTACCAAGTGTAGGTTCAGAATCTGTTCAAATATATATAAATCATATAAAAACTGTGGAAAGTAACATATTTTATATTTTTCAAAATTAAATTTATTCCCCTAATGAATTAAATATTATTCCACACTATTACATATCCCATATTAACAACATAACCAATGATCCCCCTATTGAAAAAAATCCCTCATATAGCCCCTCTACTCATTAGGTTATTCAAAGTGGTTTCTGCCCAATTTAGGGCTTGATCTCCTAGATTAGGAATCCTCCTCCTAGATTATGAATCCTCCTCCATCATTTAATCACTTCCTCTATCTCTATATTATTTTAGGCTCTCCTACTCATGAAACACCATTTTGGATGATCCCAAAAGTGTATGATTGAACCTATTTTTGGGATTTTTTTGTGTCATGGGTGTGTGATGTCTATTTCAAATTCATTTAATACCATATTAAAAAAATAATACCATTGACCATTGATTCAAGGTTAGTTTTCCCAATTCCTAAATCCATAATTTTAGAACCATTCATTTAATATATTTTGAAATTGTTTTTTTGATGAATAATGTTAGTTATAGGTGTGGTATTTATATCTAAATAGAATATTTGATTTCATTTTTGTTTCACTAGAAAAAGAAGAGGTTTTCTATTTTATACATTATATAAAATGTGATTTTCCAAATAAATGCACACAAAATGATTATAAAATTTCCGAAATGTATCTTCAATAGGTTTTTTAAACTGAAGAAATTTATCCATGGTAATCCATTTTATCTACAAAGGGATCATTTGGTCTTAGATTATAAATTTTTTAATTAATATAGAGTTTTCCAACTATCATGTTTTTTAATATATTTCTTAAATATATTTATAGTTCATTAGAAACCATTTTATAAATATATTTTTTCAATTTTTAATACCTATACACATATAAATGGATGTTTATAATAATAAATTTATTAACATTTTTTCAAAATGATGTGAAAATGTGTACATTTATATTAGAAAAATCTATATATCTAATTGAAAAAGAATATACAAATAAAAAAACATTTTGGAAATTAAATTATATATATATAACATAGTTTTCAAAATTATATTCCCATGTTATTACTTGGTGATATTTATTTGGTTATTATTATTTATATATGATTGTTATGTGAAAAATGTTTCTCAAAACAATTATATTTTTTTGGAAACATATAAACCTGGTATGATGAGAATATATTAGATGATGATACCCCAGAAATATATATTCTATGTAAGTATTAGTATAACCCCTACTGAGTTAAGACATGATAACTATTATTTCTACTAGATATTAGTGATTTATATACTCGGTGAAACAATCCATAGAATCTTATAGGGCTCTAAAATAATATTCATGTAAGATCATGACATTTCGATGGGGTATGTTGGTATGTTCATTTTGAATTATGTCTCATTCAGTTGGTAAATAGGATGATTTCCATATATTGTGAAGTAATCAGGTGGTGTCTTGGGGGTTTGGGAGAAACAAATGTGAAAAATCTGACCAACTAGATCACTTTTCACTTTTTGAACACAATTTATACTAATCATGCATTATAACCATGAGGCGTCATAGAGGAGGGTCCCTAATGAGAAAGCCTTGCAATGAGGCCCCAAAAACTATGTAGCTCAAGCACCTCATGGATATAGGTGAGTGAATGAACACTACATTATTTTTTAAACCATTCTGGTTTCCCAGAAAAAGATATATATCATTGCCTCCTCAAAAAAAGAGGGTTCCCTATTTTTGGTACTCAAATTTTGACATTATTTTGTCAAAAAAATTTCCTCACAAATAGAGAAATTTTACTGTTTCCCTAAATGGTATTTAAGAGTTCTTACCCAATTTCTTTTCACTTCCACCTACAGTATCATGGGTTTTTAACATTGGCCTTCATCATCTACCTAGGATTATTCTCCTATAATTCTTAGCCATTTGATGTACCATTGGTACAGAATCAAAACACTAAGTGAGTATATGAGTCCTCTTTTTTATATTTTCTATAAGAACCATGGTTGATAGCTTTTTCTCCTCTCAACTCCCCTAACCCTTGTTCTTCCAACAGATTCATATAATGATTAGTAAATGTTATCTGGTCTCGAGTCAAGATCTATAGAAGAGTTATATTTTTTCTGTAATCATAATTCTGGTGTTAGAATAATTAATTTCTCATATTCAAGATGATAATATTATGTTTTTGGTTCTTCTAATTTTCATTAGTGTCTTGAATTTATGTTTTAAATTACAAACAACGAATTGGGGCCCTAATTCATGTTTGAGGGACCCCTTATTATCCCTATTGGATTCATTGAGGAGGAGTGGATATTGCCAACAACTACTAATGGGGCATGCCACTTCCTTGAGGATGGTAATTTTGTTTTAAAATAGAATATATATGGTTTATAATGTTTATACACTGGTATTTGTGCTTATAATATTGTCTTGGGAAAAAGTGTCGATTGCCTACACGTGAAAATTTTAATTGGGATATGATATGATTAGGTGTAAGGATGATAAATGGATAAAAGGGAATATCACTATTTCTAGAATCTATCAATGGTATTGTTGATGGGTATGGTTTTTATCAAATGGTAAAAAGGGTATGATGTGGAATTTTCATACATTATTTAATGCAAAAGGCCCCTATAATGTTGATAAAAATAAAAAAGTGATATCATATTATTGATTTTTGATTAATGGTAATTGATTAAAACCATCATAAATGTGATTATCGGTATTATGGTATGTTGTACTAAAGCATATAATCCTAGGGTGGTATGAAATAATGTTTCAGGTACCCGATTCATTCATGGTTTAGAGAATAGACTAATGCTCTAGACACCAAGGGTGTGGACATGGTGTTTTATATCATGGTTGGGATGGAAAAACATGGAATTCCAAATCCAAATTTGAATAATTGGACTAATTATACTTTTATATTTAAATTTACCCCTAAAATATATGGTATAGAAAATAATCATGGGATGAAGCGGGTTTGATGGGTTCAGGTCCCACATTGAACCAACAATAAATTTGGTCAATATTGAATATTGTTAATTAATGAGACCTAGGGTATCTTCTAACTCTAAATATTTAATTTACTTCTAAAACAATATTTCATAGATCATATTTTTGAGACACCATTGGTTTCGTCCTATTCAGCTGTACTCATACCCTGCAATGTACTCCATTGGTACCCCGAGCATAATCCTTGTTTTCAGGACCTGATATGTGAATGGGACCTATTAATGATTGTTAATTTATTATATAGAATGAAACATTGGACCAAATATACCTTCAAAAACCATTTTGGGGTTCTTCTTTAGTGTTTTATTTTGTATTCTCTTTTGGAACTATAAAAATTTGTTACCTGATATGGTTATTGTTTGTTTTTCTTGGTACTTCCTCAGAGTTTGGAGTTGGTTATGAGATGAAGTGTTATTGATTTTTACTACATGTTGTTGGATATTATTGGGTTGAACATTTATTAACTATATTAGGGAGAATATAGTTTTCCAATGTATTTTAGTACACCCTTGTTGATATTTGGTAGCCTCTGGCATACAGTTTGACGTGCATGAGGTCATGTAATGATCCAACACATGGCACTAGATTAGTATGGACTATAATGGGATGTTATGATGTGGTATAAAAGGGTTTTTATCTTCAATTGATTTACTATTTTGGAAATGTATAAAGTATGCCAATATTTGTCAGTCTATGGTTTTTTGCATGTTCATGGGAGTAGATAACCCATATATGGGGTAAAAACCATATTTCCAATGTGGGAGTGTTTTTTATGTTCATTGTTATGGTTGAATGTTATTTCACCTTTGGTGATAAACATGTTTTGTAATATTAATTTTTATATAATTTTTTACATGGTTCATTATTGAATAAGGGTTGTGTATTCAATAATTATTTTGGGAATATAGGGTTTTATGTTACATGAATAATGTCTCAAAAACATATAAGGAAATGTTATTTGTGGGAAATATAACACTTTTCTCTTTATTATGAGATTTAAATATAAGTATTAATTAAATGTAAAATTGAAATTTCATAAAATGTAATTATTTTAAATATTAATGTTTCAAATTATGCCTAATGTGGAATTTTTAACAATTTAAAATTTAAATAAGTTGATGTGGGGTCTATTGTAATGTTTGAAATTTTGAATTATTGTTCACCAAAAATTATCCATTAACCATTTAGGGATGATTGAGGGTAGTGATAGTGATGTATTCATAATCTTTGAGTTAGGGTATGAGGAATATATTATTATGGGTAGTTGTGTCCCTAGTTTTTAAATTTTGAAAGCCAAATTCCTTGTTCCCTAAAACATGAATTTGAAATTTTAGAGGGATTCCACCACGATGTAGGTTACTGGTTAGGAGACTTCATGATATTGCTAAAAATTATCCTCTATTAGGGTTTTAAGAACCCTAATTGGTTCTATATGTAATAGTGGATGTGCAATTCCATAATAAATTTTCTCATTTTATGAAATTCCTGGAGAGAGACCAAGATTGAAAATACATAGTATGTTTTATTTGACTAGAGAGTTTAAAATACCAAATACTATATCATTTTTGGGGAGGATGGACCCAAGACTCTCAATTTTGGGATAAATTTTACCTATATAATTCTACCCAACTTAGAGACATCTCTATGCAAGGGGATAAGTTTTTAGTGTAAATGTTTTGAGGTCCATCGAAGTAAAAAATGCGATATTTGTGTTCAGATTTAATATGAAGATGATATATTGCAGAATGATTTGTAAGAACATTTACTGGATCATTTCTATTCATAGACTCTAATATAAGAGAGATATATAGTGTTTTTTAGGTTATCTCAGAAGAATATGAACATGATGGATTATAATGGCCGTAACCCCAAAATCGTAGAACTTTTTTCCAATAATGGTGTAGTAAATAGAAGATATTTTGTGACCTATTAATATTGAACATATATGTCATATCAAGTCCCAAGTTAATATCATTTATTTTTAGAGGTTTTATGAAGTAGTGGATTACGCTCTCATTTCTAAAGGGAACCTGAAAGAGGTTTCTAGTTGTGGAAATATGGTTTTAGTGGGAGGCCTAGTGGTATGGAATATGATTGTATGAAGTATCATTATTATAGAATTCACAAGGGTGGTGGAGTAAATATTAAACCTGGAAGGGGATCAATCTCACAATGTTTTAATCGCATGCCATGCGAATAGTTTGGATGATCGGGCCACATATGTGGTCGGTTTCCAAAACCATTTGTGGATTTAAGAGATAGAAGGAGGATAGGTAACATATAGAGGTTATTTTGTAACCTTAAAAATAATGTGAGTATTGAGGAACTATGATGAAATAGGGAACCCTAATGGTTTATTCTACACCATATCGGTCTAGAAGATAGATTTCTACAAGCCATACAGGTTGTGGAAGAAGAAGTGATCCTTTAATAGATGGCAATCCTTATCAAAATAGTATAATAGTTCTAGGGACTCTTACGTGTTTCTAGTGTAGGGGAACAAGATATAGATATCTTATATAAACATTAAATCCATCATAAAAACCATACATGAAATATAGTGATGTAAAATGAATAATATATCTACTTGGGGAAGTATTCCACAAGTATTCTGTAGTGATATTTTCATTTCACATTTAATAGAAATGAGGTGTAAAATGATTTTCATACAATCGTAACAAACCCCTCTGTATATTTATGGCATTGGGGTGGTTATGTTTTGTTATATATAATATATTTAAAGTATGTACAACTATAAATAATATTTTTAAGAGTATGTAAATATGATTTCATTTCTTTGAGATACATCATTTGGCTTACAGTTTATGAATTTTGAAGAGTGTATTAGAGGGAACTATAACATCTATATTATTATGGGAAAAAAGACATGATGTTTTTTGGGCAGGTCATGGTAGATAAATACTGATAAATTTTTTTGAATAGGGTATGAAAGGAGGCCTCATATTATAAGTGAGGGGAGGGACACATATAGAATTGCATAATATATTTAAATAATTATAATCCATTTTATTGTGAAATTTTAAGAAAATGGCCATTTAATTTATTATAAGTTACTAAATTGTCTAAATGTATTAAAATTATAATTTACACACTTTTTTAAGTGTAATTGTTACCCTTATCTTGTAGTATATCCCCTGGATCAATTTTTTTGGACCATAAATGTGTAATTTTTTTTTCTATTAATCAGTATGAATAAATTATTTGTTCCTTATTACCTAGAATAATTTTCATGATTAAAAATATATCATCCATTTCATAAGAATCATATTTTATGAGTGTTATTAATAAGTTTTTTCAGAAGTTAAAAAATCACAACTAAGTATTTTTTTTAATTATTTGTTATATGTGATGAGAGATAACAATGCTTCTAAATATATCAAATAAAACCCTGAGAAAACATTCTAAATGGTTTTGGAAAAGATTTTAGATTATTAATGGTACACAAATGAAGTTGAAGATGACTTATCAACCCATGAAATAAAGAAAATCCGATTAAAACATTAATTTTTTAGGTAATGTGATTTGGGAATGTGTATTGGAATTAAAAACACATATTTAGAATTATATCCCATTACTGTTATTTTGATATGAAATAAATATATTTACTAAATTTTTTTGACACATTTTAGAGAAATATATAGTATATTATATCGATCAAAATTATATTTTATTAATAAAGGGGGAAATTATATCATATTTTCTAATGTTTTGTATGAACTAAATGGTATAATTAATTTTATAAATACATGAGCTACAATGACATGTTTTCGAAAAAAATTATTTTTGAGTCATTATGGATTTACCTTTTAATTTTTTGTATGTCATAAATTATTCATGTTAATATGTATAAGAGTGTTAGACCAAAAACACATTATATAAGGGATGTTAAATATTATATATATAGGACCTTTTAGAACCCATAAGAAGTGTCACGACCTGTCATCGGGACCCGTGCCGTGACTACCCCAAGCCCGCCTTCCATAGGCCAGGGGCTGGCGACTAGCACCAAGGCGTAAATCCTGGTAAAAAGGGAAGGAATTGCATTTGTAAAGTAAACAAACACCATAGAGTAAACAAGCAGTAGAAGTAAACACTATGTAAAAATAGTGTACAACAGTAAGTGCGGAAAGTAAGTGGGCCAGTATACAAACCCAAACTGAAAGTAAAGTACAACTGGAAAATGAAAACAGCAACTGTAATGTAAAGCCGCAACGCCGAGCTGTCCACTGGAAATCCCACCTGAAGGGTAGGTACAGATAGCTCCACTGCTCCTCGGGTCCCGTCGTCCACTCCGAGTATGTCCCTCCCAGTGGTCCACCTCTAGGTATCGTCCTGCTCTGCAAGCCTCAACCACGTTCAACGTTGTCCTTCCTCTGCAACCAACACAACGTAGTGCGGGCATAGCCCGTGCAGGGGTGAGTATAAGCTACTCAGTAGGGACCCCGAGTCCCCCGAAGGTCTCCCAGTATCCACAAAGGATAAACCACAAAGGAAAGGTAAATCACGAAGTAACATCCGAAACTTCTTAGGTATATTTCCAAACATATACTTAAGTCATCATTTCTCGTTCCGCTCCAACATCCGAGCCCAAGTACAACCCAATCCACACAAGAAAGCAATACGTAATTCCACACAGGATAGCACAACAAAATCCACAGAGTAATGTAAAACAATATTCAGCTCACACAGGTATACTTCTTCAAAAGTCTATAGAGATGATCACTGATCCATCTAAGTCGTCGGACCCACAAAGGATCGATAGGTACTAACCCCCGTAATGACCCACACAGGATCGGACCCACATAGGATCTGTAGGCGCTGGCTCACACAGAACCGTTGAGCGCTGACCCACACAGGATCGGACCCACACAGGATCGGTAGCACTGATCCACACAGGATCGCTAAGTGCTGCAGTCTTCGTCGTCGAATCCACTGAGGATCTCTGCACAGTCGTCGTCGCAGGAACAGTAGCAGTCGCAGCCAGCTCTAGGGTTCCCGCACACAGCAAGCTCGTTTCGGAGGGTCCGCTCCACGAGCTGAGAGGCTGATACATCAAATGACACATAGTCCAGAGTTGATGTATCCAAAAGTTCCGTATCGTCAACAGGAACACAACGTCGCAGACAGCGCGTCAATCGGACGCCCGGTCTGAGAGTTATTGGCTTTTTCGTCCCAGGGGCCCGGTTGGTTTCTAAGGCAAAACCAACCCGACCATACTCCACCTATGTCCAAACCTCGGCCATAGTAAGAAAAAATATCTATCTCACTTATAGGAATCCAACAAAGTAGACGGCACGTCATTTGGATGTCAGGAGCTTAAGATATGAGTGTTTCCGCTCTGAGGGCCCGGTTGGTTTCGTGTACGAACCAACCCGGCCGAACTCAAAGTAATCCGAAACCTTGATTGCGATATACCGAAATGACCGTCTTGATTCAAGGATCACATCGCAACTGACGGTGCTTCGATTGGAGGTCCGTAATCCATGTTATGGTCAAATGACCGAGGATGGTCCGAAAACGGGGGTTTCGGGCTCGAACTGACCCGGCCCGAGACCCCCCGGTCAGCCCGAACCGGGTCGACCCACCCTGGGTCCGGGTTGGCCCGGCCAGGCATGGCCTGGCCCGGCCTAGGAAAAGCCTGCCCAGCGCGCTGGCCAGCTCGTCCAACTGCCGAGCCATTTGGCAAGGGGGGGCGCCTGCCCCCCTGGTGTAACCGCGACCCCCCAATTAAAAGGGACGTTTTGTGCTGGACGGCCGTGGGAATTAATTCCCATGACTTCCCTTTGTCCGGCCGGCCCGCACCGGCTGGCCGGTTCTGCCAACAAGGACCGGCGACGGTCGGTCCTTCTTCCTTCGCCGACACCGACGGCCCGAAACCGGACGCTGGTCACCCTGCTCCGCCGCGGCCCTGCTCCGGCCGCGGTGTCTTCGGTTTTCTTCGACGCGGCACGACGGCGTCACATCCTTGTTCAACTTCACGGCGCGGCATGACGGCGCCGCACATTACTTGTCGTACGATCCTGTGTGGTGCGACGAAACCACACCATTCCGTCCCAACCACAAAGAATCATACAAGGATAAAGGAGGAGGGTCGGTCGTGTTTGTGCGGTCCGGACCCCTCTCATTAATCTATATCATTTGGTCGTATTTTCACAAAGAATGACAAGGTGATAAACACGAAAAAATTAAATAAACAACCCCTACCTTGATAAAAGAGATGATGAACGTTGGTGTCGCGAAGCGAGGATTCGAAGACATTGACGGAGATTTCGTCGCGGAAAACCATCGTGAAAAGAGACGTCGCGGAAGAAAAAGGTCATGGAAGAATACGTTGCGTCGCGGGTCGGTGTCGCCAAAGACGGTCTCTGAGGGCTCGGCGCTCCACATCGGAGATCGTTCGTTCTTCGCGTTCTTCTTCAAAGAGAATGAAGAACTCAAGACTTCCTTAGCTTTTTCACCAAAGGCTCTCAAACAACTAAACACCAACCCAATAAAATAAGTTCTGAACTTATTTTATTAACACATCAATGCTTTTGAAATTCAAGCGTTTGAATTCCACATTAACTCACGTCATTAATTACATAAGTTAATAAACTTAAGTTAACAAAATTAATGTGAGTTGAGGAGGTTAGAGGATATGAAGGGGTGGGGTTCGTGTGGGCCCCAACACCCTCATAACATCCCAAGGGAGGTTGGGTAGTTAACCAACTTCCATCCAAAGGATTAAACACTTAGTGTAAAAAAAAATTGTTGCTAAATTTTTATTTTTAACTTCTACAATTTTTAACAACTTCTCTCGTGTAAATGCAACTCTGGATTAAGCATTCCTAAGAAATTACTAGCGCTGCGGTTCCATCGGTGCCTTTGAAATTCGATTCCGAGCACCAGTTCAAAAGATAGGAATTCTCACTCGTTCATTTACTGAACGTACCCGAGCTAAACTTCGGATAAAAATTCTTGGCACACCGGGCCTTGGAATCAAGTGCCATCTGAAACTGCGTTCTTGTAAAATCCCAAAGAAAATTAAGAAAAAAAATCCCTTGAATTTTATGGGTCTTTACATTACTCCCGCCTCAGGGATTTACGTCCCCATAAAGATACATCAAAAAATAGGGAAACAAATGTGGGTACTGAGTACACATCTGAGCCTCCCGCTCCCAAGTGCTCTCCTGGAGGTTCCCATGCTGCCATCTGATGCGCACTAGAGGAATCGACGGTCCACGTAGGACCCGCTCCTGTCGATCCTCGATCTCCACTGGGACCTCCAAAAAAGTCGCCCCATCATCAAAGTCGATCTCCCCATGGTCAATGATATGCATCGGGTCGTGCACATATCTCCTCAGCTGAGATACGTGGAAGACGTCGTGCACCCGGTGTAACTGAGGTGGTAGAGCCAGACGATAAGCCACCTCGCCAATCCTGCCGAGGACCTGGAATGTTCTGATGAAGCTTGGAGACAACTTGTCGCCTCATCCAAATCTCCGTAATCCACGTCGAGGTGATACACGCAAGAAGACGTGGTCGCCATCCTCGAACTCTAGCGGCCTTCGCCTCCTATCAGCATAAGACTTCTGCCAGCTCTGAGTTGTCCTCATCCGCTCCTGGATGACCTGGACCTTCTCTGTCGTGGCCTGGACCATCTCTGGTCCCACAAGTGCTGAATCCCCAGGGTCTGTCCATCACAAAGGAGATCTACAAGGTCGGTCGTACAACGCCTCGTATGGTGCCATCCCGATGGTGGAGTGGTAGCTGTTGTTGTACGCGAACTCCACCAAGGGTAGGTGGTCCTCCCAGCTGCGACGAAAGTCTAGGACACATGCGCGGAGCATGTCCTCGAGTGTCTGAATGGTCCTCTCCGTCTGACCATCCGTCTGAGGGTGAAAGGCTGTGCTCAGACGTAGATGCGTCCCGAACGCCTCCTACAACCCCTTCCAAAGCAGGGAAGTAAAGCGAGCATATCGATCGGAGACGATAGATGATGTCACTCCATGAAGTCATACAATCTCCTGAACGTAATTTCATCCCAAGCTCTCCACTTATCCCTGTTCTCTGATGGGTAAGAAGTGAGCTGACTTGGTGAGTCGGTCAACAATCACCCAAATGGAGTCGTGGCCTCTGGAAGTGTGTGGAAGTCCAGTCACGAAGTCCATAGATATCTCATCCCACTTCCACTCTGGGACCTCCAAGGGATGTACCAAGCCTGCTGGTACCGGATACTCTGCCTTCACCTGCTGGCAGGTGAGGCATCGAGAAACGAACTCTGCTATAGCCTTCTTCATGCCTGGCCACCAGTTCTGTCGTCTGACGTCCTAGTACATCTTCGCCACTCTAGGATGTACCGCCAAGGGAGAGGTTTGAAACTCTCTCAGCACCTCCTCCAGTAAAGCGACTGGTACCAAGGTACGCCCTCTGAAAAGGATGTTGTGCTCTGCTCCAAAGGAGAAACCATCAGGTGCCTGTCCTGAGGATATTTGTGCACGCCGCGTCTCACATTCAGCATCCCCACACTGTGCCCCTCTGACCCACTAGAGTATTGGAGGGGTGACTGTGAGAGACTGAAGGAATGATGCTCCATCTCTATCCATGAAGAATATATGCAATGAGGCTAGCTGCTCTGTCACCTCCTCATGTAGCTGAATGCCCGTACTCCTACTAAGAGCATCGGCTACCACGTTCCCCTTTCCAGGAGTATAGACTATCTCAAAGTCATAGTCCTGGAGGAACTCGAGCCATCGACATTGTCTCAGATTCAAGTCCTTCAGAGAGAAGATGTATCTGAGACTCTGATGGTCAGAAAAGACTGTAAATCGCTCGCCCATTAGGTAGTGTCTCCATGTCTTCAGAGCGAAGACCACTACTGCTAACTCCAGAACATGGGTAGCGTAGTTCTGCTCATGCGGCCTCAACTGACGTGATCCATAGGCGATCACTGACCGCTCCTGCATCAGGACACATCTGAGTCAGGTCCCTGATGCATCGCAGTAGACTATGTACCCTACTCCCTCCTCAGGCAACCTCTAGATAGGTGCACTGGTCAATCCCTGTCTCATCTCCTAGAAGCTCTGCTGACATCTGTCTGACCACACGAAGGGTTTCCCCTTCTTCGTCAAAGCTGAGAGTTGTGCCGCAACTTTGGAGAAGTCTGGCAGGAATCTCTGGTAGTATCCAGCTAGTCCCAAGAAACTTCGCACCTCCGTCACGCTCCTGGGTGGCTCCCAAGATAGCACTGCCTCAATCTTCACAGGATCCACTGCAACTCCTGCCTCAGAGATGATGTTCCCCAAGAAGTGGACCTCACGTATCCTGAACTGACACTTTGAGAGCTTTCCAGGAAGTTGGTGCTCTCAGAGTGTGTCTAATACAACCTGTAAGTGGTATGCGTGCTCCTCCTCAGTCGTCGAGTAAATCAAAATGTCATCGATGAAGACCATGACAAATCGATCGAGGTATGGCTGAAAGATCCTGTTCATGAGGGCCATGAACACTGTTGGAGCATTGGTTACGCCGAATGGAATAGCCATGAACTCATAGTGGCCATACCGACATCTGAAGGTCGTCTTCTGCACGTCCTCGTCTCGAACTCTTAGCTGATGATAGCCTGACCTGAGGTCTATCTTCGAGAACCACCATGCTCCTTTTAGCTGATCAAAGAGGTCATCAATCCTCGGTAGCGGATACTTGTTCCTCACTGTCACCTGGTTCAGGCGACGATAGTTGACACAAAGTCGCAAGCTCCCGTCCGCCTTCTTGGAAAACAAAATCGGGGAAGCCCAGGGTGAAACACTGGGTCAGATGAATCCCTTGCCCTGCAAATCCTCCAACTATACCCACAGCTCTCGAAGCTCGGCTGGGGCTATCCGATATGCTGGAGTCGATATCGGGGCTGTCCCAGGGTATAGGTCAATATAAAAGTCTACCTCTCTGCAAGGAGGTATTCCTGGAACGTCCTCAGGAAAGACGTTCGCATACTGATCCACCACTTCAGGAAAACTAGGACTCTGCACGTCAATTTATCCTAGGATGAGGCTTGCCAACTGATGAGTGATGGGTTGTCTTCTCCTCTACGGAAGTCCATCCAGTGCTGTGAAGGCTCCATTCTCGTCGGTGAAGGTTAACCTGCTTCAGTCGATGCGTACACATCGCACCTTGCGCCTAATACAGTCAATATGTGCATGGACCGTAGACAACCAATCCATGCCCAAGATGACGTCGTAAGGCCTCGACGCTGCTACAAGAAGATCTCATCTAAAGCTCTCGCCTCCTAGAGTAAGCTCACACTGCCAGAACCAGGGCGTAATCATCGAGTCTGCTCCCGTAGGAGTCTCTAGCCGTAAGGATCGAGCCAACAGCTCTGTCGGAATCTCTGAGCTCCGAACAAGGGCATCGGCTATGAAAGAGTGACTCACTCATGTGTCTATAAGAACTGCAACAAGAGTGGAATAGACACAGATAGTACCTCGAATCATCTCGGCCGCGTAGTGGTCGTAGGCCTCTGCTGCCTGGAGCTGTTCCTGTCTCTGCCCGCCAACTCCCTGTGGTCGGGGTGGACCTCCTGGTGGTGGTGGTGGTAAAGCCTCAAAGCGTCGCCCACCACTTACTGCTCGGGCAGCTCCCCTGCCTCATCCGCCTGCTCCCTGCGGACCACCACGGTCGACCCTCTGCCTCTGCCTTGGTGGTCCCTCAACTGTCTGCTGCTCCTCGGCACGGCGGGTCGGGCAATCACGAGCCATGTGGCCCTGCCCGCCGCATGAGTAGCACTGTCTACCTCTCGAAAGACTGGCTCTGCGCTGTGGGCCCCGCACTGCTGAGCTAGTGTCCTGAGGTCGTCTACTTGAGGGTCTAGTCTTCCTGGACCCATGAGTCATCCATCGACTGCCTGCTGCAGAAGACTCTGCTACGTGCCGCCCTGTGGTGGGTCTCGATGCTGGTGTAGACTCAGCAAGAAAGCTCTCGATCAAAAAGGATCGCTCCAGTACTCCTGTCTGAGTCGGAATGCTGAGGTAGATCAGTGATGCCCTGATCTCATGTCTCAATCCCTTCTCAAAGGTCTGGGCCCGGAAGAATGGGTCCCGTACCATGTCTGTCGAGTAGCGCGAGAGATCGGTAAATCTCACCGAGTACTGGGCAACCGTCATGCTGCCCTGCCGCAGCTGAAGAAGCTCCTGAATGCATACTGCATGGAGGGTGGCCGGGACGAACTCCGAGTAGAAGAGGCTCTCAAAGTCCATCCAGATAAGAGATGCCTCATCGTGCACCTGGAGCATCAATCTCCAATATATTACTACTACTGCGTGCAGTAGGATCACTGCGAGGATCACCATGAGGTCTGCTGGTGTCCTCACTAACCGGAAAACTCGTACAACAGCCTCCAGCCAGTCCTCGGCTGCCTGGGGGTCCGTCTCCCCGTGGAACCTGGGCGGTCGCTGGCGCTGGAACTCATGCAGTGTACTGAGGCGACGTGCATCGTCAGCGGCTGGTGCTGGAAGCATCGGGGGCTCGGCGGGTAGAGCTACCGCCGGCACCACTACTGACAAAGGGCCCTGCACCGAGGCCTCGTTTCTCGGTGGGCTGTCATCACGCTCAACTCTCGGAACCCTAGCTGGCTGCCATCGTGGGGCCATCCTGAAAAGGAAACAGGTGTGCCATGGTCAGAACAGTATACCTGGTGAGCTGATACAAGTAATCACAAAGAAAACCTGAAACACACATGCAATCAATGTTTTCGTGCATAAAGTCGGAAATCAGAAGTTAGGGTCCTGGTGTACGGATACGTCGGCCGCCGCACCAACACTGGAATCACTGGACTGATAACCACACCCAATACGCTAAACATTATTGCTTCACATAGTAGAAGATCAGAGTCCCATGTTCTTCGGTAGAACCGAACTCCTCTGATACCAATTTGTCACGACCCGTCCTTGGGACCCGTGCCGTGACTACCTCATGCCCGCCTTCCATAGGCCAGGGGCTGGCGACTAGCACCAAGGCGTAAATCCCGGTAAAAAGGGAAGGAATTGCCTTTGTAAATTAACAAACACCACAGAGTAAACAAGCAGTAGAAGTAAACACTAATTAAAAACAGAGTACAACAGTAAGTGCGGAAAGTAAGTGGGCCAGTATACAAACCCAAACTGAAAGTAAAGTACAACTGGAAAGGGAAAACAGCAACTGTAAAGTAAAGCCACAACGCCGAGCTGTCCACTGGAAATCCCACCTGAAGGGTGGGTACATATAGCTCCACTGCTCCTCGGGTCCTGCCGTCCGCTCCGAGTATGTCCCGCCTATTGGTCCACCTTCAGGTATCGTCCTGCTCTACAAGTCTCAACCACGTTCAACGTTGTCCGTCGTCTGCAACCAACACAACGTAGTGCGGGCATATCCCATACAGGGGTGAGTATAAGCTACTCAGTAGGGACCCCAATACCCCCGAAGGTCTCCCAGTATCCACAAAGGATAAACCACAAAGGAAAGTTAAATCACGAAGTAACATCCGACACTGCTTAGGTATATGCCCATACATATACCTAAGTCATCAATTCTCATTCGGCTCCAACATCCGAGCCCAAGTACTACCCAATCCACACAGGAAAGCAATACGTAAATCCACACAGGAAAGCACAACACAATCCACACAGGAAAGTAAAACAAGATTCAGCTCACACAGGTATACTTCTTCGAAAGACGATAGAGATGATCACTGATCCATTTAAGTCGTCAGACCCACAAAGGATCGATAGGTACTAACCCCCGCAATGACCCACACAGGATCGGACCCACACAGGATCTGTAGGCGCTGGCTCACATAGAACCGCTGAGCACTGACCCACATAGGATCGGACCCACACAGGATCGATAGCACTGATCCACATAGGATCGTTGAGTGTTGTAGTCGTCGTCGTCGAATCCACTGAGGATCTCTGCACAGTCATCGTCGCAGTCACAGTAGCAGTCACAGCCAGCTCTAGGGTTCCTGCACACAACAAGCTCGTTCGGGAGGGTCCGCTCCACGAGCCGAGAGGCTGATACATCAACTGACACATATTCCATATTTGATGTATCCAAAAGTTCCATATCGTCAACAGGAACTCAACGTCGCAGACGGCGCGTCAATCGGATGCCCGGTCTGAGAGTTATTGGCTTTTTCGTCCCAGGGGCCCGGTTGGTTTCTAAGGAAAAACCAACCCGACCGTACTCCACCTGCATCCAATCCTCGGGCAGATTAATCCAAAAGATCCTCTTCACTTAGATAAATCCAACAAAGTCGACGGCACGTCATTCAGACTTCCGGAGCTTAAGATATGAGCGTTTCTGCTCCGAGGGCCTGGTTGGTTTCGTGTACGAACCAACCCGGCCGAACACAAAGTAATCTGAAACCTTTAGTGTGATATACCGAAACGACTGTCTCGATTCAAGGATCTCATCGCAACTGACGGTGCGTCGATCGGTGGTCCATAGTCCATGTTATGGGCAAAAGACCAAAGACTGTCCGAAAACGGGGTTTCGGGCCCGAATCGACCCGGCCTGAGACCCCCCGGTCGGCCCGAACCGGGTCGACCCGCCCCGGGTCCGGGTCGGCCCCACCCGGCGCAGCCCGTCCCAGTGCGGCCCGGCCGAGCAAACCGGCTGGGCGGCCGGCCCGGCCTGGGCATAGCACGCCCAGCGTGCTTTCCAGCTTGGCCAACGGCCGAGCCGTTTGGCAAGGGGGGAGCCTGCCCCCTGGTGTAACTGCGGCCCCCCAATTAAGGGGGCCGTTTTGTGCTGGCTGGCCATGGGAATTAATTCCCCCGGCTTCCCTTTGTACGGTCGGCCCGTACCGGCCGGCCGGTTCTGCCAACAAGGATCAGCGACGGCCGGTCCTTCTTCCTTCGCCAACACCAGCAGCCCAAAACCGGCCGCCGGTCACCCTGCTCTGCCGCGGCCCGAAACCGGCCACGGCTTGGTTCGTCTGGCGTGGTACGACAGCACCGCGCCCTTCTGCCACAGCCCAGCTCCGGCCGCGGTGTCCTCGGTTTTCTTCGACGCGGCGGGACGGCATCGTTTCCTTGTTCAACTTCACGGCGCGGCGCGACGGTGTCGCGCATTACTTGTCGTGCGATCCCGCGTGGTGCGACGACACCACGCCATTCCATCCCAAACACAAAGAATCAAACAAGGATAAAGGAGGAGGTCCGGTCGTTTTTGTGCGGTCCGACCCCCTCTCGTTAATCGATATCATTTGGTCATATTTTCACGAAGAATGACAAGGTGATAAACACGAACAAATTAAATAAACAACCCCTACCTTGATAAAAGAGATGAAGAATCTCGGCGTCGCGAAGCGAGGATTCGAAGACGTTGACAGAGATTTCGTCGCAGAAAACCGTTTCAAAAATAGACGTCGCGTCGCGGGTCGGTGTCGCGGAAGACGGTCTCCAAGGGCTCGGCGCTCCACGTCGGAGATCGTTCGTTCTTCACGTTCTTCGTCAAAGGGAATGAAGAACTCAAGACTTCCTTAGCTTTTTCTCCAAAGGCTCTCAAACAACTAAACACCAACCCAATAAAATAAGTTCTTAACTTATTTTATTAACACATCAAGTCTTTTGAAATTCAAGCATTTGAATTCCACAATAACTCACCTCATTAATTCCATAAGTTAATATACTTAAGTTAACAAAATTAATGGGAGTTGAGGAGGTTAGAGGATATGAAGGGGTGGGGTTTGTGTGGGCCCCACCTCCCTCATAACCTCCCAAGGGATGTTGGGTAGTTACCCAACTTCCATCCAAAGGATTAAACACTTAGAGTAAAAAAAATAAAAATTGTTGTTAAATTTTTTATTTTTAACTTCCACAATTTTTAACAACTTCTCTCGTGTAAACGCAACTCCGGATTAAGCGTTCCTAAGCAATTACCGGCGTTGTGGTTCCATCGGTGCCCTCAGAATTTGATTCCGAGCACCGGTTCAAAATATAGGAATTCCCGCTCGTTCGTTCACTGAACGTACCCGAGCTAAACTTCGGATAGAAATTCCGGGCACACCGGGCCTCAGAATCAAGTTCCATCTGAAACTGCGTTCTTGTAAAATCCTAAAGAAAAATAAGAAAAAAAATTCCCTTGAATTTTACGGGTCTTTACAAGAAGAGTCAAAACGTGTATAATCATGTTTATTTTTAACAAAAAATTTAAAAATATCATGATGGTTTTCATGATTCTTATATAAGAAAATAGAAATCAATCCCATATCCTTATTTTCATTAGAAAAATTGTATAAATTTAAGTAGATATGTATTTCATTGAGGAATTATTATTTTTTTTAAAATGAATTAAAATATATATTAATGTTATAAAAATATTTTTCAGTTTAGGAGTTATTATAATATATAAGATTTCATGATGTGTTCTCGGAGAGAAAATGACCAGTCAGATGCCAGGGGATAAATAATTTTTTAATGGAGGTTGATGAAATTTCACTAATAAATTGTCCTATGGTGTGGATAATTTATGAATATAGATTATTAAATATTTGTTGTATTATTATTTTTAATGAATTAATTAAATAAAATTTAGAATGTATGGAGTTTTAGTTGATGTAAAATTTAGGTTCGTGTTTATCTAACAACACAAGATAATAAACGGGTGTTGTTTATCAAGATATATCACTGAATGGTTAAAATCATAACAAAAAAATAATAATGGTAAACAATATGTGACCCATTTTGAGTTAATAGTTTTACATTGTAAGTTAAATAGTTATAAAACCTTATAAAAATAAACATGTATACATAGGATTTCTGTAATGGGTCCATAGAAGTTTAAGGGAGAAGATGGAGTTTTTAGGAACATACTAGGATAATAGTCTCAACAAATTTGTTTTTATGATAAAATAATATTTTACACTTTTTCCGCTAAAATACCACAAAAAATTACTATTATATTTTTATAAATAATTTAGTGTCACATATTGTAATTTTTCTCTTCTATGGATGACCTCAACATACCATTTGTACTATCAGACTGTAGATCAATGTTAAATTGATCTCGATATGCGTTTTCATTATATATTTCCCTTACATAATTATTTAAAAAAAGTATAGTGTTTTTTCTTTTTATCATGCATTTTTTTTATTTAATTAGGAATTGATAATGTGGAACAGTTTAACATGTTGATAATTGAGATATATAATTTTTCATAAATTAAAAATATAATAAATAATATAATATTTTGAGTATATTATTTTTAATGGTTTAATATATATATACATATATGGTTTATGTTTATTTAGATTTAATTAAAATTTATTAGAAATTTATTTATTAGGTATCATTTAATGGAAATTTTGGTAAATCATTTATTGGATAGATAAACAATCAATATAATGATTATAAAGTGGTTTTAATGGAATCTGAAATTTTTATAATTTTATTAATTGAAAATCATTTATAAAAATATAAATCCTATTTTTTAATAATGATTTATATAAAATTTTAGAAATTTAGGAAATTTATTTAAATAAAGTAATTATTAAATACAAATAAAAACTATGACTTAGGATATATTTATTTATGTATATAACTAAACAGTATAACAATCATTTGGTAAATATTTTAGAAAGGTGATTTTGATAGTTAACAGAGAATACATAAATGTTAAAGTTAAAAAAATTATTATTTTATATGGGATTAAAGACTATAATAACACATATATAAAGTATTGTGGCATATATAAAATGAATTTTAGTTCAATTGGAATATCAATGATGTATTTCCTACACAAAGCATGATAAATTTCATAAAACCATATGATGACAGATGATTTTAATTTTTTGATGATTTGCCTTATTTTCATTAAACAAGATTATATGTGATTTTTTTAATAATAATATTTATATTTTAACATTATTGGTATATATTTTGGATAAAAAATCATTGGTGTGGTGGTTTATTATTCTATTTATAAAAAATAAATATATTCCATTCATTGGTAAAAAAATATATTGATTTTAATTTATTTATATAAAAATGGTTCCAAAAGTGTTTCATTTTTTTAAATATTTTGATTTTTATGTAATAAATGGATAAAAAAATAAAAAAACATAGAAATTTACAAAAACATAAATTAATTGAAAAAAATAGATCTTAAAACATGGATATAATCTCTATTTTTATAACAGTGTCATTATAAATAATTATCATTTGAAGAATAAATTCAAGAAGAATATATTGTTTTGGGTAGTAAAGAATTTTAATCTCTACTCTAAGAGTCTCACATGAATTCTTTTTATTTTTTACATTATCTAATTTAATATAATTCATCACATAATAAAAAATCATTAAAATGTATATTAATTATGAAACTAAATTATAAATAAATGAAATAAGTGGCCGATTTTTATAAATGATGTCAAGAAATCATTGTTTAAAATAACATTAGAACAAATTTTTATATTAAAGGATTAGATCCAAAGTTAGAAAATATAGAGAATAAAAAAAAATATTTCGCTTGAAAAATTATTAAACAATGTAATAAATTTTATGAGGTAATTAAAAAATGAATGGTACGGTATGAAAAAATTGAAACAACAATTACATGTGGTGTTAAATATTACTTCTAAGATTGGTTATTTAAATAGTATGTTTTTAAACCCCATGGAAATGATTATTAACATCATTTATAGATTATTTTTTGTTAAAATAGTATTGGAGAGATCAATTTTCTAATAATTGTGTTTAAACGTTCCCAAGAAAATTTTTCCATTCTGTTATTTCATAAAATTCATTAAAAATTAGAAGCCATTTTTATAAATTTTTTTTGATAAATAGTTACACTTTAAATGATGATTTTATTAAATATGTACTTTCTTAAAATTATATTAATTTATAAATTTTTGGATTTATGTTGCTAGAAAATTCCTCAGTGCCAATACTAAATACTTTTATATATTGATTTAGTAAACCCCTATATGAATGTTTTAGTGTACATGTATAAATTGTATTGTATGATTCATGAAATTTAATTATTCAATAGTCATTGGGGATTTTTCGTTATATATATATTTTTTAATAGTGATGTTCTATTTTCTTTGATATTGAGATAAAACTGTATGAACTGTCCATGAATGATAAACAAAAATTTTATCATAAATTGGTATATTTATACAAGATCTATATATTTCACACATAGAACTAAACATTATTGATTTCTATACATCTTTTTTGACCATTATTTCTTCCATTGAGTGTTGGAACCATTTTTTTGAATGTGTGACATAATTTAAGGACATAGCCTGATGAAAATAAACCCACATAGTTATATAAACCATAAAGTGTCCATGAATATGGGTATACAATATTGATTTATTTATTTCATTGCTAGAATACAATTTTTATAACAATGTAGGTGTCCTAGTGTACCCAATCAAGTGTTAATTATTAGTGAAAATTTGTTTTAATCTCATGAAAATTGTTCAATTTAATATTTTTCAGTATTTTCAAAATTCAATTTATTCCTTTAAGGAATTAAAAATCCATCAAGAATCTTATTTATCCCATAAATACAACATGTATATGGATCCCTTAAGGAAAACATCACTCAATTGGCCCTTACTCTAATTTAGTGATTCATAGTTATTTTATCTCAATTTATGGTCAAATATCTAATCATTAGATTACTCTTCCCAATTGTTTCTACTATATTTCCCTCCCTGTAAATCTATGCTCTATTGATTTAAATTGAACCAATTAGATGATCCCTAAGGTGTATGATTGACTAGATTTTTTTATTTATTTGTGTTAAGGTACTGTTATTTATATTTCATTATTTTTTAGTCCAATATTAAAAGAATAATACCATTCATCATTAATTCGTGGTTGGTTATCCCTATGCTTGACTCAATTATTTTAAAACAATTGATTCATTAGCATTTAAAATTTTATTTTTATGCCTAATGATAATATTTGTTGTGTATTGAATTTCTAAAGAGATAATTGGATATTATTTTTGTTTCTATGGAAAAAATATGTTTTATTTTATTCATTGGTTCGAATATTATTTTCCCTAGAAATGCACTCAAATTATTTATGATGTTTCATAAATGTATCATTAAGAGATATTTATAAATGAACAATATTTCAAGGATCTTCCATTTTATATCTAAATGGTTTATTTGGGTTTTAAAGTTATGTTTAGTACCGAAACAAGTATTTCAAACTATTATTTATTGTAACATATTTTTTATATTTAACTATTGTAAATTTATTTTTTAAATCCTTAATATTAATACACATATATAATGATGTATATAATAATAAATTTTTGGAAATGTTTATCCAAGGATGTGAGAATATGTAAATTTATTTTATAAGTATTTAAATATCTAAATTAATATTGGTGTATAGGTAATGGAGTTATATTAATATTAAATTGTATATATGGAACCTGGTTCTCAAATTATATTCTTAAGGTGTTGCTTTTAAGGCCTTTTGGTTGATTATTATTTATATATTATTGTTTTGTGAATAAATGTTATATCACCCCTATGATTTTTTTGAAGCTCAAGCACTTGGGAGGGTGGATTTATATGGGATGATGATCCCCCACCACTAGATACTCTATTTAAGTAGAAGTGGAACCTATACTAGATTGTGATGTGATTTATATTCATTTAGCTGGATAATCATGACATATATACTTAGTGACTCATTCAATATTATCCAATATGGATTATCCAAAAATATAATTTTATGATCCTGACCTTAAAATATTGTATGTTGTTATTTAAATTTTTATTTAACTAATAGAAATTTTTTTATTGTTATTCTTCACATAATTAGGGAATGTATTGATGGTGTCCTAGTGGTTTGGGACACAAAAAATGGGAAAACTAGCCATCCAGGTCATGTTACATGATTGGATCATTTTTAGTACTAATCATGAAATATAATTAGAAGGCCATATGGATGTGGTTGTTTATTTAGAAAATAATTAACTAATTCCCATTAAACCCTACTAGTAAACTGTATCTTGGAAAGAGGAGGTCTCAAAGCCACCAATTGTTTTTTCAAACTATGTATGTGGCCTGGAAAAGACGTGAATCTTGGACCCCTATTGAATAAGGGATTCCACATAGTTGGTGCACATGTTATCTAACCATGTAGAAAAACTACGTTCCACTTAAAATAGGTAGATTTTACCATTTCCCCCATCAGTATTTAAGATTTATTATTATACTTTCCTCTCATATATGCCTCCAATAGTAGGGGTCATGAACCATGGGACCCCCATCCATTGAGGATTTTTATCATTCAATACATAATAATTCAAAGAATCATTGGTAGAAAATTATAGCTTAGGGTGAGTATATATTCCAAAATTCCTCAATATTATTTAAAAATCATTATATAGTGATCTATATCCTTCCAAAACCCAAACCCTTATTTTTTGAAAACATTATATGGTTGGGAGTTGACGGTTATTTGAGATGGAATCATGGGCCATGTTGTAGTGATATTTTTGTTTATAATCATAAGGTAGGTATTCTAAAAGTTAATTTCCCATATTCATGATGTTAATATTGGGTATAGAGTTGTTCTAATACTCTTAATGACTATGAATTTATGTATTAAATTATGAACAGTGAATTGGGACCATAATTAATCTATGAGATTCCCCTCATGATCCCAATTAGATCCATTGATGATGAGTTGAGTAGGATTGTAGCGACCCATGGGGTGTGCTACTCCCTTGAGGATGGTAATTAAGGTGTAAAATTGAAAATTAGATGTTTTATAAGGTTTAACCACGTGTCTGTATACAAGAAAACTTGTCTTTGTAGAAAGATTATATTTTCTTAATCTAGAAATGTAAATTGGGATAAGAGATAATTAGTGGTAAAGATGATATATAGTTAAAAATGGAATATCCAGGTTGTTAGAATTGTTCAATGGTATTATTAAGTGTTATGCTGGTGAAAAAATGGAAAATTGGGAATAATGTGTAATTGAGTTAATATTTTTAATTCCATGGGCCACAATAATGCTGATAAAAAAAATGTATAATTTTTTTGTTATTAATTGATAAGTGGTCACTAATACTGACCCATGGACATGTGATTAATGGTGTGTTGGGATGTTGGAATAAGGGCCCCCATCCTTGGGGTGGGAAATATTAAAACTCATGGAGTACCTAATGAATGAAAGTTTCATAGAATGGTCTAATGCTCAAAACTTCAAGTATATGACTGTAGTGTTACATATAATGGTTGCGATAGAGAGACATGGAGTCATGAATCCCCATTTTAATACATAGAATGATTCTCCATTAATGATGAAATTTAACCCTATGTTATATGGTTAATATGAATTTCATGTGATTACTCATGGTTGTTGGCTTCTGGTATCATAGGGAACTGAGAAAAAATGTAGTTAATTTTTAATATTGTTATGTAATGAGAGTTGGTGAACCTACTTCTAGTTTAATATTTACTGTACTTCATAAAACACTATTCTAGATATTTTTATAGATAGTCTTGGTTTTGACTTACTATATTTTACTCACATCTTTTACGACCACCATTATGTGCCCGAGAAAACATCATGTTTGTAGAACTAAATATGATCAAGGGCCCTATGAAAAGTGGTTTATTTGAGATAGAGCATGGATGAGGGGACATGATATGATTTCAAGACCCATTTTGTTGATATTAATTTGGGTCTTATTTGTTATACTATTTTTGTCTTTATACTAGCATGACATGATCTATTTACTTAATTGGAATGTTATGACTTCCCCAATTTAGAGAGTTGCTTATGAGATACTTGGTTATTGATTATTATTGCATGCTAATTTTTATTATGTTTTCTTCTATTAGGTTACTCTGTTAGAGTTGGTATTGTCTCCCCACATGTTTCACAAGACCCTCACTATTAGATGAAAACCTCGATAATATAGGGATATGTGCCTGCATTCATGTGTTGATCCGACTCAGGGAACCAGTTTTGTGTATCCCATAATTCATCATTAAAAAGTAATATCCAATGTATTTTATTTTCTATTACTTTAATATTTTGTAAAGGTATATAGGAGGGCAGTATGTGTCCAGTTTTGGTTATATTCTCATGCATGGAAGTAGATAAACCATGTATGTGTGGAGGCCCATGTTTATAGAATGAGATTTTTGTTCTTGATGCTCGTTGTTATGATTGAATGTTATATCAACTTTTGTGAAAAAAAAATATTGTTCAATATTATTATTTATTGGGGATTTTCTCATGGACATGTATGGTGTGAGATATTTGTATGCATGTATTATTTTTTGTACTCATATAATTTCATGACATGGATAATATTAGGAAGAAACCAATAGGAACCTGAGTAATGGGATATAAAATAACCATCTATTTCTTTTAAGATGTAAAAATAAGTAGTTACTAATAAATGAAGAGAAATTTGGAGGATATGATTTATTAGAACTCATATTATTACATTAACCATTAGAGTATATTGTTTTGTAATATATATTGATGCATCTGATAAGGTATTGTGATATTTTCATGTGAAAATTGAAATTTTTATAGCTTATTTATCAGAAAAATTAATGAATTCATTTGTAAAATTACCCAAAATTGGATTTCGAGTGAGCAGTAGTATTTTCTTATTAATGTTATGGTGGAAATATATTTATGGAGAAAAATATTATATATATAATAATAATAAATTATTAAAATATATAATCACACAGGAGTATATGAATACATTCCAAAGAGGATGTTTAGTGATCATTACGTTTTAGAGCTACTCATTAGAATACCACATTTGAAATGTGAACTGGGTGGTCAATATATTGAGTCAAATGGATCTTTCTATCTTATCAATAATGAGGATCACAAATGAAAAAATATTTCTATATTTTCAATGGCAAGATCTCGATATCTGGAAGGATGGGGATAAATATTTTCTTCCCTAATTGAATGATCAACCATTTATCCAACTGATGACTAAAGAGGCACATAAGGAATATGTAAAGAAATAAAAGAAGTTTATGAATGTTCTTGAAATTAACATTGATTTTTATGGAATGATAATGTTTAGAAAAAATTTATGTGTTCATAAATTACCATATTTTAATAATAATTTGTTAGTGGTAGATTATTTTCTCCAGTCACTATTGATTCGGGAACCACAATGATTTATAAGGATTTAAAATAGTATTAATGGTGGGATGGAAAGAACTGAGATATGTTAGTTTTTGTATAATAATATTTGATATGGAATGAATTTAAGGGTAAAATAAAAACATATAATGGTATGTCACATCCATTACCTATACCATAATAGAAAAATGGAAAACATCACCATGGAATTTGTCTTTTGTCTACCAAAAATGTCTAAAGGTCATAATTTCATATGACTTATAATCAACCAAAATCCAATGGAAACATACATAATCACTATTAGAGGGTATTTATATTTCGATCATCATTAATTAATTTAAATTAGAATTGTGGTATGTTTGAATCGAGTATCAACATCCATTTTTTTCTTATAGAAACCCAAATTTTACCTCAATGTACTAGAAAAGTATTTAGAAATATCATGATAGAGAGCTATGTTTCAACACTATATATCATCTTCATAGAGATGATTAGTCTGTGTAAAAAATTAAAAACCTAGAGGATATATTGAGATATTTTCAATGGATGTCAAAGGGTATTGTGATCAATATCATCCTCTTGTTATGTTTTTATTCAGTAATAGCTTTCACTCAAGCATTTATATGGCTCCATATAAATCCTTAAATGTAAATAAGTGTATATATCCAAATTGTTGGAATGGATTTATGTAAGGAAATATATAGGAACTTGAGATAGCTGATGAAATGATAAAATATTGTTAATTCCATTCAAAAACACATCAAGGAAGCTCAATGTTGGAAGAAATGTTATGTTGAAAATAACCAGCCTGCTCAAGAATTTAATAATGGAGAAACCCTTTTTATATGTATTTATAATGGAAAATTTTAATGATTATTCAAAAGAAGGAAAAACCAATCCCTAGGTATATGATCCACATTTTCATTCATGACTGTATCAGGATGTTATCCTATTGTTTGGTGATTCCACCAATACTTTCTCATTATTATGGTGTGTTCCATTTATCTCTCCTAAATAATTACATACATGAAACTTAAAAAGTACTAAAATAATAGTTCATACCAATGTATCATGTTATTTAATATGAGGAACATCCAGTGGAGTTACATGATCATATAGAGAAAATAGTACAAAACTAGGCCACTCATCTAACCAAATGTTTTGTGATGATAAAACGAGTTTTATGGATCTATATTGCAAATTGAAGAAATATTGAGAAAAAAATTATCCCCAATTGGTTATAAAAGAGTAATAAATTTGAAGGGATAATTTCAATTTCGGGGGGTAATGTAACACCTTGGGTTTTTTTGGAATTTATTTTTTTATTCAAATAAATTTCTTTTCATCAATTGCATGTGTAATAAACAACACCATGTTTTAAGAATCAAAGATATATTATTAGTATAATTAATTAAATGTGAATGGTATATCATAACCAATAAAATTAGTTGTATTAGTAATAATAAAAAATAAGTAATAAATATTATTTTTAATGGTTTTATATAATAAAACCATATTGATAAAAAATTAATTAATTTCCATTAATGTATTCATATGTTTTGAAAATACTATTTTTTCCAAATAATATATCTTACTATTTTTATTGAAAAATAATAACATTTATTAATCACAATATCATTAAAATATTTATAAAATTAAATTAAAATTTTAAAATAGTATGTCTGAATCATCTAAGAGTGATTTTTGGAGAATTTTCGGAAAAAAATAAATATTTTAATGAATATTAAATAATTATGAATTTTAATTGAAAGAATCATTTTTATTTAAATTATTTATAAATATAAATTATATTTTAAATTTGATTTATGATTAAATTAGTTAAATTATGTATCAATTAATCTAATTTAGGTAATTGAAACCATTTTAATACCGAATATTAATATAACAATTTTGTAAACATGTAAACATTTTATCTTTTAAATATCTCTATATCATCACATCAATGGGATTAATTTTAAGTTAAAAATGTCTAATTATATGAATTATATTCAGAAAATGGATTCCATATTTGGAATAATAAAAAATTATATATTCTAAAAATTTCAACTTATTATTTTTACAAAATAAATAGTGAAAACTCTAAAAAATTACTTTAGTTAAAGTAAAATATTGGATTACTATAAAGTAAAATAGATTAATAAGGGTTAAATTGGTTTAAAAGATTTCAAAAAATCCATTTTCATTTCATATTTATAACCTATAATTTTTAATTCATATGAATAATCCATTTTACTGACTGGCATTATCATAAAAACATTGGTATACTATTTCCTATTCAAAAGATTATATGTGTTCCACCCACCAAATTTTAAAATTACACCTACTATCATGTCTTATTGACACCTTAAAACCATTTTTGTTTTTCCAATTAATAAAAAAATAAATTCAAAACATCCCTCAATCCATCATAAAATACATAGTTTTGGAAGAAATCCATCCTTGGAATAATTTTAATGAAAACCTAATGTGGTTTCCTGAATTAGAGGTAACATTCTTCTACAAGTATTAATATATTATTTATTCTTCCCCATTATAAAATTCGAATAATATTTTTGATATAATTACCTTAGTATCTTAAATATATTGAGATGTGTTTAGTTTAATGGTATGACATACAAACAACTCAACATCCATGAAATGTGTTTTTGAAATAGTCATTTGATTATACAGTGGACTATCTTATCCTGAACCTATGTCAATCTTTATCCATTACCACCACTCACAGTTGGGAATATGGTAACATAGGTCTTGTGAATGACAAACTACACCCATGTGAAGCGATTTCATTCATTTAAGATTAACATGGAAGGTATTATGGATGGTTTTTATGAATATATCTAATATATATGGAATAAACTTTATTTTCAAATAGAAATATATTTTTATACTTTATTTTTTTCAATATTTCAAAAAATAGTAGAACAACACTCATGCATAAAAATGACCTATCGTCTCCTTGAATGGTGGATTTCAATTTCTATCACTAAATTTTATGAAAAATTATAAAAATAAATATAATGAAAATATATGATATTTATAATATGGTTAACATTATGGATATGATGGAAACATTATCAAATTGAGTGAACAAAAATATAACAAATCGAAACATACACAATAAGAAAAACGTTATTTCATTAAACATGAATTTAACATGGAATTGTTAATAAATAGTAATAAAATGGCATATATAAATAATCTATGGTATGATAAATATGATTATGGTTCTATAATATATATATAATCAACCTTTATTATATCTATGGTTTTAACATTTATAAAGGAAGATGAGACTTAAGCTAAGAGATGTTGGTCTCAATTTTTCTTTTTTTATTCATTTGTTATGTTATGAACCTATCTCCAATTAAAATGAATATATGCATATCCCTTTAAATGTAATATCATGAAACTATTTTTCATCATGACATTTTATGTTTCACTTACTGATATTCCTTCATAGGGATTATTATTTAATGTTACCAAAGTGATATTGATTTGATGTTACAATTTGATTACTTATCAAGATTATTAATGATTCTATTCTCGATGATTAAATATTATATTCCATATCCCTAGAAACTCATGAATTTATTTTTCCTCTGGTTATTTAATTTGAGTACATTTTACTTTCAATTTACTCACTAAATGTACCTTATAGTTCAAAATAATGTTTTTATGAAAATTTTCTTTATTTCTCACTTTGGCCAAAAACATATTTATTTTCCAAAAACATGCCTTTTGAATGTGTTTTAATAAATATTTTTATTTTAATTTAAATTATTTATTAATTAAAATTTCAAATTTTTTTAATTGTGACAGTTATTTTTCAGAGGAGTCATCATTTTTTTTGAAAATAATTCTTGTTTGTGTTTTATAAAAAAATTGAAAGGAATATTTGTTTTTACCTATATTTCAAGAACAATATTTCCCACTATCATGAATGGTTAATGATTTTTATCTTATCATAGAATATTCAATGGTTTTTAAAAATAAAATTTTGTCCTTAATATTTGGAATTTTATATATTTTAAAATAATGATTTAAATATAAAAAGTATATTGAATGTGTTTTATGTTTTAGAATGTTTTTTTCAATGATGAGAGGATAATTTCCCCAGGAGATGTTATAAATTATTTTTAGTTATTAAATTATATGTTTTCATGTTTTATTTCAAATAAAATGATTTTAATATATTTTTATGTTTTAAAAATAATTCTTCAACGAAGAAATAATATTTTCCTAAAAAAATTATTTAATGATTTTTAAATATTGATTTATATGTTTTAATTATTATTTTAAAAAAAATGTATTTTTAAATTGATTTTTGTTTTAAAATATTATTTTCAATGAAATGATATTTTCCTCATTATATTCTTTAAATGATATATAAAAATAAATTTTCATTTAATATGACATCTATTAATTTATGTTCTTATAAACTTGAGATACATCCAAGGATACCATTCATATTCATTATTTTAATGGTTTATGATGGAAATTTGTTTATGAAAGACATTTATCATTATGGGATTATACCTTGAAAAATTATAATAGAACCCACTTATTTTTCAAATGTTATTATATGATGAAATGATGAAATGATTATGAAACCTATATTTTTTTCTATAGGTTCTGATATGATTAAATGATCATGAAACCAATTTCATTTCATGGGTTATGATGTGATGAATGTTTTAAGAATTTTTTTCACACATAAATAAGGTTTCCATTATGAGATTGGTTGGAACTATATTAACCTCTAATGCATTGGGTAAAAATTTAAATCTTATGAGATAGACAAGACTATAAATGTGTATGAACTGAGCATAGTAAGGAACTTTGTCCAATAAGATGGTCAGGGGAGTGAACCTTGACTGCAATGATGGTTACTGGGAGTAGACCCATTCCACAATAATAGCCTTGTTATTGAGCCTTGACTATTTTGGAAATTATTTTCTCTACTTAATTGTATTACATAATTCAATTTTGTATGCCAATATTAGGATCTCATGGATTATGTTTGTTGATTTCCTTATGATTCATATATTATGAACTACAAATCATTTTTACATGATTCAAGATTTTTATATTTGATAAGAAGGGTATTATTTTAAAATTCAATTATCATGTACTCATACCCTTATTCTCATGTTATACTTATGTATCTCCCATTTTAGTATTACTAGACATATAGACTCTCCCTCTAATATACTTTCATTACTCCGGTAATTATGAAATGTATTATGTATGATATGTATAAGAAGGGTTCTACTTATGAAGAACCAAGTGGGAGATTATGTAGTTCTCCAATAATGTGGTTTTTTATATTTCAAGGTTTCAAAATTAACATTATATTTTTGGTCCTCAAGTGTGTGTTTGTGTAATTTAATAAACATTCATCTGAAAATAAGAAACAGTAGTGTTTGATAATCATGGGCCTCTATAAAAAATACGATGAATTATCACTCTAACATATAGTTCCATTCCTACATAACTAAAGTGCTATGGGGGTCATTGTTTTCAATATATCAATGATGGAATGACAAATAAATTTTTTATCTCCCACAATGTTATAAAATTATATATCCAATATAAACAATGAAATTCCAAATCATGGATGACCTATAAATGTTTCTATGATAAAGTTTTGTAAAGATAATGATTAGATCACCTGAATTTTTATTGGTTGGGATTCTATAATGCATTAGGCAGAACTCCCAATTTTCATAAATGGGCATAAAATCCATGTGTTTAATATAAATCCTGTGGGAGTTATTTTACCAATGTGAATGTTAGATACATAAAAAAGAGTAAAAATTAATGTCTTCCACAAAATATGAAGTCAGTGAAAAAAGGATACAAGTACGATAGTGTACCATATGGATTCATTTTTTTCAAATATAAATATAGAAAACAATGATGTAGATATATGGGAAAAACCATAACATCATCAAAAATATATGTTCATAATTAGTTCATAGATGTTATTAAATTAAAAAACTCTATAAACAATTAATGCAACATAAAATCAGCAATAATGATCTAATGTAAATTTCATTTGAATTAACTCTTTGATAATGACCACGAAAATATATCATGCATTTAGTCCACATGTCCAATTAGAACTCCAAGAGAATCTACCCTAGATCTGGGATCTATAATAATCGAATACCCAAAAAACATGCACACTCTGTAGAAAAAAAGAAACTTCAAATATAAAAACTGTTGTTTTATTCCAACTAATAATCCTACACTATATATGGGAATTTAAATAATTAGTATCGCACGAACAATATGCCTTAAATAAGTTTAAAAATCTTGGTGTATTTGTGAATATGTCTACTCATTAACAAAAGTAACACACATTTATAGAATATAAAAAACTAAATCATTATAGTAATAGAAAAATGTGACTAAAAATTAAATCAAATACTCTATTGAGTAACTATATATTGTAGGGGGGTCGTTACTTGTTCTCAACTAATCATACCTACCATGGGAAATCCCGATATTTATATCAACCAATATGTTAAATAATATTGATATATATCCCTTAGTAGATTTCGGTAGGGTAATCTAGAATCATATCCCACCTTCCCTCATAACACAATTTATGGCCAAAACCCATTTCATGTAAAAGGGAAGATGTATATACATTTAAGGGAAACACCCATCCCCTAGAATAATAAAAGTCATATGCCCTGTAAGGGATTGAAACTCATACCCTATATTGTAACAATATCTCAATTTTTGAATGAATTGTTGTCACTAAATTTATACTCATCATATATAGTAAAACAATAATCATATTTAATACTTAATTGATGACACAATTTTAAAGTAATAAAAAAACACCTATTTAGTTCAAAGTGAAGGATGATGTATGAAATGTGTAAAATAATGATTATTTTTATACGTGATATATTTTCAACCATAGGTAAGTAGTATTTATAATTAAAGATTCACCTCCAATATACCAAAGTAACAGTATTTAACACTCTTTTCTATATCAATGGAAGGTCATCCAAAATAAAAAACAGTTTTTTATCTCATGTTTGAATTTTCTATCTCTATACAAGTCCCATCCCATGGTAATCATTATATTTCATCCAAATATATAATACCATTGGATGGAAATCAACTAGAAGTATCTCAATTTCACACATCGATAGGTTAATTACCATTTCACTCCATGAAATATATGTAGTCTACATGAATGATTTATAATACAAAGACCTCTTTTTGTATTATATAATACATTTTTATATTCATAAACTCATTTATGAATATAAAATGAATTATATAAGTACTGTGGATATTATAACCTATATGATAGACCTATATAGAAGATTTAGGTATCCTATAAATTTATAGTTTTGATGAACACATCATATCACTATATAATTCCTATCAGAAATCATAGGGATGAAATAATCAATCTCATCAATTAATTATTTTAATGGGTTATAATAAATGAAGGAATCATTTGGAATAATGGTGATAGTATGATTCATACGAGTCATGTAAAAAAATTTGAACATAAATTTAATGGTTATTTACTTCAAAAAATATAATGTTAAAATGTTTTGTAGATAATATAACATAACTAGTTTTAATTATTCCTAGGTTTTTCATAATCATCATAAAAATTATATATTTCTCGTTCAAAGTATTTAGAATCAAATTTAAATGATTTTATATTCATTTTCAACATTTTCATCTAATATATATTAACCCCTATTTGGATATAAAGTGAATTTTACATTCAATTAGATTGATATATTAATTTATATAGAAAATATAATCTTATCCTTGTTCATACATATTCCCATTATCCACTTAAAAACAATATTTTATACAAAAATATATTTTTAATGTAATTATTTTTGTGTTTGTAGATAACAATTATTTTATTACATTAAAATTTATTGAAGAAATATTAATTACTATATCTTATAAGAAACTTTAAATGTTTGGATTATAAATCTAATATACAATTTATTTATGAAAATATTATACAATATTGTGGTTGAATCTATTTTGATCATATTTTAACAAATAATATTGACAATCACTTTAATAATTGATTTTTTAGTTCTTTCCTTTTATAAAACATGTTATTAGTTGAAACAATCATAATATTCTTATAACCTCAATGATCTATTTTAATAATAAGAATCATCTTTTATAATAAAAAACCTATTATTATATAAGTGAAAAAAAGAAAAATATATAATAAATTTTTACTTTTAAAATACTTTTCAGATTTAATTAAATAATTAGAATTCTTATTTTTAATTTAGTACCAGTGCCTCCCCATCAAAATGAAATCATTAATTTTCTTATATATACTTCTTTCATCAATTTTTAATTCCTATACTTATTTTCATAATTTTCCAAATCCACAATTTTTATCATATATCCAATAAAATTGAAAAAAATTTATTTTATAATATCAAGAACTGATGTAAATTATTAATGATGATTCTTTCAACCCTTCCTAAATTAAAGATACTCCTCTTGCAGTGTCTTTTTTTCTAATAATTAAAACACTTACCTTCCTTCCTAAAACCCCATATATAATTCAATTAAATTTATTGAATATTGGATCTTTATGTATTTTTTTTCTAGAAAAAAATGTTACACTTTTGTAGTATCAAGGAAACACCAGAAACTAGTCCTACCACATAATCATTTGCAATCCTCTATATATTGTAATTATCATGTTAAAATTTATTTAACTCATTAATTTATGAATTTAAAATGATATAAATGAAATCTATTATATATTATTATAGATCAAAAAATTAATCTATATCAATCATTAATTGATAAATCAACCTCTTCATGCCATTTTTATACCCCATTATTTTGAGTACATGTGTAGAGTCTTATGTGTCTTCATCCTTCATAGAATTTAAATAATATTTTAAAAAACTATAGCTATCATGACTAACTTTTTCATGATTGAAATTATTGTGTTATCTATTATCTTGAATATTTCCATGATCTCGAGATATTTTGGAATCACCAGCCCTATGAATGAAGTCATGTTAATAAGAATCATTAATCTTCCTACCATATGAAAATAAATCTTTTTTTTCAAAAATATCTAATAGAATTCTTAATATGTTGTTACTCAATATATAAAATATTCATTCTTATTAAATAATAATAAAATTTGTTCTATAATAGTCTTGGAAATTATATATATTATTCTTCAATTGATCCAAAAAATACCTTAAAGGCATGTTTGATGATTATGATTCCATTTCATATATTGACATTTTTATTAAATGATAATATTCTATTATAATTATATAATTATAAAATTAAGTTAATGTGATCTCAATAAAATGATATAAAATTTAATATGTTATAAAAAATAGTGAACCAATATCCATATTTCACTAAAGCATTGAGTACGATTTTGACTTCCCCTCACTTCATTGTTATTTCTTGAAATCAAACATGTCTTAAAAAACTTATATGGATACTATATAGTTGAGTAGAATATCCATTTAAAAAAATTATTATATAAATTACACAAACTCTATTTCTCTATAATCTAAATTTTATGTGTTTTCTATCAAACTATAACCCCATTTATATGAATCTTATAGAAACCAAATCCTTTTTGGGTCACCCTTATTTTTTCAATAAGTAAGATAATCTATTGGGAATATTCATTGTTATAATCTTACAATTTAGAATTAATGGCACTTATAACGTATCCAATTTAATAGGATTCAATAACTATAATTTATGGGCGTCTAAGATAATCACATGTGAAACCATCCACAGTTAAAAACATAGGGTATATGAAACAATTTCAATAAAAGAATAAAACTATATGACTATAAAATCATCACTTTTGAAACAATGGTGTGATAGGTTGGAGACTATGACTTTTATATATATAACAAAAAATTCTATTCTTGTGAGAAGTGTTTATAGTGACCCAACCTTTTCTAACATTAATATTAAATCATTTTAAAGATAAAAAACATAATAGTATTACACATAGAGGATCCAAAGGTTTAGTGTCTTGGGTAAACTAGGACTGTAAATAACAATTACAACATCAAGAATAAAAATTTATTTAATTTCTTCTTCTCTAGGTTCTTATTGTCACTTGTACTCTCCTTATTACATGTATTCACATGAGGATATACATAAAAAGGGGTGAGCTAAAAGCCCAGTAAGAGGATAGATAAGAACAATATAGCATGGGTTGAGCATAATCGTAACAGGGGAAAAAGATCGTGAACATGAGAGGAATCATAAATATAAGACTTGAAATGTGGCAATGCAAAAAAATGAAACATAATGTCTTAGTGGTTAAATACCACACATACTTGTCAACAATGCTAGAATCTTGTTCACACATCATTTCATATATACTCTTGAGATTCATCACTTTAACCTATGCATTAGAGCACTGTATAATTCTGGGCGCACCCGTCACATTTAAACATTCATATTGCTCTATATAATTCCGGGCGCACCCGTTGCATCATAATATTATAATTATCATGCATGCCACATAGAACATATATCAATGATGAAAATAACTAACCCATGTAATTTAATGGGATTCATCCCATAATAACACTTTCATAAACATTGTGTTCCCAAAACAAAGAGGGAAAAACATACTTGATACAAGAACCATCAACCTTGAATGAGATGTAAAAGGTGAGTTCTTAAAAGAAGAGTTCATTTGGAAAACATTTTGTTTGACATAAAAAATAGTGTTAAAATGTATATCCCAAAGAAGGAAATTAAATGATGAACAAAATATTTTTAAGGAGTAACCATATCGAAAATGAGTGAAAGAGGGAGAACCCGAAGGATAAATTCGGGGTTCGAGAATTTCCCTTTACCTTGTATCTGAATGCTTCCTTCTCTTTAATGTCTTGTATAAAGTCATTATATTTATTAATGAGAAATAAAGAACCTTTTTTACATTAATATGGTTCATTATGGTTTCATTAAGTGATATTATGTGCCTTTGGATGAGTTATAGGGTTTAACAACATTATTCGGGAATGTTTGTTTTTATGGTTTTCTTTAGTGGTTCACTTGTATTTTTAAATTGAGGTTTGGGTAGAACATGGTTAAACATACAGAACTGATATTACATGTTATTAATGATATTATAGTATTATTAATGATCTTATAATGAATCATATTATATCCATGTGGATGAATCATTAGATAAGAATTAAATGATGATTATTTGGGTTAATTTGGGCGGTTTTTCGATCATAATGAACTTGTTTTATTTTATCACTAGCAATATAGTCATAAGATAGTTAAAATAATTTTAAAAGGAGATATTACATATAAAATGTTCTGTTTTAACCCTAAAAATGGATTCATGACCAGAATTTAAGATAATAAAACAAATTCATAAATGGTTGTCCTTGAATGTGCTAAATTGGCACATCTCAAACGGTGCATTCATTTCTTTCAAATAAAAGGGTGGGGATAGAAGAGGAGATAATGAAATATACCACAAGCATGAAGACATTACTGTAAATTTATATTACTGGATTTATCATACTATTATGGTGAAGGGAGGTGAATAAAGTAATAAAAAATATTAGAACATAAAAGAAAATATGAAATTGGGAAGAGGAATTTACCTCTTGAGACTTCCTCCTTTGAGATCCCCTTAAGGGGAGAAGTTTTTTATTTTTAGGAGGATGAGAGGTTTTGTACGTGTGGGTGAACTTGGGGAGAGATTGGGGCAGAATAATGGCAAGGAAAAAGGCTTGAGAGGAGTGGAGAGAAAAGGGAGTGAAGGGGGGTTTTTAATGTGGAGGAGAGAAGGGATTTCATAATACTATAATCATTAATTTATTATTTCTTCACAAGAAAAGGACTAGTAAGTATTCCATAACCAAGAATAGTAAATGGGTCATGTTAATTCTAACCATCGGTGGTGACATCATCCATGAGTCTAGGAATAGTCTATTTAGCTTATAATGTATATATACCGTAAATTACGGTATTTTACTATTCATCAAAAAAATTAAGTATTTCAGGAAAATCTAAAAAATTCACCGTAACCATTTTTCGACATGTAGAATCAAAAAATGTTGTCCATTTTTCAAAAATAATTTTCAAAATATTATTATTTTAATATTTAATTAAAATAATAATTTAGTATTAAAACCATTTTTAAAACATTATTTAACTTATTCTAAAGTATAGGTATATTGTACTTCCAACTCGAATATTATTTTTATACCACCATAGGTGAGGTTACTATTCATAAGGGTATATAAAAATTCATAAGGGTATGTTACTATTCATTTTGGTAGGTTACTATTCAACAAAAATTATGTTTTCCTTATCAGACTCCAAATAACATACTAATTATAACCGTGTATGCCGGATTTTCGAAATTCCAAACATAGAAGTGATAAACTTATGTATAACGGTCACTGAGCACTTAGTAGTTCATTATGTTGTGTTTTAAAGTGATTTTATGACATACTTAAGAGAATTTCATTTCAATTGAAAAACATTGGGTCGTTACATTCTTCCCCCCCCCCCTTAAGAAATTTCACCCCCGAAATTTAACTTTACACAAATAGGTGTGGGTACATCTCCTTCATTGCCTCTTCTGGTTCCCAAGTTGCTTCCTCAATCTTGTGGTTCCTCCAAAACATTTTGACAATATGGGATGATTTTTTGCGTAGAACCTTATCTCTTCGATCCAGAATCATCACTGGCTGCTCCTCATAAATGATATCATCTTCCAGCTGCACCACCTCGGAGTTTAGTACATGTGAGGGTTCTGGTATGTATTTCCTCAGTAGTGGTACAAGAAATACATTATCAACTTGAGCCATATTCTGTGGAAGTGGAAGACTATAGGCCACGAATCCTATGCGGTCAGGGATCTCAAAGGGGCCAATATACCTTGGGATTAGCTTCCCTTTCTTCTCGAATCGCATGACTCTCTTCCATGGACATATTCGAAGGAAGACTCTATCTCCAACATCAAACTCCAAGTCCCTTCGATGGTTGTTAGCATAGCTATTTTACCAACATTGAGAAGCTTTGATGTGTTTCTGGATGACTTGAACCTTCTATGTCATCTCTTGAACAAGATTGGGTCCAGGTAGCTTTCTTTCTCCAACTTCATCCCAACAGGTTGGAGTTCTACATCAATTTCCATACAGAGCTTCATATGGAGCCATCTGAATACTCGAGTGGAAGCTATTGTTTTATAAGAACTCAAACAATGGGAGATTCTGATCCCATCCCATTTTGAATTCTATAGAGAAGGATCTTAGAATATCTTCAAGCGTCTGAATATTTCTTTCATACATGCCATCATTTTGGGGGTGATAGGTCATGCTGAAAATTAATTTACTACTGAAAGCATGTTGAAGGCTCCTCTAGAATTTAGATGTGAACCTTGGATCATGGTTAATGGAAATTGTGAGTGGAACACCATACAGTCTCACCACATCTTTTACATATATCATTTCATGTTTTTCAAGTGAGAAATCTTCCTGAATAGCGATAGAATGGGAAGTCTTGGTGAGTCGGTCAACCACAACCCATATCACATTATTTCCCTTCAACACCTTTGGGAGACCCGTGAAAATGTCTATAGTAATATTTTTCTAATTTCCACATGGGTATAGGCAATGTATGCATCATACCATTGGACTTTTGTTGCTCATATTTAACTTGATGACATACCAAGAACCTTGATATATATCCCACAATCTCCTTATTCATGTTATCCCACCATAAGTGTTCTCAGAGATCAAGGTACATTTTGGTACTCCCATGATGGATAGAGAATGTTGATATATGTGCATTATCCAATTGCTCCTTCTTTATCCCAGGTGATGAAGGCACACAGAGACGCATTCCAAACCGAATCACACCATCATCGTCGATATGGAAATCTGTAAGCTTCCCATCCTTTACTACATTCACCCTCTTTTGTATCTCCATATCATCCCTCTGTGCTTCCTTAATCCACTCCTGGATGGACAGTTGCACAATCATTTGGGAAAGGTAGGATGCATCCCCTTCCCTTATTATTTCCAAATTCATTATTTGCATATCCAAGAAGATAGTTTCTTTCTCAATATGAATCATGGATAGAGTAGCAGGTTAATTTAGGATTAGAGCATCATCAACCTTATACGCCTTTCTAGGATGGTAGTGAATAGAGCTTTCGTAATCCTTGATTAGCTCTAAACATCTCCTTTGACGCATGTTGAGCTCCTTTTGTGTGAATATATACTTTAGGATCATGTGGTCGGTGTATATGTGACACTTCTCACCATAAAGGTAGTGTTGCTAGATTTTCAAGACAAATATCATGGCTTCCAACTCTGGATCATGAATCGGGAAGTTCTGCTCATGGATCTTCAACTGCCGTGAGGCATAGTCTATCACATTGTCCTTTGTCTTGAGTACAAAACCCAAGACTTTCTTTGAAGCATCACTGTATATCAATGAACATTCTCCACTTTTCGGTAGTGTGAGTATAGGTGTAGTGATCTGCCTTCTCTTTAGCTCCTTGAATCATCCCTTACATTCTTCTGTCCAGACATACTTTACCCCTTTACTTTTTTACTTAGTTAGAGAGATTGACAATCGTGAGATGTATCTCACAAAACATCAGTATTACCCAGCTAATCTAAGAAAACTACATATTTCTGTGACACTAGAGGGCATGGGCCATTCCTAAATCACCTTTGTCTTTGAAGGATCCACATAAATTCTCTCAATTTTGATCACATGTCCCATGAACATGAATTTCTTCCTACAGAAGTCACACTTGCAGAACTTGGCATACAACTTCTCCTTTCTTAATGTCGCCAAATCATGTCTTCGATATTCTTCATGTTACTCCATTATCTTGGAGTAGATGAGAATATCATTAATAAACACTACCAAAATTTTTTCTAGGTAATGTCTAAAGACTCTATCATCATATACATGAAGATTGCATGGGGCATTAGTATGTTCATAGGGCATCACCAAAAACTCATAGTTCCCATACCTTGTTCGGAAGGCAGTCTTCTGAATATCTTCTTTCTTCACCTTTACCTGATGATATCCAGAACGAATATTCAACTTTGAGAAGTATTGATCACCTCTTAACAGATTGGACAAGTCATCATTCCTTGGGATAGGATACTTCTTTTTTATGGTGATCTTGTTGAGTTCCTGTTAATCGATACACAACTGCATTGTTCCATACTTATTCTTCACAAAAAGCACTGCCACACCCTAAGGAGATGCACTAGGGTGTATGAACCCTTTGACCATATTATCTTGCAGCTGCTTCTTTAACTCCTCCAGTTCGATAGGTACCATCGTATGGGGACACATCGAGATAGGAGTAGCTCCATATATGAGTTAAATTGAGAACTCTACCACACAATCCGGGGGAATTTTGGGTAACTCTTTGGGAAATACATCGTTGTATTCCCTCAGGATGGGCATTTATTAAAGGTTGGCACTTTCCTTCAATTCAACCATTGGGTGAGGTATTCTTCTTCACAGGGAATCCACACCCACACCATTGAAGTAATTTTCAAAGGAGATTCATGATCTTCCTTGCATTTTTAGTGGATCATGGGATAGTTTGAAATATGAAAAGATATTTCCTTTTCCTGACATTTGATATGTGCTCTATATAACTAGAGCCATTCCATTCCCATAATAGCATCAAATTCCACCAAGGTAAGTATTATGTGATTTTCCTGAAGAATCTTCCCACATATGACAACAGGAGAAGGGTCAAACACTTTGGTTGCAATGATTGACCCACTTGGGGTTTTTACAAATATCTCTACTTTAATGTTTTGGGGAATTGATTATATAGTTCTAGCAAACTTTCAATTTATAAAGGAATGTGTAGAACCATAATCAAATAATAATTTTTCCATTCTTTATTGAATAATATGTGTACCTTGTACGACTTCATTATCTTTCTCCACATACACAGTAGTGATGGCATAAACCTTTACTTGTTCCTTTGGATTTGGTGGCTGCTAACGCTAATTACCCTTGAGAACTCGAGGTTTAGTGCACTATCTTGCATAGTGCCCTAGCCCCTTGCAGTTGTAGCATTGAACAATGGGTGGTTCTATCCTTTATTCCACTATATTATCCTTCCTTTTCATGTCATTTCTGCACTCTTGAGCATGATATACCTCTTTTCTACACTTGTAGCATTTCCTCGTCGCTTTAAGGCAATTCCCAAGGTGCAATATCCCACATTTTTGGCATGTGGGTCGTTGTGTTTTTTCCCACCTTTATCATTAGATCCACTAGCTTGAAACTCAATCATGAATTTCTTATCACCATATCCATGGGACCATTCCCCAAAATCCATCTCCACATTGTGAGCACATCGAAAAACTTCTTCATAACTCCCAAAGTCTCTAATTTCAAGAGCCTTTTGATGGTGTAGTTTTAATTCACTAAATAATCTATCAATTTTCCTATCATTGTTCATAAAAAAAATCCTATGTGTACCTTGAAAACCTTGTGAAAATCACTTCATAGGTTGTGATAGATTCTCCTTATTTTTTCATGAGCTCTATGAATTCTCTCTCTATCATCATATGAAGTGTTTGTGGGAAATAATTATTAAGAAACATTATCTTAATGTCTTCCCATTCCATCTCTTCAATTTTGTCCCTTGGCATGATGTTCTTAATCAAAGCCCACTATTGATCGTCTTCTCTATCTAGAAGATAAATGGATAGAGTCAAATTCTCCATCATAGAATACTGATGCACAGAGAAGATCTTCTCCATGGAGTTGACCCTCTATTCCACAACTAGTGGATCGTAGGATCAACTAAACATCGGTTTTCGTTGCCGCATAAAACATTCGATATCTAGTTTCTCCCTCTTTGGTGAAAGATAATGTTCCCCATTATTATGGTTATTATTCATAACCTGAGATAATTGGGTATGAATCGCCATGATGTTTGAACTCCACATCCGAAATAATTGGGTAGGTCATTCGGGAAATCGTTGCATTGGCCCTCGCACGAGTTGTTGGCCTGATTTCTCCTAGTTCCCACCATTTTATAAAATAGAAAAGGTTAGATCAAAACATAAATAAACAATACATTAATACATAACTTATTAATTTGAATAATTTATACTAAAATCATAACATATGGGATCCCTATTTAAAGCTTCTTATGTGCATATTTGTTCTTGGTCTCATGCAAGAGGTTTTCTCTTTGGTTCAGTAATCCTAATTCCCAAATTAACTAAACCTCTCCTATGATACTAACTATAGCGACCCAAAAATTTCATCAATTACTATTAAAACATTTTAAAGATAAACAACATAATAGTATTACACATAGAGGATCCAAAGATTTAGTGTCTTGGGAAAACTAGGATCGTACATAACAATTACAGCATCAATCATAAACATTTATTTAATTTCATATTCTCTAGCTTCTTATTGACACTTGTCCTCTTGTTATTACATGTTTCCACAAAAGGATATAAATCAAAAGGGGTGAGATAAATGACCTGTAATAGGATATATAAGAACAATATAGCATGGGGTGATCATAGTCATAACATGGGAAAAATATCATGAACATGAGAGGAATCCTAAATATAAGACTTGAAATGTAGAAATGAATAAAAATGAAACAACATGTCTTAGTGGTTAACTACCACACATACTTTTAAACCAAGCTATAAATTCTTTCACACATCATTTCACATATACTCATGAGATTCATCACTTTACCCAATGCATTGGATCAATATATAATTCTGGGCGCACTCGTCATAATGAATCATCCATATTGCGCTATATAATTCTGGGCGCACCAATCACATCATAATATTATCATTATAATGCATTCCACATAGAACATATATCAATTATGAAAATAACTAAATAATGGAAATTAATGGGTTTTATCTCATAAGAACACATTCATAAACTTTGGGTTCCCAAAACAAAGATAGAAAAACATACTTGATACAAGAACCATCAACCTTGAATGAGAAGTAAAAGGTGAGTTCTTAAAAGAAGATTTCTTTTAGAAAACATTTTGTTTGACATAAACAATAGTGGTAAACTTTTATATCCTGTATAAGTAAATAAAATGATGAACAAAATATTTTTCAGGAGTAACCATATCCAAAAGGAGGGAAAGAGGGATAACCCGAAGGATGAATGTTGGGGTCTAAAATTTCCCCTTACCTTGTATCCAAATGCTTCCTTCTATTTAATGTCTTGTATAATGACATTATATTCATTAATTAGAAATTTGGAACCATGTATACATTAATATGGTACATTATGGTTTCATTAAGTGATATTATGTTCCTTTGGGTGAGTTATAGAGTTTAACAACATTATTCGGGAATGTTTGTTTTTATGGTTTTCTTGAGTGGTTCGCTTGTATTCATAAATTGAAGTTTTGGTAGAACATGGGTAAAAATACATAACTGATATTACATTTTATAAATGATATTATGAGATATTTAATTATATTATAATGAATCATATTATATCCATGTGTATGAATCATTAGATAATAATTTAATGATGATTATTTGGGTTAATTAGGGTGGTTTTCGATCATAATGAACATGTTTTATTTTATCACTAGCACTATGGTCATAAGTTAGTTACATAACATTAAATAGGATATAATACATATAACATGTTCTGGTTCAACAATAAAAATGGCTTCATGACCAGAATTTATGATAATAAAAGAAATTGATAAATCGTTGTCCTTGAATGTGCTAAATTAGCACATCTCAAATGGTGCTTTAATTTCTTTCAAATAAAAGGGTGGGGAAGTGAGAGAAGAAAATGAAATATACCACTAGCATTAAGAAATTAAATTACATCTATGTTACTAGATTCATCATACTATTATGGTGATGGGAGGTGAATAAAGAAATAAAAAAGAAAAGAACTTAAAAGAAAAGAAGCCATTGGGAAGAGGAATTTACCTCTTGAGACTTCCTCATTTGAGAACCTCTTAAGGGGAATGGTTTTGGTATTTTGAGGAGTCTTAGAGCTTTTGGACGTGTGGGAGGACCTTGGGTAGAGAATTGGGAAGAATAATGGCATGGTACAAGGCTTGAGAGAAATGGAGAGAAGAGGGAGTGAAGGGGGGTTTTATAGTGGAGGAGAGGAGGGATTTCATAATATTATATTCATTAACTTATTATTTCTTCACAAGAAAATGAATAGTAAGTATTCCATGACCATGAATAGTAAATGGGTCTTGTGAATTCTATCCATGGGTGGTGAAATCATCCATGATCCTAGAAATAGTATATTTATCTTATAATGTATATATTTGGTAAATTACCGTATTATAATATTCATCAAAAAAATCAAGTATTTCAGAAAAATCTCGAAAATTTACCCTATCCATTTTTCGACGTGTAGAATCCAAAAATGAAGTATATTTTTCAAAAATAGTTTTCTACATATTATTATTTTAATATTTATATAAAATAGTAATTTATCATTAAAACCAGTTTTAAAACATTCATTAACTTATTCTAAAATATAGGTATATTGTACTTCCTAATTGAATATTATTTTTATACCACCATAGGTGAGGTTACAATTCATTAGGGTATATCACTATTCATAAGGGTATGTTACTATTCATTTGGGTAGGTTACTATTCAACAAATATTATGTTTTCCTTATCATACTCTAAATAACTTACTGATTGCAACTATGTATGCCGGATTTACGAAATTCCAAACATAGAAGTGACAAAGTTATGTTTAAATGTCACATTTCACTTATTAGTTCATTATTTTGTGTTTTTATGTGATTTTATGACTTACTTAAGAGAAGGGAATTTCCATTGAAAGACTTCGGTTCGTTACAATGTATCCCAATGTCTCACTATCCATAAATGAATAATCAAGTTGAAAGTTCATTGTAATTAAATCAAAAGGCCCAATATGTATAAATCATAATCAACCATAATATTTTATTTTATGTCCCAAAATAATAATTATCTTGGTTTAGCACAACTAAATCTTTAATCTTATAAATCATCAAACAAGTATATATTATTTTTAATTTATAATAAATATTTTAAAAATATCTAATATAAAATAAATTAATAATAAACCAAATAAATTTATATACATTAATTTGATAATGTCATGAATAAAATAAATATATTAAAATTTATAAAATTTATTTTTCAGATAATTATTTGGTGGAAATTTAATAAATATGAAATTATAATCATTTTATCAATAAACATTATTTATGGAAATTCCAAAAATAAATGACCTTATAAATTTAACATGAATTTATATATGATGTAGATCATATTTTTCATCAACATGGTATTTAAAAATAAATAACATGTAAATTCATTTTATGTGTGAATTTCATAATAATATTTATAAAATATAAAAAATCCACATATAATATTGTATATACATCCTTATTTGTCAATTTATAATCAATTTATAAATTAAGCCTTATAAATTAATTTTAATCCAATTCCTCATTGATGAAAATTGTGGTTAAAATTGCCCAAAATGAAGTATAATTTAGGAAAGACCATTCTAGAAAATGTTTTTTTATTTTACGAAAATAATATTCATGAAAAATGGATGTTTTTTATAATTACCATAATATGATTTTATAAATAATGGAAAAAATTTCGAAGGGAACTATTTTATTTTTTTTAAGATAAATAGATCTCTTATAAACCCTTACTAATGCATTCTACTAAAGAAATAATTTATATTTATTAAAACACTTTATTTTTTAGTTATGTAAATATCATTATTATGAAACACACTACCAATTTTTCTTAAAATTGTTATGTAAATAATCCATTATTCGATTATCGGTTTTCAAAAACACTTTCCACACCAACATATATTACAGATGAATTAGATTCAAAAGATGCTCCCATTTTCCTTATATATATATAATGATTATGAAACCCATGATGTACAAAGACCATTTTTCAGTAATCATTCCATCATTATGAAAAAAACGTTATTTCCATTTTTTTATCTATTAAAACATCAATATTAATGTAATATAAATTTTTTCAGTAACAAATATAGGTTTTAGAGGAAAAGACATTATCTAAATGTAGTTTACATAATTCAGAAAAATTTATTTTACCATAAGAACAATCTGCATGTTCGATTGGAGTAAATATAAATTAACAACATACATTTGATATATTGAAAATTGTCTCTCTAAGTTCTCATCCAAAAAATTAAGAGATATTACTCATAGTAAAATGTATCCATCCACAATATTTATTCCATTATTTGTATGAATTTCTCAATGTCTAGGAATAACTCAATTATCATGAGGATATTTTAAAATCATAGTCAAAGAGAAAAATGAAAAAAATCATCATCATTAGAGTATTCACACAAAACTACTATATAATTATTATTAAACAATTTCACTAGTATTAAATATATATATATATATTCATACAAATATACTATTGGTATCCTTAAATTTTATCAATGTTTTTTCCATTGAAGATATATTTCATAAATATTTCAAAAAAAATATCTTATTTTCACATTTAAATCCAAATTATTTAGAATTTATGAAATTGATTTGGATATTCAAACTATTCTAAATATCATTATATTAAACTATAAATCAATACTGATATATTACATAGGATGGATAATTAAGAAACAATTCCAGACATGTGATATAAAATATCTCAGGCACTAACATACAGTAATCCATGATATAGAAAAGATCACAAAGACATAGTATATAACATCACCACAAATGAATTGGTTTATAATACCAGGAAATGATTAATATTTATTACTTGTAATCAATTAAATTATAAAATAAAAAAATCTATATATATTATATCTCAAAAAATACAAAAATATCATAGAATCCCTTTGAAATATTTATCTAAACAATTAGATATGAATAATAATAATGATCAGAAAAGAATTTAATAAATTTTTATAATATGAATTTTTGTCCCTAATAAAGGGAAAGGATGAATCATGGAGCGGGTAAAAACATAATATAAAACATTTATCATATTATAGAACTCTTAGGGTTTTTAATGATGAATTGGAAGTAATGATGGATTATCATAAAACAAGTGTATCCATTAGAACACACATAAATCACTCACTACTGCAAAAAACATATAATATTTTTTATTATATTAGATATATTAAAATGTTAGGATAAGTGGGGGTATAGTTTCTGAATAAATTTACTTCTATTATTACATAATTTTTAATATAAATATATTATAAATAGAAATCAAGGACATAGAGGTGTAGTTTATTTGAATGAAAAGGTATATAGTATATCAGAATAAAACTAAAAGTATACCATATTTATTTTAATCTCCATAATGTGCACATAAATCCCATTTATCTCTTAAGAAAACATAGGATAACTAGCTAATATATAAACAATATGGGTGAGAAATAATTCAAGTAAGAGGATAGGAAGGGTAATGATTCATAACATATGAGTCAAAAGACATAACACAATATTATAAAAGTTCAGGATTATGAATAATCATATTAGAGAATTATATAAAGAAAATATAATTTAAAAATAAAAAAACATGTAAACATATCATTTTGTAATCAACATAAAACATGACATATTACATAATCAATGCTATCAGTCAAGAAAACATCCCATGGATGATAGAGACCCATTGAGGATTGGGTTTATACCCTAATCAAATTCATATGGTATCATGAGGGAAAACACTACTCAATGATTTGGATCACATTTTATGAGATCCCATAAAATAATGTATTTGTTTATCTATGACACATAAGGAAATACAACATAGGTAATCAACATAAGAAAAATCAATAGAAATAAATGATCTATATGATGGTTCCTCATATAAAAATTAGAAAATATTTCCAAATAATTAAAAATAGAAAATGAATTAATTATTATATGTGCTCATATCTAAATAAATGAGAATATTTATAAAATACAGTGTTTATTTTTAAAAAATAACATGATAATTAGTAGAGCATTTGGAACAGAAATGAACTATTAAATTTTTTTTAAGGAATCAGTTAAAAAATTTTATAGAAAGAATGAATATTTAATTTTATTTGAAAACAAGAGTTAAACAATAGTGTTTATAAGTATAATATTTCTTTATTTAATAATAAATTTAATCTTACAAAGTCTTTAATTGAGTGATACATTAATATTTTAAGGTATATAAATGTGAACCATAATAGGGTTTGATTTTAAAGAAATAATTATGAAATAAACTTATTTCATGTATAAACCCATCAAAGGAAGAGAGAAAAAGAAATGTATTTATATTTGGGACACAAATATATAATATATAAACATTCTATAAAATACAATAGATAGGTAATGTGAGTTATTGATATAATTTTCATTATATAAATTGAACAAGGTGGTTCTGAGATCTCCCTTCCCATAGATCCAAATATGATTATCACGATATCATAACATCCTAAATAATAAAAATAAAATCATTTATGACATATTTCAGAAAATTTTATACATATAATGGATTTTATATGATTATATTATGTTTATTTACAAACCCTAAAATGAGATACAGTGTGTAGTTTTACTACCTTGAGGGAATTCATGTAGTACCCCAATATTTTCAAAAAGTGTCTTTGCATTAATTTTGTTTCGTTGATATCATGAATTGCATGAAACATTGAGTTTAAATGAACCACATTAAACTCTAAATATATTATTAATTAAATATTCCCATTATAACCAAGTTATTAAAATTGGTGGTATAAATATGATTAAAAACATTATAAATATCATGTATGGATAATTTATGAAATGTAACCTTATTGATAATTATGCACACAATTTTTTGTTATTTATTTATATTCTTCAAAAACACATTTCTCAAAAAATATATAATTTTTCCTTTTAGAGGGAAAAAATTAAATATAATCGTATTCATAAAATTAATTTTGAAACATGAACTTCATATTTGAATTAATCATGTCAAAATTAATTTAGAGAACATTTTTTATGACTTTCAAAAAAGAATTATTTTTTATGAATAATGAAAAATAATGATTTTTATTGAAAATAATCATTTCATTTCAATCATGTTAATTTTTTTATTCTTAATTAAAACTAATTAAAAGATAAAAAAAGTTAATTAATATGTAAATAATAATATTAAAATCATTAAAATCAATTAAATGATGAATTTTGGTAAATACCATTTTATACTAATGAAGACATTTCATTAATGAAATCAACTTTTCATCCCATTTTTTTGGGTTTAATTATAAATTAAATATTATAATTATTATAAATAGAATTTAAAATAATATATTATATATTTTTAATCAAAATATATTTATAATTATAATGGGAAAAAATACTGCTTTCATTATATTTAGTAACCATAGTAAGTATATGTCATCTCAAAAGAAGTAGTAAAATTTGTTTAAACCCATTGGGTAAACTGATAAAATAACCTTAAAACCACCTATATAATATTATATGAGTATTTTATGATCAAAGTTAACCTGATGGACTTAAATAAAGTTTATTAAATAATTATATTCAACTTTATAACCATATATTGACTTTTTTTATGACAAGTAAAATTTTCTTATATTAAAAAAATTTGGGTCTTTTAATTTGATGTATTCGATGGAAGAATCCATTCATTTTTTTCTGTCTAAAAAAATCTATTGACTTTGTTGAATTTATTATTTAACCAAAATAATAATTGAAATGAATTTATTACCTTATTTCAAGGTAAAATGAATTTCACTCTTAAATATAGTATTTTCTAAAAAACAATTTTCTTGTGTTTTCTATTATTGTATTAAAATAGATTTATACAAACTGAAGAATTAAAATATATTAAATTTAATTAAAAAAGTGTAATATAAATTACCAAATATTCAATGACAGTACCTTTTATTTTATCTCATATAAATATGTATCATGGTAAAAATATAAATTATCAGAGTCCGGGTTACTATGGGATTAATTTGGTTCAATAAGAAGATAAGGCCTAAAATCTACTAAAAACCTACCAAAATATGATTTCCTAAGTTTTTTTTAACCATATCAGATCTTATATTATATTTTAGGGTTTCGTGGGGCTTCCTGAAATTTTTATGATACATATTTTATTTTTCATTTTCTATTATTCCTAATGTGTCATCCCCCCCCCCACACGATTAAAGGATACCATGTATCCTCAATTCTCCACCATAAATTAGACTTACATATTAGAAAATAAAAAACCCTAAATCATATTATATTCCATACACAAATAATATATATTTTATAATTTAAATATTTCATCTTTTTATGGTTAAATATGTAATCCAAAATAGTTTTCTCAACAATGAATTAAAACTCGTAACCCATAATTTTAAATTTTATTTATTCATATACCTTATATTTTTTCATGGTATCATTCCAAAAAAAAATATTTATATTAATTATTATGATATATGATTACATGAATGTAACAACCACTATCCATATTATCTCTCACAAATAAAGTGAAAACATTGCTTGTGTGTCCGTATGGATTACCTTCGGAATGTAGTAATGTATTTTTTCATCACAACATGAATAGGATGGTTATATGGATGGATTTAGTGTATATATATACATTATTTTCTATTTTTATTAATTAATAATTTTTAATTAATATTTACCTTTATCTATTTCTATAAATTAATAGATATAAAAATCGTTAATATATACGTACAACCTATCTTCTCCATGAAAAGTGTAAATCAATATTCTACTCTAATTTATGAATAAATATATATATTTATATATATAATGAATATATGTTATATTTTTATAATATATAAAATTCTGGAAATTATTTAACCATGATAAATGAACAATAATATTTACTATAGAACTGAAAGATTCATGAAAAATGTAGGAGTTATCACATAAAACTATGATTTTAATAATGAATTGTTAATACATGGGAGAAGAAATATTATAAATATATAATAGATGTAATTAAATATATAATAATTATTCTAGAATATATTTATAATAAGTAAATACTTATTATATAGGAGGTCCAAATACATATAACGTAAGATGATATATGAGGTATGAGATTTTCATCTCACTTTTTTTATTTGACAAACATTTCATTTTCAATGCATATATATTTTATATGGGGTATATATATCCCATTAATATATTTTATTATTAATTTATTTGAAATAATGGGTATATTAATTTCCATTTATTATTGTCTCTTTCCGGAGGATATGCTTCAAGTGTTATAATGGTTGTAACAGTTTTATGTTACAATTTCAATATATAAAAAAAATTATGATTAAGATAATGTCAAGGCAATTTTTTTACTGATATCTCAAGGATACCATGAATTTTATAATCCCCTAATTATTTATAGCGATTATATGTTATGATTTCATTTTACATTATTTTTGTACTCAATTGACTCAATTTTTATAAAATTAAATCTGAATTTATTTCCATGTTAGGTCAAAAATATTTTTTTTCCAATATCAATGTCATCTAAAAATATTTTACAATAAATTTTTTATATACATATAGGATAGTTTGAATTATTTTTATACGATATTTAATTTATAATATATGGTGAAAAATATATATTATTGTTTCTTTTATTTAATGTGGTATTTTTGACATTTTACTAAAAATGTTAAAGGAATCATGGTTTTAAAATACACAATAGGAACAGAATTTACCACAATTATGACAACATAAAATATCCTGATTAATTTATATGATTCCATTTTTTATTTAAATGAAATATTTTTCCTTAATCTTTTGAAATTTTTTTATTTTAATTAATTATTTATTAAGATGAATATTTTATTTTCCTTCTGAAATATTAAATTTGATCTTTCATGGAATTTTAAAATATGATATCATCATTTGATAAAATGTATAATTTAAGAGGGATATTATATTAGGATAATATCATTATTATTTATCTAGATTATTTTTTATGATTATGATCAAATGATAAAATATTTTTTAAACCCATTTCTTTTTCAATAGTCCATGGAATGATTAATTTAAAAAACTTTTATAAAAAAAATTCTTTTCTAGATTTTTTACAATGATAAATAATTAAATTATTAAAATATTTTGACACCCAATTCCATTCCATGTGGTTTTCTAGGGTGAATGTTTTATGATTTTGTGAAACATATATGTATGATTTTCAATATCTTATTGATGGTCCCAGAATTATATTATCATTTAATAAATTAGGTAAAGAAGGATATATCATGAGTTAATAAGGACTAGAATTGGTGTGAACCTAGTAATGTAAGGGAATATATCCAATATAATAATTAAGGGAGTAAACCATGACTTAAGATATTATTCTTTTGTGGTTGAACCAAAACCTCTACGATTAGGATGGAAGTAGTCCTTGAATTATAAAGTATTTAATTTAATTCTTTTGTATATTACACAAGATATTTCATTCTTCCAATACAATTATCTCATGGTATTGTTCTTCTATAATGTTATGATTCGATTCTTATAAAATTCAAGGATTCACATTATGATTATTGATTATGATACTTGATATACATGTCATGATTTTCAAATGTTAATATCATGTTCTCATTCCATTATGATAATGTTATTTTTATGTAATCATTTCAATGTCTCTTTCTTACCATTAATAAGCATATATGATCACCCTATCTTATGATCTCTTTATATAGGTTATGATGAATGGGTTTTTATAAAATATGTATTATAAGGGTTATAGTTATGAAGAATTAAGTGGGATATGATTTAGATCTCTTATAAACCATTTTTTTGTATCCATTAATACAAATACACTAAACATATATGATTCTAGTTATTATTTTATATATTAAATATTAATATAATTAGATGTAGTATTTACGAATGAAACTTTTTTGTCACTATATATGTTATTAGAGTAGGTTATTTATTAATATTTAGAGATATGGTATAGAAAAATTTGGTGAAAATAATGTTTGATAATTCTATGTATGATTTAAAATCCCAATATTTTGGTAATTACCATGGATATCAAATGATAAAAATAAGTTTCAATATAATGATATGATGGATTCATGATTTTTTTATACCATGAAGGATGTCTCCTAATTGATCACAATGATTATAGATTTATTATGGTCAAGCTAATCGTTTTGGTTTTCATTTTGGAATGATAATAGAATGATGATGTTGAAGTGGTAATAGGTATGATCAAATATTGATGTACCAAAGATGATAATTTTTATATGAATTCTTTTATATGAGTAAAATTATCAATGAATGTTAATTCATATCCTTAATTACAAGATTTTTAATTAAAAATGAAACATATAATGGCATGATGATCACATTTGGATCATATTCATATTCTCCAATTGAAGTATGTGGGAATATGTTTCATGAAAACCATATTATTCTCAATCTTGTTTAATTTTAAATAATTATAGGATTGTATTGGATTTATTTACATAAATCCCCCATCCTTTTTTATAATGGGAAGTCATTTATGGTAGTCCAATCCAACCTATGATATCCTTTTATACGATGATATATTTAAAATTATGATTAAAATTATATCCATTTAATGGGTATTAATTCTTATTCAAAATGTTAATCATTGATGGTTGAGGAGAAAATCAACATAAAACATAACAATATTCTACAAGAGTTCACTATTTTCTTCCCTAAATTTTTCATAGAATTCCATTGAACCAAGAGGTCATTTTTTTAAAATAACGCATACCTGGTGATATTACTATTTCAAAGACTCCATATATATTCTCATCGACTGCTTTTCGAGAATTAAAGACGAAACATTAGGAAAATATAGTTAATAGATTCATTTGGCCTTTTGAATCCTAATGTTGTGCACCTATTATTTTTATTATGAAAAAATATATATCTATTTGACACTGTATTGATTATGAGTAATTGAATAAGATCGTTATCAAGAACCCATATAATATATCCTATATTTATTATTTGTTTGATCAATAATAAAAAGCTCAATAATTTTACATGATTGATATATATTATGGGAATCCTAATTTCAGGATTAATAAGTTGGATATTCCACTGACCACATTATATACAAGGTATATAGACTATGAATTTATAGTGATGCTATATGGTATTTCTAATTCACAAACTATATTGATGCGTTTAATGAATAATGACTCTTGAGATTATATTGGTCGTTTTTTGGTAGTAATTATAAATGATATTATCATATATTCTAATGGAATTGAATAGTATAATAATCAATCCAGGATAGTATTGAGGGCCTTATGCAATGATACTATATATTAAAATTTAGTTTGTTTGAAATTGGTCTTCAAAATTCTTCATTTGTTATCATATTACATAAATCTTGGTTATATCGATGGATCTATCAATGATATTTGTTAATGAATGTTGGACCAAACTAACTATTGTGGCTAATATACATATTTTTCATGATTTGTTTGGATATTTTCAATGATTTGTGGAGAATTTCTCATTAATACGTAATCTAATAACAATGTTAAATCAGAAAGGAGTGATCTTCCATTAAATTGATTAATATGGGGAATATTTTAAATAACATAATAGTAGGTCAGTTATAAGACTTATTCTTACCCTAACCTATAGTGGAGAAGAATTGTTGACATATAGTGATGTATAAAAGAAGAGATTATGATGAATCATCATACCTAATGATATGTTTATATCATATGCCTTAGGATAATTGAATTTTCATGAGAAAATTCACTAACTCGTGATTTAGAGTTATCTTTTTTAATTTTTTTTATTTAAGATGTGGAGGGATTATATTTATTTGGAATGTTGTGACATACATATAGTTCATAAATTAATATATCATATATTAATGTTGAAATATTTCAATATGTGATATGGAATATGGTTGGAGTTGATTAATGATCTTTTCTAGTTAATACAATACTACCCTAATAAAGATAACAATGTGTCCAACTCAATGAGTCAAAAGTACCATGTAATATTATCTATGATAATGATCAAAATAGATACATTATTTCTGAATTTCATAGAATGGATATAGAAATATTAAAGGAAGGGGAGAAACATTATCTTACTCAAATGACTATTTTATTATATATCAATGGGAGGAGTAATTAGGAACATAAAAAAGATGTGTAACCACAAAAGGATGATAGAAATGTTCTTATGTACAACAACAATTTTTCTGTAATGATAATGTTTAGGAACCTTGATTGTATTTTATTAATTAAATATTTGAATAAAGAGATGTTGGATGATGCTAAATGTTCACCATTATCTATTTATCATGGAATTAATATGATTTATTTATATATTAATGATTATTTATAAAATAAAAACATGAAAACTGGTATTAAAGAATATGTATCTTGATGGGTGGTAGGTCAGTAAGGTAACGATGAGACATAAATGACCCAGGGGATGTTATAACTATTACCTATACAAAAACTAAAATGGTAAAACATTACCAATGGTTTCATCATTAGACTCCCAAAAACATTTATAGCGAACAAAACTATTTGAGTTATATTCAACTTCCAAATACATTATGTAAACATAATTTTTATCATATGATAGTTCTCCATTGATCATTTATTTCAACTTATATATTATGGACGGGGTAATATTGAATGATTTACCACCTTCTATTGTATTATATTTGGATATGAGGTTTACTTGGATAATCCAAAGAAGTCTCCATCAAGCCCTTGATATAGAGTTTTGTTTCTATACTTATTATCATACAAAGATAGATGTTCAATCAAAGAGAACCATTCAAACTGAAGAGTATTTCATATTATTTTGTCTTATAGATTTCAATGGGGTTTGGGATCAATACCTTCCATTAGTTGAGTTTTCTTAAAATATTATATTTAACTATATCATTTTAATTTCTTCTTATGAAGCCCTATATAGAAGGATGTGTAGAAATTAAATGTGATGGTATAATGTTGGAGAAGTAAAGCTATTGGGACTTGAGTTAATAGTTGAAATCATATAGAAGATCAGAGACATTCAAAAATATGTTTACTCTACTCAGAGTTGACATATATGTTATATAAGAAATATTTAGAAATACATATAATATTAAGTTGGTGAGATCGTACTATAGATAATTTATCTATATAAGAAGGTGATGTGATTAAAAAATAAACTAAAGATAATCTCTTGTTTTATTTTCTCCTTCAATATTATTTATCAAGTAAGGATGGTAGCTTATCACATACAGTTTCACAAAATCTTTCTAAAGTTCATGATGTGTTCCTTGTATCTCTCACGAAGAAATACATACCTGATCATTCACATATACAAATATTATTGGATGTAACATTATAAAATTATATTTTATATAAATAATAATTATCACTAGACATGGATTATCGATACGTTGTTATTTATATCAAGAGTAATAACATATATAATTTTATCTAGAGGAATAAAATATTTAATGAAGCAATGTGGGAACTTGGGATTATGCAGAAATAGTTATGTACCAATTTGATTATATCTTGTTGATGGAATTTTAAGGGTGAAAATTAATTAAATCATATTGAATGTAACAAGTTTGAAATTTAATGTATATTAAATTTTAAATAAATTTTATTTCTTTTAAATAACGTGTTACACTCAACAACGTGTTTAAAAAACCAAATTATTCAATGAAATTATTATTATATATATAGGAATGAAATAACACATATATTAAAATTGGATGAATAAATATGAATAACCACATTATAAACAATTATGTAAAATGGTTCAAGATAAATAAAAAATATTGACACTTAAGTTCTAAATTATATTATTAAATTATTTATGTTCTTCATAAAAATCTTCTTCCTAAAAAATGATCTTCATTTCTTTCAGTGATGAAAAAAATTATTAATTTGTAACACTGTTTTATAATTTGTTTTAAAAATTGAATTAAATTTTGAAATTATCTTGTGGAAATTATATTAGTGTGAATCATGGAGATATTTATGTAAATATTTATTTTTTAAATGAATACTTGGAAATAATGACTTATATTGAAATCTTTGTTTTATTATCATGAATAATCTTTTTATACTTAAGAATACAATTTTTTTTTCCTGAAAACAACATTTCATCACATTTTTATAGTTTAATTTAACATTATATTCAACCAAATATAGGTATTAAAATTTATAAAATGGATTCCATATTTAGATTTAGAATAATTATTGTAATGAAATAGGGGAGACATAATTTTTTTTATTACGAATTATAAACATAGTAAATATTTTTCACCTTTATAAAAGTGGTAAATTTTGTTTAAAACCATGGGGAAAAACATTAAAATAACATTAAAACTTTATTTATCATATTGGATGAGTACTTTTGAACCAATGTAATCCTTAAAGAGTTTAAATTTCATTTTAACTCATTATTTTGAATTAGGTTACCCTGAATTTTTAAGATATGTTATATTTCATTTAAATTAAAAATTATTTTATCATTTAATACCTTTAATGGCATGGATATAAGAATAAATTTTCTATTTGATTTATCCTAAATTTTAAAAACCATCAATTAATTTATTATTTAATAAAAAAAATAAATAAGAAATAAAATTATCTCAAGGAAAAATGTATTATATTTAAATCAAGTATTTCCCTAAAAAAATTCATGTTCTTTGTGTTATTGTATTAAAATTAATTTAAACCACCTATAGAAAATAAATCTATTAAGATGTATTTAAAATTTATAATCAATCTATTTAAATTTCATTGAAGATGTAATGCCTTGATTTGGGTTCCTGGTTCGAGTTCCCCGAGCTAGTTTTCCACAAGACCATAGGAGTGCCTCCCCAAATTCCAAATGCTTCCTTCTAACAATAAGGGTATAATATGTAATGTATGGATACTATACACTCTTTGTATAAGAATCACAATAGTAGAAATAAAAAATCAATATAAACAACATAATATAATAAGAAATAATCAAACATAATCATAATAGAAACCAAGAATCTGATGTTGAATCTAAAAACAAAAAGAATGGCCATAACTAATGTAGTAAAAAATACTTGTTATACATGTATCATGTGGTAAATAATATCCCAAAATACAAACTGAAAAATCCCAAGAGGTCATCAAAATAATGTTTTGTTCCCTCATCCATGCTCCATCATGAATCCCAACTAACCCATCAAACATAATGCACTTTTCCATATCCTTTCCTACAAACATGAAATCTATTGTGGTACTAATTAGGTTTCCTGAGTATGGAGCGTGTAAAACTTTGTAGGCCACCACAACATGAATATAAATAAATATAAATTATATAATTTTCTATTAATTGGTATAAATAATAATGGTCCAATGACATTAGTAAAAAAGTTTCACATTTATTATTTTTTATCCAACTACATAATACCTTATTTAACCCATAACAATGTCTAAACCATACACCGTATGGATATAAAAAATATTATTTCATGGTGTCTCATTAGTCTATAAAATTTTGAATTCACTTATGTACTTTGGAGTTTTTTTTTGTAGATTCTATTTTACACACTTGCATCTGGGGACTAGAGCAGTAGTTCAGCACCCCAAGGGTACTTATAGAATTAGTCCCTAACCCAAAACTCATTGGTCATATTCACACACACAAACATACATTGAAGTCATAGAGAAGCAGTATGGAACTCATGGGATCATAGATCATCATTCCTTCTCCCACAACTCAGTGATCACATGCATGTATCCAGGGCCTAGAGTATCAGTTTGGAACCCCAGGGGAACATGAACTATAAATCCATCACCCATAACTAATTTTCACATTTACATATACACATATAATGCTTCCACATTCAAAAATAATTTATCAATGAAAATTAACATATTTCACCATTTCATTTATCAAACACAATGAACATTTACTACTTTTGATGAAAAGAATCATCACAAAAAATATGCCTTTAATAAATTTATCATTAATCATTACAGAAATAATTATCTCATCATTTTCAATCCAATAAAAACGTTATAACCCATTACCTATCATTTAATAAGGGTTTAGTTCAATTCCATTAACATATTATTATCCTTTTTTACAATTAAAGAATCATCATTTCAATTGTACTGTCACACGCCATGGGAAGCCATCATGTTCTGCGTCATTTTTCCAATGGGTCTAACAAAATCCTAAAAGAGTATCATAATAAAATGGGAATCGATTCATTATTTAAATTTTTTAATGAAATATTTCAATGTGGAAATGAAACAATACAACTTAAAAAGAGATCATACTCAAGAATATGTGAATTAGAAAATAAAAAACCTACCATCGGTATTTTATGAACTCTCACCAAACCTAAGACATCAATTCAATTTAGATAGATCGAATTCACTATTCAAAAGAGGGTATAGGATTAAGACATTGATCAATATCCAATACAACATGGTATATTAAAAACTATATATAAAATATCAAAAATAGAAGAAAATAATCCCTCTGAATAGGGTATAATTTTTGGGATTGAGAGTAACCTAATCAAGAAAGATATCACATACTGGAGATGAGTATATTTCTACCATTATATCTTCGATTCAATGAGAAAGTGGTTTGTGGAAACTATGAATACTCTCTAGATCTATTAAGACAAAAGTATATTGTTTTATGATAAGTATGGGTGATTAGGATATAAATTAAAGGTCTCATAATTTTTAGTTAAATTTTACGGGGATCAATTCTAGATCACATAGTATCCTGGATGGGTTGCATGATTAGAGGTTCCATACACCCTATCTGTGCACCTTTTTTTTGTTGGTTTTAGGGTTTTTCATTATTTAGGACACAATTTCCAAAAATATGGGAAATATATAATGCCCCACAATTCAAGGGTCCACAGTTTGGGGATGGTGGAACATAGTGGGTAAAATAGTGTTCCCCTATCATGTTGATAAAAATAGGGCACATTTTTTACTATGGTGGATCAAAAGTTCTTTCTTAACCATTTTCATCTATGTACAGTACCATAGGCCCCCAAAATGCTTCTAAATTAATTTTATATAACCCCGATGAATGACCCAACAAAAGTTATAACCAAAAAGGGTAAAAAAATTCTTGAATATTAGAATGAGATGTTTCTATAAAGGTTAGGATCTCACATTCTCCCCGCTATGAAATAGTTAATCATTGAGAAAAACTATAAAGAATACCAACTTATTTTAGGTGAAAATGTTTGGCCACATGGCCCTCATACCTACTTCTTTCTACCATGTTTTTTAACACATCTATGATTTTATAACACTCAGACCATAACCATAGTCTTTAACCACAATATAGTCTCTCTATGATACACGAGAGGAATGAAACGCTCCACAATGGATGTATCAGCATCAGGATCGATATCATCAATGTCAGTCAATGGAGAAGAGTCAAGGTGATACATTTGAAGCTATGGAGAATTAAAAAAATGAATGCATATAACACTAAATTTATGGAAGAATTAATCAATAATCCATCAGTCTGATCCTCTCAAAAATATAAAATGATAAGAAAAACCAATGCACCAACATGCCCCACCTCTAAATCCTACGGTGAACCAATCTCTTTGACAGCTGAAAGAATACATGATCAAACAATGTAAAATCAAGAGTTTGATGATGTTGATCAACATATGAATTATACCATATCTGCACTATATTTATTCTTTTTAGAATTAACTGATGCTTTTCTAATGTCACCTACATGAGACTTGGTCCCAAAAATTATGAATCACATTCCTACATATAATAAAATAGTGATTTAGATGTCCTGTAATAAGGTGAATCATATGGTCCCATAAGAATTGTTTTCAAATGACAATTTTTATACACAAACTCATTGTGAAATAAGTGTTTCCCCATGATCTAACAATGTCTATGAAAAATTCATATATAATGTTTTCTATAAACTGTATAGTACACTATGATTTCATGTGTGACTGTATGTGAAAATATGTCTTAAAACCCCCTTTGATACCCAAATATTTCTATAAGACTTTATAAAAGTGAAATGTAATGTTTTAATTTTTTTAAAATATACTATATATAACCCCACAGAAATGGACTGTTTCCTGAATATACATATCCCCCTACAGATCAACTATGAATGTTTCTTGAATTGGAATGAAATTAGACAATTTTTTAAACCAATACATTAACAACCATATCAAAACGTTATTCTATGAGATTCTTTGATGACACACAAGAAGTTATGTCTTAATATTGAGACACTTACATTTGGAATTAGCAATAACTGTAATATGCAACTAGTCTATTGATGCTTGACCATCACTTGCTAAAAGTTATAACATGAGGTCAAAAACCTGAAATATATCTATTCATTCTCAATTACTGATACTCGTGACATAGTTCACAAAACGTTTTTGGAAAACCTGGATGCACAGCTGACTTAGAGGAATGAAACTCACACAACAGATCCTCACACATACACATAGGAACAACAACATGACCCTTATTATATATGATCTCATCCTCATCTATGGTCTCATTAAAAGGTGGATCTCCAATATCAAAATATTCCCTGATCATCAGACACTCCATTTCCATATACTAATATAACTTGATACATTTTCAAGGTCAGTTGCTCTTTCTTATTGTAAATGTACAGAAGTATCTCACCATACTATTCCATCATATTCCACTCAAATATACACTACGAGACTGCCTCCTTCAATGTTTCCCAAGTCAAATATTCAGAAACATTGGTTTCCTAACCTAGAATATATGATATCTCATAATCAAACGACATCATATACTAAAACCATATCCGTTTATAGGTGATAAAATATCATAGTATATAGATTTAATTTAATATTTTGTGGTTGGAATACATAATAATCATTTTTAAAAAAATTAATGCTACCAGCACGTTAAGGAATAAAAAAGATTGAAAAACTTGATATCATATATAGGGTAATTCCATTCTTATGGAACCAACTATCAAGACCCATAGTCCTCAACATGATCTCCTTACATTAACATTACCCAACTTATGATCTCAAACACATAAAAACGATGGAAAACTCATCACTATGCTCGAGTAGGACCAAAATTGGTTTTGTAGTGAAACACATACCCAAATCCTAGAATCAATTCTTAAATTCTAAATACCCTTCAAACATATGTTCCTTCATGGAACAACCTGAATGTGGTTCTTACAAATAAAAAAGTACTTCATGAATCTTTGATAATAACCAGACTATGCTAAAATGCATTATATATAAAAATAATTATTTGGATTCTCCTAGGAAATAGTTGCATGAATATTATCTGGGTTCAATGAAACAACTTCTACATAGATTATGTGACCTATGAAATATGCCCTACCAATCCATAATGGACACATTAATATCCATGATTATAACTAATTCTCCCTTAGGGTATCTATAAAAAATGTTACGTTATTTGGAATGATAGTAATGAGTCTTGAATTACAACAAGATTTCATAAAAAACAAACTAATATAGTTATGGTTGATAATATTAGTTAATTAAAGCCACAAACACTATGGGGGAATTTTTTTTCCCCAAAAAACTTAACAAAACATGTAAACAACATAAATAGTTCTGAAATTAGCCCATGGTATTATAGAAGATATAACTATCAACTAATGATACCCTAACCTAAAGAAAATATTTGAAAATACACAAGATCCATTCAAATATTCAAGGAGATCATTGATATGATAAAGTGGATACTGGTTCTCAACATTCATCTGGTTAAACAATAGGTAATCAACACGTTCTCTCCATGTCCCATCATTATGCATACAAAAACAATGAAAACCGATGGACCATAAGGTGGCGTACTCAAATGGATGAAAACATTATCCATCAATTATTCCAACTGAGTAATAATATCTTGAAGATATATTTGAACCACTAAATAATGTTGAATGGTAAGAGGTTCATCCCAAAGAATTATCTCACTTATGATCTCAATATATCAATTAGGTGGCATCCTAGAGAAGATGATAGAATTGAAATACTGAAATTAATCAACTACGGGTGGAAATATGCTATGGTTCATACCCCCATCATTGAAATAAAATTATTGAAACATTAGTATTAAGATATCATCTAGGAAACAAAAAAAAGTAAAAACATGAAATATAATGTATATAAGGGGCACAATAGAAAATTTTAGTCACATGCTTTGAGGGAACACCTCCTATATAGACATATTTCCATCGACTAAACTCCTTGTGGGTTTTCGATCATTGTAACTCCACTTAAGAAGTCCAACATAAATGTCAATCCATTTAAAAGTTTCTAAAATATAAAAACCAATTAGGTATCATGGATCAAATAATGAACTTGAAAGAATATAAGATACATGAATAGTAACCATGACAGTCGATGGACCAACCTCACAGTTGACATGTGTAGGCTGAAATACATGTAACTTACATATACCTCTACCTTGAACTCTAGTTCGTGTCACCTATGATTCACTATGATTCTAATATGATAACTCTTACCCTAATGTACTACATTTTCCACATCGAAGTCCATTGTTAGTAGAACTCCAACTACACGAATGTTATGGGGTATAAGACACATATTCAATGGAATGGTTTATCCTAGACATCCAATCATTATCCATCATATGAGGTTCCAAAAGAACCATTATATGTTCCTCATCCTTCCACAAGCATGAATCATCATCTATGGTAACAAACAATGTCTATGAATGTTACCCACTTTACTGCACTAAAGGAAGAATAATTAATTAATGATATAGATAACTAATCCATACCCTTTGATACTCTATTTTACACTATGCTAGTGGATGATCTCATAGTGACAATTCCTATGATCAAAATACATACTTCATGGTTTTTCTATGGAAACCACATGTACTGTAGTGGAATCCTCATTCGTGATGCCCTCAGAAATGATATCCTAATTCACTACCTTAGAAAACATATTCTCATGGATGATATTTTTTTTAAATGGATTGGTCTGAAGCCTCATATATTATTAATGCAAACAAAGAAAACTTTTTAACTCGGTAAAGGGAGTCCCCTTATGTAGCCCTATAAACTAGTAGGAATATATCCCATTACATGGCCTCTAGGCCCAATTGTTTTGGAACAATGCCCATTCTATGAATTCTACTGCTACAGTACATTCCTCATATAGTACTCACCTACTACAATACCCACCACAGCAACAGAAACATTCCCCTTCTACAATTCCTTATGCCACAACAGTTACTTCCAATTTACAATGACTCCCCTATTACAGTACTACTAATGTACCACCGCCCAATGGGTTTGGACCCCCATTTTTCTTGTAGGATTACGGAGTTTTTACCATAAATAGAAACCCCAACTATAACCCATGGATGTTACTAAATTGAGACATAATAATTAATTTATGTATATCCAAATAAAATCTCACTACTATTTCTTCATTCGTAAGTTTTTTTAGGAAGTATCAACATAAGTCAGTGAAGTGACCCATAATTTAAATCTTTCACACACCACCACATAGTCCAAACATAGGCACCATCACTACCCTCAACCATCCCTAAAATAAGAAATGGTTAATACTGATTATAGAAATCATTATTTAATAAAATTATCATTAGACACACATTTCATAATTTTTTTTCAAATTACCCAATTATCAGTCATGTAAAAGAATTAATTCCTTTTTAGAAACGATTTCTCTTAAAAATAATCAAATAAATGAAATCATTTTCATTAAACAAAACTCACCCAGGAGTTTCATTTCCATGTTTTCTTAATGGGATTCATGTCACATAAATTCATGATTAACTGAAATGATTCATGTAAACTCAAATCATATACTATACTAGTCCATGATTAAAATATTTGAAAATAAAAACATCACACAAACAATGCACCAGCCAAGGTGAAATAATATGAAATTATAACAACACACACTATGAATAATAATCTCACCCTTGGTATAATTATTTTCCCCTAAACATGGTTTAGCTACATATAATAGCATGCTAATGTATAAGACTTGACACACCCAATATCATATCTTCATTCCCAAAATAATAAGTCAACTGAAAATAAAATAAAACATCATCTGATACCACTTTGTAATGACCTCACTTAGGTACCACATACCAGTTCGAAGATCGAGTTCACTACCTGACCTCTAGCATGGCTCCCCATATTCTAGAGGCTATCAAATTTTGGGGAGGTAAAAATGTGTAATTTAGATAAACTGTACCCTATTTTTCAAATTATCACAATTTTAAAAATAAATATGAAATATATCTAAGATATTTCAAAAACAAATAATAAACCATAATAAATATATAATCCAAGAATCTCATGATCAATCCCAAAATAGGAAAAATGACCATAACCAGTGTTGAAAATATGTCATTCCATAAATTCATAAACTTTCAAATGAAAACCCAATATAAAGACACATTGACAAATCCCATGTTTCCTAACATCGTGTTTGGTTACCTCATACTACATGTACCCAAAATACCAACTCAGATGGAATGGCCCGAATGCGTTCATTTTTTTTATAATCCACCATTCCAAGGTTGAGGTGGAAACCTTACAAGGACCATAGGCTTTGAGAAAATCACAATGCCAGTAGGTTTTATAGGGAATTACCCAACTATGATAACATAAAAAAGATCCTCCCAAGAATATGTCATGATATCTGTACTCCACCTTCACAGGGCTATTTAGCTATCTGTCATAAGAAAAACTGAATAGGCTCGTTTCCAATGGCAATTCCAAACCCTCCAATTCATCCAATACCGGTTAGCTCTAGTCTATTGAATTCTCATTCCGTGAATACTCATATGAATCCTATTCCATAGTATTCTTACATGTACATCTTCATAATCATGTGGACGGATGGTCGTGGGAAGGCCCTAAGGCCTTAAGGTGGTCTCAAGGCCAGGGGGAGGCCCTAAGGCCTTAAGGTGCCCTGATGGCCTTAAGAGACTACTGAAAGAAAGTCCATGGGTGGCCTGAAAACCTTGTAGTACCCAAGGACAAAATCGATGGCCTAGAGGCCAAAATTGAGGTATATTTCTAGATACTACAATACCAAACATTGCATGCTACAAAACTACTACCATAACCCATAAATATTTCTCCACCTAGATTTGATCTCATGCCTCTTGGATGAACATGTTGATTCCTCACCAACCTGGATGAGCCTCATGTTCCCAACTCATCTATCTAACATTAGCCTCTTTCCCTTATAATTTCCAAAAAATATGAGGAAAAATTAGGTAACAATTGGGATTTCCATGTATGGTGAGATTACAACATAGTGGGACACCAAAAATGGAATCTAGTGAAATGTTAAGTCTATACTAGTATATGAAGTCATATAAAGAATAATTATCAAATTAGTATAATAAATAGGTTTCATATTTATTACTCTTTAACCAAACACATCATACAAACATCGAACTATGATGGTATCTTAACCATTCACAATATAGATTTAACGAATTGATCTTTCTTGGGATTTCATTTTTCAAAATAATTTCAAATTAATTTTGGAATCTTATAGTGTTAGACGAGATACCATTTCAAAAAATAATAATTGGGATCCTAGGGAAGTAGTCTCTCACCCCATGTATACTTGGATAAATAGTTCTTTACACAAAACTCATTAATATACTTCACACCAAAACACACAAACACAAACACACACACAAATATATATATATATATATATATATATAGGGGGCCTAGGGAAGCAGTTTGGAACCCCATGGGTATATGGAGCATCATCCTATAACCCAAAACCCAATGTTTACATGAATGAACTTGGGTTAGAGAGAAGCAGGCTGGAACCCCAATGGAATTCAAAAAATCATTCCATCAAAAACTTCCTGTTCTTCACATTTAAATATACACATATAATGGTTCGACCTTCATAACTAATTTATCATCCAGTATCGACCTGGTGAAGCATTTAATTTATCAAACATAACCATGGTTAAATAATTTTATCACAAAAAAATGAACATTCTATCATTATTAGATTTATAATATATCATTTAAAAACTCAATAACTTGTAAAATATAAGAAAATAAACTCAATAAATTCCATTATCAACCATGAACTAATGATTTAGTTGAATTCCATTAACCTGTTATTCCCTCTTGACTATTCATAAATAATTATTTTAACTATATTGGCACATCCCATGGGTTTCCATCAAGCCCGGTATCAAATATCCACTTATTTCAATAGGATCTATGAAGGTTCTCCTAATAGCCTAGGAATCAATTCATTATTTCAAATTTAAAATGAAATTTCTCTAGGTGGAAACACAATAGTATAGCTAAAAACACAATATCATTATTAAGGCTATGGAAATTAGCACTTATAATACATTCATTTAGATTGTTCTTGAATTCTATCAAAACCATAGCCCTATATTCGATGTAGAAAGGTAAAATTCACCATGGAAAAAAAGATATAGGATAAAAAAACAAAGACCAATATCTATTAAAATATAATTTATTAAAACCTATAATTGTTCCATAATACAATGGAAGATACTCCAAATCCAAATGGAATGATATAAAATAGGGGGGTATGTACCCAATCAAGTAATTATCACATATAAACGAGGAGTTTATACCTTCCACCAGATCGTTGATTCACAAAAAAGGGGTTCATGGAGCCTTGGAATCCTCTCGATAGCCTCATATAAGAAATTAAAAAATATTATTCTAAGCTAGGATTATTAGTGTATAAAACAAATTACAAGAACTTTTTGGTAAATATTATCTTGTATAAAATCCAAAAATCATGGTTTCCTAGAATTACAACATGGATAGAAAACAGTGCACCCCTACAGTCTGGGGTGCATAGTTTCCCCTTTGTGGAAACATAATTTTCCATAGAATCTTCTAACCTTGAATAATAATTCTCCCCAAGGGTTCATGGTATAGGGAGGGTGGTCCCAGGGGTTAGAAAATCAATATGCCCTCTATTATGGGCTCAAAATTTGGCACACACTTTTTTGGGGAAAACAATACTATTTTCTATAACTGTACCCAACCCCATAGGCTTCCAAATTTCTCCAAATTCCATCAAAATTTAGAAAAATTACCAACCATGTTATGAAAAAAATAATTGTAAAATAATACATGAAAACAAGAATAATTAATCTCATTTAAGATCATGATATTACATGAGTCTTCTTTTTTGAAACATTATTATGTTTTGTGGTTAAAATATAAATTTAAATAGGGATGGTGAAAATGGTTTTTACTTAATAATAAATATTAAATTTTATAAAAAACATTCCCAAAGGTTATTGGTTAAGTGTATTTCAACACTGTCACAAATTATATTCAAATTTTTTGTTCCTTGGTTTTAGTTTTCATGATTATGGTTTATATAATATTTAATATGTTATGTAATTGAATGTGTGTCCTTTACATCCCATATAAAATAATTCCACCAATAAAAAATTATGCACCATAAGAGGTAATTATATCACATCAAAAAACCACTATAATACCATCAAATATTACATGAAAACATTCAAGATATTTTTTCATTCTAAAATACCATTCTTTCATGATTTTAGGTGAAAACAAAAAAGTTTTTATCAACAAATTGGAACTGCTTTTAACTAAGCTCTTTCAATTTTTTTATTCTTGGAAATCCTTTAAATTCATTGAATCCATTACGAAATAATGAATTTTTTATAATAAATATTATTAAATTTAATTATTATGATGGTGATAATGGTTCAACTATTATCCACCTTCTTTCCACACACACAGGCATAAACATCTCTCGTACGTATGTACCACATACCCCCTTCACAAATGGTGGAATTTATATTTCCAAAAGAATTTAATTCTATGGTTATAATGATAGATTTATTAAATATATATTATTTAATGACATTATTATGATTCTATAAAGGTGAATTACTAGTTACTTTTTTTTCGTTCTATCCGTCTAAAAATGGAAACAACATTAATTTGAACGTAAGGCCTACAGTCACCATGAACGATGTATATTAGTTTTTCTCTATAATATTTATGGATGATCCTAAATATATATTTTTATTTTTAAAGATTATATATTATGATTTTTGGTCCCTTATTATAGAATATGTGACCAGAGGGGGGGGGGGGGGGGGGGTTGAATAATCCTTTTTTATTTATTATTACATATTTTAATTTATCATATTTATATATCATTGATAAAAGTATCATCAGAAATTAAACAGAGAACACATAATATTTTAATAGAGTTTTGGATCCCAAATATCTAACTACCCTATTTAATCTCATATAATCCTCTAAATTATTGGTTAGCACTGTATCCTCACTTTTGATAGGGTGTGACAACCCAATTACAACAAATTTCTAATGTACCTTTTCCCACATTGAGGTATAACCATGCCTACCTTTTTAACACATGGTAGTAAAACCCCTAAATTTTTATGGATTCACAAACAATATTCATATATCCTAGGAGTAATAACACAAACTTCCTTTTGGATGGGTGGAATACCACAATGAATATTTTTGGATGGGAAATTTTTAATCGGAGACTATAGAAAAAAAATAGGTGATTTGAAGAAATAAAAAAGATTAATGACAGAATAAATGATACAGTAAATGAGAAGAAGATAAATAAATTCATTTCATCTCATGTTCATTGATCACATTAGTGGAGGAAGACAAATATTTTGAAGATCCTAGGTGATCACCTCAGATCAGAAGATGTCAAAGAAGTTTCATGATGAAATATTCACAGAAGCTGGAAAGTATTTTGTATCATTTTCAAATTGATCATCTACACTGGTATATTTGTTTTTATCAATTAATATATCTTCTATAACCTTACATCTATGATTATAGGAATTTTTCTAAATTCAATATATTCTTGACACATGTTATCGTCTAACATTAAAATAATATGACCATTACCATGAAGTCGTGCTGAAAAAAATACTCATTTAAACTAAAAATTAATTTTGAAATATTAAAATAAATATCAATATATTAAAATTCATATTTATTAAAAAAATCACTATTGAAAATATATTTAAATGACAAAAAAATTATATGTACATTACATGATTTAGAATGATGTGTAAACAGAGCATAATTATTAAAAATATTCATGAGCACATGTTATTGAAAATATAGAAAAAATAATTTTAAACAATGTTATAATTATATTTCAACAATTTTTTTTAAAATTTCATAATGTAAATAATATTAACAAAATAAATTAAAATCAAAAAAATAAAAATTTGGATTTTTTCCTCTAACAGTGAGTCATGGCTCACCATTAGACATGTCTGATGGTGAGTCAGTGGCTCACAATTGGAAATGTCTTGTGTTGAGTTAGTGACTCACTATTTGAAAATTCTGTCAGTGATAAAGTTGTCACCATTGACCTAGTATTGAAAATAACTCAAAAATTAAAATAATTATCTAAAAATAATAATATTTCCATGCTCCATATCATCAAATTTGTTTAAGAGAATAATAAAAAAATAACAAAACATTATATGTTCAACAAACACTCATGAATCAGCAACGAGTGTCCAACATGGTCTGATAACTCACTAATATGTGTCCAATGGTGGAATGTTTCTAATAAAATTAATTGTTAAAAAAAATTATTGTGGATTTTTAATATTAAAGAAAAATAATTATAACGTAAGGAGTTATAAAAATTTATGATCAATCCAAATGAAATTTTATCATATCTACTTCAATTTTTATGATGAACTAGAATATTACATAACACAAACATAAAAATAATAATAAATATAATTATAGAAAACTGAATAAATTAGGAAAAATGAAGTAAAACATATTAAAGAATATTATACAATTCATAAAAGAAAAAAAAATTTACCTAAGAAGGTATGAGACATTGCAGGAGCAAGATGGAGCAACTGGAAAAGGATTCTACAAAACAGAATAGGAAAAAGGAGCGCATGTTGTAGCTTGATGAAAGCTAATTCCAACGACTTATGGAAGCAAGAAGAACGACCAACTATGAGTTATTACCTCACCATTGATCTCCTAACAATGAGTTTGAGATTCACAATTTGAGATAATACAAAGGTAAAAGGAACCACCAATGGAAAATATACCAACAACTACGAAAATTACACACCATTGGTAATTTACTAACATTGTCTAAATGTGTCAACGGTGCTATAAAATGGAGACACCAATGGTTAATTTTCAATGATCTCAAAAATGATACACCATTGGTTATAAAACAAATGGTGACTCAAATTACTTTCACCGACCAAAATGAAACCATCGATATAGAAGGAAAATGAAATGTAGAGAAAATAGAAATGTTGGAGATGTTTTAATGAAGAATAAAAAATACACTATAATGTTTGAGAACAATTGAATGTAACATAAGAAATTTTTGAAAAGTTTGAGGCATTTCGATACTTCTAAAATAATTAAAGGACTTGATTATGAAAATTGTTGGGATGATGGGAAGGGTGCCATTAATGAATGGTTTTACTAGATGACAAAAATTTGATGGATGGTCTTCTTGTGGAGTAAGATGATTTGGGGAAGATAAATTCATTATAGATAAAATAATAATTGGACGTTCAAGATATCTTGTATGTGGGACAGAAGGAAAGATTGATGTGATATTCATAGATGAGATGATGGAAAAGAGGATCGTATTTTCCAGGATGAATCCTTTTTGTACCACATAGAAAAAATAATGTGGGGGATGTGTGATATGTAATAAATGACACATATTTACTCAACTTGGAATAAAAACACCTCATGCACTATGTGGGAGACTGAAGCCCACCTCATTCACTCTTTTTTTCTGGCCTAATACAAAGATTTGTTGGTGGAAAGATGAGCTTTATGCTTGCTAATAAAATATTGAGTTGGACACCACAACTACCTCCCTCTAGGGTTGACATCCTAGTCCCCTGATATGTGGTAGATTGTTCGGTCATTTGTCCTTCTTAACATTCCTTCATTTTTTACGATAGTTAATAAAAATTAAAATAAAAAACATATAAATGATAAAAAATATATACCAAGTCACTAATAAAATATTTTTCCCCATGTTATTAACAAATAATATTCTTGATATATATTTGGAATTAAAAAAATTATATAAAATAGTAATTAATAAAATGAATATATGTGAATAACATTTTTGATCAAAAAAGAAAATTAAATAAATCTTTTGAAGTGTAATCTATCAAAAAAATGATATATAAACTGTTCAAACCAAATCATAAAAATTATCTCCATTTTTTTAAATTACAAAACATAATATTTATTATATTTCCAAATTATATTAGTAGAAAAATATTAAATTATTATTAAAATCGTCTCCCTATTTGAAATTTATCAAAAATATCATTGTTAGAAAGTAGTAAGGTAACAAAATTTGAATAATAAATTAGGATAAAATTTCCATTTTTTAAATATGTAATTCTGAAACATATGATCAAATATATCATTTAATAAGTGTATAAAAATATCAATGATATTTAAAAAGAGACATAAAGATTCACTTTTCAAGTAGACAATGTCGTATAATAAAAAATAATCAATTTTTAATAAAAAAATTCAATTTACATAAGATATAAAAAATGTATTAATTTATCAAAATACAAAATATACTTATGATATATTTATTCATTCACCATGCTCTATTAAAAACCAACATTTGAGCAAAAAATAGATACTCCCATTTAAATAAAATATCATCCCCTTTAAAAAAAATACAAAGTAAAATATTCAATGAAACAATAGTTGTGACCGAGTTATTTTAGCACTACACTTTTTAAGGAAAATGATCTAATTAACATTAAATCATAGTGATCAGTACTTAACAAAAATTGTATATAAAATAAAAATGTTATGATTTCTTCATGTTATGTTTAAACACAATAAAATAACAAAATATTGTTACAGTAAATGAAAAATGTATTTTCAGGAAAATATTAGATAAGACTATATCATTCCAAAATAAATAAATAGTTCATTTTCTTTACATTTTTTACAAAAAGTCTCCCATTAAGTTTAAGAATATAAATATTAAATTTGAAAATATAAAAAATATTTTATTATAAAAAATTAATCAATTTTAAAATAAAATTATTATATAAAATAATTCATGATTCCCAAAATATTTCATTAAATACTTATAAAAATAAAAAATATAAAGCACAAATGATATTTTGAAAAGTATTTCAAACTACCATAGATCAGTTTTTGAAAATTTATTTCAAATTGAGTATGTAATTTTATGTTTTCATAAAAAAATTGTTTAAACACATTTTTAAAACTAAAGAATAGGTATAATTTTTCAAACATAAAACATGTGGCATGCCCACTAAATTCATTCATCATTAAATAAATATAGAATAATACTTGTAAAACATTTTATAGAAATGTAAATGTATAATTAGATTATTTTGAATTTATGTTTTAGCTATATAATCTATAACATTTTACATGCTAAGGGAAAAACACATTGAAATTAATGCTTATTCCTTAGATCACAAATAAAATTATTTTATAATATGATATCAGATATCTTGTATACCATCATATAAAAATATATTATGTATATAATAAAAATTATAATTAAAAAATCATCTTGTCTAAACATAGTGGAAAACTTAAGTTTAATTGATTTGACCCATCTATTGAAAGAACATGTTGTCCATAAACAATGTGACATAGGAATACATCTGATGTGATTCCTTCAAAACATATCAACACGATAGTTGTTCAGGTCCAATAATATTTTGGGACCTACTATACTAGAAGAAAAAAAAATTATACCTATATTGATTTCTGCCATGTATTAATGGGTAATCTTGTATAAATATTTGTATAAAAGAATGTCATAGTATGACCTAAATTTTTAGTATTCATTAATGAAAATTCATTTTCTTTATTCCCTTTCATGTTAAAATTTATAAAGGTGGCATTTAAAATATTAAAATATTTCCTTTATAAAAAATAGTTTTATATATCTTAGGAACCTGTGTATAATATCCATACCCCTTTTTATCATTTTTGGATTTATTCATACCCATTATTTTATCAAATTCTTCTTGGCCCAAAACAAAGACAGATAACATTTCTATTAAACCAATGATTTTATTTGTAAGGTTTTCATTCTCTTTCTCAAATATATCTAGGTCATCGCATATTTTCACAATTGAGCTCAACCAGAATGTTTGAGTTTCTTATTTTCATGTTTACGATGATTATATTCCTCCCCATATTTCATCAAATCATCATAAAAAAATTTAATTCTTCTCTATTGATCTTAATCAGTTTAGATAGAATATTTTTTGACATTCCCATATTTTACATTTATCATTTAGAAATCTAAAACCAATTTGTTTTCTATATCACATAAAATAGATTCATTCAATATTTTAATTTAATATTTTATGATATCATTTTCTCTCTATAATTCCCTGTAATGTTAATCCATTCTTAATATGTCACATAGAAAATTATTATTTTGAGATGTCAATTCTTTAACATCATTTTCAATATAATTTTCATATCAATAACTATAATAATAGTTAATAAATACCTCATTTATAGTATTTTCCATCCAAAATAGATTTTCATATCCGTTTTCACTTTCTAATCCTACTTCACCTGAGCATGACTCTTCTATACAAATCCATCTATCATGATATTCCATTATTATTATTTTCCTGTATTGCTCAATATTTCCTTCTTGTTTCAATTTAAGACAGTTTTATTTTATGTACCCCTTCTTCATACACCCTTAACAAATTAATTCATAAATAGTATGTTTTCATGTATTGCCTATTCCACTACACTTTCATTCATCCTGTTGTTTATCTCTTCAAGGGTGATTCTTAAAGAATCTATTACCCATCATGTACATGTATACAACTATGGTGAAATTTTAAATATAACCCTTCTCCCTTTTTTATAACTTAGAATCATAATAATTAGAAATAAAATTTATATTTGATAAAAAATATATACCTTTTATCTTATCCTGATCATAATAATTATCATTATTCATTTCCAGATCATATTGCAGTACTGATACTTTCAGAACACTCTTAGAATATTTACTAAAGCCCTTTATTTCTTAAATATCCACATTCTTTGAATGACATATCTTAGGTAGAGCTTCCAGTGGTCATTCAATGGGGGATTAATTGTTCTTGTTTTCTCCTAAAGAAAAAATTCTATTGAAAATATTTTTGAATCTATTGTATATCTCATATATACACTTTTTTTTATATCATCATAAAATATAAAAATTCATCTCAATGTATACCTAATATAAATCACAATAAATTTTTAGTTTTTTTATTAGTGAATTTTAAACTACTCCAAATTACAAAACTAGTTTACAGGATGAAACATGACAATACATATTCCTACATAGAGAAAAATAAAATAAATTCATAACATTTTAATTTAAAACACATTTAGCATTTTCACTACCAGTATGAGTCAATAAATCAAATTCTGGTAATTTATATGATTTAGAAAGAATACACCAAATGTAAAGAACAATATTTATTATGAATATCTTCATTTAATCTTTCTAGTTGACATAGTCACTTCCAATTAAGTGAGCTGGTCTAATAAGATTTAACATCTTGAAATCATGATTAGAAATCTCAATGCAGTTGATATTTACCTTATAAGTTTATTTCTAGGATAGTGTTTTGTTCATAATGATATATATAAATAAATGAAACCAAATCCTAAAAAAAGAAACCTTATGATACCAATTGTTTGGTCCCTTGGTATGGATGTGTTGACTAAATTTGGTGAATAGTACATTTTGATTTATTATTACAAATTATAATTTATCAGAGTTAAATATTTGTTCTAAAAGTTTAATTAGATATAAAATTGATAACACTTGTGGTTTTTATAGAGGTTCATTTCACCAAGTTCCTAGTACTATATTAAATCTATTCTACTCCATAAAGAGATTGTTAAAAACTATATCTTCAATTTTCACAAGGAGTGACAACCCAATTATATTAAATTTTAGATGTTTGATTTTCACCACTTGAGGTATAACCTGACCATCCTTTTTAAAAAATGGTGGTATATACCCTAAATTTTGATGGTGTCTTAAAAACCATCCTTTTGTCTCGGAGTGACAACTCGACCATCATTTTTTATAGGAATAATAACCCAATGACTTTTTTGATGGGATAATATTAAACAGGTACTCTAGAAATGATATAGGAAATGAGAATAAATACATTCGAGAAATGATAGAAATCAAATGTTATAGAAGATTAGAAGTAGATAAATAGATTATTTACATATTGCGTTCTATGATGAAATCAGTGGAGGAAGACTAAGATGATGACAATTATCAATGATCATTACAGTAAAACAGATGTTGAATATGTTTCTTGATCAAAATTTCAGATTAGTTGGAATGTAATTCATATATATGTTTAACTGATCAACAAAATTTGTATATATTTTTTTATCCTCGAATAAACCTACCATAACATTAAATCAGATATCCCCATGAGCAATTCCAAATCCAATATATGCACAAAACATGTTTGTTTATAACATTAAAATATTACTACCATTACCTTAACCCCATGATAAAAACCAAATACACATTTAGACAAATATTAATTCATGAAATATTAAAATAAATATATTAATATTTAAAAATTAATATTTATTAATAAAATCATAATTGAAAATAAATTGGACTATTAATAAAAATAAATATATAATACATTCACCAAAAAGATGTGTAAAAAAGGAATTGTAAATAATAATATTCATGTGCATATTTCATTGAAAAAATTCATCAAATATTTTTAAACATAGTTTTAATTATATTTCAATAGATAATATTAATATTTTGATATCTAAAATTAATGTTATAAAAATTAATTAAAAGTAATAAAATAAAAAATTTAAAATATATTTTCAGAAAATTTTGAGTTATGACTCACCATTGGAAATGTATGGAGGTGAGTTAGTGGAACACTACTGGAAATTTAGGATGGTGTGTCATTGTCTCACCATTGTAAATGTCACACGGTGGGACATTTTTAATTATTGACCTACCATTGCAAATAAATTCAAAACTAAAAATAATTATTCATAACTATATACATAACCATTAATCTTGTCATCTAATGGTTTGAATAGAACAATAAAAATGAATTACCATTGGATATCCAATGGTGACACATTATATATTATTGGGTGTCTAACATTTTCTCATGACTCTCCATTTTCTATCCAATGATGTATCATTTCTTTAAAAATTTGATATAAAACATATTGAGGATGTATAATATTACATAAAAAAATTTATAACTAAAATATTCTTATAATAATAAGACATATTGAAATTAAATTTTAACATAACCACATGAAATTTTAAGATGAACTAGAATGTCGTATAACATAAACTTTAAAAAAATCAAAATATAACAACCAAAAAACTGAATAAATTACCAACCCAAAAGTAATATTGATTAAATAATTTTAAATAGTTCATACAGGAAGAAAATTTTTTGAAAAAATAATGCATGAGTCAATTTAAGAGAATGAGGACGCTACTGCCAAAGTCTTTTATAGAACAAGTGAATAAAAAATAGAATATGTAGTAGGTTGATGAATGACACTACCAATGAATTGCATCATCAAGAAAAAAAGAGCCAATAAGGAGTCACTGTTTCACCTTTGATCTCCAGATGATGATTCAAAGAATCAAAATTTGAGAAAATATAAGAAAAAATAACTCACCATTTGAAAATATACCGATGGGGTCAAAAACAATACATTAGTGGTTATTTACCAATGAAGTCAAAAAGTATTTATGGTACCATAAAAAGGACACACTTTTTGGAACTTTTATAATAGTGTCAAAATATTATTCACAATTATTTATAAATCCAACATTGACTCGTCATATTTTGATAAAAAATGAAATATCAATAGAGAAGGACCCCAAAAAAAGAGAAAATACAAATGCTGGAGAATGATTGAAGACGAATAAAAAATTGAGAACAGAAAATTTCAGAACCATTGATTTTAAAAAAATATGTAGATGATGGGGATGAGACCTATTTTGACTTATACATGCTAGAGGAAGTGGTTCACGAAAAAACATCAGGATGATGAGAAGGAAATTGGACAAGAAGTGTGTCTCTAATGGATGAAGTCACTGGATGATCTACTAGTGGGGGACAATAAACATGGGAAAAATATGTGGGAGGTAAAATAATATTTGGATCATCATAATATCAATCACGTTGAGGTGGAAGAAAACCAGAGGTGAGATCAATTGATGAGATGAAGGAAAAAAGGATCAGATGGTCCAAGATGAATCACAGCTATCCAACAGGGAAACCGAAATGTTTGGGATGAAAAATAAATATAAAACATTACACATAGTTACTTAGAATAGATTAAAAACACCTCACACACTAAGTAGATGAATCCATACATCTTCAGGCACTCATTTTCATTACCTTATACATTGGTCTGCTGGTTTCCAAGTGAGATATATACTTGAACAAGATCAAGTGAGTAGGCCAACATGACTACCTCCCACTGGGGTTGGTCAGCTAGTCCCCCAATATGTGGTAAAAGGTTCTGTATGTTGGCCTATTTACATATCAAAATTTTTTAGACCACCTAATAAAAAAATTTAAAAAATATAAAAATATAAATAATTAAATTGTGTTACTAAAAAAATATTTTTACCATAATTTATTAACAAAAAATATTTTTTACATGATGTTCGACTTAAATAATGGTAATACAGTAGTAATTTAATCCAATAAATATATGTAAATAATATTTTTTAATCAAAATTGAATTTAATTAAATGTTATAATGTTTAGTTTGTAAATACTTGTAATTTGTAAGGAATATTTTTCGTATATTTTTTGTAATTTTTTGAGTCTGTAGTTTCTGACAGCGCCTGATTCTGAGGCCCGGTGTGCCCAAAATCAATTTCAGATGTTTTGTTTGGGTATGTTCAGTAAACGTACATGCGTGTTTTCAATCTATTGAACAGGTGATCGGAATTGAAATCCGAGGACACCGATGAACTCACAATGTCGGTATTCGCTTAAGGGGACTTTTACCGCAGCTGTGTTTTGTACAGGTTGAAAGTTATTTTTGGAGATTCGTAGAAAATTAAATAAAATCGTTGTTTTTCACAATTTTATTTTTAGTGGTGGTTATTTTCCACCAAAGAGGATTTGAATGTGGGGCCCACACCCCACATAACCTCCCATGGATGGATAAGAGTGGTGGGGCCCACATGAGCCCTAACCCTTCAACTCCCCCATTAACTCCCCTTTATCTCCCCTAAATTAATTTGCCAACTTTTCCTTTAATTATGGTGGAGCCTCTCCACCTCCAACTTGTTGTCATTAATATGAAAACACCTTGAATTAATTATTTTAACTCCATAAATTAATTAATTAATTTAATTTTTTGAATTTTTAAAAACATATAGGAATTAAATAATAGACTAAGATATTATTTTGTTTGGCACTTGTTGTGTTGGGGAGGCTCTGTATAATTAGAAGAATAGAGTTATACTCTGGATGAAGAACATCGTTCTTCCAAAAATAATATCTCCGACAAAGAACGTGAAGAACTTCTCCAACGATGCACCCTCTTCGGATGCACCCTAATGTCAACGGAATCGAAGATCGTATTCCACGACGCCTGACCTCTGCGATGCTTGTCTTCTGTGGCTTGTTGACGTGCACCATTCTAGAAAGCGAGGCAGGGGTTTGTATAATTTTAAGTGAATAATTTGTACCCTTTTCTTCATTTAATTTCATGGATTATCTTCGTCCATATGCTATGACATAACACGGAGGGCGCTGGCCGAACAAACACGGCCCGAAGACCCTCCATCGTTCTTTGTTTTTATTCCCAATGGAGGTGGTGATGGAAAAGGTGGCGATGACCGAGGGCGGAAGCGGCAACGGCAGCCACACATCGGCCCGTTAGAGGACCGCAACACTGGGTGTTGTGCGGTCAGAAGAGACTACGACCTGCATCCACATGCCACTCGGCTAAGGAAGAACTAGTCGGTCCCTCGATTGGCCGGGCTGGAAGGACCGATCAGCTGGAGAACTGCGGAGCTTCATGGTGTCGCGCTGTGGACAACCGCGGCCTATGCATCTGCTGGCTGCTTCGATGGGAGAACTGGCCAGTAGGTGGCCAGCTGGGTTAAAGAATGACACGGAACCCGATGGTGCCATGTGGGAGAATAGTGGTCTGCCTGTACGGGCCGCTCATGCTAGAGAAGGCTGGCCAACTTCAGCGGGCCAGATAGGAGGGGTACCGCCGCTCGGTGCCACCGTTTCAGAAAACCTGGGGTTGCGCCCCCCTGATCCTCCCGGCCCGCTGGCCGAGCCGTGCCAGCCGGGCCGGGCCACACCCCACCGGTCCAGGCCACACCCCATCGGGCCAGGAAGACCCCTTAGTCAGGTCGGACTCGCCGAACCAGGACGAGCCGACCCACCAGCCCACAGGTCTTGACAGGCCGGGCCCGTTTCGCTTAAATTTGAATAACTTCTTGACCGTGCATCTGATCGACACATCATCTGCGGCACTGGGACCATTACGAAGACGTGGTTATTTTTCAATACTCTAAGTGAGTTTTTTACAACTTTGGAAAAAGTCCAGGTTTGGAACGAGCGTAATTCCAACCGGGCCCCTGGAACGGAAAAACCAATAACTCTCAGACCGGGCATCCGATTGATGCACCGTCTGTTGCATAAGGTTCCTATTGATGAGACATAATTTCAGGATACATCAACTCTGGACTTTCATGACAGTTGATGTATTGACCCCCTTTTCTCGAGGATCAGACCCTCCTAGAATCGAGTGTGTTGTGTTCGGGAACCCTAGAGCAGGTTTCGACTACGTCGACTAATCAACTGGAATCCTCTATGGGTTCAACAACGACAACTACCATACCAGGATCCTCTGTGGGTTCGACAACGATGACTACTATTCTTGTATCCTGTGTGGGTCTGGCAGTATTGACCTATGTACTTGTATCCTGTGTGGTTCCAACAGAGTATCTGGTCTTGTATCCTGTGTGGGTCCGACAGCTTAGCTGGTCTTGTATGTTGTGTGGGTCTGACAGCTTAGATGAATCAGTGACAATATCTGATCATCTCTATCGTTATGTGAATGATATATACCTGTGTGAGCTAAGTCTTGACATTCAATAATTATCATCGATGTGATTGACTTCTTTCATATGTGTACTGGTTTGTTCTTGTGATCGAGAGTTGGAGCCAAACTAGGATTGATATCTTAGGTATATGTATGGGAATATACCTCTGTAGGGTTCGTTAATACTTCGTGGTTGTATCTTTATTCTGTGGTTTATCCTTTGTGGATTCTGGGAGACCTTCGGGGTCTTAGGGTCCCTACTGAGTATCGTATACTCACCTCTGCACAGGCTATGCCCGCATTACATTGTGTTGGATGCAGACGTTGGACAACACTGATCGAGGTAGAGACTTGTAGAGATAGACTGTACCCGGAGGTGGACCACATGGTGAGACGTACACGGAGCAGACGGACGGACCCGAGGTATAGAGGAGTCCATCTGTACCCACCCTTCATGTGGGGTTCCTGGAGGACGACTCAGTAGTTGTTGTTTTACTTTACTGCAGTTGTACTAGCTTTTTAGTTGTACTGGTTTTTCAGTTGTACTGTACATACAGTTGGGCTTGTATTTCCTACCCCTTTTCCTTTCAGCACTTACTTCTGTATACAATATTACATAGTTCTTACGTCAGTTGTGTATTCTGTTGTGTTTTTTTACTTTCATAAAGGCAATGCCTTCCCCTCTTAGGGACTTACGCCTTTGGTGATAGTCGCCAGCCCCTGGCCTATGGAAGGCGTGCATGGGGTAGTCATAGCACGGCCCCCAAGGGAAGGTCATGATAAATTTGTATCATATGAGTTGGTTATACCATAGAACTCAGGACTCTGAATATTCTTTCTTTGATGTAGTAGTGTTCAGAGTATTGAGTGTGGTTGTCAGTCCAGGGAGTCCAGTGTTGGTATGGCGGTCGACGTATACATACACAAGGACCATGACCTCAAATTTATGACTTAGTGAACGAAAACACTAATTTCTTTTATGTTTCCAATGTTTTCTTTGTGATTACATTGAGTCAGATCACTAGGTATGTTGTTTTTACCATGGTGCACCTATTTATTTTCAGGATTGACCCACGAAGGCAGCCAACTACGGTTCCGAGTTACATACGAGATGACAGCACACCGAGCGACGAGGCCTCGGTGCAGGGCCCCATCACAGCACAGGTACCAGCAGAACCTCTACCCGCTGGACCACCGATACCACTAGATCCAGCAGTAGAGAGTGCACGCCGCCTGAGTGCATTTCACAAGTTCCAGCGATAGAGGCCACCCATGTTCCGTGGAGATACGGACCCACAAGCAGGTGAGGATTGGCTGGAGGCTGTCTTCATAGTTTTGAGATTGGTAGGGACACCAACTGACCTCATGGTGATCCTTTCTGCAAGCCTCCTACATGCGGAAATTGGAAGATGGTGGAGCCTAATACTACATATTCATGATAAGGAATCTTTACTCTTGACAAACTTTGAGAGTCTCTTCCGCTCAGATTTGTTTTCCACCCACCCTTCGTGCGGTGTAGATTGAGGAGTTACTGCATCTGCAGCATGGAAACATGACAGTAGCTCAGTACTCAGTGAGGTTTACTGAACTCTCATGCTACTCCATGGATATGGTATGGGACCTATTCATCAGGGCCCAAACCTTCGAGCATGGACTGAGGCACGAGATCAGAGCTTCGACGATTCCCCTCAGTATTCCAATGCAGGCAGGGGTGCTGGAGTGATCCCTTCTGGTGGAGAGTTTCCTTGATGACCAGACACCATTAGAAAGACCCACCACAGGGTGACACATAGTGGAGTCTTCTGCAGCTGGTAGTAGAGAAATGTCGCAGAGGTCCAAGCGAACCAGGACCTCAAGTCGGAGACCTCAGGATACAGGTCCGGTTGTGAGAGGAACACGAAACAGAGCCAATCTTACGAGGAGCAGGCAGTGCAATGCATGTGGCGGGTAGGGCCACATGGCTCATGACTATCCAACCCACCAGGAAGATGAGCAACCGACAATAGAGGAACCTCCCATGAAAAGGCAGAGGTTCGACCATGGAGGTCCTTCAGGAGCAGGCAGACATGGCAGAGGAGATGGCCGAGAAGCGAGTGGTAGACGACGTTTCGAGGCTCCACCACCACCACCAGGAGGTCTACCCTGACCATAGGGAGATGGCGGACAGAGGCAGGCTCAGCTCCAGGCAGTCTAGGCCTACGACCACAGTGCACCTGAGATGATTCGAGGTATTATCTGTGTCTACTCCACCCTTGCTACAGAACTTATAGACATTGGTGTGAGTCATTCTTTTATTGTCGCTACCTTTGTTCAGAGCTCAGAGATTCCGACGGAGCCATTGGCTTGTTCCTAACGTCTAGAGACTCCAACGAGAGTATACTCGGTGATTACACACTGGTTCCGATAGTGTGAACTTACTCTTGGAGGCGATAGCTTCGGCTGGGATCTTCTTGTAGTGGCATCGAGGCCATACGACGTCATCATGGGTATGAATTGTTTATCTACAGTCAATGCTCAGATCAACTATATTAGGCACAAAGTGCGGTGTGTCTGCATGGATGGGACCAGTTTCACCTTCACCGGTGAGAAGGGTTCCTTTACAGTGCAAGATACACTTACGCAGAGTAGAGGGCATCTGATCACACATCAGTTGGCTAGTCTTATCCTCGGAGCAGTTGATGTGTGGAGTTTGAGTTTTACTATTGTGGTGGAACAGTAAGCAATTATTTTTCCTGACGACATTCCAGGAATACCTCCTCATAGATAGGCAGACTTCAATATAGACATATACCCCAGGACATCACCGATATCTAAACAAGCATATTGGATGGCCCCCACTGAGCTTTGTGAGCTGCGGGTATAGTTGGAGGACTTGCAGGGGAATGGATTTATCCGGCCCAGTGTTTCACCCTGTGAATCTCCGATTTTGTTTGCCAAGAAGGTGGATGGGAGCTTTCCACTGTGTGTTGACTACCATCACCTGAATTAGGTGACCGTGAAGAACAAGTACCCACTTCCAAGGATTGATGAACTCTTTGATCGGATCAAGGGAGCACAGTGGTTCTCGAAGATAGACCTCAGTTCAGGAAATTACCACCTCAGAGTTTGAGACGAGGATGTTCAGAAGATGGACTTCAGGTGTCGGTATGGCCACTACGAGTTCTTGGTTATTCGCTTCGTCATAACCAAAACTCTAGTAGTTTTAATGAGTCACATGAAAAGGATATTCCAACCTTACCTTGATCGATTTGTCATAGTCATCATCGATGACATACTGATTTACTCGACTACTAAGGAGGAGCACGCCTACCTTTTGCGGGTAGTACTGGACACACTCTGAGAGCACTAGCTTTATGGTAAGCTCTCGAAGTGCCAGTTCTGGATTCAAGAGGATCACTTATTGGGACATGTCATCTTAGAGGCTGGGGTAGCAGTGAATCCATAGAAGATCGAGGCAGTGATTCCTTGGGAGCCACCCAGGAGTGTGACGGAGGTGATGAGTTCCCTAGGTCTGGATAGGTACTATCGAAGATTTGTGTCAGACTTCCCCAGAGTTGCATCACCACTTTAATATTTGAAGAAAAAGTGGAAACCCTTCGTGTGGTTAGATAGATGCCAGTAGAAATTTCAGGAGCTGAGACATAGGTTTGAAAGTGCGCCCATAATGAGGCTACCGGAGGAGGGTGTATGGTACGTGGTTTAATATGACACGTCAGGGACCGGACTCATGTTTGTCATGATCCAAGAGTGAGAAGTTATTGCGTACAGTTCATGGAAGTTGAGTAATAATGAATAGTAATACGCTACCCATGACCTGGAGTTAGCAGCAGTGGTATTGAGCCTTGAAGATGTGGCAGCACTATCTGATGGGTAAGCACTTTACATTCTACTCTGACCACGAGAGTCTGAGTTACATCTTCTCATAGAAGGAACTGAACCTGAGACAATGATGTTTCCTCAAGTTCCTCCAGTACTATGACTTCGAGATAGTCTATACTCTTGGGAAGGGGAACGTTGTAGAAAATGCTATCAGTAGTAGATCGGTCATTCAGCTGCTAGGAGTGGCGACAGAGCAGCTGGCTGCGCAGTAGATATCATTTGTGGATAGAGATGGACCAACCTTTCTTCATTCTCTCACAGTCACTCCTCCACTTAATCAGTGAGTTAGAGAGGCACAATATGGTGACATTGACTATGAGATGTGATGTGATCAGATATCCACAGGGCAAGCGCCTGCTGGATTTTCTGAAGGAGGGGAGCACATCATCCTCTCCAAGGGATTTATCATGGTACTGGTTGCACTACAAGAGGAGGTGTTGAGGTAGTTTCACACTTCCCCTCTAGAGGTAATTACAAGTGTGGAGAAGATGTATTAGGACCTCAAACAATAGCACTAGTGGTTGGGTATGAAGAAGGTTGTAGCAGAGTTCGTTTCACGATGCCTCAATTGTCAGCAAGTGAAGGCGGAGCACCAGGTACCAGCATGCTTGGTAGAGCTCTTAGAGGTCCTATAGTGGAAGTGGGACGAGATATCCATGGATTTCATGATGGGGCTTCCATATACATCAAGAGGACATGACTCTATCTGGGTGATCGTAGACCAACTCACCAAGTCTACCCACTTCCTACCGATCAGAGAGTAGGGCTCAGTAGAGAGCATTGGACACCTCTAAATTCAAAAGATCATATGACATCATGGTGTTTCATCTACTATCGTCTCCGATCATGATTCTCGTTTCACTTACTAGCTATGGATGGGGTTACATGAGGCTTTTGGGACACAACTTCATTTGAGCAACACCTTCCATACTCAGACGGAGGTTCAGACTGAGAGGATCATTCAGACTCTCGAGGACATGCTCCGTGCATGTGTCCTCGACATTGGTCCCAGCTGGGAGGATCACTTACCCTTGGTGGAGTTTTTGTACAACAACAGCTACCACTCCTCCATTGGGATGGAACCATACAAGGCACTGTACGAACGACGTTGTAGATCACCTCTGTGTTGTACTGGCCCAGGGGAGTCAACACGTGTAGGACCAGAGATGGTTCAAGTTACGACGGAGAAGGTGCAGATCATCCAGGAGTGGATGAAGAATGCAAAGAGTATACAAAATTCCTATGCTGATAGAAGATAGAGACCTCTAGAATTTGAGTATTGAGACCACATCTTCCTATGGGTCTAACCTCGATGAGGTCTACATAGATTTGGCTAGGATGGAAAGTTATATCTGCATTTTATCATAACATTTCAGGTCCTCAGCAGTGTAGGCGAGGTGGCTTACCACTTTGCCCTTCCAACTCTGTTGCACCGAGTGCATGACATCTTCCACGGGTCTCACCTGCGGAGAAAAGTTCACGACCTGTCCCACATCATCGGCCACAGGGAGCTTGACATCGTTGATGGAGAAACCTTCACAGAGGTTCCAGTAGAGATCGAAGATTTATAGGAGTGGGTCCTGCGTAGATGGTCGATTCATCTGGTGTGCATTTTCTGGAAACACGAGAACCTCTAGGAGAACACATTGGAGCTGGTGGCTCAGATGCATGCTTAGTACTCCCATTTGTTTTCCAAGTATATGTTGTATCTTTATGGGGATGTAAATCCCTGAGGTGGGGGTAATATAAAGACCCTGAAATTTCAAGGAAATTTTTTTCTTAAATTCATTGGAATTTTTTTAGTCTGTAGTTTCGGACGGCACCTGATTCCAAGGCCTAGTGTTCCTGGAATCAATTTCTGATGTTTTGTTTAGGTACGTTCAGTAAACGTACATGCAGGTTTTTATATCTTTTGAACCATTGCTCGAAGTTGAAATCCAAGTACACCGATGAACTCATAGTTATGGTATTCTCTTAAGGGGACTTTTACCATAGTTTCATTTTGTACAGGTTGAAAGATAATTTTGGGGAATAGTAGGAAATTAAATAAAATTGTTATTTTACACAATTTTATTTTTAGTGGTGGTTATTTTTTTCCAAAGAGGAGTTGAAGGTGGGGTCCAAACCCCACATAACCTCCCATGGGAGGATAAGAGTGGTGGGTCCCACACGATCCCTAATCCTTCAACTCCCCATTAACTCCCCTATGTCTTCCCTTAATTAATTTTCCACATTTTCCTTTAATTTTGGTAGATCCTCTCCACCTCCCACTTGTTGTCATTTATATGAAAACACCTTGAAATAATTATTTGAACTCCATAAATTGATTAAATAATTTAAGTGTTTTAATTTTAAAAAACATGTGGGAATAAAATAAAATCCTAAGCTATTATTTTGATTGGCACTTGTTGTATTGGGGAGGCTCTGGAGAATTAGAAGAATAGATTTCTTCTCTCAATGAAGTACACCGTTCTTCCTTGAAGAACATCTCCAACGAAGAATGCGAAGAACTTCTCTAACGGTGCACCCTCATCAGATGCACCCCGATATCAATGGAATCGATGTCCATATTCCGCGACACATGACCTATGCGATGCTCGTCTTTAGCAGCTCATTGACTTGCACAGTTCTTAAAATCGTGGTAGGGGTTTGTATAATTTTAAGTGAATAATTTGTACCCTGTTCTTCATTAAATTTCATGGATTATCTTTGTCCATCTGTTATCGCTTAACACGGTGGGTGTGGGCAAAACTAACACGTCCCTATGACCCTCCGTTGATCCTTGTTTTTATTCACGATGGAGGCGGTGATGGAAAAGGTGGAGACGAATGAGGGAAGAAGTGGAAACAGTGGCCGCGCGCCGGACCGTTAGAGGAATGCGGCACCGGGTGCTGTGTGGGAAGAGGAGACCACGACCCGCATATGCTGGTCACTCGGACGAGGATGAACTGGCTGGTCCCTCGACCGACCCTGCTAGAAAAACCAGCTGGCTAAAGCCGACCGGCTGGAGAACAAGGGCTCGTGATTTCGTGGGCTGCTTTGGCGGGCGAACTGGCCGGCCGGGTTGAAGAATTTTGCGATACCCAAAGTTTCCCTATGGAAGAACAGTGGCCCGCCTATGCGGGCTGCTCACGCTGGAGAAGAACAGCCAGCTTCGACCGGCCGGACAAGTGGGGGCAGCGCCGCTCGGCGCTGCCATTTTGGAAAACTAGGGGCCACGCTGGCCAGGCCGGGCTGGGCCACACACGTTGGGCCAGGCCACGCCCCACCGTGTCGGGCCGACCCCTTAGTAGGGTCGGACACGCCAAGCCAGGAAGGGCCGACCCGCCATCCCACCGGGCTTGATGGGTCGGACCCGTTTCGCTTAAATGCGAATAACATCTTGACTGTGCGTCTAATCGATGCGTCGTCTACGGAAATGGGACCCTTACAACAAATCATTCCCTTTGAGATTCTATAAATGAGTTTTGGACAACCATGGAAAATGGCAGGTTTTGGAATCAGTGTAATTCCAACCGGGCCCCTAGAACAGAAAAGCCAATAACTCTGAGACCGAGCGTCCGATTGACGCGTTGTCTGTTGCGTTGGGTTCCTTTTGATGATATGGAACTAAGGGATACATAAAATCTTTTCTTCATGACATTTGATGTATCAACCCCCTTTTCTCAATGAGGGGACCCTCTTGGAATCGTGTGTGCTGTGTTCGGGAACCCTAAAGCTGGCTGCGACTGCATCAACTACTGTACTGGAATCCTATGTGGGTTCGACAACGACGACTACTGTACCGGGATCCTACGTAGGTTCGATGGGGATGAATATTGTTCCTGTATTTTGTGTGGGTCTGGCAGTATTGACCTCTATAATTGTATCCTAAGTGGGTCTGATAGAGCAGCTGGTCTTATATCCTGTGTGGGTCTGACTGCTTAGCTGGTCATGTATCATATGTGTGTCCGACAGCTTAGATGAATCAGTGACTACATCTGATCATCTCTATCGATATACAAAAGATGTATACCTATGTGAGATGAGTATTGACTTTTAATCATTATCTTCAGTGTGATTAACTTCTTTCCTGTGTGGACTGGGTTGTGCTTGGGCTCGAGAGTTGGAGCCGAACTGAGATTAATAACTTGGGTATATGTATGGGCATATTCCAAAGTAGGGTATGTTAATACTTTGTGGTTGAATCTTTCTTCTGTAGTTTATCCTTTGTGGATTCTGGAAGACCTTAGTGGTCTCATGTTTTCTACTAAGTTTTGTATACTCACCCTTACATGGGCTATTCCCGCACTACGTTGTGTTGTATGCAGACGATGTATAACACTGATCGAGGTAGAGAATTGTAGAGCTAGACGGTACCCAGAGGTGGACCACTTGGCAATACGTACACAAAGCAGACGGACGGACCTGTGTTACAGAGGAGGCCATCTGTACCAACCCTTCAAGTGGGGTTCTCAGAGGATGACTCAGTAGTTTCTTTTTTACTTTACTGCAGTTGTACTAGATTTTCAGTTGTACTAGTTTTTCAGTTGTATTGTACTTACTGTTGGGCTTGTATTTTCGTCCCCTTTTCCTTTCCGCACTTACTTTTGTATACAGTATTACTTAGTGCTTACTTCATTTGTGTACTCTGTTGTGTTTTTTTACATTCATAAAGGAAATTCCTTCCCAGCATAGGGATTTAAGCCTTTGTTTCTAGTCGCTAGCCCCTGACCTATGGAAGGCGGGCTTGGGGTTGTCACGACACAGGCCCCGAGGACGGGTCGTGACATAATTTACCAAAAAAACAGTGACATAAATATTTAAAATCCGAGAAAAAATATTTATATCATGGTTAAAATTATAGATATGATTGAATCATGATCAATGTATAGGGTCCAAAATTGTAGAAATGAAACATGCAAGAAAAATATAGCAATTATCACCTAGAATAGTGATTTCAAGAAAGTATTTTAAAATAATGGATGAAAATGTTATAATTAAATAATTATTGGAATGATATATAGATTTTATTATATAAAATATGTGAAATTATTATATAAATATTATAAAATATGTTCTAATGTGGCTGAAATATAGAAATATTTTACGTTATGGGTTTTTGCCTCACTTTTTTTTTGTGAGAAACATGCCATATTCACCCAATATGTCTTTTATATCATGTATATACTACCCATGAATTTAATTTATTATTATTTTCATGAATATTATGGGGATAATCACATGAATCTATATTTACCTATTTCATGAGGCATGGACTCTAATGTTACCAAAGTGGTCTATATTTAATTTTACAATCTAACTCTTTACACTCATTATATATGATTATGTTTTCGATGACCAAATTTTATTAACTATCATCAATGATCCCATGAATTTACATATAATAAATCTATTTCTATAGATGACTCGCTGTCATTTCATTTTCATGTTTTAATTAATCAAGAGGCTAAATGAATATTTTTTAAGTTATCTAAATTTATTTCTATCTTTTTTAAATGCTCTTAATTTAATATCCATGTTTTCAAAAAATGTTTCAATAATAGTTTAATATTATCCTATTATTATTTAAAATAATATTTCCCAATGATTTAATTTTTAAAAAAAATATATAAAAGGTATCTTATTTTCATCTTCTAAGAAACATATATTTATCTTTTTACAAAAAAATATATAAAAAGAATATTTATTTTAACATATATAACATGAACAAAATTTCTTCTATAATCACCATATAATTCATTAAATGTTCCTTTTAAAAAGTATAGTGTTTTTATAATGAAATTATCATCTTTAATATTTTTAAATTTTTATATATTATAAATACACAATTTCACAAAAAAGTGAAATTATTCAAGAGATGTGGAAAGGGATCTTTTAATGGAATTTTAAAATATAAAAAAAAATCATTTGAAGTAACATATGATTTACTAGGGATATGATCCAGTGATCCAAAAATTTTATTTTTCTGGATTTTTCATGATTATGATGAAGAAATGATGAAATGTTTATGAACCTTATTTCATTTTCTTGGGTTATACTGTGATGAAATGAATAAATATTTATGACACCCATTTCTTTTCCACGAGTTATAATATAATGAAATGATGGAATATTTATGAAACCAATTTAATTTACCCATGTTAATATTTAGTGAATGTATTATTATTTTGTGACACCAATAATTATTATTGGCATTATTTTATTGGTGGAACAAAATTATATATTTATTTAATTTATTTGGAAAATATGGATAGCTCATGAGATGATAATGACATGAATAGGGAGTGTGCAGTCTCTTTTAAGGTATTATATCTACTATGATATCATTTTGAGTGAACCTTTAAAATAGATACAATATTTGGGGGAGTAAACCAAATCTAATATGAAAGTATTGGTTATGTGATTTTACTATTAACGAAATAATTTTATATGATTTTTTGTGAGTCAAAAACTAAAGTATTATATTAATTCTATTCTCTCAGGCTAGATTTTCACTGATTCACATTTTATTAGAATATTATAAACTACCCATATTTTTTTCAATAACTCAATATTATAATATTTGATATAAACATTATAATTTTTGAATGATAAACTCACTTTATCCTAACCTTATTCTCATCTTATATTTCAGTGATCATATATATCACCCTTTCAAATTATTATTTAGCATCATAGCTTAGTTTTTATTAGATTAACATTCACTATATTGTAATGAATGTTTTTATGTATGATATTTCTAATAAGGGAACAAGTTATAATGACATTAGTCAGATATAATATAAATCTATTATAAAAAAATTTCAATGTATCCATGATTAAAAAAATTCTCTATGATTTTAACATGGATTTTTATGTTATATGTTTAATATTAATATATTAAAATGTAATATTTTTATACGAAATGTATGGGTATCTATAGCTCATTTCATATTCCCATTGTTAGATTGGTTTTGGATAATAATTAATGTCCTTAATAATTAATGATCTCAATCGAGATGAAAAATTAAATTATATTCATATATTTTAAACAATTAAAATAATCAGAATATCAATATATCTTCTAATATAGGGAAAATTTACTTATTAAAAATGATAAATTTATATACTTAGTTCAATTAGATTGTTTTTGACCATCATGAACTATATTATTTTTATTGAATTTAATTATAATTAAGACATTATAATACTTGAAATATGTTTTATTATACTTATTATCATTAAATATATTCATAGAAATGCTTCTATAATGTGGTGTGATGGTGGTGGAGAAAAAAATGGATGGTTTTCACAGAGGTGGTGAACCCAAAATACTGAGAACAAATTTTTTTTAGAAATGATAGAGGGGAGGGTAGAAGATGGATACATAACAATAATAATAAGATATCAATATATTTATGGTACTGAGGATACTATGTCAAGGTGGATAGAAAACATGTGTGGTTGGTAGAGTAAAAATAAAATTGTAAGCGTTTTAGTTAAGAATTTACCTCTTCATATAGTTTCCTCCTATTAGGATACATCTTTACGTCTCCTTAAAACATTATTGGGTGATACGAGGGCCTATAGAGTCATTCAGGAGATATGAGGAGTGAATTAAAAAAAGATTCAATAATGTAATGAGGATAGAAGGTGGTAGTGGAAAGGGAGGTGAGGGGTGTTTTTGAATTTTGTATTAATAATTTTGTTATTTTATTTCGTGAATACTAATAGAAATAAATATTGTCACCATATATAGTAAATGGTAACTATTAGTATGATCTAATGTTCACTTATATAATCATTGACTCATTTTTACAAGTATCATTCTTATAATAAAAACATGGGCATTTTTCAATATTTTACAATTCCAAAAAAATATTAAATTTTATAGAATGATAAAAAACATAACAGTACACTTTTTAGACATTTAGTTTCAAAAAAATAAGTCCATATCAGGAATATAATTTTATACATTTTGGATATTTAGTTTATAAATAAAAGTATAATTTATTTGAGAAATAACAATTTTAAAATTATAACTAATTTTTGACCAATTAAAAAATTACCTAAGGCCTCATAAAATTATATTATCATTATAATAAAAAATAATAATAATTAATAATCCCATTTTCAAAAAACAAGTATTTTTTATATAATTATATTTTTTATCAAAATATAAATAAATATTTCTTTTTAAAAAAAATATAACTAAATTTTATTAATTATATCATGTTGTAGAAATGTCGTATTTATGTTTTATACCATTTAGAAAAAATAATTCATTAATAAAACGTATTTGAAGATACTATTCAAATGGCCATGACAATATTTTTATTGGTTAGATTACTATTCCCATGGTTAGATTGGTAATAGTCATACGGGTTACCTAATTTCCATAAATACCTTATATCTCATTCGTTATTCATTCACATCTATTTTCACTAAAGGATAAATATATTTCCACTTTCATGGTTCCTATTGTATTAATAATTTCATTTCAATTCAACAATTATTTTCACATGTTCAGTTATTATAGAGGATTACATAGATCTAATTTTTAATATTATCATTATCTATTTTTATATTTTTTATCCTATTAAATTTTTTCAATTATTATTAATTGATTTAATATATAAATGTAATTTTAAAATTAATATAGTAAAATTTTATAGGGCTTATAATGTTGTTCATGTGAATTAAATAATAATATATTACTAAATATGATATGTTAATAGAAGAGAAATTCATTAGATAAAATAATGGGCCATTACATTCTCCCCCCTCATGAAATTTCATCATTGAAATTTTGGTTCACGTACTAGGTTAAACAATAGTGTGGTTATATCAAATTTAGCACTTCCACCAATCATCATTTCACATCATCATAAATATATTTCATGAATAATTATTTTACTTGGTGATTTGTCTTATTGTGTAAGACTTTATCTCTACGATCCATGATTTTCAATAGATTATTCCCATAAGTGCGATCATTCTCCAAATATTAATCCTCAAAAATTGAGTATATTCATGGGATATGGTATGGAATTATTCAAGTGGTATAAGGGTAAAACACCAAGAATAAATTAATTTTTAAAAATAAATTTAATTTCATTAATAATATGAATTACATAGAAAAAAATGTGTAAATAAATAATTACATGGTATTAAAATATTATTATTTAATGTGATAGTTATAACCTAACTGGTAAATTGTATTGTAAGAATTGTATTAAATAAATTATTTATTTTATATGGTCTAGTAATGTTTTAAATAAATTCAATATTTATTAAGTGACTAGAAATGAAAATAAAAATCATTTGAATGTAAAAGAAATTTTTTTTGAAAAGGTTTATTATAAAAAAAATATGTTTTTTTAATAAATTAATCACTATTGATGAATTATTATTTTTTTGAAAATTATATATTTCTTATAAAATCAAAAAAAATTATCCATCTAATAATTTTTTGTAAGTGATGAGATATGAATAAATCATCTATTATTCTTAAAGATTGCATTGTTTTAAATTTGATTTCATCGAATTTTTCAAACTTATTTTAAAATTAAAATTTACCAATATATTTTTTTTAAATGTATTTAATTATAGAAAAAACACCTCAATCTTATATTATGGACAATTTTGGATAATTCTATGAAAATAATAATTTTTCTATGTGTTGTGAGAAACTATAGTTATTTATTAAAAATGACCCATTGGTTTAAATTAATTACAACGTTATATATATGTTTTATAATATTATAAAATTAATCTTAATTATATAATATTATAATTAATATAATTTATAATGTTTTAATCAATTTAATGTTTATTTTTGGTATAAAAAACATTTTATAATTACAATAAAATATTTGGGAAATCCATATTTTCTTCCTTTCTTTGGATTTAATTTTAATTTAAATTCTGAATGTTAATTTTGTTGAATTTTTTAAAATGTATTCAATATTTCTAATCATAATTATTAATATTATTTAATAAGGACAACTTAGTTTTTGGACATATTGAATAGTAAAAACAATAAAAATTAATTTTCCCTACTATGGGTAAAATCAGTTTAACATTGGTTAAACAAAATATATTTGGGTTAAAATTACCTACAATATTGTATAATTATTACTTTCAATATATATTTAAAATTTATCTCAAGTAATATTTTATAATGATCTATTTTGCAACCTTGTTTCATGAAGATGATGTGTAATTATTTTCATCTACTGAAAAATTATAAATCTTCCACTCACCTTAATTATAAATGGGAATGAAAACTCCTCTTCTATAAATAATTAAAAAATATTTTGTTTTATCAAATCGCTACCCAACTCCCTTACTTTCATTCCTTAAATTTTCCAACAGTCCTTATATTTAATAATAAACCCTCCTATAATGGCATTTGGTGCTAACATACAAAGGTATTTTAGAGAGGAGGTATCATTCATAATTGATTGTTTTTGTTGCATCTTCCATATCATTCTAATATTCGTAAAATAATTTGAAATATTAAAAAAATCATCCATTAGGTGATATTTTATTATCTTAGTAGAACAACCTATATCCATTTCCATTTCCATCCAATAGAAAATGAATATGTCGATCATGTGAATGGTGGACAACAGTCTATCGAACCGATGTAATTCATTTTCCATCACCATTACTCATGGATGGATATAATGATGTATTAAATTATATATATATATATTAAATAATTATCCACCTTGAATTATAATATCACATTTATATTCTTGCTATACATTCCATCAAAAATAATAACATTCCTCATGCTTATGTGTAGACTACTAACTCCACAAAGCGATGCAATACAATTTTCATTATATATATTTATGAATATTAATAATGATATATTTGAAGAATATATATTATATATATTATATGAAAATTATTCATTAATGTTGAATTTTTATTTACTGCTATTTTATTCCTTCCATGAAAAAATGGAAACATCATCTATCTATATGTACAACCTTCCGTCTCCATGGATGGTGTAATTCATTTCCCAATCTATACTTTTATGGATGAATCTCAATATTTATGTAGTGAATATATATTATATTAATAATATGATTAAAATTCATGTGAATATGGAACCAATATCAAATCATAAGGACAAATATTTCAAAACTAGAACATACTTGAAAAGGAAAGTTGTTATTACAAAAAAATGTAGATTTTAACAACTAATTGTTAATAAATAGGTAATAAATATATAAAATAATATCATATTTCATATATATATAATTATAGTTTTATAATTCTTTCATAAGAAAATTATATTTATTATATAAGGGTTGTGAATGTTTATGAAGTAATTAAAGACTTGAGGTAAGAGATTTTATCTAACATTTACTCATGTGAGACACATTCCATTTTCACCACTGGTTCTTTTTTTTTTAATATGATATCCATGAATGTATATTATAATTATTTTAAGAAAAATAATATGATATAAATATAAATATAACATTCTTTCTTTCTTGGGTCATACAAATCAAAAGATTTCAATGTTTTAAGTGATCTATGTTATAATCCCATTTTTTATCAGGAACATTTATGATTATGATTATGATGATCGAATCATAAGATAAATACATCAAGAAACTCAAAAAAATCTCTACATATTATTTTTTTAGGATTCACTTTTTACATTCATTTTCCACCACTTAATTACTCATGATATCATAAATAAATTTGTCAGGAAAACTGGATATATTTCTCACATAGATCGAAAATCATTTCTCTTCTATTTATATTTTCATCTAAAAATGATTTCATGAATGTTAATAATATTATCAAATAATTTTATAATTTATTATTTCAACATTTTTTAATTTCTATAAAATAGTTTTAAACAATTCTTCATATCATTTATAAAGGAGGTAGTTTTTACTTTTTTACCAAAAATTTGAAATGGATATTTGTTTCATTTTTTACTAAATCAATGGTATTTCCCAACATCATCACCTCTCAATGTTTTAAATTCTTCATAAATTTTTTTCTAAATTTATTCTCAAAGAAAATTATTACTTTAAAATTTCTGAATTTTATCTATTTTTACAGGTTATTTTCATTGTTGAAATTGTCACACTCGTCCTTTTAATATTATTGATTTTATTGTTTTTCTTTGGAATCAGGTGGCTCAGGTCGAGGCCCGAATTAAATATGTTTGAGTTCTTATTTAAAAATGGTTGTTTTCCCTTGGTTGCATCTAGCGCATCACGGTCGAAGCCGTGCGGCCTCACCTGGGTCGTCGCGCGACCTCACCCGGGTCATCGCGCGACCTCACCCGGTTCACCGCACGCCCTGCCTAGTGTTTAAGGTAGATAAAGACAATGTAATGAATAATAAAATGTAAATAGATTAAAAACGACTGTGGTAAAATTTGACAAATTATTTTAATGATGTTAAAAAAACAACATTATTTGAGAATATTATTTTTGTTATTATTAATATCATTGGGAATATATAAATTTTATTAAGATATTAATATTATCATTACTATTTTAATTATTGTTATTACTATTATTATTATTAATATTTGTGTGAGGATATTAATATAATTATTAATCTTATTAATCTTATTATTATTACTAAGAACATAATTATTATTTTTAAACCTCTCATTATAATTAATATTATTACAATTAACTATGATTATTATTATAGTTAATATTATGTAATGTTGTTAACTTTATTTTAATTATTTTATTTTTTTTATTTCATTACTTGTGTGTGTTTTTTTTCTTTTTTTCTCTTTTAGGGTTTCCCTTCTTTTTTTTTCAGCGCACCCCTCCTCCCCTTAACCTAGCGTCGCACCCCTTTTTGCCCAGCCGACCCTGTGCGCCGCATCCCCCCTTACTACCTTGATCCGTGCAACCCCTACCCCCTTGGCTAGCCTCCATCCTCTGGCACAGTTTCCCCCCTGCTATGCGCTTAAGGTCTTCACCGCCTCCCCTTTGAGCACCCGTCACGCCATCGCCTCCTCCCATCCTTCCCTTCTTGCCTTCCTCTTAGCAAGCAAGTAGAGCCATCAGCCTCCCTCCTCCCTTCACCCTTGCTGCTTCCGCCGCCCAGACTTCCCTTACGCCACACGCCAAGCCGCTGCTCAACCTTCCCAGTTTTTCCACTGCACATTCTATGCCATCTCCCCATCATCTGTTCCAGCGACCCAGCTCGTGCTACAATTCCAGCATACTTCTCTCCTTGGTCGGACCTCCTCGCGACTATTCATCTGGTGCCTCCCTCACCCTCTCACGTCATCCACTGGCCTCCCAGCTCCTGTCGCAACCGACGCGACCGTGACCTCTCTCCTCCCAGCCTTCTTTGACCAGTAGTTGTGCCACCCCTTCATCCCTTGTCCAACCACCATTCAGCGATCCAGCTCGTCGTGCTACCCCGGCCTCCCAACCAGCCCTGTCATGCCTCTTACCTTCCAGCCAGTAGCCTCTCCGGCTCCGATTTCCTTCCGGAAACTTCCCCTCTGGTTAAGCCTCCCCTTTATTTTTAATATTAATTTTTTTATTTCTTTCTTATTTCATTTAGTTTTGGTTTTCCAGCGGGTTTGGGATATGATTTTGAGGTTTAACCATTTATTTTTGGGTCTAATATCCTTGGTTAGGCCCCCTTTTTGTTTCTTTGTGGTGCGAATGAGGTTCAGGTGAGATCTGTGCCATTCCTAGAAGGATCTTCATGCGATGTAGGTGGTTCTGCTCATAATTATTGTCTGATGAATTTATTTGCATGTTTAATTAATTCAGCATATTATTTGGTTAGTTTGCAGGGCACAAAGTGGTCTTATTTTATTCTCTAGAGATCTTATATTCATTGATTTGTTATTAATGTGTTTTTGTGATATTTGTGTGATTTTCTAGAAACCCATGTCAAGCTGGTTTAGTGTTTTATAAATTGTTAAATTTTTAATTAAATGATATTTGTGGTGAAAATGATGTTTCTCTAATATTATGTTGTGTGTTTGGTTCTAAAGTGGCATTTTAAATAAAACCAAATTTATCATTAGTGAAAATATTATTGCATAGTTTGTTAGAACTTGTGTTAAACTACTCAAACGGTTTCTTTTTAATTGGTGTAAGTGGTGTGGATTGAACTCTTAATGTGGTGTTGTTTGTGTTTGGTTATGAAAGAAGGTTTTGTTGGTTTTGTGTGTACATTCATGATCTGCTCTTCAAAATTTGTTTATTAAAAATCATAAATGTTTTATTAAATAGTTATTAAGGATGCAAGTTGTTTTAATTGGTCGTCTAAGAAATACAGATTAAGTTTTGGAACATTTTAGTGTGCGTATTATTTCAAATGGCTTCTGTGTGTGCAAATGGTAGTTTTTGGTGTGCGTGATGTCTTTCTTGGTTTGAGTGTATAATTATGACACGTTGCATGAACTTTGAATTACTTGAGCATAAACGAGAAGCCTGGGTACTAGGTGGGTGGACTAGACTAGGGTGCTAGTGATACGGGAGTGGCCTCGAAACAGTTTCACTTAGCGGGATTGATGCTTACAACACTAACTAAACATTGGACGATGACTGGAGACCACTATGGTAGGAGGTGTTTCCCTACTTGTGGATCGTGCACGAGAATGTGTGATATGGTTCACTGAGATGTGAGGTTCTAGGGTCCCACTTCTCGCTAGTATCTTTAGGGTCTCTCCCATATATTGTTCTCTTCCTCTGCTTTCTGCTCACCGTCGGCACACGGTGTGATGTTGGGGTTACCAAGAAAAGTGTGTGTGCATGTGTACGTGTGTGTGTGCATCTGTGAGTGTGTGTGCATGTGTGGGTGTGCGTGCGTGTGTGTAAGTTAATTTATGTTGTTTTCCTTTTTGAGAAGTTTCCCCTTAAAAAACCGTGTTCATTAAAATTCTTTAAACACTTATTTATTTTTATTCTATTAGATTGAAAATTTATCTGTCTTTTAATAATTATGCATGGAACCTTTTCTCGGTGGAATCCTACTGGGCTTTTAGCTCACACCCTACATACACCCTTGGGTGTATGTAGATTCTGTTTCTTCTGTCTTCCAGGTTGTGACTTTGTGCTCAGTGATGGTGGTTCAGGTTGCAGTTGGTCTTCCCATGCAGAGTGGTGTTTTGGTGGTCTCTCTTTTGCCGGAAGGTTTGAGTTAGAGTTTTATTTTCCATTTTCGTCTTTTATTTTTTGTTATTGGTTCGAGTTGTAGACTTTAAACCTGTTTATACTTTAAAGGTGTGTTTGGTTGTCTATTTCCAGTTTCATTTTTTTTATCTTATCAGTTGTTTTGTGTTTACTATTTTGGTTAAAATCGTTCCCATGCATTAGTTTTGATCCCCGGGCACTTGTGCCAGCCCGTGGGGATTGAGAACGCCCTTTGGGCCTTGCCGCGGACCAGGTCGGGCATCAGGTTGGAAGGCGACCCATCCTGGTTCATGACAGAAATGATATTTTTATCAATAATATTTTTAATTATAATTTAATGACATTTCTATTAATAAATGATTAAATAATAAATTATAAATATGATATAAAAGGGATGTTATCCAATTTATACATCTATATTATTTATATAGTCCTTTTATGAATATGTTGGTGAATTTTTAGGAATCTACCTTCATTCCCAATGGTTATGCCATGATGACTTTTTTATGGAACATGTTTCCTTTTAATGGGTCTTAATATGATGATTGATTTTGTTTCACTCATATATATGATCCTTCTTATGTGATGGATGGGAAACAAATTATATATTACACAATTGAATTAGTAAATCATTAAAGTTAAATATGTTCAATGAGGATATATGGTAGGATATCATAATCCCAAAAGAGGATAAACAGAAAGTCATCGAATGGCCAAATTAGGGTAAAAAATAGGATATCCCATGACCGAAGTAGTTACATGGTTGGATATCCCAATCCTTAAATTTTATGAGTGCTATGGGGGTAGCCTTAACAGAATATAAAATATTCTTATGTTCATTCCACAAAATTTCTTATTCCAATGTTATTCTCTTATTTATTTTATTAATTGACTCTTTTATGATTCATGTCTTATGAAATCCAAATATTTATTCCATGATTCATGATTATGATCAATGCTATGTTGTTGATAGTATTCATATTTTATTATCATGTTCATATTCACTTAAAATAATTTTATATTTATACATACCTTTTTTACAATTACCTATCACCTGAGATCACCCTTTCTAATGTTTTATTTATCTATGTTATAAAGAAAGATACTACAGTTTTAGCTATATAACCATTTATTTATGATTTTTTAATATGAAATGATTTTTGGATATGTTTTGGAATGTGTAATATCCTATTAAAATGTTTATGTGGCTTTTTTATAGGCACACATATGGGGAAATGTTTTGAAAAATATGAAACCCTAAAAAAAACCCAGAAAATTGAAACATAGGATAAAGAGAGGGTGGACGGGTTGTGCAAAGTGTGTCCAAACCATGATGGAGCCTAGATATAATACTTTTGTGATGAAATTTGGTTGGATATTTATATTTGGCATGGCTTGGTCACATTTTGGAAACTATGGGATCTAACCAAGCTATGTATTTCACTCAGGCAGTGGATACGGAATGGTTAGGACTCATTTTGCATAATCGTGTGACTGAACCAAAAATAGTTAAAAAACATGATTAAAAATGTAGATATAGGTTATCTTAATTATTTAATTCCACAATTATTCCCTAAAAATACCCAAACCTATAATTTTTCCTCTAAAAGATTGTATAACTTCACTCCATTGTAAATGAAGTTATTCATAGGCAATTTTTCAGCGTTGAAGTATGATTCTCATGGTAATGCTTCCTTTTTGGTGGTTTCATGTAGTTTTCCATAGATATTCTTCTCCCTCTCTCTCAGATTCACATAATATTTTTTTGTGGGTTGATATAATGTTTTTTATTCAAAATATGTTAATATTAGTAATATTTAAGGATAATGGAAGAGATATAAGAAGGTTTCATGGATATTAAACCCAGTTTCATTGGAGATTGTGTGTTGTTCATCATTATCGTTATAAAATATGATGTAGGATCCTTCAATATCGAACCCTATATTTATAACATCGGGTCTTGATATAAATTTTTTTGTTTTGATTCAATTTGATTGTGAAAATGATGTGAATTTCTTGATGCAAACCCTCTTTTGTAATGGCTTAGAGAAGTTTGGAAATTAGGATGGTTTTTGAAATGTGATATTGTTATCATTATTTTAAAATTATTAATTTTAAATGATTTCATGTGGTTTTAAATGGATATGTTTTTTTAATAAAAATCCATTGTTTTTATTGACAAGTTTAATTTTAATGGTATTCAATTAATGTATGTTTCCATTTAAATGGTTGTTTGTCATTTGGGTGTGAATAATTGTTATGTGTATTCATGAGAACATGTGATAGGTAAGCGAAAGGATTCTACCAAAAAATTGTTGGATGTATAAGGGTTAAGTATATCTTCTATTAATTAGATTATTATATGATGACATAGTGAAAGGATGAATAACCACTCGTGATTATAGGGAGGTCTTTGTTGTATGCAAGGTATGTTTTCTAGATTTGTGGAATTGAATGGATTATGAAAATTTAAAATTAATTAAATGGATTTAAAACATTATTTTGTCTATTTCATTATAAATTTTTATTATCTTTAGAAAAATGATTTATCAAAAAAATTATTTAGATATAATATATTTTTGATTTTTTTATATAATCAATTTAGATAAATAAGAAAACATGTTATAACCTTTTGGAATGAGTACATAATTGATTGTGGGAAAATCTAAAATGTTTCATTACTGACCCCTTCTTTGGCACTGTGGTGTTTTTACAGATATTTTTTATTTTGAAATGGGAAAAGATAAAGTATCAGACATTCTTAGTGATACTTTTTTATAATTGGGATATTGTGGAGTTGGAGGATAGAAATTTTTTATGATATTGGAGTTTTCATTGGATTATTTTGTTATTTAATCCATTGTTTACTTTGATATTGTAGTCTTCTAGGATGGTACTTGGTTTTCATTTGTTTTATAAATGAAATTTTGAGTTTAATTAATTATTATTATGCATCATATACTAGTTTGTTAGTGATGTCTTGTTTGGTTAGATGTTTTACTCTTAATGGTAAAATCTTCCCCCATAAGTATTCAAGCCATTCCTCATTTATTTCTCAATTTTGGAATCTTAGGTATGTTCATAGTGAATTGTAGTGTCCTACAACCATCCTAATACAATGAAGAATATGAAGATTTTTACAGGTGGTATTAGATTGTTCTGTCTAAAAATATGTTTGAGAAATGTGGAATCAGCTTGGTCATTATAAATTTAGTTCTTGAAGAATTGTTCATTGATATGGTATTGGTTGTCAGTCTTGGAGTTGAAATTAATTCTTGTTTTTCTTTGGTAGTGATTTTTGAATGAAGTAGGATTTTTGAAACATGAAATGTTGGGAAAAAAAATAAATAGCTAAAATTTCTATTCTGAACTTCATGATAACATTTAGTTGGGTATATAATTGTTTTAGAGGAACTTATAGGATTGGGAATCTCATTGACATGGGTTTCACCAATGAGAGGATCATGACATTAATTATGGGAATAAATTCCCAATATAATATCATATTTAATCTTTTGTAGTGATTTATTATTTTTAAGTGAACAAGTTTATTTTTTTTAAATGTTGATGTTGTTTTTAAATAAAATATTATGAAATGATCACGATTGTGTTATTCTGCGAAATGTTTGATTGTCAAAATAAGGGTAAAATTTTCAATGAAATGATTTAACATGTGAAAAGGAAGATTTTGTAAATCATTTTTTTGATAGTATATTGTGGTAGAATTTGAAATGTTATGTCTCCAATTGACAAATAGTGGGGATTATGGAGTTTTGTATGTATAGAAAATGCCACTAGGTTTCCGTTATAGATACCAAATAGAAGAATCTACTGAGAATTTTGTTTGACTTGATGAAAAATTGAAGCAAAACCTAGTATATATTATATTATAATATTTTCAAGATATGGATAGCAGGAATAAGTGGGATGATTCAAGGAAAGTGGATCACTCCATCTAATTGAAAAAGTATATTCCACCAAAATATTTTGATGATTTTGATCTAGATAATGAAGAGGTGTATCCAAAAAAGATGAATTATATCATTGATTTTAACAGAACACCATCAATGAAAAAAGTAAATCCTACAGCATACATGTAGAAATATATATTATTCATGTGGTGGGATTTAGTTATCCATGCTAAATTAGACAACAACCATGAATTGGAGGATTCTGAGTAAATATTCAACAAACAATTCAATCCTCGTATGTTAAAAATCTAATTAATTATGGGCATAATCATATTAAAGTGGAAAACAAATTGTTATAGTGTATGCATATAAATTAATGAATTAAGTACACTTTTCACCTTAGGATGTTGTGAGTGATCCCTTCAAGGGATGCATATTTAAAATCAGTTCTGAGATAGGTGGTTCACTCTTTGGATGATGTGATCTATATTATAGATTTTTTAGAGATAGTCAATAGATAAATGGTATATTAAAAAGGTATATCCTCAGCTATAGGAGGATGAAGGTATTTGATACCCATGAGAAATTGTGTGAACTCAAATTATGGGAGAAATGAGAAGAGGGACTATTATTAACAAGGTGGAAGCATGAATAAAAATCAAATGGATGGATTATTGAATATTTTCCCCAAACCAATGAGCAAAACTGGATGTTTTAGTGTGGTTCAATTAGAAACATGAATTGAAAATGTATGAAACCAACTATTGTGTGCCATGATTTTAATAATATGGGGCATATTCAGTGTTATTGTCGTGGTTCTATGAGGATGGGTGTTTGGGAAACTTTTCAGGTATCATAGGTGTTGAATGCTTCAATGAGATGTGGGAAAAATAATCAGTCATTTTAGCAGAACATGTCTATCCATGGTGATTCTAGGAATACCAGGATTCCTTATGCTGGGTAATCTCTACCGAGCAACAAGGACTAGAGTGTTGTGATAAAGTAGTTATATGGAACTGAAGACATTACTATGGATGATCAGCTTTGATCATATAAAGTACGAGGTATTATTCTACATAATTAAACCCTTATGAATGAGTCATTAGATATAGATCTATCCAATTAATTGATTTATTCTTTTATGGTTTATTTTCTGAGTATAAAAGCTAAGATGATCCCTTCTATGATAAAACATCAAACTCTTATTGGGAAAAGATATTGTTGAGGCATTGTTTGTAGATAATATTCTATAACAATTGAAAGAGCCAAGTTGAAATGGGATTTCTCCATGCTTGAGATTTATGAATTTGATATAATATAAGAAAGGATTGGTTAATGATGATCATGGTTCACATCAACAATTATACTAGAAGGGTCAATTTTACAACTAATGATGGTGTCAAGCATCTCTTTCATGGGGAATAGAATGAAAAGGTAGGTGTAGCAAGTTTATTGTTAAAAAATTTTAGAATGATCTTTTACCATTCAGAATAATTTCATTTTTCATCAATGGAAGAGATAAGAAAATAATTGTTTTCTTGCAGTGGTGGATCACTTTCAAGATGTAGTTCAAAAAAATACTCAGGGATACCATTAATTAGGGATGTGGAATTTACAAAAGATCTTCTTCTAGGGACCAATACTAATAAACATTTATCTTTTTTTATGGAACTAATAGAGTTATGGGAGCTAAATTTTTAGTTCTAAGAAATGGAATTAAAATGTTCCTTTTGGCTGAGTATGTCTCTATGGAAAGCACTGGTCTTGTTTGTGAAAAATTAAGATGAAACTCTATAATTATGTGTGGATATTCCAAATAATAACCTAGTTATAATAAAGAGTAGATATCATATTCAACACATTTTTATATTTTTAATAAATTATGAGGAGATCAGTGGTTTTATAAAATTTACATGTGATGAGGATATTTCCAATTACGAGTTCAGTATGATGATATTCCTTATAAAAATTTCATATGTAGATATGACCCCTATGAATATGTTCTAATTCCCTTAAATATCACAAATTTACTAACAGAACTTATGGAATTGATGAATAAAATATTTTAGTGATATGTGGATTCTTTCTTGGTTGTTTTTGTGGATGAAAAATTGGTGTATTCTAGAATTATAAATGATCATTAACGTCCCTTTTAGATGATGTTGGGAATCTTGAGGGATCACCGTTGGAATGGAAAATTTTCAATGTTTTATTTTAGGATAAAATATATAAGTTTTATTTTCTATTTAATATTTAATGATGTTGTTTATATATATCCAGAAAATATCTACATTTTGATCTATTAGAAAACAATGATGGACATCGTTGATATGCTTAGTTTTATTGGATTGGCAATTTATAATCAACACATTGTTCATGACTTTTCTTGACTACTTTCACATATGATAGCTTTTAAAAAAATAATGTTCCATTGAAATGTTACAATGAATGTTATTAGTCATTTAATGATCATAATGTTCACCTTACATCAACACTGATCTCTATTTTTTGGAATGAGGATAAGGGTACGTGGTGTATTGTGATTCGTCGAGTTCAATGTTATGGTGTGTTCTCATTAAAGTATACCATGTTGTTACTAATGATTAAAGTTAGTTGTAGGATGATGAAAATGAATACCCAAAATATGATTTTGAGTTAGTCTTAGTCATCCATTCATTGAATTCATTATGTCATTATCTATTTGGTTAGAAATTTTCAGTTTTCATTGATTGTAAGAGAATACGGATTATTTTCTAATAATAGCATTTCAACAAGAGTAAAAGAAAATTGACAGAGTATCTCCAAATGTTTGACATCAACATAGTGTATGAATTGGGTAATGCCAATTATGTGTATTATGCATTAAGCATAATGTTATATTCTCAGTTGGAAAAAGAGGCATTAGATAAGTGGTAGTTGATGCCGGTGCTAGAAGATATGAGCTTGAAATGTGAAGACTGATGTGACTTGGAAGTTATCATTGCATGTTTTCCTCATTTGGACATATTGTTAAATAGTATCAGACATATGATTCATAATGTATTGGTATTAGGTCAAAAATAAATTTAGGGGAGACCATTGAGGGATGTAGGATGGATTGGAGATCAGTTTATTAGTTTCAACATAGGATGTTTATACCAATGGATTTAGATGAAAAGATTCTTTATGATTACCACTATAGAAATGGATTGTTCATCCTAGAATACATAATATATATAAGGAATTGAATGATAAATTCTAGTGGAATGGTATGAAAAGGAATGTAGCTTAGTTTGATTCATGTTACATATCTTGTCAAGAATTTCTGGAATAACATATGGGACCACAAGGTATGTGGTAGTCTTTACCTATATCTGTGTGGAATAAGGAGATGATAGTGATGTATTTTGTAATAGGGCTCCCAAGAATGGTTTAGAAACATGATTCCATATGGATGATAGACGAATAGATCCCCAAGTTATCTCATTTCATACCTATTTTTGGAACTCATACATTGGAGGATATTTTAAAAATCAATTTATAAGAATTGTTAAAGAGATATGTAATACCATGTTTTATTTTGATAGAAAGTGATTAGAGTTTTATGTCTCATTTCTAGAAATACCTATAGAGATCCCTTAAGAATTAGTTGAATATGAGTATGGAGTATCATCTTCATATAGATGCGATATTGAAAAGTAGGATAATTACTTTGGAAGAAATGTTACTGGCTTGTGTAATGGATTTTGGTTTCTCATGGTATGTGCATGTACAATTAGTGTTGTTCTAATATAACAAGTGTTATGAGGCCATTATATAGATTGATTAATTTGAAACTTTTATGGGCATTCATTTCATTCTCCACACAATTTGGTGAAAACAAGTGATACTTCACTTGTTGGACTACGACTCGTCCATGAAATAATGGAGAAGCCTCAGTATATTTGGAAAGATAAAGAAACATGTTGGATTCTTCATAAATAAATTGCATATTATCATCAATGGCCTTTTTCATTAATGATGAGTGATCATGTGATATTGAGGATTTCACCATGGCTTATACATCATCATTTTGGGGCAGAGGGAATGTTATCTCCTCTATACATTTTCCCTTTTGAGATATTATAATTCATTTGTGAGGTGCAATATTGGTGGTCATTTCTATCATGGTTCAGTTCTGTTCATAATGTGGTCCATTTAACTCATATGGAAAATTATCAGCCTAACCTAGGAAATTTTATTTAATAGTATCATGTTGAACTAGATCCAGATGTCATGTTGTAGTTAATATTTGGTATAGGAAATAGAATGTTTTGTGTGAAAAAATTATCGGTCTAGTATTAGTTTTGTGGAATCATGTTCTGATTTAGGAAGAGACTTGGGAAATGACAATGAAATTAAACAGAAATGTCCAAAACACTTTCATCCAAATGATGGTTTTCCACTTTATGTGGATGAAAATTCCAGTGGTGGAATTAATTTATCACCCCAAGATTCATGTATATAACCATATACTTATTTTGTTATGCTTGTAATGTTTTGGGATATGTCTGGGAAGGTTTGGGAACCTTTTGGAATGTTTTGGGTGATTTTATATAGGTTAAAGGCTTGGTAAATATATGATACACCTATAATAAACCATTCACAATGAAATATGGGATAATGGGAAGTTTCATGGGATATGAACAGTTTTTTCAAACTACGCAGAATCCTAGGTCAAACCATGATATGTTTATCTTTTACTGGATAACGATATTTAGAATGACTATTTCATGGCTTGGACACAAGGAATGTTAACTATGTTAGGTTAATCTTTGAGTTAGTTTCTAGTGCATAGTTAACATACCATTTTTCAAGCCATGTGACAAAACTATGCGCAATTAAAAAACTAGATATTAAAAAAGTTGATCTCGATCGGTTTAATGTTTAAAAGACATATTTTTTCAAAAAATGACCCAAACTCTCTATTTCTCCCCTAAAATGTTGTAAAACCACCCTAAATTTAATTCTATGTGATCTTGAGGAATTACTTGTTCTGTTGAGGCTCGATAATAGTGGTAAGGCAACATTTTTAGTGGTTTTGGTGGTTTTCCACATATCTTCTTCACCCCCTTTATCTTGGTTTCATAGATCTATTCCATATATTGGAAGATATAAGGTTTTGTATTCCATATTTTTTTTTGTTTTTCTTTTTTAATGTCATGGGAAGTGAGTTATAAAGGAATTGGGTAGATTTAACCTGGTTTCATTTCACTCTGTTTGATCATTCTTCATTTTTTGTAAAAAATCCTATGTAGAAAGATTCACTCTCAAATCCTCTATATATAACATGAAGGATTTATTTCAATTGGATTATTTTTATTGATTTTTATTGTTAAATTTATGTGATTTTCTTATTGTAAATCCTCTTTAGTTAATGTTTAGATAATTGAATAAATTGGGAATTTTTATGAAAAGTGATATTGTTAACTTGATTTTAAAATTGTTGTTTGGTTTTGATAAATTGGAATATGTTTTAAATAAAAATGTTTTGTTTTTATTAAAATTGTTAATTTTAAAGGTCTTTAATAAAAATACACTTTTATTGAAATGGTTGATTGACATTGGTATTTTGATAATTTTTATATGTATTCATGTGCATATGGGATGGATATGGGAGAGGATTCGCCCCATCATTGTGGGATGGATAAGGATCAGGGAACTCCCCCATAAATTGGTTTATTAATTTAGTTCATAGTGAAATGATGAATCTCCACGGATGAGTATAGTGAGGAACCATTTCCATGCATGGTTGGTTGTGGGGATATTTGGAATGGATGTATTACACCCATGTAGAATTTATGAAATGGTTTTAGAACACTGTTTGGTTTCTTTCCATAGAAATTGTTGTTATCATGAGAAAAATATTTTATAAAACATTTTTATAATTTTATATAAACTATATTTGAAATTATTTTATAAAATCTTTATTATATAAATGTGATAACATGTTCTATAGTTGTGGCTTGATTATGGAATTGAATGGAAAAATATACCATGTTTTATTACTCACACCATATTATGCACATTGGTGCTTTTTCAAATGTTATTTATTGAGACTTTGGAAAATTTAAACTATAAAAAATCTTTAGTAGTACTTTTAGGTACATGGGATACTATGGATTTGGATAAGGAGCTTTGTGGAGCTTGGAGTTGTTATTTCATTCATTGAGTTTTTCTTCTCATGTTAATTAGATATTGTAGTCTTCTACAATGGTACATGGTTTTAGATTGATTTTAATTAATGAAATGTCGATGTTTCATTTATTTAAATCAGGTATCATATAGTGTTTTTTTTGTTTAGGATTTTTTAGTTAGTTATTTTATTATTAAATATAAAATCACCCCAATGTTTATTGAAAAACATTATAATTTATTTCCAATCGTTGGTGTCATTGGGATGTCGCTTATGAACGTATAGCGTTCTACCGCATTCTCAAGATAATGAAGAAGAAGATGGATGCTGCCATAGTGAATGTAATGTAGAACATAGTGGGAGATGAATTCGTTCACTTATGGTCTTGTTTTTTATTTATCCAAAATTCAAAAGATTCTAGGCCTATATGAATATGCAATCGGTATTTATGTTATCAAATGAATATTACAATATTAAGTTGACATATTTGTGTATGTAAAGTATTTTTCTTTATATTTTTTCTTTTAACATGTTTTATTTAACATATGTAAGAATGGATGAGAAAGGGGTAAATTGGGATTTGACTTAGTTCTCAAATATTGCATGACAATGATCCTTACTACACCACAATATTGACAGCGCAATTTTATTTGATTGTAATTCAAAATCACTTTAAGACCAATCATAAAGGATTTGAATATATTAAAGTCTTGAATAACCTATATTAAACCTATGGAGTCAATGGTTAAAAATAAAGTTTCATGATTTAGACATCCATGGATGTTTTTTATGATTATTTGGTTCTGCACATTGATTATGGTCTCTCTATTTAGGATTTTTGACTTTATTAAATGGAAAGAACATGAGAGAAGTATTTTAATGTTGAATGTGATAGAAAATAAAATGGTTGACCATCAATGTAGCAATATGTGTTGGTATATTACATAAAAATTCACATTACTATACACAAACAACATTCTCAATCTGTTAATTATGCATAACTTCCATACTAGAAATGGAGGGAACAATGTTCTATTGTGTATTTCATGAGGAAATGACCACCTTATTTTAGTGGTTATAATAATACACTGTTTTCCAAGAAATGGATTAGTACCATTAAAAATTTATTCTTCATCTTGTAGTGTCTAGAGCATGAAAAATTCATTCCATAGGTCTGTTGTTTAGATGAAAAAAGGTCAATGGTGGACTCCTTTCACGAATATGAGGCAATAAGAAAAAAATTACTACATTGAGTCAGTTGATTTTAAGAGATAAATATTTGTTAAGTAGTATAGTTGATTTATTCATATGAAAATGAAGAAATAATTATTTGAGATAAAGAAAAAGGATGATGAATCCGTCGGAATATATGAGGAAAAATTTACCATACATATAAAGAATGAATATGTTATTATCATCCGACTTGAATGTATGGTTGGTAGATTCATCAGTGTATTAAAACCATGTTTCTGAATGGAATTATGCATAAATAAAATAAAATAATATGAATAAATAATTCGATATTCTATAAAGGTGAAAATTATTATTAGAGTTACCCTTCAATATCATTATTTTAATAAGCAACGAAGGATTGAATTAAAAGGAAACTAAAAATATATATAGCAGGATGATTATGGTATTTACTCCATTCCTGATGTGTGGAACGATACATGAAATTTTTTAATGTTTACTTGTATGTTTTTTATATTGGAATGGAGGATCACTGATTTTCTGAATTCCGATGAGATTGGAAGAATTTATCAAATGATTCAAATAAACATAAAGCACCCCACAATACACTAACCACACTCTAATAGGTTAAATTCAACTTGTATGGTCATTATGCTAAGTTGCTCTGAAATCTAAATTTTAATGATGATGATAAACATTGAAAACCTTTTAATACCAATGAATAAGAGGAATCCCATGTTATCATAATTTTTGATGAGGGGAATGATAAAAATAATGGTGAAATGTATAGTTACAATATAATCTAGAAAATGTAATTTCTTATTTTACAATAGATAACCAACTATTATATATGTAATGAATTTTATATTGGTGTCTCAAAAATTACTCAATTATTATATGTATAATTAGTGGTTAAAATGATAATGTCATTTTAATCACATATCACATGAATAAATATTCTCTAGTTGATATTTATAGGAATCTGAGTCCAAAAAATTATATTATCCTCCCTCTTGAAGAAATTATTTTTATCATAATAATGGTTTATGTTTCAATGTAAATCCCCATATCTATTATTATAGAATAGAAGTATTGTATAATATTTTATTTCAATCTGTAATTGTGTATCAGTGTAACAATAAAAATGTACTTCCAATTGATATCCCACCCATTAAATCAGCATTATTTGTTATTAAAAAGGGTTATTTATATAAAATGGTTGAAGAGAAAATCAAAATTGAAGATATTCCTATTTTGAAGGGATTTATTGATATCTTTTTTAAAGTGTTATATATTATTCCAACTAATCAAGAAGATGAGTTTTTAGTAGAAATAAAAAATGATGATACAAATATTTAAAAGGCTCTATATATAATGGATCTATTTGAGTTTTCAGAATGAAATATGAAATTATATGATAATCATGAAAAGGGTTTTACTCGGCTAGGTGTTTATCCTTGGGGATAAAAAATACTTTTTTATAAATAAAGGTGGATCAATGGTACTATACTTTAATTATCGGGAATTGAACATGATCAAAGTCAATAATAAGTTTTCTCAACCACATATTGATGATTTTATATCAACTTAGTAGAGATAAATACATTTCCCATATTTTTAAATAATTTCAAATATCATTAAATGAGGCGAATGTACGAGGATATACCATAGAAAACAGTTAATAATGGGTACGGACACTATGAAGATGTAGTGATGCCATTGGGTCTTACTAATAACCCACTATGTTCATGGAATTAATGATTATAGACATTATTGATTTCCTCGATACATTTGGGGTTGTCTTTATAGAAAATATTATTATATATTCAAATAGAAAAGAAGTTAATTTATATAACATTGTAATTGTTCTAAAGACATAGAGAAAAGATATGTTTTAGGAAAAAATTATAAATTGTTAATTTTGTCTATAAATTTTTTTAATTTTTTGTTATATAATCTTATGAGATGGTAAATAGGTATAGAAATCAATGAAGGATTCAATTAAATGTTGTAAGAGAGGAAACCCTATGATTGATATCTGAGTTTTTCATATCTTAAAGGGATGTTACTAACTCATTGTGGAATGTTTATCATTTATTTTCAATATAGTGATCATGTTAACATAGAATGGAGGAATGTGACTTTGGATAAATGAATGTCATGTAAATTTCAGGGATCTAAAGAGGATATTAGTCAGTGCACCCATGATTACGTTACCCCGACGTATAGAAGGGATTTTAATATATAGTGATTCATCAAAGAGGGTTCTAGGATGTATTCTCATACAGAATAATATTGTTATAGATTATTCCTCATCAAAATTAGTGGTTGATGTCAAAAATTATGAAACACATGATTTGATGTATGTTGTGGTAATTATTTCTCATTAAACATATTGAGAATATATCTTTATAATGTAAGGTGTTATATATGTATTGTTCATAAATGTTTAATGTAAATATTCAAAAATAACGATTTGAATATGTAAAATGGACGATGGTTGTAGGTGACTAAATATTATGAACTCTTAACACGTTACAACATATGGAATGAAAAAAAGGTGGCCAATGCTTTAAATAAAAATGATTATGCCATATTATCTATGATTTGGATCACAACTAATTTAATATTTTTACATCAGAAATGGATGGATCTAGAAATCATGAAGGAAGGAGAGAACTCTAATATTCCTCAAATGAGTTTTCTTCTATCCATCCAAGTAATAATTATTGTTGGTAAAAAGGAAGATATTGATCTATAAAAGATGGTCATAAATGTAATTTAGTTTAATCATTAATATAATGGAATGAAATGGTTTAGGAACCACGTATGTGTTCATAGTATAACAGATTATTAAAACGAGCTATTTGGTGAGATTCATAGTCCGTCACTCTCTATTCATCCTCAAAGTAATAAGATGTATAGAGTATTGGAGGAGTATTTTTTGTAGGAAAACATGGAGTAAATATTTCTTGTTATGTATCACAATTCATGGTATGTCAGCAAGTCAATTCTGAGAGACAGAAGAAATGTTTTTTGTTACAACCAATACCGATACAATAAGTGAAATGGGAAAACATCCTAAAGGATTTTTTCATCAAAATCGCCAAAATTAATTAAGGCCATAATACAATTTGGGATTTATTTTATCACAATGAAATTTGTTCTCATATCATAGACATCATATAAATATTCTCTATAGATCATCCTTTTGAGATATATAATAAATAAGTGGTATTATTTCATAGAGTACCCGATTTATTTAATCTGACCAATATCCATTATTTTGCTCAAATAACTTGTAATATATTCATAAATATCTAGATTAGAGGTGAGTTTTGTCACTATGTATAATCCTAAGATATATGGTCATTGTAATATAACAACAAAAACCATAGTCAGTATGTTGAGATATTTGTTTATGGATTTGAAATGTGGTTGGAATCAACACCTTCATGTAGTCATGTTTTCTTATAAAAATAGATTCCATCTAAGAATTAAAAAGGATTATTATGAAGTACTATATTGAAATAAGTGTTGAACTAAAATATTCTATGCTAATTTCGGAGAATAAAAGATATTATATCATGAGATGACTGAGGTAGTGGAAATTAAATTAGATCCATTTTTCAACACAACAAGGTATCTCAGAGTTGACAATAAATTCATGGTTACGATGACCATTTTTTCGTAGAATTTGTAGTTGGTGATAAGGTTTTTCAAAAAACAATTCTTTATAGAAGGTTATGAGATTCATAAATAATTTAAAACTAAGCACTTTGTGTGTTTTACATATTCATATTCTTTATTGAGTATGTATGGTATATTATTGCTTGGTGCTCTAACCGAACCTAGTTCACGTTCACCATGTGCTACATGTATCTCTCCTAAATAAGAACATATCTAACCAATCAAATGTACTAATATCAGAGATCATACCCCTATATTAAGATATCTAATTTGAGGAAAAATAAGTGGAGACTCTAGAATATTGACGGAGCATTCTATAAAACAAGACTACTCAATTACTCAAATTTTTTTGTTGAAACCACCAATTTGAGGAAGCTATACATGAACCTAATGAAATGATACTGAAGGATTAGCCTATTTTTTTATATCAGTGTGATGAAATCTTGAGGGTGAAATTTATTTTAAGGGGTGAAGAATGTTACACACTATCATTTTATTAAATATTATTTTAAAAAAATAATAATTTCTACAATTGATTATATTTCACACAATATTGAGTTTAAATGTACTTCATTATTCTATTAAAATACTATTATTTATGTGATAATTATAATAATTCCATTAGATTATTTTTTATTAATGTTAATAATGTAATTATAAATATTTTATGGTTTTTATATGTATGAAATAAATTATTTCATTATCAATTTAGTACTAATGAAAATAAAAATCATTTGAAATAAAAACAAGTGTTTTAAAAAATAAATATTTAAGTGTGCATTGTGTTACTATTTTAACAAATAAATAAATATTAGTGAATTATTTTAATGAAATATGTATATCATATATTCAATAAAATATTATATCATCAATCTGGCATTTCATTTTCATAGAATTTGATAATAATAAGTCTAATTTTGGACAAAGAACTATATGTTTCTAAAAGAGGTTTTGTTATATTTTGGGAACATATTTTAAAATTTATTTTAATAAAATTTAGAATTTTTTATAAAAAATAACATAATGTTTTAAAAAATATTACAAAATTATCTTATATTGATTTTTTTCTAATTTAAAATTGGTTACATTTAAACAAATAGAGAACCATGCTGATTTTAATAAAAAGCTACATTTTCATTTATAAAAATTACAATGTTACATGTTGTTTAAAAATGTATTAAGAAAATTAATTCAAGAAAATGATTATTTTTTTGATTTAGTTCATTTTTATCAAATTCTTATTTAATTTTTATATAAAATAACTTTTTATACTTATGAAAACATTTTCTTTGGAAAATCACTTTTTGTTATTCCTACGAGTTTTATTTTGAATTAAATTAAGCATCTTTAATGAATTGAATTAATTAAAATGGGCTCAATATTTTTAAACAACATAATAAATATTATTAAATGAGGACAACTTACACTTTTTTATAATGAATATTAAAATTATTAAAAATTAATTTTCCTTATTAAAGATAAAATGGGTTTGTTGGAGGTTAAAAAAACATATAAGTGTTAAAATGGCCTAAAAACTTTTCTAATTCCCATTTTATACTGATATATCTAACCTATATAGTTTAATGATTTATAATGAGAAATTTTCAAGACTTATTTACAATAAACTAAAATGTATTTATTATAAAACAATAAAATATTACCAATAATCCACCCAACTCTATTATAAAAGGGAACCCCCTCTTCTCTCATATTCATACATAAAATGAGTTTTTTATCCAAAATCACCCCAAATATCTTACTTACTTAACTTATCATGACATAGAGTCTCTTGTTGGAGTATTAAACTCTTATAGTAAGTAATTTGGTGAAAACTAGAAGATGTTTTCCAATGAAGAGGTGTCATTCATAACTGAGCATTTGTGTTTCCTTCTAGACAACGTCAAAATATTATTCAAATATACATAAATAATAAATAAATTATCACTAACATAGTGTGATTTTAATATTAAAATTTCGTAACCTATATCTATATCCAATTACATTAAATGGGAGATTAAACAATCTATCATGTAAATGACTAACTATCGCATCACGAACTGTTGTAATTCATTTTCCATCATTACCCATCAATACTATATATAATGATGTTTTTAATATATATATATATATATATATATATATATATATTATATAAATGTCATTATATAATTATATTCACACATCTACTTTCTTATCTTATTTACCATTGAAAAATTATATTGTCGCTCATTCATGAAAGCAGACCAAAAACCCCATGAAGCAACATGGTATACTATTCATTTTATTTTGAAATGTATAGAATTATTGTTATATTTAATTAATATACATGATATATATTAGATAAAATTTATCACTTACTTTTTAATTTTTTTAATATTTCATTCATTCCATCTGTAAAAAAAAGAAAAAACATTAATGCATATGTATGACCAACTGTCTCAATGAATGACGTCATTAAGTATTAAAAATATTATATTTTTTATTAATATATACCTATATATAATATATATATATATATATTTTATATTTATAACTTGAATAAAATTTTATATATTATTTAAAAATTATAAAATTACACGGATTGGAACTACCAAATGAAAATATACACAAAAAATGAAGCAGTTATTACCCAAAACAGTGATTTTAAAAATATTTTGTAAATAAATAGGTAATAAATGGTTATAAGTAAATAATATATTTTCTGAAATATATGATTATAGTTCAATAATATATTTGTAAAAAAAACTATTGCATATTAGTTTAAAGTGTGTATGATGAAAGTTGAGACATGGGGTAATGGATTTTTGTCTCGCTTTTACTTTTGTGAGTCACATGCCATATTCACCAGTTGGTCCTTCAGTGTAGTGTATAATCATCCCATTAATAAAATTTATTATTTATTACCTAAAATTAATGTTATATAAATATCTATATTAGGTTCATTCTTTCATTGTTATTATGTTTCTGTAGTTAATAATGTAGTAATGGTTTTATGTCACAATCTCATTGTTTATCATGATCATTCATGATTATGCCTACGATAATGAAATATTATGATATATCTCCCAATAAAATACATGATTTCTAGCTAATATTATAGTTTATAAAGTATTTAAATATTTATTTTCATTTCCTCACTTTAAGTACTCAAGAGACAAAAAAACAAGTTTTAATGAAAATCGACTTTAATTCCCTCCACGGTCAATAATATTTCCTCTTACCTATATAATTTATTTTAAAAATGATATCATGAATTATTTTACTATTATTCATATATATTTTTAAAAGTAAATTTTACTCATTTTTTACTTTTTTCAATTGTGGTTTTTAAATTAATATTCTTTTAATTTTTTGAAACTGGTACTTTTTATTTTTATCCAAATATGTGAAAGGAATAATTGCTTTAATGTGTAAGTCATGAACAATATATCCCACCATCATGACATCTTAATGATTTAAATCGTCTTTCACACATATCAAAGGTAGTTTTCAATGAAATTATTTATTGTTCTATTTGTTAAATTTATAGAATTTAAAATATTATTTCCAAAATGTAAAATAATATTTTTAAAAATAATGTTTTAATGATCTTTTAATGGTATTTATATTCATCGATGAAAAAAAAAATTTACTGCATGAATAGTAGATTGGATATATGATCAACTGATATAGTATCTACAATTTATATAGCTCATTAATGATTATGTATATTTTTTATAAATCCCTTTTCATTCCTATAGGTTATGCTAGAATGAAATGTTTTTGAAACTTGTTTTCTTCTATTGGGTTACGATATGATGAATTATTTTTGGGGTAAACATTTTATTTGATTTTGATATGTTTATGGGTGAACCCAAAATTATATATCCCTCAAATTGTTTTGGTAATAACTGTCATTCTATGATCTCAAAGAGGGTACACAATATTTTATCCCATGCCAAAAAAATGGTACATGAGTGGTAGTAACAAGAAGAAAATATGGTACATGATAGGTTTACCAAAGCTCTAAGAAGGAAAATCAGTGATTATCCCAAGCATAAAATGTTATTAATGTCTTGTTCGGATTCCTCTAAATAATATTTTCCATTCTTATGTGCACACCACAAAACTACATCTTATGTCAATGATAAGCTCTCATAGATTAGGTTATTTGATTCCTTAATGATTATTTTCATATGAAATGAAATGATTTATTCCATGACAAATGGTTATGATCTATTATATATATTTAATGGTTTTTAAATGTTACTCCCCTAGTTTTTTACATTTATGCTCATGTTTTATTTATATCCCTCTTATTCACCCTTATAAAATATTTTAGATCATCCTTTCAACAGTTTCTTATACCGAGGTAATGAATAAAGATATTATTAATTATATGTATAATAAGGGTTCTAATTATGAATAAAATAGTGAGAGATAATGTAGTTAACATATTTTCAAATTGATTATATATCCATGTTTTCAATGAAACTAGAAATATAGGATTATGGTGTAGATCATTTGGATATTTAATGAATATTAACTTATTAAGATATGATATCGATGTACGGATTGTTTGGATCATTATAATAAATTGAATGAGTCTTGTACATTATATAAGGATTTTTGGATTTCTAGAGGATAGGATGAAACAATGATTCAATCATGAATCTCAAAAGGGATGATTTACCTAGGACTTAACTTTCCATTATATCTAAATCTCATAACTCTCATCGAATAATATATGTAGAGAAAAAATATACCTCCAACCTCAAGATATATTTATCTTTGAGTGTTATAACCATTGATATTTTTTCAACTCAAATATGGACTAATGTTTTGTTAAATTTTCTTCACATTTTCAACCATTTCACCAAACATTTGATGCCCCAAAAACTCATTTTCACTAACTTCATCCTTATACAAAAGTGTAATTTATCTATTCCCATAAATGTATTCATATATATCCATTGGTATTATTTAGTGGAAAGCATAACGCTATTATAACTCATCTATAGAAAAAATTTTCTTTTCTCCTATAAATTCCATAGAGAATGTGCACAACGTAAAACCCTGAGATTTTACAATATACTACACTTTAAAAAATATTATTTGATATCATGAGATACATCAAAACCAAATACTAAATAAACTGTACTATTTTATAAAATCAAAAAGTATCCATTAATAAGCTAGTTTAAATATAACTAACCACATTTTGAGTTTTTTTCTAAATTCATCATTTCTACTAAAAAAACAATTTTTAAGAAATGGGTTTTAAAGCCTTTGAATGAAACTTTTATAGATGATTTTTTATAACGTTTGAAAAGGTATTTATTTAAATTTAATTAATTTTTGAAATATTTAAATCAAAATAATCCTAGATTAATATTTTATGAATTATCTAAAAAGATTGATTTTTAGATGAACAATGAAAAGTAATAATATTTATTTAAATATGTATTTTTTATAGAATTCAAAATGTTAATTTTTTTAATTGTATTGTTTCTTTATTTATATTATTAATAATATAATTTGGTTTATAAGAATTATTTTTAATTTGTATTTTCATATTAAAACATTTTATACCTACTAAAACATTTATTTCAAATCAATTTTACTTTGTGTTTTTCATATTTGATATTAAATTAAAATATTCATATCTTTTTAATATAATTTGAAAAAAATTGATTCTATATTTGGAATCCTCACGTATAGATATTTTATGCTTTCCACTTTTATTTTTATTCATGATAATAGTATCCATGGTAAAAAAAATTCATCTCGATAATAGTAAAACAGGTAAAATAGGGTTAAAAAATTTGGATAAGGATTTAAAATTCCTATAGAAATTTATCTTATCCTATTTTAATATTTTACTTGTACCATTATCATATATGTTTGAATATATGGATACTTGAAGTTATTTTTCATTAATATTGGCATTTAAATTGTTTTTTGAAAAGAATAAATACATGTTGTTACCCTCTTGATTTTCATATATTTAATATTTTTACAAAATTATAAAATGTGGATGTTTTAGTTTAAATATTTATTTGAAATATGAATTTAATTTTTTATAATTTTATTTTATTTTTAGCTATGGTTACTGAATAATTACATTAAATACATGCGCAATGCTGACATAATATTCATTAAACTAATAGAAAAATATAATAAAAGATTTCAAAAATATTAAATGTAAAACAATTTGGGGGAATTATTTGGTTCTATTATTTTTTTAATAATAACATAATAGTGTTTTATTAAAAGGTTACATTTGAATTCCATTTTGGTCTATATTAAACTAATGTTAAAATATATAAATATCTCCAAACAAGTCATTAATGGAATTTTATAACAAACAATATTTGAATAAATTATTTTATATTCATAAAATTCTTATATTTTTCCATGTAAACTATATTTGGTTTATAATTTAATCCATGATTGATATTTGGTCACATATAGTTATATTGTATCTTTTTTGACCCTTAATGAGAAAAAACATTGATATTGTGGTAAATATAAAAAAAGAAAACGTTAGTTAAAACAGGGAGAAAAGGGTTAAAATGACCTAGAATATTTTTTTTAACTTTTTATATAAATATATAAACATATATTTATTTTATATAATAAATATGTCAACTTATAGGTTTATTATTATGAGAATTGAATTATATTGAATTAATACTTTTAGTTAACCAAAGTGTTTCCCTCCCCTAATTATTGATGGAATCATATTCTACAATCTCCTTAAAACCTTTTGAACCTTTTTATGAAGAAAATAAATTTGATAATACATTATTATCTTCATTAAAAACTCAATAAATATTTTTTTCCTACCAAAATACTATCCTTTGAAGCAATAACATAAAATCCAAATTAAATTTCTTCGATGATTATTTACAACTATTAACTGAGTTCTTTTATTTTTATTACATCTTTAAAAATCTGGAATACTAAATAAAATAATGAATATTTTATATTAAATATATTGAAGTTTTATTTTGATGATTTTTATGTATTTAACACATCTTCTCCATCCTTGAGAAAGAGAAAACATCACAATTTTATATGTATTCCATCCATCACCAAATAGCAGTGTAATTAATTTAACATCGCCATTTTACTAGGAAATATATAATTATTAATATATTAAAATTTTTTGATATATATGAAATAAATTTTGTTATATAAATATAATATATCATTTAACTCCATAACTTTCCACCCATTGAAAGAAGATAACGTTGCTCGTGTGTATTTGTGGACGAACACCTCCACAATGCCATATGAATCATTAATATTGTTTTATTTTTATGGATGATTAAAAATATGTATATAATGAATATATGTGATATATATCTTGATTAACATTCTGTAAATTATGAGACAATAAGACGGATTCAATGGAAAAAAACTAACAATCCAAAAAAACATGAAAAATGACATAATTAAGACTCATAAATTACAATTTTAATAAAGAATAATTAATAAATGGGTTTGGATATTTTATAGGTGGATAATATAAGAAATTATATTTTTTATTGTTCTTGAATAGAATTATAATAAATATATATTTATTATACCATAGTATTGATCATGTACGAGGCGTGTCAAAAATGGGGTAAGAGTTTCTCATCTCACTTTTATTTATATGAGACATATTCCCTATTGACCACATAATTCCATTATGTTGTGAATAAATTTTCCATGAATTTTTCTTATGAGTCCTATCATGAAAATTTGGTGATTTAAATATCCAATAATGAATTTCTCATTCTTGAGGTTTTGATTTAGTGATTATAAAATTTTTACGGGTTTATTTCACATTTTGATCTTAATTTGTGAATTTTTACATTTAAGATTACATTTGAGGACACATATTATATTTATATATTAAAAAATATTTCATTCCCAAATATATATTTTCTAAGGAATTAAATAATTTTTCCCATTTTTATATTCTTTGGAAAGAAAAAATTCAAGATGAATTTTATAAGGAAAATCGACTTTTTTATACTAAGGAATATTTTTCATAAACCAACCCAGGTACCCTGGAAACCCAATAACCGAGGCGGACCTCACATGTCTCGAAGGGAATTTTTGATCCCCATGGGTTGGAAAATAGAAATTTGCATCACACATTAGTCACGTGGGAACGATTTTTTCACAAACATTATTGAAGAAATGAAAGAAGACAATATGCATAATTAAAAAAAACTCCACTGGGAGTAATGTACCAGAAGACAATAAGGAATAAACCATCCCAAATTATTACAACCAATGTATTGAAAAGGGAAATAAATCCCAAAGTTCCCTGAGGACACAAATCACCTAGACCAAAGCTTAGTAGTTGGATCCACCTCCATGAGATCTATTCCCTTTGTTCAGTCTTAGAAGAAGAACGTCTACACACACCCAAAGGAAAAAAAGAAATGTCTAATCCTAATATCACTAGGATACCACCAATAATTCCATAACTGATGAAAAATATTATTTATCCAAAGAAACGATTTCATTTTTTCCAAATAAATATGTTTGGAAATTCAAAATCATATTATAAAAAATTCTACACATTTTCAAAACAATGGAAAATAATTTCAAAGAAGATGCTTTACATTAATAGTGATTTGATATTTCTAAAATAATAGATTATGTAAAAAATTTATATGAAACTGTTTATATAAATTTAAGAGGCATGTATAGTCATTCCAACAAATATTGGCATACATTTATATCTTAAATATAAATAAACAAGTGAGAAACATGGTCATCTACCAAATGGTACAATTGAATTAACCTTCTATAAGGTTTTGCACTCTCTATGTAAAATCAGAAAAATGTGTATACACACGTCCCTATGACAATAGCCAAAGGAGACTCATAACAAACACATAGAGGATGTGACCCGCCTAATGTATGATATAAAATGTTGTCATAGTGCTGAGTGTATCCAAATAAATCACTAACTACCTTAGGATTGTATATGCTCTTACATGATAGATGAACTATATTTACGTTTACTAAAAATACAATCAATCAAATTATTGAATTTCAAATGTTCCAATTTCCTCTTTTTAAATCCAAAAAAAATATTTACCAACATGCCATTTCGACAATAAAAACCCACTGGGTTTCTATCAAATCATTTTAAGCCATTTTCACCAGTTTGAATCCATTCAAACCCAATTCCATCATTTTACAATTTATTTCAAAAAATAAATTCATCAATTTAATCCAAATCATTTCCATTTAATTCACAATTTAAATTAAACAATTTAAATTAAAAAATATCATTAATCACACAAATTCAATGGAATCATGGGTTTTCTTAAATTTCATACCAAAACCATTTCCAATATCTTGATTCACTGGAATTGAGTTTTTATAAATTTAACTGAATGTAGATTTGAGTAATTGATTATAAATCAACCATTTGAATAATTCAAAAAATACAAGGATGGTCAATTTGGTTAATCAGAACTGAACCACCTACCTCAAGGTTGCGGATAGCTGTGGAAATGATAAACCACCTTATGTGGTTCAATACACCACCACACAACATTATTATCATATGTGTCGACGCACCAATGATTGACGCTGGTCACGATTTCCGAGAACCAAAACCATATATTTAATTTCAAAAGGAAATTAAATATCACATGCAATGATAGTTTTTCTCTCCGGAATAAATTTCAAATTATTGATTATAAATATTACATGTGATAATATTTTATCACTCTCTGATAATTTTCAAATTATCGATTAAAAAATATTACAAGGGATAATTTTTTTTCTCCTATATACTTTTCAAATTATCGATTAAAAATATTAGATGTAGTAAAATTTTATCAATCTTGGATAATTTTAAAATTATCGATTAAAAATGTTACATGAGATAATATTTTACCTCTCATTGATAATTTTCATATTATTGATTAAAAATATTACATGTGATAACATTTTATTGCTCTTAGATAATTTTAAAATTATCATTTTATAATTATAATAATTATCCTTTGACAACAAATGTAATTATCAAATTATAATTCTATATTATTACCTTATAATTATCTATTTAATAAAATGTATAACTATATTACTATAATTATATATTACTAATTAACATTTCACAATCTACATATGATAATTAGTTATTAGTTTTACTTTATAATTATTAATTATTATTCCTTAATAAATCCTATAAATAATCATTAATAATTTCAAAAAATTATCTTCTAATACATTTAATATATTATTATTTGAATAATCAGATATAATTATCATTTGATAATTATTTATAATTATATCTTGTAATATAATTTGATTATCATAACAAATTATCTCTGATAATCATCTTATATGACTAATTACCTATGTCATTATAGTCTGTGTATCAATCCTTTAATGATTTCATAAAATTATATATATATTTTTAAATTAATGAAATTATTCTTTGATAAATCTGTTTATGAATTATCCCTAATAATTTATTTAAAATAATTATTTGATAAGATATATCAATTATAATTCAATAAATATTAATAATTATTTATTGATATCTTTATTTCAAAATAGTCATTTAAAATTTGGAAAATCAATTTGAATAATACATTGTTGTCTTCAAATCAAAAATATGATTTAGGTTCTTATCGAGATGGGTCAACGACACCGATGATGAATAAATATGATCAATTAAGTAGATGTTATTGATGAAAGAATATTGAAACAAAATAATAATATAATAAAAATAAATAAATAATGTAAAATAAAATGTAATAATGACCATTCATCTTCAAGCGTGTGTGGGGAACAGGAAAAAATGGGAAGAAAACTGTGATCTATCATAGGAACACCATAGTGTCGAACAATTGTGCATAAGAGATTCTTCATATCATCAGGATCCTACAAGATGAACCAATAAGAAAACCATGAACATCAGTGACTTTAAAACCCAACAAATGCAGCACACCCATACTGATTTTAAAACACCCATTTTCAATAGTAAATCAACCCAAAATTCCATAAAAATTCTTTTATTTTAACTTATTATGGCATAACAAAATTAATCATTGTCAAAATGGTTATAAAATAACATTTTGAAAATCCTAGCCGTTATAAATGGAGTTTCCAACATTTCAAGGAAGATGAACCATAAAACTCATTTCTTTTATAATTAATTTAATAATAAAATAAATTAATTAATTAATTTAAAAAAACAGATAGGAAAAACTCTCATTCCTCATATTTTACCCATAAATTGGTAAACAACCCATTCCGAACACATCTTTGGTCTCATATTTCACAAACGCTAAAATGTAAGAGAGATATTAGTGAGTTATTTATTAAATAATTAAATAAATAAAAAAATTATTATTGTGGGTGAGTCATCTAAATGACTATTAAATACTAATGTTATACCCTATATTGGGTAAACCCCACATTTCAGACCCATCGGTTGTCTCAGCTTTCCCATACGATACAATGTTTCAGTGATATATAATTATTTTTAAAAAATAATATATTAAATAATATTTAATAACTTTATCTCACAAGAAAGACATCCAAATATATGGAATAGTAGAATTTTATATCGCTTATAGTGTAAAACCCATATTTTGGGCATAATAGTGGTATCATATTTCTCAAATGATGCATCGTTCTGACATTAGTTAAAATTTTTGAAAAAAAAGTACACACTTAATATATTATATTTAGTAAATTTATTCTGACTTCATAAATATTTTGGGGGCCTCAGAAACTAATATATACTGAGTGTTTAACTCATAAAATATTTAATTGAATATTATGGAGTTCTAATTGGGTGTTTTACCATTTAAATACATGATTAATAGAAAAAAAACATTTCTATGATAAACCTTTTTTTCCCATTTAACATTAGACATTGATAATTTAACATAAGAGTGTTTATCAATACCTAAAACAGTAACGCGATGTTACAATATTATTCTTATTTGTAAATAATATATTTAAATTTTATTAAAGAATGTTTTTAATATTTTTAAATGATTTATGAAATTCATTTTTACCCATTTTTTACATTTTATTATTTTTTAAAATTTTCTTATTGTCATTTTCTAATGATTTAATGTTTTACTAGTAGCGTGAATGGAATATTTCTATTTAACAGTTACAAAATGAACAAAATTTCTCATAATCATGACTAATCGAAGATTTTAATCATTTTTTACATGTTTCCATTGTAATTTTGAAATTAAATAATATTTTTAATATTTTAGATAATTTTTTATTTTAAAAAGATGATGTCAAAATGAAAATTGTATTTCCCTAAAAAATATTCCAATGTTATTTAAAAAATAATTTCACTTTTTTCATCTTACATTGATTAATATTATGATTTACTAATCATATAATCTAATGATACAACCCCCCGTATTTCTATTCATGTCTTATGATAACATTTACTGGGGAAAGTATTGACATTTTGTATGCTATTTTTTCTATATGAATATTTATTGATTATTAAAGACTATTGATAAAGAGGTATTATTTGTTTATATGGTGAATTATTTGGACTTATTATGATATAGGTGGGTCTTGGGATTACAAATCTCCTCAGTGTATCAATTGGTATCTTGATAACAAAAAGGTTGGTAATTTGGGAATGGCTTTCCCAATTTATCTGTGATGACTTGGAAGAAGTCCTCAATAATAAGTTTTAGATGTATGGAGTTATTTTTGCCTCTATTATGAAATTGGTTTTTGACTAAAATGTGACAATTCAAGTAGTTATGTAATACATGCGTAAGTTTCAAACTAATGTGATTATTGATATGGTATCATTTGATCATCATTTTTTCTTTTCATATTGTTTTTCTTTATTTATATTATAACATTTTACTCTATATGGATTACCATAATAAGATAATGAATTGAACCCTTTATTAGGTTTCTTTTATCAAATCCATCATAAATTGTATTACAACTAATATTCAAGGATATTCTAGATAGGGTAATGATATTATCAAATAATATACGATTTTTAATTTTTATTGTGAAATTTAAATTTAGATTCATTTATGAATTTAATTTTCGAAACCACTAAAATATTCAATCCTTTGGTAAATCAATTTCTTCCTTACAAGGAATTGGAATACCTTGAAGAATATTTTTAGAGTTGGGAATTGAATTTGTGGGGAATTCTAAGTCATGGGGTGGTTTAATATTGATATAATAAAAATATGGAATCAAATATACACGATTTTTTAAAAATAATGTAATAACTCTAAAACATGGTATCAAAAAGGAAATATGAGACAACCGTTAAATTTGGAATGTGATTTTTAACCTAGGTGAAACATAACAATTATCATCAATAGGTGTTTCGTTAAAGAACCATAATGGGATAATATATAAACTTATAAATTTAATAATTAATTTAGTTTTAATTTAATTCTACATTCATAAACACATGTATATAATTATTTCTATGTCAAATACAACTGGTTCACCCCAAAACCCTTAGGATATTGAGGGGGGATTTATAGGGGGTTTCACGGATTATTGAATATGAATCGTCCTTTGGTGAACATTTTTCTAAAGGATCTCTTTGATTTCATCAAATACAATGCCCTAGGACCCGTATTCATTAACATTCGATCTAAAACCGAAGTATAAAATCAATTTGGTAGATCTGTATTGTTTCTTATATTACCTACAAAAAACGTTACTTAATTCAATAAAAAATTATTTCCTTGGTCAATCATTGAATAAAGGTAGTGAATTTTCTTAAAATAAATAAGAAATATCTATATCTTTTTAAATTTATATCTTATTTCCTTATTCTTATGGAAAAGGATCGAGGAATACCCAAAAAAGGCTAAGATTCATTCCACATTTTGGGGTTTATGATTTTCTTCCCCATTATTTGTGTATACGTAATTGGTATTTTCCTTGGCTAGTGGTTTTGAAAACACAGAATGGATTAATATTACACAATCATTTTTCATCACAATGGTTAATTATATTAGATTTGGGTTAATTATTGATTTATTTATCAATGTTTGATAATAATAGATATTGACCAGAAGTCAATCTATATCAGTTCTATTTTTTTCATTTCGTGGTTTAGCATGTAGAAATGTCATGGAGAAAATTTTGTTAATTATCAAGAAGATTGGATGGAAAAACTCCAACAACCAAAAATGTAATGGTTTTGGGAACATAGAACCCCAATCAATGTGTGAGATTTTAATAGGAATCCTAGGTAGGGGTAATGCCAATAGACATGTTAAGAAGAATTGATTTTGGTATTATTCTTTTCTTCATGGTATTTTAACTTAAGAAAAATGGTATCGTGGCCCCTTCCTATGGATGTAATTTTTATTTTGAATGAAATTTGAAACAGTTTTTGTGAATCATGTCAAAAAATTTGTGACCCATGTTTGGAATCTCAGTATATAACCCTAGGGTACATAGGCATAGACAGAACCAGGTACAAGGGAATTGATAGAGTATAAGGGTATGAACCTATACTAGGACATAATAAGGTATTTTTGAATGGCCATATAATATGGGCATCACTTGATACATGATCATAGCCAGATATATAGGCACAAAAAAATTAAACTGTCATGACCAATTTACCTAACCATGACTTGGCATATGTGGGCATTGTTCAGAGTACATGGGATGACCCATGAAAAGTAATACATATTATATAATCCATATACACAAATTGTACATTCTATGGGATGTTTTAAGGAACATTCCCTCTTTAGTTTGGAACAATTTCATTTGGTATAATTTCTTCAATCAATCCTCATAAGGGTTGAGTGTGGAGTCATTTCCAAGGTTAAGGATGTGATTCCCTATATGTGATCATTATTAGATAGAATTTTTTTTGTCCCTCATGAGGCCCAAGGTGGTATCCTCTATCATATTATCATCTTTATGTTTGGTTTTAGGAATCATGTTTAAAAAAATATCTCTGTATTGATACCATACTTTAAGGGATAATCCAGATTTGTTTTTGGTGTCCCACGTTATGTAAGGTATGATCCAATATATTATTCCATGCCCCTATTGAAATTTAGTGCACACTTATTCATGGAGACTCCTGGAAATTGAGACCTCTCAGATGAGTTCCATCAACATTATCAGGCTTCTAGACTGAGTCCTCCTAGACGAGTGTTACCCTCAATATTCATAATATAATATCAGTTTGGATTTATGGTTATATCATTAACCCAATATATATTTTTTATTGTAACATGGAGTGATTTTTATAAAATAATCCTCATTAAATAAATTTATTTCTTTGATAACATGAGTTAGAAGAAAGTATGAGTTTAAACAACCCATTTTATACTATTAAAATATTCCCGTATAACTAATGGATTTATAGGTATGAATGTGAATAACTTAATAATGAAACATTAATTGTTATATATTTATATAATTAATTCATTGGTTAATAATTTATTATAATTTTAAACAAAATTAATTTTAAATAAAAGGAAATATTTTCTTGAAAAGCATATTTTTAATATAATGTATTTTTACCCTAAAGATTTAAATACTTCTTTATTGGTGAATGATTTTAATGAAATTTATATTTTATTTACATGATAAAATGTTTCAAAAAATTAATTTTTAAAGGAATATAATTTTAATAAATCTGGTTTCACACACTAAAAAATTATTTATTTGTAGTGTTTATCACATTTTGTGCACGTAAATTAACATTAATCCACACCATTTATAGGTATTTAAATAGATAAAATGAATTACATAATTAGAATTATATGGTTTGAAGTTGTTAAATATATACCATTCTATATCCCCCAATGTTTGAAGTATCTGACCATTTTATGCCTTTTTTATGTTTGAAATGTTGTATTATAATGTTTGGGAATGTTTGGAATGGTTTTGGAATGGTTTATGAGCATTTATGAGGGAGCACTATCTGAAAAAGGATATGGAAAAACGTATAGGATCCTTAAGTAATATTGAAATAGGAGTGTGTGGGATTCACATGATTTGCGCATGGTATGTCTGACTATGTGAGTAGGCTCTGTGAGGTCCCTTTTGGGGAAGTAGCATGAGAACTATTAGTGCACAATTGTCCTAATAGTGCAATCAAACTGTGAGTGGCATAAAAAATTATATTTTTAGTTATGGGTTCGCTCAAGATTTTCCCTGAACACCACCTCTCTTTTCTAAATAAACCCTACAATTTATTTTTTTATTAAGGGGTATAGGTTCTCTATCACTAATTTTAGAAGTGATTCGAAGGGTTTTGAAGGTGTATCGAAGGTAATTCTTCTATGATAACCCTCATCTCATGGATCATTCCTTGTTTTCCATAGATCCAGTTCTCCCTCTCACATGGTTTACCTGATATACACTTGTTTCATGTAGATCTGGGGTATTTCTTCCTAAAATTATTATATTGAGGCTTGTTGATGGTATGAAAATTGATCTACGATTGTTTTGGTGGATATATAACATGGATTTGGGGTGCGGTTGTGAGTTGCTTAATTTCACCGAAACCATAAGGTAGGTGGATTATATGTCGAATCCATTTTTATAGAACTAAAATATATTTTTCCAAATAATAGGTTTTTCATAATATTAAATTTTATAATGATGTGAGAAGCTTGATGGAAATTCCATTTGGTATTTTTTTGTGGAATTTTGGGGAAATGGGTTATTGTAATGAAATTTACTTAGTTGTCAGAATTTAAAATTTCGTTTTTAAAATTGGATTATTGGTTTAGTTTATGGAAAAAAAATTTGAAAATGATTTCCATTGAAAAGGGTGTTTAATTGTGATGTGATATGGAATAGAATACGTCCAATGGGATATTTGGGTGGTGAAATAGTTATTTCCATATTGTTTTGGAAAAAGTGATTATATATGCGAGATATTAGCATATTAATTTCATCCAAGTGTTTCTTTTCTAGTGAAGTTGGTTTGTGGTAAAATTAAAAAAGTTGATGGATATTGGATGGAAGGGTAACCATTTAGTATAAGTGGTTGTTAAGTACAACTAGGTTTAGATAGGAGTAAATTGTCTTGGTTGGGAAGTTCCACCTTAGGTGTTTACCAGTTTGGGTGTGTAAAACACTATGGTTATGGTTTGTTTGAGTGTTGTAATTAATTATTCAAATTATTGTGAAAATATGAAATTATAAAATGGATTATTAATTGTTTGTTTGATTTCCATTGTATTGTGTGGATTTGGGTGAAAATTATCATAGTATGGGTGTTTTTCCTTGATGAAAATTGTTTCACTAATAGATGTATTTGTATAAACAATTTATATAAATATTATAACAGTTACATCCTAATATTGTATATAGGAAAGTCATTTGGGGAAAACCTACTGAGTATTTGTACTCACCCCATGCTTTGTAACGTGGGTGCTTTTTTAGATGTGCATTTCTAGGACATAGGTAAGTGTAAAGCATCAAATTTTTCATGCAGTTCATCTTTATGCTTTGAGTCCTTATGGTGCTTAGATCATGGAGCATGGTGTGGAGAAGTGGAGTCATGTCTTGGTTTCTTTTTTATTTTCATTAGTCTTCCTCTTATTACTCTAATTTTGGTTTATTGTTTTTGGTTGTGTTTGTATTCTAGTATGGTTAAATTGTGAAAATATTTTGACATTCATTGTATAGTTTTCATGGATTATTCGTACATTGGTTGGATGAATTATTTATAAGGGGAAATTGTTCCCCAATTGTTTCTAAATCCCTGAGCATTAATTTCCATCCATTGGCATCTTGGTAACGTTGCCTAAGGCCTAGTGTCTTCTCTCTGCCTTTTGAATCTAATGAGGAAGTGGTGTGACATTACATGTGGTATCAATTTGTTCATTCCTTGAAAACCATGTTTGTTTGGTTCATTGGATTTGATTTTCCATCATAGTGTTGGCATTTGTTCTTGGTATATTAATCAGGTTAGGATCGTAGAAAGGGATGGCATTTTAGGAACATGAAATTTATAGAATAAAAGGATATTGCTAACACATTTATGATAAACATCATTTTACCATGGAGTAAGGAACATAAGTGTTTTAGAGACACATATAGGCTTTGAAAATAACAATTTTGTGGGAATAGCAAATGAGATGATCATGGAATGAATGGTATAAATGACATACAACTAAGATACTTATTTAATATATAATAATAAATTATTTTTTTATACAGATATATAGATTTGTGAAAAATATGGAAATTATTTTCAAATGTGGGAATTTGAATAGTGGATAGTTGTGGGATTTTGATAATGCGTCAATTTTTTAAAAAAAAGGGATTTTGTTTAAAAGGTATTTTAATATAGGAAATGTGACCTTGTGTAAATACTAATTTTGATAGTTTCAATGTAAATTAATTCAAAATGGTAATCATTTCATTACAATGGGAGTGAAACATATGGTTTTTTTATGTCAATAGAAATTGCATCGGGTTGCCATTATAAAGACAAACAAGAGGAGGTTGCTAAAAATTTGGCTGAACCAATGCCCTAGGTGAACATACAACTAATGAAAGGTACAGGGCAGGATTTTCCAAGATGTGGAATGTGTGAATAAAGAGGATGATCCAAAACATTAGGATCACGTGGAGCAGTTTCAAAAGAAAAATCCACCAATATTCAAGGGTGATTAGGAACTGGAAAAGTAAGATGGGTGATTGAAAAAAATAAATAAAATATTTTAAGCTATTTCTAACAAGGCATGAAATGGGAGGGTTTTGAGGATTTGTTTAATTTACAAATCTACCTTCATACATTCCAAATTCGTATCTCAACAGATTTATTTAAGCTGCAGTAAGAGACATTCTTTGTAATGAAATATAAAGAAATGTTTATGAATATAGTTCACATTGTACCCATGGGGGTGGGTAGTACATCATTGAAGGAAAATATTTTGAAACTAGTTGGAACAGGGAATTCATTCTAAAATAGTTCTGTTATGTATAAATTATTACCAAGAAGTGGTGAGTAGAGAAATATTTTATGAATGGGATATTTTGGGGGATATAGGTGGGGGAATCATTTTAGTACCCACATGAAATGGTGGAAACTCTAACACTGGGTACAAGAAGAAGATGGACACATATATCCATTTTGGGAATATGACTACGAATCTAACTATATGATTATTGAATCTTCCTCCAATGCCATAAAGTAAGCCATGAAATATTTAGTGTGTCTCTACCAGCCACATCAAGTGGGGTTATATGACACAACCTTGAGATTGTCAAAACATTAAGAAGTTGGTTCAACTTTAGTGGTATTATCATAATTCTTTAAGTTCAGCATTATTGATACTCCTCAGGATTCATAGTCATCCTATGCCTCAATAGGATAGGGGAAAAAACATAACTCTTCTAAGAAATTTAATGTTAGTCTCAGTGATAGAAGAAATACCATGACTCTTTAGTAGGGAAATAAAGTGTGGAGTGTGGAATGAAAGATGTTTTTTGCAGCTAAGAAGGTTGTGATGGATGATCCGTCGAGGAAATCCCCTAAAAAAGGTACCATTCATTTAAACTCTACATTGATGCAAGAATTGTTTAGTACGGGTGGTTCATATTCTATTATTTCTTCCCACACTACTAGTATGATGTATTTCATTGTTGAAATTATTCCTATGGATTTATAACATCTAACTCCTATGGTTCAAATAGAGTGTCGAGGATTTTTGTGTAAGGAATGTTGTTTAGTTTTGGATGGGGTTGAGTTGATGTGGGGTTTCGAAATTATTGATACAGATTCTTATGATATAATCCTTGGAATGGATTGGTTGGAAAATATTAAGGCCCACGTAGACTTTTATACATTAATAGTTAGTTTCACGATGGAGGATGGGGTTGAAAATCTATTTAGAAGGGAGAAGAATGAAAATTGGGGCCCATCACATTTAAAGGAACCTATTATTGGCATGATATCATATCATTTAATGGTGTATATTCTTGCATAAATGGAAGGATATTATCAGAATGCTTTTCCAACAGTTTCTGATCAGTTTTGGGATGTCTTTCCCAGAGAGTACTCTGAGTTTCCACCCGTGAGGGAAGTAGAGATTAGGATTTGTCCCCTTCTAGGGACAAGTCCTATCTCACTATATTCTTATTGTATGGGACTACCATAATTGAGGTACTAGAATATTCAATTGAAATAGCTTGAAAAAAATGGTTCATACAACCTAGTGGGTCTCTGTAAGCTGGGTCAGTTTGTGTGTTAAAAAGGTGGATGGAACTCTAAGGCTCTGTTTCAATTATCATTATCCTAACATACTTATGACAAATAATCGATATCCAATTCCTCGCATTAATGATTTGTTCTATTAGTTGAATCTATCTGTGTGGTTCTCCCAAAGTTACTTGTTGCTAGGATATCATCAATTGTAGGTGAAGATGGAAGACATTTGGAAATAGACTTCATTAATAGTTGTAGTCATTATGTTTATGTTCTTATTCTATTTTGACGTAAGAATGCACCAACATTTTTTATATCATTTTTGTATTGGATATTTATGAAATATTTGGATTCTTTTGTAGTTGTATTTTTGATGATATATTTGTGTATTCTTGGATAAGGGTGGAACATGAGAAACACGTCATGAAATTGTCGTGGATATTGAGAGATCATCAGTTATTTTCCAAATTATCAATGTTTGGTTTTTTGATTAAAGAAGTTTTTTTAGCCATGTGATTTCTGAAAAGGGTGTTTCACTTGATCTAGAAATGAGAGAGGTTCTTATTTTGTGGAAACTTCCAAAAAATGTTTTCAAGATATGAATCATCCATGGTCTAGCTAGATAACTTGGGCATTTTGTTCATCAAAAATCATGAATGGACTCACCAATGATAGCATTGAAAATAAAAATTTTTCCATTTCAATGGAATGACCAATGTAAAATATTTGTTTAACAGCATAAGCTTCAAGTTACATCATCACCAATAATGGATTTTCTATAACCAAGAAAAGGGAACGTGGTGTACTATAACACATCGGGATAAGGGTTGGGCTATGTAATTATGAAAGTGGATCACGTGGTTGCCTATGGATAACGACATTTTAGTGTTCCAAAAAATATATACACAATAGATTATTTGGAATTGGTAGCGGTGGTTAAGGCATTTAAAATATTGCAGCATTTCCTATTCAGTGAGAAATTCATGGTCATATTGATTATAAGATCTTGAAGGATATTTTATCACAATGAGATTTGAACTTGAGGTAAAGGGGGTGGATAAAGTATCTTTAGATGTTTGATTTTTTCATATATGTTCATGGTAGGTAAGGGAAATTCAGTTACTAATAAAATATGTAGGAATCCATATACTCATGTACTGAAGCAAGCATCAGATAAATTCTAGTTGATATCAGTAATAGCCAAAATGTCATTAGAATGTATGAAATATGGGGATAGAGCATCTTTACTTCCATTTTCATTGATTCATGACATGGATGGATTTGTTAATGAGACACAGAAGTTGTATTCATAGTGTATAGTGATGATTTTAAAACTCAATGGAATGGAGACCATTGAGGGTTGGGAATTTAATGGGAATTCAGTTTTGTGTTTTCAAAATCAGATGGTTGTACCGAAGGAATTTAAGGAGAAAATTTTAATGTTTTATCAACATAGAAGAAGGGATGTCAATCCAATTATTTAGAAAATGTATAAGTTGTTGAATGCATAGTTTTGGTGGGCTAGTATGAAAAGGAATGTGGTCGAGTTTTTATTGTAATGCTTCACTTTCCAGCAATACAATACAGAGCATCAGCTGCCATTATGTATGTTGTGGTCTTTTCCTATCCCTATATGGAAGTGTGAATATATAGAAACTGATTTTATTATAGGTCTCCCATGAATAGTCAAAAAGAACTATAACATATATGTGTTAGTGGATCAGCTCCCAAATTCAACCCATTTCATCCCTCTTTGTGAATCTCAAATGGTGGAGGATATTTTAAAAATCAATATATGTGATGTTATAAAGAGGAATGGTGTTACTTATTCAATTGAATTTGATAAGGATTTTAGGTTCACGTATCATTTCTGGAAATAGATATTGTGACAGCTTGGGAAACCGTTGACAATGAGTCTAATGTATCATCCTCAAACAAATTGACAATCCTAGAAAATGGTACTAACATTATAAGATATGTTATGGGATTTTTTGATGGAATGTTTTGGCTCATGGGAGGATAACATTCCATTATTAGAGTTCTAATACAATAAATTTTATAAGGACTCAATATATATATCCCTATTTGATTCATTGTATGGGCATCCATGTGGTTATCCACTTTGATGTGGGGAAATAGGTGAGATATCGATGTTTAGGCCAAGTTGTATCCAATAGATGACAATGATTATTATGTTGATCATGAAAGGAATGGGTATGGTGTGAAGTCATCATAAATAATATGTGGATCGTCGCCGATGATCATTGTTGTTCGACGTTGGTGATATTGTGTTATTGAGAATCCCCCCTTGATTTGGACGTCATCGGTTTGGAAAGTAGTGTATGTTATCTCCCAGTAATATTTATCTTTTTTAGATATATGATCATGTTTTAGAGGTGGATTATCAATTGTATTTTCCACCATGTTTTAGTCTAGTGTACAATGTATTCCATTATTCCCAATTTAAAAAGTATCAACAAGATCTAGACTATGAGATTCGATGAGAACATGTTGAGATGGAGAAGGATGTTTCTATGGTGCATGTACATGTGAAGATTTTACCTTGGAAACTGAAAGTATTTGATGGTAAAATATTCATTATAGTTGGGGTTTTGTAGAAACATGGTCAGATTATGGAGGAGACTTGGGAATGGGAGAAAGAGATGGCTAAGCAATGTCCTGAGCTCTTCCAGAAAAAATGAAGCCTCTCTACTTTTGAAGGACGAAAAGTCCAATAGTGGGGAGAATGAAAAACCCCCTATATGGAGGTATGTACCGTTTTGTGTATTTTTAAGAAAATAAATTGGTCAGATAATTTTTGGGATAGTTTGGGGAGGTTTTTAATGGTTTTGGTCCATTTCTGGGGGAGCACTATCTTAGCGCCGTTAGGGGTAACCTTGGAGGATCCCCAGGTAATCAGACAAAATGAGATACTGGGATTTTCACAGTTTAAAAATATATTATCTAACCATCCAAGGAGTCCATCTGAGCTCCCTGTTGAGGTATCATCATGTGCATGGTTTTCCTAACCATGCGAGCTAACTGTGCACGACAAAAAAAATGGGTTTTTAATTATGGGTTCACTTAGGATATTTCATAACTCCTATTCTTTTCTACCATACAAAAACTACATTAGATTTTTGGTTCTCAATTTTTAGAGGGGAACTCTCATTAATATTAGAAATAATTTTATGGGTTTTCATGGTGCAGTGAAAATGAATCTTCTCAAGTATGTCTCATCTCTTGGATCTTCCTTGGTTTTCATTAAAACTAGTTCTCCCTATCTCTCATTTTTCTAGATCTACATGAATTGCATATAGATCTAGTGTTTTTGTAACCTAAAATGAATATATTTAAGATTTAGATGTTAGGAAGATGGATCTATTTCATTTTTGGTTGATATTTCACTCAGATTTGGGGTTCGGTTGTGAGTTTGTCGATTTCACCGTATCGCTAAGGTACATGGTTTATGTCTATACTAAATTCTCCTAAAAATAGAATCATTATTTTCTATTAAACGATTTTTTCATATACATAATGGTTATTTTGATGATTTATTTTGGATGGAAATTACTTTTGTGATGTTTTGTGTATTTTTTGAGAAAATGGGATATCTAGGTAAAATGTTCATTGTTCTAGGATTTTGAAAAGATGATTTTAAAATTGGTTACATGGTTTGGTTTAATGAAATGGTTTATTATAAGAGTTTCTAATAAAATGGGTGTTTTATTGAAATCTAATAATGCATGAAAGAAGTCCCAAGAGATTGTTTTGTTGTGAAGTAGTTATTTGCATATTGTTGTTGCTTTAGTGGGAGTATATAATTGTTTTTAGCTTATGCATTTTATGAGTGTGTTAATTTTGGTTGATGTGTGTGGGGAGTACCACTATATACTGGTAATAGATAGTGGATGTAAGGGTTGCCATCGATGATAAGTGAGTGTTAAGTAACAACATGATATGGAAATGAGAAAATGGGTTTGGACGAGAAGTTCCACTCTGGTTGTTTACTAGTTTGGGGGTGTAAAACTATATGGTAAAGATTTATTTCTCTGTTTTTATGCAAGATGGAATTTGTTATGATAATATGAGATGATAAAGTTTATTATGACTTATTTTTTTATTTCTATTGATTTTTTTTCATTTGAGTTAAAACTGGATTGGTAGGGGTGTGATTGGCTTGTTGGAAATTGTTTCAATATTTAACATCATTATATAAACTATTTATAATAATGTTATAATAATTCTATCCTAGTTTCATATATATGGATTTATATTTGGGAAAAAATAATTAGTATTTTTAGTCACATTCTACTTTGTAATATTGGTGCATTTTTTGGATTTTGTTTTCCGAGAAACAGGTAAGGGTAAAGCATCTCATTTTGATAGTGGTTTATCTTAATGCTTGAAAATATTGTGGTTCAAGGAGAATGGATCATGGTGTGGAGCTGTGAAGGCATGTACGAGTTTTTTTTTGGATGTTGTTTAGTATTCCACTTAAGAACTATGACTGTGGTCTATTGGGTTCTGTTGTGTTTGTATTCTGGTTTTTTGAATTTTGAAACATTGATGACATGCATTATATAGTTATCCTTGGGTATTAAAACATAGGGGGTTTCATTATTTCTAATTGAAAATCATTCCACAATTGACCTTGAAGCCCTTGAAATTTATTTCAAACAATTAGAATCTTGGTAACGTCACCTATGGCCAAGTATCATCTTTGTGCCTTCTCAAGTCAATTATAAAGGGACGGTACAATACACTTTTATTATTGTTCAATAGGAATTGTAACTATGGTATTAGTTATCACCTCATTATCGGTAAATCAGGTTAATCTAAATTAAAAATTAGTGATATGGCTATAATTATTCATCAAATTATTTATTAAATGAATTTAATCCTACTAATAATAAATTAGTCTCTAAATTGATTTTTTTAATGGACACATTTCAATGAAAACGACATATGTTTTATTTAAATAAAATAATGTTATAATATGAAACTGACTTTTTCTAATATACATTATTTGTCTACATAAGGAAAAAGTTAGTTATGAATGAATATAAGTGTTTATTTTTATCTTAATAAAATTATGTTCAAGATACCTCTTTATTTTTAGTTCTCAGTATTTATATAATGTCCTTAATTTCTAATGAAACACCGATGTAGTTTGTCTCCATTTAATAAAAAATATAATAAAAGATATTAAATATAATAACAGTGATATAATTTAAAATAATTAATGTTAACTAAATATTTAATAGATATTTATTAACCATTTGGTGTGTTTGAAAGGATTATATTACAATTCTCCATTTTAATTTACGTATTTATATTTAAATTAAATGAATTATGTCATAATTGACAATAATTATATTTTTTCAAAATAATATTTTATTAAATTATTTAGAAATAATTAAAATAATAATATAATATAGTTTTCTTATGATATATATTAAAATATCATTAATTGGGCATCTTTGGTCAAATTTTTACCTTACTAGTTGACAAAAATCCATTTAATATTCAAAAATATGTTACCAATGTTAAAATTTAAATTTATTAAATGATGGTTAATCAAGATGATAATTTTTAGAATTATAAAAATAATTCTAAATTCTATTGTATAAAGTGTGTAAAAATCTTTTCGGACATAGATACTTACCCATGTCCATTTGGTAGTATTTCTATTGAGATTGAATTTATTATAATTTAATATTTTGAGAAATTATAGAAAATTATCCTTACCTAAATTATTACATATAACCTTCTACCTACCTTCTTTACACCACTTTGATCCTTCTAGAACAAAAAAACTCAAGAAAGTTTCATTTTAATATTCTATATCTACATTATTAAGGTTTTTTCGTCCTGAAGGGTCTACCCATAAACTGTTTACAGTATATCATGAGGAGTTATTTTAATAAAGTGGTTGTTATAGTTGGTTTTATGAAATTAAAACTCGATGTAATGGTTTATTCAATAATCTCATCAATATATGGGATTTTATATATATATTAATTTTTTGGTCACTATTTCAATTCTGGGACCATATTTTCTAAAAAATTTAAAAATAGACTGAACAATGTCCTATATCTATATAAATTCATTTTTACATATGTTTTTCTTTTTATAAAACAATTTAAAGTAATATTTTTCTCATTTTAAAAATTATTTACATTGTCTCTTTTTGAAAAAAATATATGGAGGTAATGATTTTTAACATATATGGTTTGAATTACATCTCTGGATACCATGAATAAAATGTCCATTGATGCTTAATTTAAAGGTTTACAAGGTTATTTTCATGGAAAATGTTTTTCTCTATAATTTTGTTTCTTTTTAAAGATAAATTATTTCAAAATGGAAAGGTTATTTTACTCATGAATTATTACAAGTGATCTTTTAAAATAATTTTCCATATAACTGACATTATTTGATTTATGTTATTATTTACAGGGTATATGGTCCAGGTATATAATAATAATTATTTTTATAAATGTTTTATTTTTATAATTAAATCATGAAATGTTTATAAAATACATTTATTTTCTTGGATTTATGTGATGATGAAATGTTTATGATACCCATTTATTTGTAAGGGTTATGATATGATGAATGCATTAAAATATGGTAGCACACATATTTTTGAATTTAATTATGTGATAGGTAATATCTATATCTCCCACTAAAGAATTGGGAAATCATATATATATAATGAGATAAACAAGACTGTAATGGGTAGTGAACCCAGTTCCATATGAGGATCTATCCACTATGATAATCATCAGAGTGAACCTTTAATACTATGATTGTTCTAGGAGTAAAATCATTCCATTGTTATGGCCATGGAAATGATACTTTAATTCTATGGTAATTATTTTCTATTCTTATGTTTACGACATAATTCCATTTTTATGTCTATATTATGATATTATTCTTTATTTTCATTGGTTCGATTATGATTCTTGCCTTATGAACTTACATGATTTATACCATGACATAAAATTATGATTTTTATATGTATGGTGTGTTTTTCAAATGTAAAAATCATGTTCATATACACATATTCTAAATTTATTCATATATGATCATTGATATATCTATTATTTACAATTACAGAGCATCTGGTCTTACTAATTTCATATATTTACGTTCTCTAGGATATTAATAAAGGTATTATGTATAATATGTTTAATAATGGTTTCTAGTTATTAAGAGATAAATAACATATGATGAATATATAATATGAACTAGTTGTTTTTTGTTTTCAGGATTCCGAAGATACTATAAATAAATGATTCTAGTGTGGATATTTATGTAATGTAATGAATATTAATATATTTTAATGTAATATATATTTATGAAATATTTCACTCACTATAGTTGGTATCAAATCATTATATAGTTAACCATTATATACTATGATGAGAAATCATTACTGAGAACCCTGTGTACAATTCCATGAATTCTATAAAAAACAAACATTTTGGTAATGATCATAAATGAACTAGGTTATACATATGGTGTCATATATGAAGGATTTAAGATTTATACATCATATAAATTATTTTTAATGATTATGTGATTTCTTACAATTATTATTGTTCCTCAAACAATGCTTTTGTTTTTAGTTACTAGATGAAAACCAAAAGATTTTTGTTAATTCCATATTTGATGAAAAATGAAATTATTCTCCTCTATTGGAAAAAATTATATGTGAGATAGAATTAAAAATCTCATTTATATGATCACACATATTTTTCATGATATGGATAACACATACATACCAATCAATAAACATTGGGAACAAAATATTGTTAAGTAATTCCTAAGGAAAAACCCAGATTCTTTAAGTTAGTCCATTGATCTACTTGTTTTTTAGAAAAGGATCAGTACAACTAAAAAGAAATTTTCAATTATGTAATGTTCATAACATGAAAAAATTTTATTTTGGATGTATAACATTTTTATGGATAATTAGATTGATGGATAAATATTATTAGGATCAACAGAGAATAATAATAAATTGACTCTATTGAGCGGGATGAAATTAAAAGCCTATTTTTGCATCATGTAATTTCATTATATCCATTATATGAAAATAAAGAGTTAGTATGGTATGATAAATAAAAATAATGATGAATATATTGGTACTTATGAGGAAAATTTCACAAAACATTCATGGTGATCTTATATTATTTCCATTCAACCTAAAAGTAATGTTGATTGATTCTTAAGCCTCATAAAACCAATCATTTGAAGGTAGTAACCATAAGGGACATCAACATCTATAAATGAATAATTTTATGTTATCTCAAGGTGTATATAGATATTATAGTTACGTACCCTTCTCATGGTTTTGAAAAGAAAAGATAAATGCAATTAAAATAAAATACAAAAAATATAGAGAGAAAAAGATGAATATTCGTGTATGCTAAAAATTTTGAAGGAAACCTAGGGGAATGTTTCTCAAGGAACTGTTAAATGTTTCAAATGTGTAATGTAATGTAATTTTTAAATTATATACCTAGGTTTTGGGAGGAAGTAATCCAAAAATTCTAATAGAGTGAAATATCCACAGAATTCACCACAAATCCTTGATTGATTCAAATACATGGTGTATGGGAAGTATTCAATAAAATTCCCATATTTTAGGGCTAACGAAGATAAAATACATTAATAATATGTAATTTCCAATGAAAATTAGAAATATCATGAAATAACATTTTATAATGAGGTATGATAATGATATGGTGAAAGGTATACTTACAATCCACTAGAGAACATCTAATGTCATATTTGATTTATGATCTTTGACGTCATTCGTATTTAAATATTTTTCAAAGGGTATCACAGTATAATGTCAAAAATAAGATGACGAGTTAGATGTAAAACCCCTAATGGTGCAATTATCACATCCCCTGTATAAGAATCATATCTAATCGATGTTTTTGTAAATGGGTATCATAAGAATCATATCGTTCTTCTTCTAGTTGAGTTCTTTATAATTTTGAGAATGGATTAGTTTAATTAACCTAAATATGAAATCAATTTCTAAGGAATTGAAGTTAAATTTAATATTATAAACCATCATTTTACCACATATCAGTGTGATGAAAATACTAAACATTCAATGGAAATTAAATATATCATATGGGACACGATTCTTATTTGAAATGGGAATTTATCCCAAATGGTTTGGTAGAAACTCATCACTGATGATATTCTTATTGTGTTGGAGTTTATTGATGTATTTTTGGGAGAGCTTATGGGTTTTCCACCAAATTCTGAGTTTTTAATTTAAATATAAATCAAACATAGTTATAAACCAATTTTCATGATTCTATATAGAATGGACCTAATTAAGTTTCAATAATTGAAGATGAAACTCTTAGATAATATTTAGAAGGGATTAATTCTACCGAGCCCATAACCTTTTGTTTCACTTGTTCTATTTGTTATTAAGAAAACTGGATAAATAACATAGTACATTTATCTTCAACAACATTACAACATTACTACCAAGAACTATAATCATCAACCACATATTAAATAATTTTTTAATTAATTGTGTGGATATAAATTGTTTTAATGATTTATATTCATTCAATATATCAATTTTTGAGGTTCATGAATAAGGATATACTAAAGATAACATTTCCTAAAATCATTGAACTATATGAATTTATGGTGATTCCATTTGGTCATACAAATTCCTTTGATATCTCCTTGGATTTAATGAATAGTGTCTTTTGAGATTACCTTAATTAGTCTTTGGAATTCTTTATAGATGATATTATTATTTATTCAAGGATCATGAATGATTATGAATATCATTTATGAATTTTATCGAGTACCCTAAGGAAGGATAATATTTATGAAAAATTTAACAAGATAGATTTTTTATTCAAAATGCAGCATTCTTATGTCATATAATCTCAATTGAGTGTATAACAACACACCCTTCAAAGACACAAGTGATTTTACATTTTTACAGACTAACCACAATGACATTGATCCATGATATTCATGGTTTGGTTAGAACTTATGCCTCATGAAAATTGAGGGTGCATAAGAGAAATTACCCAACTCATAATTTAGAGTTTGTTGAGGTAAATTATATATTATATATATGGAGGAATTATCTCTATGGAGAAAAGTGTGTCAAGAATATGTTTGTAGAAGATTATTTATTTTAACATCTTAATACATTACCACAATGGGAAAGCGAACAAGGTGGTCGATGTTATGAGTTGAATGGAAGATGCTAGTTTGTCTATGATGAGGATCTCAAAAGATATGATATTTATAAAATTTAAATGTATGAATCTTGAAATATTAAATTAAGGGTGGAATATTATATTTTTGAAATGAGTGTTCAACCATCAATCCATGTAAAGATTAATATGGTACACATGTAGGATTTAGAGATACAATAGGAAGTGATAAATATTTCGGAGATCAACCATGATAGAGATGGAATAATAATGTTTCAGAATAATGTATGTGTCCCTTCAGAACATGATCTAAATAAGGATATTATTTAAGAATCACATATCACATTACACTTTATTCATCCTCTATGTAAGATGATGTAATGAAATTTTAATGTGAATTTTGGTGGGGTGGAATCAAAAGAGATATTGCATTGTATATTTATCTATACATGTTAAGTGATAAAGTTGAGGTATAAAGGCAGGTGACTATGTGTGTGTTACAACCATTACCCATAAAAAAATATAAATAAAAAAAATCACCATTGATTTTATCATCATAATCCCCAAAATATAAAAAGGGCATAATTATAACAACCCTACACGTTATTTCATATTAATACCAGATTTATTTCATTAAAGTACACATAATGAAACCAAAAAGATCATGAAGTATAGTGTATTTGGTAATTAGGTACATTACATAACAACATAAATTAAGAAATATATCATCTTTATTGAAATCCTCTTAATCACGTTCAAAATATTCCATCATACTGAAAACTGCATGGGATAACCTAGGAAAACCCATAAGAAAGGGGTGACATATAAATCCAAATAAGGGAATAAATAATACATGAGGATATAAATGATAGAAAATAAGTCTATCAATTTAAATTAAAATTGTATGAATCACAAATGTAACAATGATACATTATATTACATGATAATCATAATATGGGAAATTTGGAAACAACATAAAACACTAAATCGTAAACATATGTCAAGAATAAACCGGCTAATACATCATGGTGGACAATTTACTCAAATAGAATCAGGTTCACTCCCTATCCCAATATGACATATCATGATACTAAACATTAACCAATGCATTGGAGAATTACTTGGGTGCTTCCATCATAATCATTTCATTGTCAAGCTTAAGTGTAATAATAGATCATACAATATAGATTCATTCATCCTCATAATTTATTCCTTGGTCAAAGAATGTGAAATATATATTTGTATCTCCCCAAAAATATATATATATATGAATAATGGTGAAGACCCTCGATTGTAAAATCGTATGTGATGTGGCAGTTTTTTAACACTATTTTTCACATATTTTTTTGTTTTCCATTGACTTTTTTATATTAAAATGTGGTTTTTTATTAAATAATTTATAATTATTGTGTTTTTGAACTTTCTGTTTAAAATAGTATGTTTTTAGTTTAAAACATGTGTTTTAATGTGCATTAGCGTCATTTTAAATAATACATAAATTAACATAGTCTTGCGAATTGGACTCTTATTTATTTATTCATTTATTTTTATAAATTTTCATTCTAGTTATTTTATTAATTCATTTATTAAATTAATTAATTCTTTATTCTTTTAAATTGTAAATAAACAACTTTTTTTGTTTTTAGTGTTAATAATTTAATTGGTTTAACAATTTAATTTTATTCAATTAATTTTTCTTATTCTCAAATGTACTTTATTAATTCTTTAATTAATTTGTTTATAATTTTTAACCCAAATAAATTCATTCATTTGAATTCACAATTAATTTTATTATTTAACTTTGTTGTTTTTAGTTTTTAATCCCATTCTTTTTAATTTAATTTATTAATTGATTTTTTAGTTTCATTAAATTATTTTATTTATTGAATTTTATTTTCTGTGTTTGTTTGCAGGTGTTTCGGTCGCAATGTTATGTTTCATCACAGTGATCCTTTCTCACGGTGAGACCGTAAAAAAACATTAACGGTGCATTCTTGCTGATTCACGCCGCACACCGTCGCCCCATCTACACCTCCACTCCTGTTTTTCTTCCAGCATCAACATAGCAGCGCAAAAAATGTCCAACAACAACAGCAAATCGGAGCATAATATTCACAGCATAATTGAAAAATTAAAAATGCTCCTCTTCAACATAGATCTGAAACACAGCCCACCTGGAGCTCCTTATCTCTCCGGATCTGAACCAGGACCTCGAGCGATGAATTATACCTGAAATCGGAAGTTTGAGAAGCCTATGCTCAGTTTGCATCTTAACCCAAGCCGAGCCTTCACCTGATCCATTCTGCCTCGGACCTGCACTATTGCCTTTAGCACCCCATAGTCGAAGCTGCCATCTCCGGCCGCTTCTGAAGCAGCTCCAAACCCTACTCCCGTAACCCCGAGTCTTCCACTAGCCTGTGTCGTCGCCTTCCCCTTCAACCCCTCGGCCCAGTTCGCAAGGGATCCCGTGTAACATCCCAAGTAAGTAATGAATAATAGATATTTTTATCCATGTCTATTAATAATTAAGATAGTGTTTTAGAGGCTTAAAATGAAAATAAATACAATCTTATGCATGGAATAAACTAATATTCTTAAAAGATTGTTTTACTGCCTTTTGATGGCAAACAATTTTTGAATCTATATTTTGACAATTTTATAAACTATGTTTGTCAAAATAAACTTATCCTTTATGATTGGGACATCAAAATTTAACTTGTGTGAATTTTTGGTATTTTTCTGACAATGTTCATTTTTTAATGAATAGTGAAAAATGCTGCACTTTACATCAAAACTGCTTTTTAATCTAATTTATTTATATGATTAGATTATGTTTTGAATTTGTTTTGAAGTAAAATTAGAATATATTTTTACCATTTAATCCAATGGTGGTCATTGGAATCAATTTCACTTTGAAATTAGACTTAAACTGGTGTCAATCTTTTGATACTTATTGTTTCATAAAAACACGCTATTTTCTCTGGCAGCGGGAATTAATTATTGAATTAATTAATGTGACTCATATGATTTGAATTTTGTAAAATTGACTTCATTTTTGAATTCGGAATATCAAATATAGCTTAGGGTGAATTTTTGGTAATTTTCTGAAAAACTTCAATTTTTGATGAATAGTGAAACCACTAAGTGGTAATCAAGCAAACTGATTTTTCAGTTAAATGAAATTTTACAACTAATGTGTATTTAATTTTGAAAATCCGACATACATGGTTGTCATTAAGAAGTAAAATGTGGTTCAATGAGATTATAATAATTTTTTGGTGAATAGTAACTTATTAAGTTCTTAATCGCGATTAGTGGTAATTAGGGTAGTTTAAGGTATAAATAATGCTTTAATAATATGAAATGACCTAGACACATGTCCCAAACTCATTGGTTGTGTCATGGACGACCATGACATGCCATGGGTCAACTTGGGGACCCCATGGATCCACTTTTGTTGGGAAATGACATAAATTACTTTTTATTTAATGTTAAAGTGAAAATGACACAAACATAATATGTTTTACGAAAAAAAAATTAGTGGGGTTATACAAGTCAAAATTTTGATTATAAACAGTCATTGGAAAGATAAAAAGATTTCCTATATCATAGTATTTGTTTTATAATTTTTAGACATTAAATAAATTTAATTATTAATGACATAATAATGATGCAGCGATGACATCATTATTTGACGATTTAAATAAAATAGAAAGATAATGTAAAATCTATGAACTACACATGTCCAAAACCAATTGGATGAGTGCATTTAGAACCCTTATCACCTTATCCACGAATTATATCAATGTGGGACCTTTTAAAACCGAAAAACATTTTCAAATAAAGTAATGTTTCTTTACATTCCAAAAGTGCCCCTCCTCTCCTCTTATAAAAGGCCCCACCTCTACCTCATTTCACACACTCTTCAAGCCTTTGTCTCGGCCAAACCCTGCCCATTTTCTCTCTCCACATCCCTCTCCTCATCCTAGTGGATTCCCTTTGGGAATAATCCTTTCAAAGGAAGCCTTTAGGCTCAACTCAAAAGGAGTTACACTTTTAAAGGTAATTCATTCTCTCATGTTCATTTGTTTTATTTTGCTTCTCCAACCCCCTAAACTCTTTTTATTTACTTCTTTTGTAACAACACCAGTATCTTCAATATACTAGGATGTTGTTATAAGATTTATTTGAGCTACACTCTCACACAACTACATCAAATGGTTAAAGAACATAAGGTTTCCGTGGATGGCAAAATTCTGCCTCCCGAAGCGATGATTGTTCAACACTCATTTAACACCTTAAAAGGTGGCCATTATGATGTCACTATTTTTATATATGATATATAATATGTTTATGTTTTCCTTAAGCTTCTGGTTTTTTCATTTTGGGCATACCTTTATGGTTTCCATTATGGGTAAAACACGATATCTTCATTTTAGGAAGTGTGGACTACCGCCCCCTAAAAGTGACTTGATTCGTTAATACCATATGTGGGATTTGTAAAGGATAAAGTTAATGATGTTATATATGTTATTATACTGGAATTATAACATACTCTTATATCATTATGATTCCATTCCAGAAAATATGAAATAGAAATTGAAGTAGCGTTCATGCGTACGTACGGCTTACCGTCTCCATGAACGGTGCATTTCATTTCTTACCTATAAATGATTATGTAATATTATAAATGCATGTATGTAATGGATATATATATATTACATATATGATATCTACATCATGAATACCATTCTGGATATAACGAACCTATGACAAAATTAACAACATGTAAGTGTAAGAAGTCTATTTTTGACTTAAGAACCAAATACCGACAAAATGAACATTATTTACTTAACTGATTACATGATGTTCATAACATGGTATAAAAGGAATAATGAACTTGAAAAATATTCATAAGAAAGTATATATTAACTCAAGTGTATTATTCAGGAGATTAAAGAACGGTCGGGTCAAGTCGGGTACGAGGTATGGGACTTCGTCTCAATCTCCTTTCATTGAGGCATATTTTATTTTATACACAACATTCTTTTATACGGTGTATAAACCCCTTTGACTATTACAAAGGAATATTTTTTATACGAAGCGTTTACTAAACGACAAAAGGGAATGTTTTTGTCGTACATATGTGGCGACAACGACTTCTCCGCCGTCGTGACCGTTATTTGAGTTTCGGCTTCCTCTACAAGCCATACCTTCTTTTTAAAAGAAAAATAAATACCATATTTTACTTTTCTTTTATTTTGGTATTGAAAATGGTTTTCATAATGTTTTTATATCAATGTGTTGTATTGATATCTCGTGATTGAAATGTGGAAATTTTATGTTTCCTTTATGCATGTTTTATGTGATATGATTATGTTATGGTTCTTGGGCATTATTATGAAGACGGGTGGTTCCGTGATAAACTAAGGGCGGGTGAGCCCGTTATAGCTCTCCAATGCATTGGGTAACGCGAAGGAGTGAAACGTTAAGGTTTCTCCGAAGCGATTTTAGGTAATATACTGTGATGGGTATTCCAAAAGTAACCAAGAGGGTTACTCCCTACGTAAGAATGTTATGAATGCCTCAAGTTACCTTTATGTCTTATGATTTATATGATTTATTCATGATTTTATGAGGTATGTTAAAGTGCCTATGTTTTATGGGTAACGTATGATTTAATTCTTATGTATATATGAACTCATGTTTCCTTTCCATGTTTTTTTATAACCCATACTGAGTTTTTATGCTCATCACAAGTTTTTGAAATGTTTTCCACAGGTCAAGGGAAAGGTACATGATAAGATGATTGAGTCAAGGATGTGTCAAGAAATAATCCATGTTTTATTTTAAATGTGTTTCCATTGATGGGAATGAAGAATAATATCTTTATGTAACCACTTTGTTTATATATGGAATGTAATGCAAGTTTTATGATCTAATTCTCTAAAACTCTAAACCCGAGAAGATCCTCAATGTGTAATCTTGTAATAACTCAAGATTAAGTAAGGTTTAAGGCTGGGGCCTTATAGTTGGTATCAAAGGTCGGTTTAGATAACTTTAGGAGTTAGAATTCTATTAAATGATTGTACAAAAATATTTTTTTTCGAAATGATATAGCATTTAAAGATTACCATGTTGCTTCATCTAAGACATGTTTGTTCAGAATGGTTTTCCGCAGAGGAAATAGGGAAGCTGTGCTAGGAAGGCATACAGAAGGAAATAACCTTCCGAATCAGCATCTTGAGATGGTCGGAATTGGATCTGAACAGTTTGTTGCAGTAATGGCGCAGTTGACTCAAGCGATAAATGGCGGTGGTATCTATGCACGAGATCAGCCAGATCAACCGCAGAGGAACATGTTAGTGGTGGGACATTTCATGAGGCAACATCCACCATCATTCAGAGGATCATCTGACCCCGTGCTAGCTGAAGGGTGGATTAAAGCACTGGAGAAGATTTTTGATGTCATGGGGTGTTCAGACAATCAAAAGGTTAGTCTTGCTATTTACCGTTTGGAGGGTGAAGCAGATCAGTGGTGGTCTATGGTTAAAAATATCAGGAACACCGATGAGATTGATGCTCTTGACTGGGATGAATTCAAAGGTATGTTTTTTGAGAAGTATTTTCCTAAGGCTGTTCGACTTAGGATGGAAAAGAAATTCTTGGAATTGAGGCAAGAGGAAGACTCAGTGGCTGCCTATGAAGAAAGGTTCACTCGATTGGCAAGGTATGCCCCAAATTTTATTCGGGACCTTGATAGTAAAATCAATCGTTTTTACTCAGGATTAAAGCAAAATTATCGAAGGGCATTAGCTTATCGTGAGTTTAAAAGTTATGAAAAACTTGTTCGATGTGCTGAGAAGGTGGAAATGGAGTTTGCCGATGACCAAGTTTTCTATAAAAACTAGCAGAAGAAGAGACCGAGGTGGCAGGTGAAAGGTAAGAATTCTTCAAAAAAGTCTGATGGTAAGAGAACTAAGTTTCCAGTTTGTGATAAATGTTGCAAAAGGCATGCTGGGGAATGTTTTCTGAATTTTGGTAAGTGCTACCGATGTGGTAAGATGGGACATAAGGCCCGTGATTGCACTGAAAAGGATAATGGTGAAGGTAAGAACAAATTTGATTTACAGTTAGTGAAATGTTATAAGTGCAATGAGGTTGGTCACTATGCAAACGAGTGTCCGACAAGGAGCTTGAGTGATGGGAAGCAGTTAGACTACAAGAAGAAAGGGGTCGTGAAATCCTTCGCAACTACTTCAGCAGATGTCGGGCCATCAAATGAAGTTGTATCAGGTACTTTGTTTGTTTTTTCAGATTATGCCAGTGTGTTGTTTGATTCGGGGTCTACACATTCTTTCATCTCTGAAACCTTTTCTAGTAAAATGGGAATACCATCTCAAAAAATGACTCCTGAACTTTTGGTAAAAACACCTGGGGGAAGTGTCAAGGAAAAAAGAATTTATAAGAATCTTCCTATCCTTATCTGTGGAAAGAACCTACTTGCAAACCTTATTGTTCTACCTCTAGTAGAGTTTTATGTTATCCTGGGTATGGATTGGCTCTCTATTTACCATGCTAAGATTGACTGTAGAGCTAAAGAAGTTTATTTTTAGAAAGACTTTCAGTTTGTTTACAAGAATGAACCCTTACTTTTGATAACATATCAAGAGGTCGAGAAACTTGTAAAAGATGGAAATGAATGTTACCTTGCACAAGTCATTTAAAATAAAGGAACTGTTCAGATTAATGATGTGCCAGTGGTAAATGAGTATCCTGATGTTTTTCCTGATGAGTTGCCTGGAATAATACCAGATCGGGAAGTTGAGTTTACTGTTGACTTAGTTCCTGATGCTAAGCCAATTTCAAAACCCCCTTATCGAATGGCACAAATTGAACTTTTAGAGTTGAAGGAGCAATTGCATGATTTATTAGAGAAAGGTTTCATTAGACCTAGCACTTCACCATGGGGTGCTCCTGTTTTATTTGTTAAAAAGAAAGATGGTTCTATGAGACTTTGCATTGATTATAGAGCCTTGAATAATATCACTGTTAAGAACAAATATCCTTTGCCTCATATCGATGATTTGTTTGATCAGCTCCAGGGAGCTCAGTTTTTTTCAAAGATTGACTTGAGATCGGGGTACCATCAGCTGAAGGTAATAGAGGCAGATATTCCGAAGACCGCGTTCCGTACGAGATATGGCCATTATGAATTTGTAGTAATGCCTTTTGGGATAACCAATGCACCTGCTATATTCATGGACTTAATGAATAGAATTTTCCATGAGTTCTTGGATAAGTTTGGGGTGGTTTTCATTGATGATATTTTGGTGTTTTCTAAAAGTAAAGAGGAGCATGAAAACATTTAAGGGTTATCTTGCAAACCTTAAAAGAAAAGAAATTGTATGGGAAATTCAGCAAGTGTGAGTTTTGGTTTCAACAAATTTCTTTCCTTGGTCACATTGTTTCTATAGATGGAATAACTGTTGATCCTGCAAAAACAAAAGTTGTGGAAGAATGGCCAAGACCCACAAATGTAACCGAGATTCGTAGCTTCCTTGGTTTGGCGGGCTATTATCGAATGTTTGTTAGAAATTTTTCACGGTTATCTAGTCCAATTACTAAGCTAACACCGAAGGGTGTTAAGTTTATCTGGACAAAAGAATGTGATGATTGTTTTCAGGAATTGAAAAGAAGATTGGTGAATGCTCCAGTTTTGGCACTACCTTCCAGGAATGGTGAGTTTGTTATATACAGTGATGCTTCATTGAAAGGACTTGGTTGCGTCCTAATGCAGAATGATCAGGTAATTGATTATGATTCACGACAGTTGAAAACTCATGAGGTAAATTACCCTACACATGATTTGGAATTAGCTGTTGTTGTTTTTGCTTTAAAAATTTGGAGGCATCATTTGTATGGAGTAAAATGTGAAATATATACCGATCACAAAAGTTTAAAGTATATATTCACTCAGAAAGAGTTAAACATGATACAGAGGAGATGGCTAGAATTAATCAAGGATTATGATTGTACAATTCATTACCATCCGGGAAAAGCAAATAAAGTGGCTAATGCTTTGAGTCGAAAAAGTAATGCTTCAATAACAATGTTGTGTTTGGAACATGATCCTTTGGTTAAGGATTTGATGAACTTTGGCATAGAAGATGTTGGTGCTGGAAGTCCTTCTGTTTAGTTTCAGATATCAGTGAGATCTTCTCTATCAGATAGAATCAAGCAAGCACAGAAGCAAGATAGTGAGTTGAAAAAAAAGGTAGAGCTGGTTCAGAAAGGTAAGTTTCCTGAATTCAACATTGATAATGATTGCGTTTTGAGATTTGGGAAGAGATTTTGTGTGCCTTGTGATTCAAAGTTGAAGAGAGAGTTGTTATGTGAAGCTCATAGTTCTCCGTTTTCAGTTCATCCGGGCAGTACTGAGATGTATAGAGATCTGCGGGAGTATTACTGGTGGGATGGAATGAAAAGAGATATTGCTGATTTTACTGTGAAGTGTTTGACATGTCAACAGGTTAAAGCAGAGCGGCAGTTACCGAAAGGGATGCTTTAGCCTTTACCAGTGCCAGAGTGGAAATGAGAGAATATATCCATGGACTTTGTTGTTGGATTACCGAAGACATCTCGAGGTAATAATGCAATCTGGGTTATTGTTGATCGCTTGACCAAACCTGCTCATTTCCTTGCTATACGAGATACTTTCTCTCTTGATCAACTTTCCCGTTTGTATCTTAAAGAGATAGTAAGGTTACATGGAGTTCCTCTCTCCATTGTATCGGATCGTGATCCCAGGTTTACTTCTAACTTTTGGAAAGGCCTTCAGAAGTCGTTGGGTACTGAATTAAATTTTAGTACAGCTTTTCATCCTCAATCAGATGGGCAGTCAGAACGAACAATTCAGACATTGGAGGATATTCTACGAGCTTGTTCTATGGATTATCAGGGAAGTTGGGACCAACATCTTTCTTTGGTTGAGTTTTCATATAATAACAGTTTTCATTCCAGTATACAGATGGCACCATTTCAGGCATTATATGGGAAGCGGTGTCGAACTCCAGCTTTCTAGGATGAAGTGGGTGAAAGGAAGTTGATGGGACCAGAATTGGTAGAAGAGATGGCAGAAAAAGTTCAGCTGATTCAGAAACACATGAGAACAGCTCAGAGCAGGCAGAAGAGTTATGCGGATAATTGGAGGAAGGATCTATCTTTCGAGGTAGGTGATCATGTTTTTCTCAAGGTTTCTCCTTGGAAAAGTGTGATGAGATTTGGTAAGGAAGGAAAGTTGAGTCCAAGGTTCATTGGACCATACGAAATTATAGAGAGAGTTGGATCAGTTGCATACCGAGTGGCTTTACCTCCGAGTTTATCTCAGGTACACAATGTTTTTCACGTTTCAATGTTGAGAAAGTATATGCCAGATCCATCTCATGTTTTGAGTCCAGAGGTAGTTCAGCTGGAAGAGAACCTATCTTATAAGGAACAACCGGTCCAGATTCTTGACCACATGGAGCAAGTGTTACAGAATAAGTTGATTAAGCAGGTAAAGGTTTTGTGAAAAACCACATGATTGAAGAGGCAACATTGGAATCTGAAAATGCAATGAGGGATAAGTACCCCCATTTATTCGATAAGTAAATAAATTGTAGGGACGCAATTCTCTAAAGGGGGGAAGGATGTAACATCCCAAGTAAGTAATGAATAATAGATATTTTTATCCATGTCTATTAATGATTAAGATAGTGTTTTAGAGGCATAAAATGAAAATAAATACAATCCTATGCATGGAATAAACTAATATTCTTAACAGATTGTTTTACTGCCTTTTGATGGCAAACCATTTTTGAATCTATATTTTGACAATTTTATAAACTATGTTAGTCAAAATAAACTTATCCTTTATGATTGGGACATCAAAATTTACCTTGTGTGAATTTTTGGTATTTTTCTGACAATGATCATTTTTTAATGAATAGTGAAAAATGCTGCATTTTACATCAAAACTGCTTTTTAATCTAATTTATTTATATGATTAGATTATTTTTTGAATTGGTTTTGAAGTGAAATTAGAATATATTTTTACCATTTAATCCAATGGTGGTCATTGGAATCAATTTCACTTTGAGATTAGACTTAAACTAGTGTCAATCTTTTGATACTAATTGTTTCATAAAAAACACGCTATTTGCTCTGGCATCGGGAATTAATTATTGAATTAATTAATGTGACTTATATGATTTGAATTTTGTAAAATGGACTTCATTTTTGAATTCGGAATATCAAATATAGCTTAGGGTGAATTTTTGGTAATTTTCTGAAAAACTTCAATTTTTGATGAATAGTGAAACCACTAAGTGGTAATCAAGCAAACTGATTTTTCAGTTAAATGAAATTTTACCACTAATGTGTATTGAATTTTGAAAATCCAACATACATGGTTTTCATTAAGATGTAAAATTTGGTTCAATGAGATTATAATAATTTTTTGGTGAATAGTAACTTATTAAGTTCTTAATCGCGATTAGTGGTAATTAGGGTAGTTTAAGGTATAAATAATGCTTTAATAATATGAAATGACCTAGACACATGTCACAACCTCATTGGTTGTGTCATGGCCGACCATGACATGCCATGGGTCAACTTGGAGACCCCATGGATCCACTTTTGTTGGGAAATTACATTAATTACTTTTTATTTAATGTTAAAGTGAAAATGACACAAACATAATATGTTTTACGAAAACAATTTTTAAGTGGGGTTATACAAGTCCATATTTTGGTTATAAATAGTCATTGGAAAGCTAAAAAGATTTCCTATATCATAGTATTTTTTTTTTTATAATTTTTATACATTAAATAAATTTAATTATTAATGTCATAATAATGATGCAGCGATGACATCATTATTTGATGATTTAAATAAAATAGAAAGATAATGTAAAATCTATAAACTACACATGTCCAAAACCAATTGGATGAGTCTATTTCAAACCCTTATCACCTTATCCACGAATTCTATCAATGTGGGACCTTTTAAAACCGAAACACATTTTCAAATAAAGTAATGTTTCTTTACTTTCCAAAAGTTCCCCTCCTCTCCTCTTATAAAAGGCCCCACCTCTACCTCATTTCACACACTCTTAAAGCCTTTGGCTCGGCCAACCCCTGCCCATTTGCTCTCTACACATCCCTCTCCTCATCCTAGAGGATTCCCTTTGGGCATAATCCTTTCAAAGGAAGCCTTTAGGCTCAACTCAAGAGGAGTTACACCTTTAAAGGTAATTCATTCTCTCATGTTCATTTGTTTTATTTTGCTTCTCCAACCCCCTAAACTCTTTTTATTTACTTCTTTTGTAACAACACCAGTATCTTCAATATACTAGGATGTTGTTATAAGATTTATTTCAGCTACACTCTCACAAAACTACATCAAATGGTTAAAGAACATAAGGTTTCCGTGGATGGCGAAATTCTGCCTCCCGAAGCGATGATTGTTCAACACTCATTTAACACCTTCAAAGTTGGCCATTATGATGTCACTATTTTTATATATGATATATAATATGTTTATGTTTTCCTTAAGCTTCTGTTTTTTTCATTTTGGTCATACCTTTATGGTTTCCATTATGGGTAAAACACGATATCTTCATTTTAGGAAGTGCGGACTACCGCCCCCTAAAAGTGATTTGATTCGTTAATACCATATTTGGGATTGGTAAAGGATAAAGTTAATGATGTTATATATGTTATTATACTGGAATTATAATATACTCTTATATCAATATGATTCCATTCCAGAAAATATGAAATAGAAATGGAAGTAGCGTTCATGCGTACGTACGGCTTACCGTCTCCATGAACGGTGCATTTCATTTCTTACCTCTAAATGATTATGTAATATTATAAATGCATGTATGTACTGGATATATATATATGACATATATGATATCTACATCATGAATACCATTCTGGATATAACGAACCTATGACCAAATTAACAACATGTAAGTGTAAGAAGTCTATTTTTGACTTAAGAACCAAATACCGACAAAATGAACATTATTAACATAACTGATTACATGATGTTCATAACATGGTATAAAAGGAATAATTAACTTGAAAAAGATTCATAAGCAAGTATAGATTAACTCAATTTTATTATTCAGGAGATTAAAGAACGGTCGGGTCAAGTCGGATACGAGGTATGGGACTTCGTCTCAATCTCCTTTCATTGAGGCGTATTTTATTTTATACACAACTTTCTTTTATACGGTGTATAAACCCCTTTTACTTTTACAAAGATATATTTTTTATACGAAGCGTTTACTAAACGACAAAAGGGAATGTTTTTGTCGTACGTATGTGGCGACAACGACTTCTCCGCTGTCGTGACCGTTATTTGAGTTTCGGCTTCCTCTACAAGCCATACCTTCTTTTTAAAAGAAAAATAAATACCATATTTTACTTTTCTTTTATTTTGGTATTGAAAATGGTTATCGTAATGTTTTTATATCAATGTGTTGTATTGATATCTCGTGATTGAAATGTGGAAATTTTATGTTTCCTTTATGCATGTTTTATGTGATATGATTATGTTATGGTTCTTGGGCATTATTATGAAGACGGGTGGTTCCGTGATAAACTAAGGGCGGGTGAGCCCGTTATAGCTCTCCAATGCATTGGGTAACGCGAAGGAGTGAAACGTTAAGGTTTCTCCGAAGAGATTTTAGGGAATATACTGTTATGGGTATTCCAAATGTAACCAAGAGGGTTACTCCCTACGTAAGAATGTTATGAATGCCTCAAGTTACCTTTATGTCTTATGATTTCTATGATTTATTCATGATTTTATGAGGTATGTTAAAGTGCCTATGTTTTATGGGTAAAGTATGATTTCATTCTTATGTATATATGAACTCATGTTTCCTTTCCATGTTTTTTTATAACCCATAATGAGTTTTTATGCTCATCCCAAGTTTTTGAGATGTTTTTCACAGGTCAAGGGAATGGTACATGATAAGATGATAGAGTCAAGGATGTGTCAAGAAATAATCCATGTTTTCTTTTAAATGTGTTTCCATTGATGGGAATGAAGAATACTATCTTTATGTAACCACTTTGTTTATATGTGGAATTTAATGCAAGTTTTATGATCTAATTCTCTAAAACTCTAAACCCGAAAAGATCCTCAATGTGTAATCTTGTAATTACTCAAGATTAAGTAAGGTTTAAGGCTGGGGCCTTATATCCCGCCTAGCCGCTTCGAGATGGAACCTTGCCTCACTGCCGCACCAATCATCCCAACCCCGCGACCACCGGATCCCACACACCGCAACCCCTGCTCTGATCTTGCATCCACCCTCCGTGCAACGCCTTCAGCCCCACAAACACCCCTCGATGCGCATTCCCTGCCCTAAGCCTCGTCACCCATCCCCATTTCCCCTTCACTCCACAGAAACAGAACCACGCCCCCCCCTTTTTCTTCTTTATTTTTCATTTTTCATTTATTTTTTTTATATTATATTATAACTTATAATAGCATATATATTTATAATATATAATAATGATAGTAACATATATAACAAATATAATTAGTAAAACATCAATAATATACAATTATGTACATTATTTTAATTCATAAATAATATATATATATATTGTGTGTTATATATCATATAAAATATAATAATAATAATAGGTATATTAATAAAAGTATACAAGTCTATATATATAATATTAATTTCTTATTAGTTATTAATAATTATTAGTTTAACAATAATATTAGATATTGGTATTCTTATTTTAGTGTTATAAATGTATAGAATATTTTTAAATAGTTTCATTTTATTTTTTATTTGACTCACGTGCGTTTTTTGTTGTTTTGTTGCAGGGGGGTGTATTCACTTATAGGGAGTTCACATTAAAAACTGGTGACGAGTGTGTTGAAGCAGACCACGTGGATCAGCTGTTTTTAGGAAAGAAATTAGCTCGTCGGGCGCATCTTTTTCATTCTGTTAAGAGAAATTGCTCCGGTGACCAGCGCGGGAGGAGAAACACAGTGAAAGCTCCACGTGGAGGCCCGAGAACTCCTAGGGGGAGATTCTAGAGACTTCTATTGGGTGATGAATGCACGAGAGGCGGGAGGAGGCATTGAACAATCCAGGTAGGAGGGAGCCAGTGTGGATTATTCGGGAAAAGAGGGAATTGGAGACAAGCAGCGGGGGATTAAAGAACTTCATTTGGTATAGGCAAGAATCCATTCTTCCATCCAGATATCCCTCGATCCATCAATTCATCGCAATAAACCTTCGATCCATCTCATCACCGAAACAGAGATAGACAGACATTGAGCAAGAGATCAATATCGAATCTGTTACTAGAGAGAGGAGCACTCTCATAGGTGATGTTTCTCAATTCATTTTCTGTTTCTTTTTGTTTTACTATTTTAATGGGTAGTTAAATAGATTAGGGGAATCGGGTTATATAGAACTGATCATCCATATATCTGTCATGTTTTATTAGATTGACTGCCCAGTGCGATTCCATTACTTGGATTTGTCTTCTGTTTATTCTGAGTATCTTTTTACATTACCTAATGACCGACAGGTGTGGTAATGAATCATTTCACCGTGGATCATTGAATGAAGTACTGAGAATTGGAAAAGGTCAATGCATCTTTTCTCTAGTTTAATATGGTTTATGCAAGGGTCAATATCGAAAGATCGAGACTCAAGTAAGTTAATTGAGATGTGTTAATCCACTAAAGTGAAAACTCATTGGATTAACACCATTTTTCTATGCACTGAGTAATTGAATTAAACCAATCAGAAGCGGAGAATATCTTTTTAATCACTTCAAAAAATCCTGAGGACCCTAAAATCATCATTACTATTTGATCTCTATTCAAGCCATGTATTTCATCATATCAACTTCATTTTCACACCCACTATCAGTTTTTGTTTCATTGTTTGCGTATAGTTTTTGTAAGTGTTCTATTTTAACTTTTTGTTGTTTTAGTTTTAATCTGGTGTACACAACATAAGTCCCTCTATGTGGTTCGACACCCTTCTTACTATAGTACTAGTAGTTTTCAGGGTTTATAAATTTTAAATTTGCGCATACTCAACGACTGCACAACCAGTATGGAAGTCACTGTATAGTTTTTTTGGTATGAAAAATCACAATGATATTTGGGAAACATAACGACATCACATAGAGATTCATAAAATGACTCGATCAGTGAGAAAGGTTTTGATAATTAAATATAAATAAAATTTGAAGTAATTGGGACATGGATAAACATATCCCAATATTACAGATTGGAAATCAAAGGAATATAGTAATGGTGAAACTTTAATATAAAAAATAAACATAACTACATTTTAACATGGTAACGAGTGTACATAATTGATAATGTGAGGAGTAATGAGAGTAAAAGGGGAGTATAATAATTTAAAAATTAAATTCATAGCAAGGTGAATATGGAATAACTTATTATTGGATAATAAAAATTAATTTATGATACCAAAAATATAAGAAGTGCTTGAATGAAAATGAGAAGAGAGAAGTCCCTTACGAAATGTCGACATGGTAATGGTTATACATAAAAGATCATGGGAGGCTTAATGAGACTGAATGTGGTCTATTATCGATTATTGAAATAGGATGATTGTGGGATATGGAAGAAAATACCAAAACATTAATAATGGAAATATATAAGCATATCAAAAAAATTTGTTCTTGAATAAAAAGAAGAGTGGAAGATCCCTTATAAACTTTTTCCCAAGTAACCTCTTAGATAAAAATAAAAATGTAAGATGATAAATGAAATATCATTAAAATAAATTTAATTAAATAGTATGGTAAGGTTTATAAATTATTTGAAACATAAAAAATTGAAATAATAATCGAAAATTTCAGAGAATTTCATTTAATTGAAAGAAAGAGAGTAAAATAATGATTCTGTACATGAGTGTGTGACTCCAACAGATTAAGAGGGTATACTTGAGAGATTTGGGGTGCCTTGCGAGGACTGTAGGTAGTGGATGGAAGATTTTATATGAGATAAAATGATATTTAGTTAATCAAAATGGGATATTGTTTGGGTTCATATAAGAAGAGAGGTGAACTTCTTTAATATTTTGGATTTGGACTGAACCTAATAAATTATCCATAACAATAAACCATACCATGATTTTTTCCGTGTTTTCATAGAAATTTATTGTTAAGAATAATTTTATTAGGTAATGTTCTAAACATAAGAAAATAATTATCATTCTTATGTGAAGGATGGTCACACATTTAATTAAAATATTTAAAAACATTAAAATATATTATTTTTTTTAGAGGATCTGTAATGGCATTAAAAAATAAATCAAACGTACATTAAAATTAAAATATTTTAAATATAAAACCATTATTTGTTCTTGGATAACATTTATAGTAATTATTATATAACTTTTCGGTCATTATGATGTCATAATAGAAAAGATATATTTATATAGTATTTAATTTATCCCTGAAAATTTGACTATCTCAAAAAATTATGAATATTTCACTATTGGATAACCGTGACAATAATATTTTACAAATAATATTCATTTTATCTAAATAAATTTTTAAATATATTATATTTTACTTTTAATATTATAACATAAATTTATTAGAAATGACAGTTTTTTGATAATAATAGTTTTCAAACCCTTATAGAAATTTAATTTGATGCTATAAATAATATAGTCCATTTATATATAAAACTAAATATAATAATATTTTATTATAAAATATTATTTAATTACAAATCAAATAATTAATGGAAATAAATTCATTATTTGTGTTAGATGGTTTCCCAAAAATAATATTTGTGTTTTATTATATCAAAATAAGAATAATTTATAATGTTGAAATAAAAGGAGAAAAATATATTCCAAATTATATAAAATATAATGTAAGTACTCATAATTGCAGGGTTATGAAATATATCCCTTTATTACATACTAAAACACCCTAAGAGTAAGGTGTGCAATGGTTGGACTATAAAGACCTAGAAATTTCACGGATTTTTTTCCCTTAAATACTTTGGAATTTTACGAGTCTGTGGCTTCTAATTGAACTTGATTCCAAGCCCCGGTGTGACCGGAATCAATTTACGAAGTTTAGCTCGGGTACGTTTAATAAACGAATGAGCGGGTTTTTTCTATCTATTGAACCGATGCTCAGAATTGAAATCTGAGGACACTGATAAACTTGCAGCGCCAGTAATTTCTTAAGGGGAACTTTACCGCAGTTGCGTTTTTTGCGGGCTGAAAATTAATTTTTGGGGTTGAATCTTAAACTAATTAAAATTGTGTAGTACACCATTTTACATTGTGATTTGGTTATTTCCTCCCATGTATGGATATTTGTGAGGTGGGGCCCACATGGGCCCCAACCTTCATCTCCCCTCAACTCCCCATTAATACCCCTTATTTATTACTCTGATAACTCCACATATTCATTATGGTGGAGCCTTCCTAAATCCCTCATCGCATTAAATGTGCCAAACTATCAATTTCATATCAGTGTTAAATTAATTGGCACCGCTTGGGAATTAATATGAATTGCATGACAATTCTATTAATGGGGAGCCACTTATTTCTTTTTTTTGGAAAATCGCTTTTGGAAAGGACTCGGTGGAATTAAAGGAGAGATACTTCATCGATGAAGAACACTATTCTTCAAAAAAGAACACCCCCGGAGAAGAACACGAAGAAAAATCTTCCAACGACGCATCCTCCTCGGACTCACCTCGACGTCAAGGAGTCTACGTCGCCTACGACAACGACCCTTTCTCTATCATTGGCGGAACGACAACGTTCTTCCATGACGCCTATATACCGCGATGCTCATCTTCCGGGGATCGACGACGTACGACAACAACTTCGAGGTAGGGGGATTTTTATATTTCATTTATGTGATTTATACCCTTGAGCATGGAGTTTAATTGTTGGGTGATGATTTGAACCACTAATGCAGTGGGTATAGACTAACGAACAAGTCTGTACCCACCGCTATTTTGTTCTTGATGCGCGGGGTGCTTGGAGATGACAAAACGTGACTGCAACAATGATTTCAGGAATTCATAGTAGAGTTCTGATCCCAAGACGATCGCAGGCGCAAACGGATGAAAAAACGGACCACCAGAATGACTTCAGTGGCCCACGGAATACCGCGGCGACACCGTCAGTGGCGGTCGGCACCGGTCAGTCGCATGGAGGGGGCGGTGCCCCGGCACACCGCCGGTAGGAGCCCCCCGTGGCACAGGCCGCGGCGGTGAGTAGTAGATCCCGCGGCCGCACGGGATCCAGGGAGACCATCAGCGCCATCAGGGCGTCACATTCGCGGAACCGGGGGCCGCATCCCCCGCTCGACCGGCCGGCCAATCCAGCACACCCCCCTCCTCGGCCAGGCTGGGGCGGGTCACGCGGACCAGGCCACACCCTACCGGGCCTAACCTAGACCCGGTTCGGGCCGACCCAATGTGGGATGGGCCGAGTTGGACCAGGCCCAGACCCCCCACTTCAAACCATTTTTCGGTCTTTTGCCCATAACGTGAGCTACAGACCTCCTATCGACGCACCGTCAGTTGCGTATGAATACTTGGATCGATATAGTCGTTTTTTTATATTACACTATAGGTTTTGACGTATCTAGAGTATGTTCAGGTTGGTTTTAGTTTAAAAACCAATGGAGCCCCTCGAACGGAAAAGCCAATAACACTCAGATCGGGCATCTGATTGACACACCGTCTGTCATGTTGGGTTTCTTTTGAAGATACAGAAATTCAGGATGAAGAAAATATAAAATTCATTATATTTGATTTATCGACCCCCTTGGATCGAGGATCAGACCCTCTCGGAATCGAGCGTGTTGTGTACGGGAACCCTAGAGATGGATGCGACTGCGACGACTACCGTGATTGGATCCTCTGTGGGTTTGGCAGTGATGAAGACTATACATGGATACTTTTTGGGTTTGGTAGTGATGAAGACTGTACTTGGATCCTCCGTGGGATCAGCGACGATGATGACTATATTTGGATCCTCCGTTGGTTCGGCTGCGAAGACGACTGTATTTGGATCCTACCTGGGTTCGGCAGCGATGGTTACTATACATGGATCCTCCGTGGGTTCGGTAGCAATGACTTTTGTACATGGATCCTACGTGGGTTCGGTAGAGGAGATGATTTAGAGGCTACTTCTAATCATCTCCACCCCTATTTGTGAGTAGTATACCTGTGTGAGCTGAGTCCTGAATTTCAATCGTTATCTTTGATGTGATTGACTATCTTTCCTGTGTGGACTAGGTTGTTCTTGGGCTTGAGAGTAGGAGCCGAACTCGGATTGATAACATAGGTATATGTATGTGTATATACCTAAGTAGGGTTGGTTGATTTTTCAGGATTGTTCCTTTCCCTTGTGGTTTATCCTTCGTAGATTCCGGGATACCTTCATGGGTCCCGAGGTCCCTACTGAGTATCATATACTCACCCCTGCATGGGCAATGCATGAACTATGTTATGTTGGAAGAAAATGACAGAAAACACTGATTGTAGAGGAGTCTTGTGAAGCTGGACGGTACCCGGAGGTGGACAACCTAGCGAGGTGTGCACAGACCAGACGGATGGACCTGAGGTGCCGAGAAGACCATCTGTACCCAACCTTTAGGTGGGATTCACAGAGGATGAATCAGTGGTTGATGCTTTACTTTACTATTATTGTACTTTTCTTTTCATTTGTACTGTATTTTTAGATGGGTTTGTATACTGACCCATTTACTTTTGTACTCAGTTTTAATTAATACTTACTTCATTTTCTTAAACTATTGTGTTGTTTACTTATATGAATTTAAATTCCTTCCATTTTTATCAGGATTTATGCCTTTGGTTCTAGTCGCCAGCCCATGGCCTATGGAAGGCGGGCTTGGGGTAGTCATGACATGGGCCCTAAGGATGGGTCGTTACAAATTGGTATCAGAGGAGTTGGTTCTACCGTAGAAATCAGGACTCTGATAATTTATTTTCTGTGAAGAAATATTGTTTAGAGTATTGAGTGTGGTTATCCGTCCAGGGAGTCCTGTGTTTGTGCGGCGACCGACATATACATACAGTAGGACCCGAACTTCTGATGTCTGACTCAGTGCATGAAAACATTGATTGCATGTGTGTTTCAGAAGTTTTCATTGTGATTAATTTGTATCAGCTCACCAGGAATACTGTAATAACCATGACACACCTCTTTCTTTACAGGATGACCCCACGAAGGTAGCCAGTCAGGGTTCCTAGTTACATGCGAAATTGTTGCCCACCGAGTGACGAGGCCTCAGTGTAGGGCCCCATTACAGCGGAGGCACTAGCGGTACTACTACCTGTTGAGCAACCGATGCTACATGCCCCTGCAGTAGAGAGTGCATACCGCCTGAGTGCGTTGCGCGAGTTTCAGTGATAGAGGCTGCCCAGGTTCCATAGAGAGACGAACCCTCAAACAACTGATGATTGGATGGAGGATATCCTCAGAGTCTTTAGATTGGTAGGGACACCAACTGAGCTCATGGTGATCCTTACCGCGAGTCTACTACATGCAAAAGTAGGTAGATGGTGGAGCCTAATGCTCTAGGTGCACGACGAGGAATATCTACATTGGACAGACTTCTAGAGTCTCTTCCACTTGGAGTTTGTTCCATCCACCCTCCATGTGGTGTGCATCCAGGAGTTACATTATCTACGATAGGGTAGTATGATAGTAGCTCAGTATTCAGCGAGGTTTAACGACCTATCGCACTACTCCACAGACATGGTATGAGACCCATTATTCTGGTCCCAGACCTTCAAGCAGGGACTGAGGCGTGAGATCAGGGCATTGATGGTCTCCCTCAGCATTCCGACGTAGGCAGGAGTGCTGGAGAGAGCCCTTCTTGTGGAGATCTTTCTTGTTGAGTCGACGCCAGCAGCGAGACCCACCACAGGGTGACACATAGCGGAGTCTTCTATAGTCGGCAGTACAAAGACGTCGCAGAGGTCCAAGCGGACCAGGCCATTAGGTGGGCGACCCCATGATTCTGGTTCAGATGTGTGGGGTACATGAAGCAGAGCTATCCATACGAGAGCCAGACAGTGCTATGCATGCGGAGGGCAGGGCCACATGGCTTGGGACTGCCCGAATTGACATGCAGATGAGCAGCAGATAGTGGAGGGACCTCCCTGAAAGAGGCAGAGGTCTGACCGTGGCGGTCCTCAGGGAGCAGGTGGATGAGGAAGAGGAGCTGGCCGTGCAGAGGGTGGTGGACGACATTTCAAGGCTCTACCACCACCACCCCCAGGAGGTCCGCCCAGATCACAGGGAGCTGGCGGACAGAGTTAGGCCCAGCTCCAGGCAGCGGAGGCTTACAACCACGGTGCACCTGAGTTGATTCAAGGTATTATCTGTGTCTACTTCACCCATTATACATTTCGTAGAGACATAGGTGCAAGTCATTATTTTATTACTGCTGCCCATGTTTGGAGCTCGGAGATTTCGACGAAGTCGTTAGCTCGATCTTTACGGCTAGAGACTCCTACGTGAGCAGACTCAATGATTACGCACTGGTGCCGGCAGTGTGAGCTTCCTCTAGGAGGAGAGGGATTCGGCTAGGCGCACAGGTGCCGGCAATGTGAGATTCCTCTAAGAGGTGTGGGCTTCGGCTGGGATCTTTTTGTAGCGGTGTAGAGGCCTTACGACGTCATCTTGGGTATGGATTTGTTTACTACAGTCCATGCCCAAATCGATTTTATTAGGCACAAAGTGCAGTGTGTCCGCACTGATGGGACCATGTTCACTTTCACTGGAGATAAGGGAGCCTTTGCAGTGCAGGATGGACTTATGCAGAGGGGAGGGCAGCCGATCACACATAAGTTGGGTAGCCTCATCCTAGGAGTGGTTGATGTGCGGAGTCCATGTTTTCCTATTGTGGTGGATTAGTATGCGGATGTTTTTCCTGACGATGTTCTGTGACTACCTCCTCAAAGAGAGGTAGACTTCTAAATATACCTATACCCTGGGACAACAATGATATCTAATACATCATATCAGATGGCTCCCGCCATGCTTTGTGTGTTGCGGGTACAGCTGTAGGACTTAAAAGGGAAAGGATTTATCCAACCCAGTGTTTCACCCAGGGCTTCTCCGATTTTGTTCACCAAGAAGGCTGATGGGAGCTTGAGACTATGTGTCGACTACCGTTGCCTGAACCAGGTAAATGTAAGGGACAAGTACCCACTTACGAGGATTGAAGACCTCTTAAATCAACTCAAGGGAGAACGATGGTTCTTGAAAGATATATCTCATGTCAGGCTATAACCAGCTCAGAGTTCGAGACGAGGATGTGCAGAAGACGACCTTCAGGTGTCGGTACATCCACTACGAGTTCTTTGTTATGCCCTTCGGCATGACCAGTGTTCCATCAGTGTTCATGAGTCTCATGAACATGATCTTCCAGCCTTACCTCAATCGTTTTGTCGTAGTCTTCATTGATGACATACTAATTTTCTTGGCTACTAAGGAGGAGCATGCCTACCACTTGTGAGTTGTACTGGACACACTCCAAGAGCACCAACATTATGTTAGGCTCTTGAATTGTTAGTTCTGGATTTTAGAGGTTCACTTATTGGGACACTTCATCTTAGAGGCGGGAGTTGCATTTGACCCAGCAAAGATCGAGGCGGTACTTGCTTGGATTCCACCTAGGAGGTGACGGAGGTGCGGAGTTTCCTAGGTCTGGCTAGGTACTATCCAAGAATTGTACCAGTCTTTTCCAGAGCTGCAGCACCGCTTTCAACTTTGAAGAGGAAGGGTAATCCCTTAGTGTGGTCAGATAGATGACAGTAAATATTCCAAGAGCTGAGACAATGATTGACTATTGCACCCATCTTGAGGCAACCGAAGGAGGGCGTATGGTACGTTGTTTACTATGATGCATCAGGGACTGGACATAAGTGTGTTCTAATGTAGGAGCGAGTATTGTTCACTTATGGTTCACGATAGTTGAGGTTACACAAGCAGAACTATGCTACCCATGACCTGGAGTTAGCAATAGTGGTCTTCTCCCTGATGAAGTGGCAAAACTATCTGATGGGCGGGCACTTCACAGTCTACTATGACCACCGGAGTCTCAGGTACATTTTCTCACAGAAGGACCTGAACATGAGACAGTGGTGATGGCTCGAGTTCCTCCAGGACTATGACTTTGAGATAGTCTAAACACCTGGGAAGGGGAACGTTGTCGGTGATGCTCTCAGTAGGAGATCATGCATTCAGCTACTTGGAGAGGCTACAGAGTAGTTAGCCGCTTTGTAGATATCCTTCATGGATAGAGATGGGGTAGCCTTTCTAAATTCCCTCACAGTCAGTCCTCCATTACATCAGTGGGTTAGAGAGTCATAGCATTGGGACGTTGACCGTGAGACGCGACATGCTAAGATTTCCACAGGGCAGGTGCCTGATAGATTTTCTAAAGGAGAAGTGCACATCATCCAATTCAGGGGACGTAATATGGTACTAGTTTCACTATAGGAGGAAGTGCTGAGGGTGTTTCACACTTCCCCTCTAGCGGTACATCCTGGAGTGGTGAAGATGTACCAGGACCACAATCGACAATAATGGAGGTCGAGTATGAAGAAGGTTGTAGCAGAGTTTGTTTCACGATGCCTCACTTGTTAGCAAGTGATGGTGGTGAAACAAGTACCAGCGGGCTTGGTACAACCCTTAGAGGTTCTAGAGTGGATGTGGGACGGGATATCCATGGATTTTATGATGGGGCTTCCACATACTTCCAGAGGACACGACTCTATCTGGGTGATCGTAGATCGACTCACTAAGTCAGACCACTTCCTTCCAATCAGAGAGAAGGGCTCAGTAGAGATATTGGGACGCCTCTATGTTCAAGAGATCATATGGCTTCATGGTGTTCCATCGTCTATCATCTCCAATTGAGACACTCGCTTTACTTCCTTGCTTTGAAAGGAGTTGCAGGAGGAATTTGGGACGCCGCTATGCCTGAGCACCGTCTTTCATCCTCAAATGGAGAGGACCATTCAGACTCTTGGGGACATGCTCCGTGCATGTTTCCTTGACATTGGTCACAACTAAGAGGATCACCTACCCTTGGTGGAGTTTGTGTATAGCAATAGCTACCAGTACACCATCGGGATGACACCTTACGAGGCACTGTACGAACAACCATGCAGATCACCTGTGTGGTGGACTGACCCTGGGGAGATAGCACTTGTAGGACCAGAGATGGTTCAGGCTAGGACAGAGATTGTGCAGATCATCCAAGAGTGGATGAGGACTGCACAGAGCAGACAAAAGTCCTATGCTAATAAAATACGGAGACCACTGCAGTTCGAGGATGGCAACCATGTTTTCTTACGAGTCTCACCTCGACGTGGATTACAGAGATTTGGCTGCAGTGGAAAGTTATCTTCGTGCTTCATCAGGAATTTATAGGTCCTCAGCAGAGTAGGCGAGGTGGATTACTGCCTAGCCCTTCCACCTCAGTTGCACCAGGTGCATGACGTTATCCACATATCTCAGCTGAGGACATACGTGCATGACCCGACCCACATCATTGATCATGGGGAGCTGGACAATGATGATAGGGCTACATTCATGAAGGTCTCGGTGGATATCAAGGATTGAAACAAGTGGGTCCTATGTTGATTGTCGATTCCTATGGTGCGCATTCATTGGTATCACGGGAACTTTCTGGAGAGCACATGGGAGTGGGAGGCTCAGATGCATTCTCAGTACCCTCATTTGTTTCCCTAGTTTATGTTGTAGCTTTACAGGGATATAAATCCCTGAGGTGGTAGTAATGTAAAGACCCATAAATTTCAAGGAAATATTTTTTTCATATATACTTTGGAATTTTAAGAGTCTGTGGCTTCTGACGGCACTTGATTCTGAGCCCCGGTGTGCCTAGAATCAATTTCTGGTGTTTATCTTGAGTACATTCACTAAATGAACAAGCGTGTTTTTCTATCTTTTGAACCAGTGCTCGGAATTGAAATCTGACGGCACCGATGAACTCGCAACTTCGGTAATAGCTTAAGGGGACCTTTACCATAGTTTCATTTTATGTGGGCTGAAAGTTAATTTTTGGGGTGGAATCTTAAACTAAATAAAATTGTCTGGTACACCATGTTACTTTGTGAGTTAGTTATTTCCTCCCAAATATGGATATTTTTGAGATGGGGCCCACACGGGCCCCATCATTCATCTCCCCTAAACTACCCATTAATACCCCTTATTTATTACATTGAAAACTCCACATATTCATTATGGTGGAGCCTTCCTACCTCCCTCATCCCATTAAATGTACCAACCTATCAATTTAATATCAGCATTAAATTAATTGGCACCACATGGGAATTAATATAATTTGCATAAAAATTCTATTAATGGGGAGCCTATTATTTATTTTTTTGGAAAATAACTTTTGGAAAAGACTCTGGGGAATTAAAGGAGAGATCCTTCATCTATGAAAAACACCATTCTTCAACAAAGAACACTCTCGGCGAAGAACACGATGAAACATCTTCCAAAGATGAATCCTCCTCAGACACACCTCGATGTCAAGGAGCCTACGTCGCCTACGACAACGACCCTTCCTCCATTGTTGGCGGAATGACACCGTTCTTCTGCTATGCCCATCTACCGTGATGCTCGTCTTCTGTGGATCGACAATGTACGACAAAAACTCTGAGGAATGGGGATTTTTATATTTAATTTATGTGATTTATACCCTCGAGATTGGAGTATAATTGTTGGGTGATGATTTAAACCACTAAGGCGGTGAGTACATACTAACAAACAAGTCCAGACCTACAACTATTTTGTTCTTGATGCACGTGGTGTTTGGAGATGATGAAACGGGACCACAATAGTGATTTGTGGCATTCGTAGTGGAGTTCGGATCCCGAGACGATCGCAGGAGCAGACAAAAGCAAAAACAGACCACTGGAATGACTCTGGGGGCCTGCGTAAGACCGCAGCGTCGCGGGTCGCCAGCGGCCGGCACCGGCCAGCCCCTTAGAGGTGGATACTCCCTAGCGCACCACCGGAAGGTGCCCGCCATGGCACCGACCGCTGTGGCGAGTAGCAGATCTTTTGGTCGCATGGGTTCTGGGGAGACCAGCGGCGCCATCCTGGCACCGCGTTCGCGGAATCGGGGGATCGCGTCCCCCACTCGGCTAAGTGGTCGAGCCATCACACCCCTCCGGAGGGATGGGGTGGGTCACGCGGACCGGTCCAGGCCAGCCCCGGAAACGGGTCGGGCCATACCGGTTCAGGCCGACCCAGGGTGGGTTGGGCCGGGTCGGACCGGGCCCCGACCCCCCACTTCGGACCGTTTTTCGGTCATTTTCCCATAACATGAGCTACAGACCTCCGATCGACGCACCGTCTATTGCGTAGGAATCCTTGGATCGAGGCGGTCATTTTAGTATATTACAGTTAATGTTTCTACATATTTGGAGTATGGTTGGGTTGGTTTTATCTTAAAAACCAATTGGGCCCCTAGAACAGAAAACCCAATAAATCTCAGACCAGGCGTCTGATTGACGTACCGTCTGTCACGTTGGGTTTCTTTTGACGAGACCAAACTTCAGGATGCATCAACTCTAGATTTCGTGACAGTTGATGTATTTAACACCCTTTGACTGAGGGATCGAACCCTCTCGAAATCGAGCATGCTGTGTGTGTGAACCCTAGAGCTGGCTGCGAATGCGACGACTACCGTTATGGGATCCTCTTTGGGTTCGGCAGTGATGAAGACTTTACATGGATCCTTTGTGGGTTCTACATCAATGATGGCTGTACTTGGATCCTCCATGGTTTTGACAACGATAACAACTGTACTTGGATCCTCCGTGGGTTCGGCAGCGTGGACGACTGTACTTGGATCCTACGTGGGTTCGGCAGCGATGGTTACTGTACTTGGATCCTCCATGGGTTTGGAAGCGATGACTATTGTACATGTATCCTACGTGGGTTTGACAGAGGTGATGATTTAGAGGCTACATATAATCATCTCCACCCCACTTCGTGAGTACTATAACTGTGTGAGCTGAGTCTTGACTTTCAATCATTATATTTGATGTTATTGACTATCTTTCCTGTGTGGAATGGGTTGTGCTTGGGATTGAGATTTGGAGCCGAACTGAGATTTATAACTTAAGTATATGTATGGGCATATACCTATGTATGGTTGTTTGATTTTTTGGGATTGTTCCTTTCCTTTGTGTTTTATCATTCGTAGATTCTGGGAGACTTTTGTGGGTCCCGGGGTCCCTACTGAGTATCATATACTCACCCCTGCACGGGCTATGCCTACACTACGTTGTGTTGGATGCAGACGACAGACAACACTGATTGTGGAGGAGTCTTGTGGAGCTAAATGGTATCCGAAGGTGGACCATCTAGTGAGGTGTGCACAGAGTGGACAGATGGACCCGAGGTACTGAGGAGACCAACTGTACCCACCCTTCAGGTGGGATTCCCGAAGGACGACTCGGTGGTTTCTGCTTTACATTACTGTTGTTGTACTTTTCTTTTCAGTTGTACTGTATTTTTAGTTGGGTTTGTATACTGGCCCATTTACTTTTCTACTCAGTTTTACTTAGTTCTTAAATCACTTACGTACTCTGTTGTGTTGTTTAATTATATTAAAGGCAATTCATTACCTTTTTATTGGGATTTACTCCATTGGTGATAGTCTCCAACCCCTGGCCTATGGAAGGCGGGCTTGGGGTAGTCCTGGCACGTGCCCCGAGGACAGGTCGTGACATTGGCTTTCATGCATAGGTTCAACGAACATGGATTAGGTTGTGAACTAGATGAGATTTAACATCTTCCGTTAATCATTTCACCCATTCGTAATTAGTTATATGTCACCATAGGATTAGTAAAGGGTAAATTCGAGAGATTCTCTCTCCCTCAAAATATATTATAAATGGAAAAAATAGGGTATAATCGTACTGGTTGTGTCACTCAAAAATTTAGTCTATGATAATTGGATTGTTAAAACCCCATATTTATACTAACCAAGTGGTAACTGTACAATACATATATTATAAATGGTAAAGATACTTAACAATATTTTAAATATAATTGGATTTAATAAAAAATATGTTCATTTGTTTTCAATATCCATATTTCTTAATTAAACATTTAATAAAAATACAACGGTAATTTTAATTAGGTCATTACAATCTTCCCCCATAAGATATTTCAAGCTCAAAGTAAGGTTTTCCCACACTAAAAAAGATGAGGGTAAATCTTCTTTATCACTTCCTCCAATACCCACTTATCTTATTAAAACATCATGTTTCACTAAAACACTTTAACACGTTAAATAGTCTTATTTTGTCATAAATTTTCTCTATAATATAATATCTTCATAGAATTATCTTCATAGAAATGATCTGTACCAAATTTTTCCACCTCCATATTGATTACATGTGAGGGGTCTTGTATTTATATCCTAAATTGGGATACATGGAATACATCATGTACTTAAGATATGTTAGGTGGGAATGCTATTCAATACACCTATTCTCCTATCAGATCATGTATATCAAAAGGGAAGATGTTTCATTCACTTATATTTACCTTTTTCCAAAATACCATCACTTTCATCCATAGATATATACCATAGAATACCATGTCTCCAATATCATTCTCTAGGTATCATCGACGATTTTCATTAGATATATTTTTTTTCACTGAAAATCCTTGCGGTTATTGTAAATGGTCTAAATAAATTCTACTATTTTATTGACCATTTCAAGACCTAGTAGTTTCCATTCCTCAACATCGTCCCATCATGTATGTGTTTTCCACCTCCACCCATAAATAACATCATTTGGAGGCATTTGGATGCTCGAGTGGAAATTTTTGTTGTAATTGAAATCATCGAGAGGAAGATGTTGTTATCTCCCATCATTGAAGTTAATTTAGAAAGCTCTCAAATTATTCAAAATTGTATGGATAGTCTAATGATTTTGGAAATAATGCTAACTGTGATAATCCGTAATGAAGTTTAACTCAGTGAATAAAAAATTATAGAGAATTTTAAAAAACATTGAGGTGAATCTTGTATATTGATCATACATAATCAAATGTTGTTATCCATACAACCTCATCACTTAACTGATGTATATATGTTCATTTAGATCTAGTGAGAATTAATACCAAATTTTTATGAAGTGTCCTGATTTGGTAAAATCATCCACAACTACCCAAATTGCATTGTATCCTTTGGATATCTTCCAAAGTCTAGTGACAACGTCCATGGTGTAGTTTTCCCATTTCCATGTTGGTGTGTGTAATTGATGCACCATCCCCTTAGAAATTTTCCCTTCAAACATCACATGCCGACATACCCATCACATTAATGTATATTCAGTGATCTGTACCTTCATGTTTTCTAAAAAATAATGCTCTTAATGATGTTGATACATCTTTGTTTTTCCATTGTGAATAGAGATATTCAAACTATGTGAATCATCAAATAGTTCCTTATTTAAATTATGATTTATTGGAACACATATTCTTCACCAAAATTCACAATTTCCTCTTCATTAATATTGAAATATTAGGATTTCCATTTTCTAATTTCTTCCACATTATTCTTGAAATCCAATATCACCTTTTTGAGCATCCTTTATCCTTTAACGTTGAGATACTTGAGAAATCATTTCCCAAACGATAGATGATTTCCCTTCCTTTATGATTCCCATGTACATCCTCTTCAATTCTTATATGATTTGATCCGCCTCAAATCATATCAAATAATAAATTTCTAGATTATTTCAATATATATAACCCACCAATTTATTCACTTTACCAAGATAGATTCCATGACCTGTCACCCTGGGGCACATATCGTGACTACCCCAAGCCCAACTTCCATATGTCTAGGGCTGGCCACTAACACCAAAGTCGTATTCCCTAAAACCGGTAAGGAATTTACTTCATATCTTGTAAACACAAACAACCAATCACACAACATGATATGAACACAATTAAACTGTATAGAAAAAGTGTGTGTACTGTAGAAAACGAGGCCAGAATATAATCTCAACTAGAATGTAGAAGAAAACTGAAAGAGTACTAGTAGACTGAAACAACTCTTGTGAAGACCCACCAATGATCCTACCTAAATAGTAGGTGTATCACTCGAATGATCATCTCTGCAGTACACCTCGTCTATTGTCCGCCTCCGAGTTACCTCCAATCCTGGTACTCTCATCCTCAGTCAGTGTTGTCCGTCATCTGCTTCTAACAAAACAAGGATCAGGCATATCCCGTGTAGGGGTGTGTATAATGATACTCAGTAGGGACCCTGAGACCCTCTATGGTCTCAGAAAATCCACAAAGGATCAACCAAAAATCATGGAAACAACAATCAACCCTTCTTAGGTATATGCACATACATATACCTAAGTGATCAAGTACCCCAATATCATTCATGAGGAAACACAAGGCCCAACATAAAATCCCACAGATCAACTATTTTTTCAAGGAAGAAATACCACAAAGAAAACACCATAAAGCAATGTACCACAATGGTACATCACAAAGAATATTACCAAAATGGTATCACCACGATGGTATGTTCCACAAAGGTATTCCACACAGAAGATTTCCATAAAGTTAATGACTTAACTCACTCTAGTTATATCATAGGTACGCTATTAAAGATGATTAGATGTAACTACTGAATTATATTACTATGTTATGGGGTAGACCCACAAGGATCTTAAATTATTATAACCACATAGGATCCTAAATCATCAGACCCACATAGGATCTTAGTACATCATCATACACACATAGGATCCTAGTACAACTGACCCACGAAAGACCCTACAGTTGTCCCGCATGGATTCCTAGAGAGGAACCATGTAGGACCCTCAATCACAGACCCATGAAGGATCCCAAAGCATAGATCCTAATAGGATCCATTTCTCAGACAACTACAGGGTTCCCGCAATATGCTCGCTTGATTTCAGGAGGATCTGCGCGTCAAGCCACAAGTTGATACTCCAACTGCCACGATGTACCACAAAGAAGTATCCCAAAGGACCACCAAAAAAATGGTCTCAACGTAACAGACGGTGCGTCAATCAGACGCCCAGTCTATAAGTTATTTTTCTTCTATTCCAGAGGGCCTTGTTGGATTCGTGTTTGTTCCAACCTGACCGTACCCCAACATTATCAAAAACCCAAGTGGGGTATACCTAATGGATAGTCCCAATCCATGGTTTTGAGCACTATCGATGGTTCGTCAAATGGATTTATGTAGCTTTATATATTGTCGAATGAACAAAAATGGTCGAAGGTTGTCTTGGTCCAGTCCAACCCGACCCGGTTCAGGTAGACCCGGTCTGACCTGATTCTGTCCTTGGGTCCACCCATCCCATTGTGTCCTACCCGACCTGCTTGTTCCGGCCCGAACTATATGGTCCGGCGCAGCCCGCGGTGCAGGGAAGCCTGCAGTGCGGCATCACATGGCGCCGCTAGCCGGATGGCTAGCCCCCTCCAAAGCACGATGTTGTCGCGCGCCGCGCCTTCACCAGCGGCCGGTTCGGCCATCCACCCTCATTTACCATGTTCATCTTGTGTGGCAGATCTTGCTCCATCGGGCTGTGCAGACACATGTTGTCGCCTCCCCATTATTTGGTCGGCCTCTTCTTGGCCACCACAATTGCTTCTTCATGGCTGACAGTCCACGACCCTTCTGCGGCTACGCGGTCATGCCGCTGCCTTCATCACGGTCGGCTGTGGTGTCGGCCGCTGTTCCCAAGCCCAATCGCTATCGATCGAAATCCTCTTCCATAACGAAGAACACATCAAAAATATAAAAAGGATTATGGAGAGGGTGGGATATGTTCGTTTGGCATGTACCCTCCACATCAGAGTGGTAGAAAGAGGCTTATTACTTCTTGAATCAAGAATAACATCAAGAACAGTTAAGGGGGAATTCAAAACAACAAACCATACCTTTTCGTTCATCGGTGATTGTCCTGGGGAAGAAGACAAAGTTGTTGGAGAACATCGACATTCATTGTCTGCTGAAGGTGCTTCTGATCCTAGCTTGGGGTCAGTTCCTTGTTCTTAGTTGGAGAGGCGTTCTACATTGAAGAGGAGTCCTTCGTTGGATTGGATGATTTTTCTCTACAACTATCCCAATCCTCTCCCTTTTTCCCATCACTTCTTCCAAATCCCACAAAAATGAAATAGTCCACTTATTGAATTATGTTTTATTAATTTAATCAGAGTTGGACATTAATTATCTTGATGTTGGCACAAATAAATGAGAGGATGTTGGCATAATTAAATGGGAGGAATCAATTAATGGGTAATTGAGAGGTTTCCCCCCTTTAAGAGGGGTTTGGGTGGTCCCCACCACCATGGATTTGAATTGGGGGTTTTCTATCTCTAGTGGTCCCCACCATTGAGCATTCAATTGGGAGGTTGAAAATAAAATAAATTTTATTCATTATTTTATTTTTACTACCAAGAAAAACACGAAAACTAAATTTCACCCTCGTTATACTACGATCGAGGTGAAAGTCTCATTAAGAAAATATCGGCACTGTTAGATCAATGGTCTCCTCAAATTTCAATTCCAAGAACCAATTCAAACGTTACAAAACCCATCTCGCACGTTTGCTGAACGTACTTAAAAAAATGTCAATAAATTCATTCTGGGCACACCGGTTCTAGTAATCATGCGCCGTCAATTTTCATGGACTCGTAAAATTCTATTATAATTAACAAGAATTACATGGAAATTATGAATCTTTACAATATCCCCACATCAGGGATTTGCATCCACAAAATCCACATCACAAAAAACACGGAAAACAAGTGGGGTTACTGAGCACAAATATGAGCTTCCCGTTCCCATGTGATCTCTTAGAGGTTCCCGTGCTACCAACATACACGTACCAAAGGTATCGACAGCCCATGAAGGACCCACTCTTATAGATCCTCAATCTCCACTGGAACCTCTGTTAATGTCACCCCACCACCTATGTACAACTCTCCATTGTAGATAAAGTGAGTTGGGTTATGCACATATCTCCTCAGATGGGATATGTGGAAAACGTCATACACCCGGTGCTACTGAGGTGGAAGAGCTAAGGGTTAAGACACCTCGCCAACTCTACTGAGGAACTGAAAGGGTTTGATGATACTCAAAGATAACATTCCTCCCCAGCCAAATCTTTGCAAACCTCATCGGGTTGAGACCCATATAAAGATGTGGTCACCATCCTCGAACTCCTGAGGTCTCTGTCTCCTGTCGGTATAAGACTTCTGCATGCACTGTGCATTCTTCATTTGCTCCTCGATGATGTGCACCTTCTCTGTGGTAGCCCATAACTTCTCTGTTTCCATGAGTGCGGACTCCCCAGGGTCGATCTATCACAAAGAAGATCCGCAGGGTCGACTATACAGAGTCCTGAATAGTGACATCCCAATGGTAGAGTGATAGTTTTTGATGTATTCAAACTCCATCAAAGGAAAGGGATCCTCCCAACATAAACCTAGGTCAAGGTAGAAAGCAAACAGAATGTCCTCGAGGGTCTGTTGGCACTAGTGGGACACCCAAGCAGCGATTAGAACCACAACCAGCTATGTAGAAGGCGACACGCATCAACACTGTATGGCAGAAAAGAGCCACGACCTTGTGCAGTGGCAGGGAGGTGAGGCATGTATGGCTCAACACCGGTCGACGACGAAGCTGCCACGCAAGGTCGCGCCATGCGGATGAGGCAGTCGGATGTACGGCCTATCGCGGTGGGCCACCGCACCACGGGCCATGCCGCATCGGACATCGTGGTCCAAGGTTGACTATGCTGGCCAGGTTGGATCCCGCAGGCTGTGTCCAACTCAGGGGAATACCCGGTTGGGTCGGGTCGTCCCAAACCAAGTCGAACCAGACCCATACCAACTTCGACCCCTTTTCACTCTTTCATCCATATAATCAGCTTCGGGCATCGGTTTTATAAACCACCTACTGTTCCAGAAACCTTGGATTGAAACGGTACTTTTGGTATACCCCAATTTAGTTTTGGATAATATTTTTGTATGTCTAGGAGGGATCAAACTCGAATCCAATTGGGCCATCGAGACTAAAAGGCTAATAACATACGTACCGATCGTCCGATTAATGAAACTTCTATTGCGTTGAGACCCCTTTTAAGTGGAGGTTGTTCGTAAAAATTCTTTGTGGGACTTTGTGGTAGTTGCAGTATCAACCTATAACTTGAGGCGTGAACCCTCCCAGAATCAAGCGACCTTAGTGAGGGAACCCTGTAGCTCGTTGTAATACGTGAAATGGATCTTATGTGGGTCTGTACTTTGGGAAACTATGTGTCTCTGTGATTGAAGGTCCCACATGGATCCTCTCTAAGAATCCATGCGGGACTACTATAGGATACATTGTGGGTCTGTTATACTAGGATCATATGTGGGTCTGATGATGTACTAGGATCCTTTGTGGGTCTGATGATTTTGGATCCAACATGGGTCTGATAATTTAGGATATTATGTGGTTCTATCTCTTAACAAAGTAAGATGATTCAGTAGTTACATCTAATCATTTTTACTACCATACCTATGTTATATGCTGTGTGAGGTGAGTCTTTTACTTTGTGGTAATTTTCTAGGTGGCATACCTTTTTGGAACTTACCTTCTTGGTGATACCTTTGTGGTAATCTTCTATGTGAGAATAATTGTGGTACTTACCTTCATGGTGATACCTTAGTGTTAATCTTCTGTGTAGCATTCCTTTGTGGTACATACCTTTGTGGTGTTACCATCATTGTATTTATTCATTTGTGGAATAGTTGGGATTTGGGATTTTGAGTTGGATCTTCTGTTTCCTCATCAATGAGATGGGTATACATGATAACATAAGTATACGTATGGGCATATACCTAAGTAGGGATGTCAGTTTCTTACATGCTTTTGGTTTATCCTTTGTAGATTTTGTGAGACCTTTGAGGATCTTGGGGTCCCTAGTGAGTATTTTTACACTCAACCATTCACGGGATACGGCTGCACCTTGTTGTTTTTGGTGCAGATGAAAGGACTGAAGACGAGGGTACCATGACTGGATTTATCTCAGAGGTGGTAATTAGACGAGACGTGCTGTAGACACAGCCACTCAAGAGTTGTACCTACAGTTCAGGTAGAATCCTGGGTGGGTGATAACATGAGCTATTTAGTTTACTTGTACCTCCCAGTTTTATGTTCACATTTATGTTTTATTTTACTTTCCAATTGGGCTTGTATTCCGACTCCTTTTTACTTTCGGTACTGTCTCTTTTTACTATAGTTACTTGTGTTCGTATCTTGTTGTGTGCTTGGTTGTGTCTATTTACAGGTTATTGAGGCAATTCCTTCTCTGCTTATGGAATACCCCTTTTGGTGCTAGTATCTTTCCCTTGGACTATTGAAGGCGTTCTTGGGGTTGTCACAACCCGTGGTGCGAGGCGACCTACAGTGCGGAAGCCCACTGCAGCTGGCTGGACAAACATCCCCCTCCTCCGCACGTCACGGTTGTGTGGCAGGCCTTTGTTGGTGGGCCGGACCTAGAGGGCCGAGTCGGAACTAGGACCAGAACCCTGTTAGACTAGGCAACTCTAACCGGGTCGGGTCAGCCAAGGCGGGGTTGGGCTGGGTCAGATCAGATATAGAGTAACTTTGACCATTTTTCGTTCTTTCAGCCATATCAAGAGCTACATGAATCCATTTGATGAACCGTCTACATCACTGGAAACCAAGGATCGAGATGGTCCTTTTGGTATACCCCACATGGGTTTTCGATAATGTTGGGGTATGGCTGGGTTGGATCGAACATGAATCCGACCAGGCCCTCGGGACTAAAAGGCCAATAACATACAGACCGAGCGTATGATTGACGCATGATATGTTGCGTTGATACACCTTTTCATGGTAGTCCATTGGGATACTTCTTCGTGGGACTTCATGGTAGTTGGAGTTTCATCCTGCAACATGAGGTGGGAATCCTCCCAGAATCAAGCGAGCTTAATGCGGGAACCCTATAGCTGGATGTAATATGAGAAAGGGATCCTTTATGGGTCTGTGCTTAGGGAACCTTCGTGGGTCTTTGATTGAGGGTCCCACATGGGTATGCTATAGGAATCCATGCTAGACTACTCTAGGATCCTTCGTGGGTCTACTGTACTTAGATCCTATGTGGGTTTGATGATGTAGTAGGATCCTATGTGGGTCTGATGATTTATGATCCTACGTGTGTCTGATAATTTATGATCCTATGTGGGTCTGCCTCCTAATAGAGTAAGATGATTTCATAGTCACATCTAATCATCTTTACTACCATACCTATGTTATACTAGGTGTGAGCTAAGTCCTTATCTTTGTGTTAGTCTTCTATGTGGCGTACCTTTGGGGTACATAATATCGTGGTGATACAATTGTCGTAATATTCTGTGTGTCATACCATTGTGGTGCTTAAATTTGTGGTACTTACCTTTTTGGTGATACCTTTGTGGTAATCTTCTATGTGGAGTACATTTTTGGTGCTTACTTTTTTGGTGTTACCTTCGTTGAATTTCTTCCTTTGAGGAACAATTGAGCTTTCAGCTTTTTAGTTGGACTTTGAGTTTCCTCATGAATGATATGGATATTCATGATAAAATAGGTATATGATTGGGCATATAAGTAAGTAGGGTTTTCAATTGCCTACATGCTTTGTGGTTTATCCTGTGTGGATTTTGAGAGACCGTTGATGGTATCGAGGTCTCTACTGAGTTTTTTCATACTCAACCCCACACAGGCTACGCTAATACCATGTTGTGTATGGTGTAGATGATGGAAAATTCTGACTGAGGATGAGGTTACTAGGACAAGATATAGCTCAGAGGTGGACATTAGACGTGGCGTACCGCGGAGACAGCCGCTCGAGAGTTGTACCTACCCGTCAGGTAGGATCCTTGGTGGGTGATCACAGGAGCTGTTCAATTTACTGTATCCTCCCAGTTTTACATGTACTTTACAGTTTTATTGTACTTTCTAGTTGTTTTTGTATTTCGTATCCTTTCTTAATTTTTTATAGACTCTTTTTACTACAGTTACTTGTGGTTGTATCATGATGTGTTCTTGTTTTTGTGTGTATACATGTTATAAATGCAATGCCTTCCCAGTTTAGATAACACATATTTTGGTGCAAGTATCCAGCCCCTGGCCTATGGAAGGTGGGATTGGGGTAGTCATAGCCCTCGGTGTGGGGTGGGCCATGGTTCGGCGGCCCACTGCAGCTGGCTGGATGGCCAGCCCCCTCATCTGCGCTGCGCTGCGCGGTCGCTCGACGCGCCTTCGCCTACTGGCCGGGCCTCACCGGTAGGCCAAGCCAAACCCTACTGGCCGGGTCGGACCTAGTAGGTCAGGATAGACCCAGCGGGCCATGTTGGAACCAGGGACAGACCCAGGTCAGACCTAGTCGGTCTGACCGGGTTGGACCTGACCCAAACTGACTTCGAACGTTTTTGTTCATTCGGCCATATTTTGATCTACGTGAATCTTTTTGATGAACTGTCGATGATGCTGGAATCCGTGGACCAATATGGTTATTTTTTTATACCTAACATGGGTTTTCAATAAAGTAGAGGTATGGCTTGGTTGGATCGAGCACGAATCCTGCTGAGCCCTTAGGACTAAAAGGACAATAACTTACAGACCATGTGTCTGATTGAAACAACATCTATTGTGTTGAGACCCATTTTGGTGGCAGTAAATTGGGATAAATTTTCATGGGACTTGAAGGCAGTTGGAGTATCAACCCCTAGATTGAGGAGATGATCCTCTTAGAATCATGCGAGCTTAGTGCAGGAACCCTATAGCTGGCTAATATATGAGAAAGGGATCCTATGTGTGTCTGTGCTTTGGGATTCTTCATGAGTTTGTGATTGATGGTCCCACATGGGTCCGCTCAAGGAATACATGTGGGACTACTCATGGATCATTTGTGGTTCTACTATATTAGGATCCTATGTGGGTCTAATGATGTACTAGGATCATATGTGGGTCGGAGGATTTATGATCTTATGTGGGTCTGATAATATAGGATTTCATGTGGGTCAGCCTCTTAATAGAGTAAGATGATTTTGTAGTAACATATAATCATTTTAACTACCCTACCTATGTTATACTTATAGTGAGATAAGACATTATCTTTGTTGTAATCTTCTATGTGGTGTACCTTTATGGTAATTTACGTCGTTGTGATACCTTTGTGGTAATATTCTATGTGGAATACCTTTGTGTTACTTACCGTTTGGTACATACCTTCGTGGTGACACCGTTGTGGTAATATATTGTGTGGAATACCTTTGTGGGGATTACCTTTGTGGTGGTACCATCGTGGAATTTCATCCATTGTGGAACAATTGATCTTTGGGCTTTTGAGTTGGACCTTGTGTTTCGTCATGAATGAGATGTGTATACTTCATAACATAGGTATATGTATGGGTATATACATTAGTAGGGTTTTCAATTTCATACATGCTTTTGGTTTATCCTTTTTGGATTTTGTGAGACCTTTGTGGGTCTTGGGGTCCATATTGAGAATTTTCATACTCAATTCTGCACAGGCTACACCCACACCTTGTTGTGTTTGGTATAGACGACGAACAACACTGACTGAGGACAAGGGTACCCGGACTGGAGGCTGCTCATAGGTGGACATTAGATGAGGTGTACATCAGAGATGACCCCTCGAGTGCTATACCTACCCTTCATGTAGGATCCTTGCGAGTGATCATAGGAGCTATTCAGTTTACTTGTACCTCCCAGTTTTACATGTACTTTTCAGTTTTCCTATACAGTTCAGTTGGGCTTGTATTCCGACCCCTTTTTACTCTCAGTACTCTTTTACTATATAGATTACATTATGCTCTTATCAAGTTTTGTGCTTGGACATGTATGTTCACATGTTATAAAGAAAATGAATTCCCGGTTTTAGGAAAAATTCTTTCCAGATCTAGTTGCTATCCCCTGGCCTATATAAGGAGGGCTTGGGATAGTCACGGCATGTGACCCGGCACGGGCCCCAGGGGATGAGTCGTGTCAACATTTAATTGTGACTACATAAATTAATCTATTAAACATATTTTAATTTATATTGGCACCTATGATACAAATTTTTTACAACTCGTCCACTCAGGGCTCATGTCGTGACTACCCCAAGTCGACCTTCCATAGGCCTGGGCCTGGCGACTAGCACTGAAAGACGTATTCCATAAAACCGAGAAGACATTGCCTTTATATCCGGTAAACACGCATAGCCAAGCACACATAATAATACGAGCGCAAGTAAACTATTTTGTAAAATAGTTTGTATAGTAGAAAACGGGGCCAGAATACAAGCACAACTTGAAAGTACAAGAAAAATAAAAAAGTACAAGTACACTGAAACAGATCCTGTGATCCCCCACAAAGGATCCAACATGAAGGGTACGTACTACTCTCAAACGATCATCTCTATGGTACGCCTCAACTAATTTCAACCTCTGAGCTATCTCCAGTCCTAGTACTATCATCCTCAGTCAACATTGTCCCTCATCTGTACCAAACACAACAAGGTGCAGTCGTATCCCGTGTAGGGGTGAGTATAACAACACTCATTAGGGACCCCGAGACCCTTGATGATCTCACAAAATACACAAATTATAAACCACAAATAATGGAAACAACAGTCAACCCAACTTATTTATATGCCAATACATAAACATAAGTGATCATGTATACCAATATCATTCATGAGGAAGCACAAGGTCCAACTCAAATCCCAAATCTCTAGTGCTCCAAAAAGGAAGATATACCATGATGGTAACACCACAAAGGTATATACCACAAAGGGATGCCCCACAGAAGATTAACACGAAGGTATCACCACGATGGTTTGTACCACAATGGTACACCACACATAATATTACAACAAAAGGTATCACTATAAAGGTAAGTACCACAATGGTATGCCAAACAAGAGATTACCACAATGGTAATGACTCAGCTCACTCCATGTATAACATAGGTATGGTAGTAAATATGATTAGATGTAACTACTAAAACATCTTACTCTGTTAAGAGGCAGACCCACATATGATCCAAAATTGTCAGACCCACGTAGGATCCTAAATCGTTATACCCACATAGTATTCTTGTATTTCATCATACCCACATATTATCCAAGTACAACAGACCCATGAAGGATCCTAGAGTAGTCACACATGGATTCCTAGAGTGGACCCATGTGGGACCCTCAATCAAAGACCCACAATGGATCCTAAAGCATAGACCCACATATGATCCCTTTCTCATATTACAACAAGCTACAGGGTTACCACACTAAGCACAGTTTATACCAAGAGGATCCTCTTCTCAAGTGACTGATCAATACTACAACTACCACGAAGTCCGACGAATAAGTATCACAAAGGACTGCAATGAAAGGGGTCTCAATGAAATAGATTGTTCATCAATCGGATGACCGATCTGAAGTTATTGACCTTTTGTCCCAAGGGCCCGGTTGGGTTCGGGTTTGATCTAGCCCAGTTGTACCCTAACATTATAGAAAACCCAAGTGGGGTATACCAAAAGGACCTTCTCAATCAAAGGTTTCTGGAACTATAGACGTTTCGTCAAACAGATGCTCATAGCTCATGATATGTCTGAATGAACAAAAAGGGTCGAAGTGGGTTCGTTTCCGGTCTGACTCAGTCAGACCGACCTGGCCCGACCCAATTTGGGTCGACCTGAGTCTCTTGGCCATGGGTCTGACCCGGATGGATGGGTTCGGCCCGACCCGCTGTGTCTGGCCCAGCCCACCGGTGTGGCTCGGTCCAGGGTGTGGCGGCTAGCTGGGCTCGTAGTGCAGCAGCCCGCGGTGTGGGGAGACCCATGATGCAGTGGCCAGTGAGTCAGTATGGCCCGCCCTAGCTGGTTGGACAACCTTACCCTCCTCTACATGGCGCATTCGAGCACCGTGCTGTCATTGTTTGCTGGTTCGGTCATCCAACCTCCTTCACCACCATGGCCTCATGCCGCGACTCTTTCCCCTTCGGGAGGCGCAGACGCGTGCCCCCACCACCCCATCGCACGAACGACCTCCTCCCGGCTGCCACTCTTTCTCTTCCTCGGCAGACATGTCGTGTCCATTATTCAGCGGCGCGATCTCGATGCCGCCTTCATCATGGTCGGTCGTGGTGCTAGCCGCCGTTCCTGAGCCCCATCGGTGTTGGTCGCCATCTTCCACCATCAGAAAGAACACATAAAAATGACAAAGTATTTCATGGAGGTCGGGCCATGATTGTTTGGCTCATAACCACCATGTTAGAGTAGTAGTAAGTGGTTTATTATTTCTTGAATCACGAAGAACGTCATGAATGGGTAAGGGTGTATTAAAAAACCAAGCCCAACCTTGTTATTTATTGGAGGATGTCACAAGGAAGAAGTTGATGTTATAGTAGAATGTCTGCATTCATTGCCTCTGTAGGGTGCTTCTGATCAGGGCATGGGGTCGGTTTCTCATTATTCATTGTAGTGTAAGAGTTTTCCCCACAATTATCCAGAGTTTCACTCTTTTTTCCAACACTTCTCTTAAATCCCTCCAAAATGAAATAACCCACTTTTTATATTAAGATTTAATAATTTAATATGAGTTGGCCATTAGTTATCATGATGTTGGATCAAATAAATGGGAGTATGTTGGTATAATTAAATGGGGGGATTAAATTAATGGGTATGTGAAAGGTTTTCCCCCTATTTAGAGGAGTTCGGGTAGTCCCCACCACCATGGATTTGAATTTGTGGTTTTCTAGCTCGGATGGTCCCCACCACCGAGCATTCAATTAGGAGGATAAAAATAAAAGAAAAGTAATTTTTTTTTTATTTCCAAATAAACTGAAAAACTAAATTTCACCATCGTCCTATTACCATCGAGGTGAAAGTCTCTTTAAGCGAATACAGGTGCTACGAGTTCAACGGTGTCCTCAGATTTCAATTCCAATCACCATTTCAAAATTACAAAAACCATCTCACACGTTTACTGAAAATACTCAAAAAAACTTTAGAAATTTATTCTGGGCACACCGGGCCTCAGAATCATGATGTGTCAAATTTTCCGGACTCGTAAAATTCCCATATAATTTAAAAAAATTACATCGAAATTTTGGGTCTTTACAATAGTAGTGAGTTGATCCATGATATTCGTTGATCAGCTCTAACTATCTTTATTGGTGCATATTCATCTCTTTCGGTGTCATTATATATATTTGAGACTATTTTGATTAGTATATATTTCAAATTTCTCCTAATAATTATAATGAAACTATATTTTCAAAGTGGAGATCACTTTAGTAGACTCGAAATCATGAATTGGATAGATCTATTCATGAAATTCTAACTAACATTAAGTATAGGATATGAAATTTTCATTCTGAATCAACACACAACCCAATACCTTCTTCGAAGCATCATTAAATATGATGAAATGTTCTCCACTTTTGGGTAGTGTGAGAATAGTTATAGTGATAAGTATTGTAATTAAATCATTGAATATATCCTCACTTTTATCATTCTAAGAATACTTGACTACTTTCCTAATTATCATAGTAATATGTTTAGACAATCATGAGAGATTTCTAAAAAATTGGAAGTAATATCCAACTATCCCAAGGAAACTATGGATGTCATTCACAAAATTTTTCCTCGACCATCATTCAATCACTTACATCTTTTAAGGGTCCATATATATATATCTCTCATTTCTAATGATGATAATCTATAATAAAGAGGCTTCAGTCATCCATAACTCAAACTTCATATACATTGAAAAAATATTCTCCCATCACAATGTCTTTAGAAAAGTGCTCAGATGTTCCTCATGATCTTATTTGGGTTTGGATTTTATAATAATATCATCTATATCATCTACGAAAAATATGTTGATATAATATATAAAGCCACTATTATTAATTTCCATGAATATTTATAAAGATTAGTGTTCCCAAAAAGCATCTCTATGATATCATAATGTCGGTACATTGCACAAAAAATATAATTGGTGATATCATCCTTCTTCACCCTATATCGATAATATCTAAACAATAGATCCACCTCGGAGAAGTAATGTTCTCCACGTAGATGATTTAAAAAGACCTCAATCCACGGAAAATGATAATTTTTATTTATCATGATCTTTTTGAGCTCATGATAATCAATTCAAAGGAATATTGACCCATCCTTATTCATGATTAAGATGATAGTTTCACCACATGGTGAAAAACATGGGTGTATGAACCCTTTATCTAGGTTCTCTTAAATTTATCTCTTCAGATCATCATGTTCCACAACAACCATCCTACATGAAGTCTTGGATATTTTCAATTCACTAGGTATAATCTTGATTGATAATTCAACCTCTCCAATTGGAGGAAGACTATGAATTCCTCAGGATACACATATGTGTATTCCCACATAATAGGCATGACTTCAGGAATGAAAATTTTCTAAGAATCAATCATTAGAGCTTGATATTCTTTCTCATGGGAAAATAATATAAATGCTTTAGATGAAGGCACTAAATAAGATCACCCCCCCTTCACTTGTGTATAATCACGGGTTAATTCTCCATACACAGAGTGATTTCCTTATTATGGAAATTTAGGTTTGATGAATATAAGGAAATTCAATCCATGCCCAAAATTTTATCAACTTCCATAAATGTTAGTATGATAGGGTTCAATGGGATGTTCATGAAAAACATTTTAAGAGGGTAGGTGTTAGATACTTGTGATGCTGTATTTTTATTATTTTTCATTTTCACTAGTAGCTCTACATCCATGATTGGTGGTGGTGTTTGAATGGTTCTACAAAAAAAGTTTGATATGAAGGAATATGTAGAACTAGAATGAAAATTTTCATTCTCAATTGTTTAATGAATAACTTGAATAAATATAGCCACATAATATTTGGGATCCACCTCTATGGTTTTGATGGAAAAAACTCAACCATACTACATTGGAGGTTATTGGTTGTCTCCAAAAACCATGGGATAAGGACATTGATTTTCAACATTTTTTTTGGAAACATGCAGTTTTATTGATTAACATTTCACTAAGGATTTTTCTAGATAATTATTTTCTAATGACTAATTATCATGTTTGTCCTTTTGGAAAATTTTAGTCATGTGTCATTCATTCCCACACCAAAATCGATTCTTCATTCCATTTAATAAATTTTCTGGGTGTTTCTTTCCATTACATTGACTAGTGGGATCTAGAAATTTCATATCCCCATTGGATTTATCCATCAGAAAACCCAAATTAAACACTAAATCTCTTCTTATCCCTGCGATACACTTGAGATTCTCTGATCTCCATCATGACTTTTAAATAACATCATAAAATTTACTCATCAATTTCAATGTCATGGATCACAAAGGTGATTCGTATACTAGGATTTATCCCACAAAATATGATGTTAAATTTGAATTATGGGGTGAAAAAAATTCCAAAGGCGTATCATGAATGTATTGTGATGTTTTCATAATATTACCAAATAGATTCTTCATCTTTTTTCTTGAGTGTAAGGAAATAACATTCCATGAAGGACATGATTCCTGCACCCATCAGGGTTTGTATATCTATGTGATAGTCGTCACATTTCTCGTTACATTGACTATTTACCTGATTCCTCCAATTTACTACCATTGGAATGAATAAAAGGGAAAAAATATGACAATATTTAAACTATTAAAATATTAAAAAAAAATCAATTAAAAATAAAGGAATAACTTATAAATTATATTTATTTCCTTATCTTATTAATTTCTAGGATTCAGTATATTTTATCCATGAAATATTTCCTAAAATATATAATTTTGAGAATATTTCTATTCCCATAATAATTCGGTATAATGAGATTACGAAATTACCAATGTATATCTATATAAAGGGTTAAACCAGCTGTGCAGTAATGTCCATTGTTGTGTACCAGATAATCTCGAGTCTGGCCCGAAAAAATTTGTCCAAGTTGTTACTCATAAGTATATCATTTCCAGAACCTCATCCACCTATAATATATAGACATAGATATTTTTTTTGATAAACTAAATAATACATTCTATCTTAAAGTTTGGTATTTTTTCTTACACGTAGTCTTATACCTAGGGGTTTTTCAAATATTTTTCTAAACCTAATGCCAAAAATCACTAAATATTTTTTCCAATACCAATTATAACAAGCCTTATATTTATTTAACATTATTATTGGATTTATTCAATCGAATAAAATATTATAAAACCCAAAATAACAACATTTATAGTATATTTTGTAATTCAATAGATTATATAACAACATAAAACATGAAATACATCATCTTTTTTGGAATACTTATTTCTGTGGTCAAAAATATTCTATAGTAATTAAAACTGTCAGGGATAACCTAAGGACAACCATCAAAAAGTGGACAGCTATAAATCCTATTAATTTAATAAAAATGTAATAAGGATATACAAGTAATAAAATAATCATATAAATGTGGCATAAAATATTAGTATTCATAAACATGACAATGATACATGAAAGAACATGATAATCATAATATGGGAAATGTGGGAACAACATAAAACACAAAATAATAATCATATGTTCTAACACCCCAAGATTTCATAGTAAGTTATTTTCATTAATGTAATTCAATTTCTTGCACTACACGCAACACTGAGTTCGTGCGCACCAAAACATAACGAACTATCTGTACAAAAAGTTTTTATAAATTGTATTAACAAAATTTTTAATTTTATATACTTCATATAATTTTAGAATCCATATTATATGTTTCTTTGATATAATATAAGAACAAATTCAAATTTCAGATAAAAGATGTATTTTTAAGAAAATAAAATTTTACGACCTTTTAATGGAAAACCCTTTTTAAAACCAATATTTCACTCTTTTATATATTCAATATAATGAAATTAAATTCTTCTTTAGAATATGGACATAAAATAAATTTGGGATAAATTTTTGGTCCTTTTCAGATAACTTTCACATTTTGATGAATGTTGAAAAATACTAAAATTTAATTGAAAAAATGTTTTTAATAGAAATAATTTATAGAGTTAAATCATGAATTTGAATGGTTTGGAAGTATAATTAGATTATATTTTTATCATTTAATACAATATAGGTCCTTATAAGTAATTTCACATTTAAATTTGACATAAAAACTTGTCAATTTTTTGATGGTTTTTACTTTAAAAAAAACTCTCTTTTTGGTTTTGACAACGGTAATTAATTTTAAATAAATTAACGCTACTTCTAGGTTTATAATTTGGTAAAACAGAACTAATTTTTTAATTAAAAATCTCAAAATTATATTAGGGTTAATTTTTTCTATTTTTCGGAAAACAATTCAATTTTTGATTAATAGTAAAAAAACACGACATTTTTGTTTAAACCGCCTTTTTATATAAATAATTATTTATTTTATTTTAATATATTTTAATTAAAAATAGATAAATAATACCTATATAAGTTCAATATAAATAACTTTAGTCATTTCATAATAAAATTAGATGTATAAAATTTTATTGCACTTTTTACTTTCTTTTACCCATTTTCTAGAGGCATTTACAAATTTGTATAAAACGTAATTTTACCATATTAGAAAATGGAATTTTCAAAATCAGAGATACACTATTAATATCATTATGTAAAATGTGGTTCAATAAGATAAATATATTTTTTGGTGAAATGTAACTTTGGACTTTTATTTACCACTGTTAAAATTAAATAGGGTAATTAAAGGTAAAAATGATATTATAATTACACTAACACATGTACTAATTCAATTGGATAAGTGTAATTCGACAATAAACATACTTAGGAATAATATATGATCATTTAGGTCCACATGGGTTAGACTAGGTAATTAATAATTATTTTATTTAAAGAAGAGTTAAAAGAGTTAAATTCAAAATTTATTAACAAAACAATTTTTAATATATGGTTATAAATAAGATAAATTCGTCTATAAATAATCATTAGAAATATAAAAATATTTATTAAATAAAGTTATTTTAATTAAAAATTTTTGAGATTAAATAATTATATTTATTTATCAAACAATGATGATGCAATAATTAACTTCTTAATGAAATATTAACAAAGTTTATATTATAAATATTAAAACAAATAGAATTTAAATGTTTTTATGCCATAAAAAAAGTTTATAGGTTAAAATGACATGTTTGGGTTGATTAGATAAATTTTTTTAAGTGATAAGTTTTTCTGACTTTCACAATAACCAAATACCAAATAATATCAAGATAGACATAACATAGTTTTTTTAAACTATTATAGTATTGTTTGATATAATATTCTTAAAAATATTAGGACAGGCCAAAGGGTTTGAATAATATTATATATTTCATTAATGAACCAATTTAGGTTCTCTTGGTATTTTAGTTATTTTTATTAAACATATATTGTAAGAATAGAAGAAGACAACGTAAAAGATAAACTATTTATCTAAGAGTTAAATCTAATAGATAAGTTTAAAATGGTAACCTAATTTTGTCTAAAACCTATTGGTTGAGAGGTTATCGACCCAAAGCCACCTTATATTCGAAATAAATCATTTCTGAGTCATTAAAAACCTAAAAGTATTTCATTATAAAATAATATTTCAAGATTTTAATAAAGTGACCCTCACCTCTCTTATAAAAGGGTATGTCCCCTTCTCTTAATTTCACACCTCCAAAGAATTTTGTTTCAGACAAACTCTTCCCAAATATCATCTCAACTTCGCTCACTTAAACCTAGAGATGTTATATTGACCACAAATCCATCCTATGGATACCTTTTGATCAACCCAAAAGGAAACATTCGAAGAAGAGGTAATAATTTTCCCACCATCTTTCTAGTTTTATTCTCCTTCAACATTCGATATATTTTTTATTTTAATACCAAAATATTAAATCCAGTAAATTCTACATACTATGATGTTATTATAAATATTTGACTACTATATTCGTTTTTCTACCCATCCTATAAATGAAAAAGTCACCATACATGTGTATGTATGGCGTACCGTCTCCATGTCGGGGTGTAGTTCATTATTCCAACACGTCATTATTTGGATGGGTATAATAATGAGTATAAATGATGTAACTAATAAATATAACATGTTAATTATTCTTTGTATATGATATAATATCCAATTACAGATGATTTTCTCGTCAATTTAATGATATTTTTTCTCGTGTGCACGTACATCTTACTGTCTCCACGAACGTGATGTGATTCATTCCCCATTGTAATCATTCAAGAATAATATTCATTTTATGATGAAAAATAATATTTAATAACATAATATCATTATGGATATGGATCAAATTCAGCCTATACATAACAAACATGTCTTACGCAAACAAACATATAAAGGAAAACGAATTAGTTAACAACCTAAACAATGATACTACTGAAATATCATTAACAAAGAAATATTAGAAGATCATATATGATATCATATTTATTTATTTGGTTCTATTATAATGTAATAACAATGATTTCACCATTATACAAGAGGTTAAACTATCCTATACTATGAAAATGTATAATGAAATGGGTTTTCATCTCACTTTTATTCCCGTGAGATTTATGCATTATTTGCCACTATTACCTTTTGTGTGGTGTATGAACTACCCATGATATTATTGTTTTCATAATATAAATTAATTTATGAGTATTTACATCATCACTACATGATCCTTCTTTTATGGGGTGTATTTTTCCAATTTCACCAAATCGGTAAGGGAATTTCGAATTTCAATTTCCCCTCTTTCGGTTTTACGCAAACTCCATTGATTACATTACTCCAAGATTTTTTGTGAAATCACTATTTATTTAATAATGTATTAATTTCCACTCTCATTTGTGTAGATATAATTTTTATAAACAAAATCAATCCATTGATAAAATCTCAAATCAACGATATAAACTTGATAATAGTAATTTTAACTCAATTTCTATTAATTGAGTTAAATATCCAAGCCATTGGTGTTGTTTTTACAAGAATATGTGTGAATGTACTCTGATTTATTTACACTAAATACCCAATAATATTTACTATATTCATACATTCCACATATAATTATGTAAATTATTTATCCTTAACCTACAGATACAGTCTTTATAAATGAATTCATCTCAACTTACATTCCATTGGGACTTTTTTGTTGTTATATGCCAATTCACTTTTATTTGGTGTATATACTATGATTTGACATATAATATCATGAATCCCTTTATTCTCATGATCTTATTATGTTTATAGTACCTCAATTATTTGTATTCAAGCATCTCTCATTTGGTGAGGAACTCTAACTAAAATATCATTATAAATGTTTTAAACATTTATTCTTCTAAATATTTATAATTAATGTCCATGATTTAAAAATGGGTTTTAAGGTTTTATGTATATATATGGACATTAATGTTTTAAAATTGAAATTCCTTTTAAATGTTTCAAAGTTGTATGTGACATTTTGGTTCAGAAATCTATTTTAAACAGCTTTTTGATAAATAGTGAGACTTTTAAAAGTTTTCATGAAAAATGGATATTTCTCTCAAAGATTTGTACTGATCATTTTCAACTATGTCAATATCCTTTACGAGATATTTTTCATGATTGAGGTTGATTTATTATTATACAAATGTTCCATACTGTATTGATGGTTTTTGGATATGTTTGACTGTGGATGTGTTATTTTTATACCATTCTTGGTTTGTAGTTAAATTATTGAAATTTCATATGTTAGTTTTAATACTAATGTTTATGTTATGTTAAAAACATTTCATATGAGGAATTCATTAGACATATTATGTGATGGGTGGAGCCCGCTATAGCTTCTCAAAGCATCAGTAGGTCTCAAGAGACAAACTAGTTTCTTGGTAGAATGACATGACAGAATCTTATTTGTAGTCATAGAACAAATCCTTGACTATGTGGTTATGAAGTCTGGAATTATGCATTCCATCATTATGAAATTGGATATTGATAATAAATGAGATTATTTTACAAGTATAATATCCATGTGAATAAAAAAATGGTATTATTTTATTTATATTTCCAATATTATTCTAAATTTTATGTTTAAAAGGATTGTGTTTTATTCTTATACATTGACTTAATTGTTTATTCTTATTCTAGAATGATTATGTTATATTGTTATCTTTACTGATAATCTGAGCACACCCCTTTATATGTTTTATTTTTCCGATGAAGCGAATAAGTATATTATAACTTACCTGCAGTGATAGTCTAATGGATGAATGTGGTCAATGGAGACAATTTTTTTATCATTTTATAATGTACTGTAACGTTAATTTATGTAATCTATTTTCCAAGACTACTAAATTGATCGGTCATTCAATACTTGATTCCTTGTAATCATACCAATGTAATAAAATGATGCACCGACTCTCGGTAACTCGAGTCGAGGCATAACATAGGTCATGGAGAAACCCTCCAAGAACACATGATGGAAAAATTATCATAATGAAATTAGATTCAGTCCGTATCCCAACATGATGTATCATGATTCTAAAATTTACCAAATTCATTGAATTTCCTTCATGGCACACCCGTCACAATAATTTTACTCTCATGCTTAATTGTACCACACTAATCATAAAATAAGGATTCATTCATCATAATAATTTATTCCTCAACGAAGTAGAGTAAAATAAATACATATATTTCCCCAATAAAAAATAATGTATGTATATAGATGATCACCCATGATAGGAAATGATAATGGTATTCACTACACAATTGGTTTTTTGTGTAAAATATCGGTGATATTTTTGTAGCAGAATAAAATCTCGTAGAGATTCATAAAAATGTGTTTATATGAGAGAAATGGGTATATCATCATGTTGAAATAAAAAATTATATAATAGGTACATGGAGAAACATACAACATCATTATAAATTGGAAATATGAGGAATAAGGTAATGAAGAAACATGAATAATGAAAAGAATCAAAACTACAGTTTGGAATGGTAACGAGTACAGATAAAGTATCTTGGGAGTCTTAATGAGAGTGAAAAGAGATATAAAAATTTATATATTATATTTAAATTAAATTAAATATGGGAGAACATATTATAACATATGAAAATGGAATTTAAGAAACTTAACATAAAACTAGTTCTTGAGTGTAAGTGAGAAGGGAGTTGTCTCTGAATACATATCAGCATGGTAATAAGTATAAATAAAGGATAATTGGAGGAATAAAGATTGATAAAGGGCTATCAAATAATGTATATATAAAAAATGAGGTATTTTTTATTTTTAATAAAAAATTAAAATATGAAAAAATTGATATTATGATTAATAACATAAAAAAATTTATTAGTCCAAACGTAGAGTAGAAGATACCTTACAAAATTTTGGCACAATAACTGCTTTGATAAATGAAAAAATGAGATAGGATAAATGATATATAATTAAATTGACACCAATTTTAAATTATTTTATTGATTATAAAAAAATGATAATAAAACTAATCAAAATTATAAAGACTAATTTCAAATAAGGATACTAAATTCCAAGAGAGGATTGTAAGGTTCCCTTACATGGGTGTGTGGATCCAATGAATTGGGAGGGTATTCTAGGTAGACTGGTGGCTCATTTTGAGGAATATAGGTTGTTTAGGGAAGAGCTTGTATGTGAGAAAATGAGTTTTAATAATGTTTAATGGGATTATGGGTGGGTTTATTTATGAAAATATTGGGATTTCATTATTTTTTTTGTTTTAGACTCTATATGAAAAAATATCCAAAATCATAAAGCATACAATGATTTTCCCTATATTTTATTAAAAATTAAAGTGGTATACATTATTTTAAGAAGGAATTTTCCTAATATATTAATATAACTGCCATTATTATGTAGAGTTCAGTCACTCTTTTAAAGATATGAATTTAAAACCATAAGATATATTATAGTTTTTAGAGCTCTCTTAATTTCATTAAAAATTAAATAAAATATACATAATATGACAATATTTTGAAGGTAAAACGCTTATTTGGTATTGGATCCCATTTATACTAATTATTACATCCCTTTTGGGACATTGTGATGTTCTAATACACCATATATAATTACACATTATTTCATTATTACACAAAAATTCAACTGTCTCATTAAATTTTGAAAAATTATGCATTTGATAATATCTACATTATAATTACAAAAAAAATATTCTCTATATATATATATTAAAAATAACCTAATATTATATTTTAAAATAATAACATGCATTTATTGAAAATTAAATTTATTTTTACAATAAAAGTTTTCAAACCCTTATAAAAATGACATTAGACTTTATAAAAATAACATGATAAATTATATTTTCTAAACATTATTTATATTATTTTATTAAAAAATATTATTTATATAAAAAATACATTGAATCATGATAATAAATACCTTATTGAATTTGATTGTTAACCAAAAATACTATTATTGTTTTATTATTTCAAAATAAATATTATTTTTAAAGTATAAATAAAAAATTGAACATGTATTCATAATTTGATTAAAAATAATTTACATACCCATAATGCAAGGGCCTTAATACATTTCCCTTTATCACAGTCGAATACAGAATAAGTGTAACATGCCTGATGGTTGGACATTCATGGGGCGGTTCAATGAACATGGTTTGGGCCATGATCTTCATGAGCTTGAACATCTCACATTAAGTTTTTGATGCTTTAGTTGTTGGATATCATCTTGGGATTGGTTGAGTGAAAATCAATGAGATTCTATCTGCCTCGAAATTTCTGAAAAATTGGATTCGTAGGGTATGATCCAAATTGTTGAGGCCATAACATATTTTTTTATTTTAATTGGATTTTGAAAAATATAAATTTATACAAACCATGTGATAACTTCTAAACAACTATATTATCTATAGAGAATTTAATTAATGTTATTTAAAATACAACTAGATATAATAACATTATAATTTCATGTGTATTCTATATCAATATTTCAAAATAATATATTTTATTAAAATTTAAGGGGAATATAATTTATAATAGTACCGGTCATTATAATAATGAAATTGGGGTTAAATTATACTACTTTATAAAGTCCTCAAACTTAATATATATATGATAATAACTATATCGTGATCAAATTACCGGTTTATACATTAATGAACTTGTAATATTTCATTGTGTATAATTATCAATTGTATCTTATTAGGATACGATGTATACTTCATTGTTTGGGAGAAGTATATAGAAATATCATTATAAAGAATTTGGTTCGCTCAAAATATATACTCCTCATAATTATGGTTAGACATAGAGGACCATTAATAGTCGATATAAATTTTGAGATCCTTCCCTATTGATTTTAGAGGATCTTGATATCAATACCATATTTTGGTGTAATTTTATTATAATACTATCATTCATTACAGTAATCAGATTTATCATTATGAATTCATTTATGTTTTGAAAAAAAGAACTCCAAATTAAAACAATAAATTTTGGATAAGAAATCTATTGGGAACTAATATATATGAGGTTATATAAGATAATGTTACATCCAATAAACAATGTAAAAGTGAATATTAGAATAAAAAAAAGTAATGTTGAATGTTGATGGAATGATTTAGAGTTTGATGTTGGATAGAATGTATTCATGTGAATATATACATGGAAGAGGGAGATGAGATTTGGAATGATGGTAAAAATAAGACCAAAGTATATTGAACATTTTTAAATCATTGATTGTATTAGGATAGTAGATAATTGATTGGTGCTTCCACAAAATATCTCTCATGTTTATTGTGATTTCCATATATATCTCCCAATGAATTACATAATTGATCCTTCACATGTATTGAACACATTAGATTTAATTATGGGGAAATAACATTCTTATGAATAACAATATTTTTAGGTTTTGGAACATAGATAAAAAGTGATACAAAACAATACCACTCTCCTTGTCAATATTTTGTGTTGAATCCATGAATTAGAGGAAGCTCTCTTAGAACCTATGGATTTATAAGGCAATATTTTCCTCATATATTTATATTATAGTGATTAATTTAAACGGTGAAAATAATTTTATGGGCGTTATATTTTAACACCCTTATATGATTTTGAAATATTTCTATTAAAATGATTTGATTTCCATGTTATCATGGGAGACACGTAACATAGAGTTTAAATGAACCATGATATAAAATTAAAATATCATCACCTAGCCGTTGATTGATAGGTATCAATATGAACTACTAAATTATAAAAAATAAATGGTAATATATGTATAAAATTAATTCTATGTTTATCAACAGGTTATAAATAAAAATAAAATTTAAGTGAAAGAGAAAAGTATATTTTTTTTAAAACATTTCCATGATTGTAATGTATTTTTATCTTAATAAATTAAATTAAAACTTTTTCGAAAACTGTTTTAATTATATTTATATATAATTTACATTAAACTCTTTTTAAAACAATCATTTTTATACATATTGTGTGAATAAATCTATTTTATGAATGAAAATGATTTAAAAAAACAATTTCTCTCACATTTTGTGCACATATTTTAAAATTAACTTAGTACATATATAAATATTGAAATAAATAAAATTAAATTCCATTTTAGAATTAGGAGGTACAATTTTGGTATATAGTCCCCTTTATTTTTAGTTAATATAAATTGTTATTTTTGCCAAATTTATCACCTTGGTAAATGGTAAATCGGGTAAATATTGATAAAATATTAGGGATAAAGACATAATTATTCATGAAATTTTTTATTCTCTAAATATAATTAGACAACTAACACCTAATTCTATAAATTTAATTATTTAGTAAACTTTTATCATTAAAACATGTTATATAATATTTAAATCATAGAATGTTACAAAATTTCATTGTACTTATTTTTAATATCCCTTATGAATCCACATAGGGATAAACGTATGTTATGAATGAGTATACTTTTTTATTATGAGAATAATTAAATTATTTTAATGATATAATATGATTTTTAATTTTTAATAATTATATAATGACCTTAATTACTTATGCAATAATGAAGCAGTATGTATCCATTTAAAAAATATAATAAATGACATAAAAAATATAAAAAGTGGCATATTATGAATAATTTAATATGACATAACTATTTTATAGATATATAGGAAATATTATAGAGGTTTGAAAAAATTTCATTTAAATTAACCATTTCTATTTATGTAATTAATTTTTTCTTAAACGAATATGGTAATGATTTAAAATGACAATGTATTTTCAAAATAATATTTAATAAAATTATTTAAACGAAATAATAATTAGTAAATAATATAATGTTAATATTATATTATTGAAAATGACTTAAATTAAAAACTCATTACCTAATTTTTTCCATATATATAAATATTACCACTATTTAATATTGAAAAATGTGTTACCATAGTTAAAATTATTTTGTGTTAACTAATGTTAAATCAAAATTATAAAATTTAATATTACTCAAAAAATTATAAAAAATATATTTTTTGATGGTACTAAAACCCTATCCTACCTTATATAAGATTAATTTTTTTTATACATTTGTAATGATAATGAATTTATTATAATTTTATAATTTTATAAATTACAAAATTTACGCTCACCTCAATTATAAAAATAAACCAACTTCTTCACTTCATCATACAACATTGTTCCTTCCATATGATCCTAAATCTACCTATTTATATTGTAAATTTCCATATTCACATTCTATAGGTCCTTATCTTCTCAAAATATTCTCCCAATAAACCTTTATTGAAGATCTAAAGGAGATTTGTCAATGTAAAGGATGCTATAGCGAGTTCGAAGGTGAACTGAAGGTAAGGGTTTTTTTTTCAAAATCACATTAATATCCAAAAGTATTTATGTTAGGTACACTAGTATGAATACCCTATAGGGGGGGGGGGTGAATCAGGTTTTGGTGGATTAAAATTTTCTCCCTTTTGGATATTGTTTCGTTGTTATAAGAAATTCAATTTTCTCTTCCACCCATAGAAATATATAAGCCAAATATAAAATCATGCACATGACACAATGATTTCTACTTGGTTCACCCTCACTGGGATACGTAAATGTATAATACCACGACAATGTACTGATGTACCAAATTAATTAAGGCTCCCAACCAATAATGAGTTCAATGTTTGGGCTAGATCTTCTAATCCCAGGCTCACTACCATTACATGGTTCAGGGTTTGCTCACTGCATTCCCAAGTGTCACTCCCTATGTCTCATTCTTGGGCTCACTACTAGTGGAAAGGGTCACCATATTCCTATTTCTTCGCAAACTGCTATTGGAAAATAATCCACTCACAATTTATCAACATATAGGTCAAATACTATTTATTGACATGTATGTCCCTTCATTTTCTTGAATTCCTTCATCCTCTACTATAGGTAGACTCTCTTTTGAATTTATGTTTCCCCCCAGATGAATTCCACCTTCTCAAGTACTTTTAGGTACCGGAAAAAACATTCGAAAACTAAATTGATGTATTTGAAAACTTCCTTGTGAAAATAATGACACAAGTTTTTTCTCCTACATACAGTGAACAGGTTTTGGTATGCGAACCGCCTTCTCTGTGTACTACTGCCTCTTCCGCAAACCTCTCATCATCTGAGGAATGCCTCTTCCTCCGCGATTGAGTACCACTATCGCGTACCAACTCCGTGAACCTCCTATTTGAAATCCCTTTAGTCCGCGTACTGCTCTCTGTTCGTAGACATCCTTCACATCCCAGTATCAGAGTTCCTCCTCCGTGTACTGGAATACGTTTGTGGGTTATGAATCCCCAAAAAAACCATCATTGAGAACAACTATCGCCTTTACGAACCTCTTCAGCCTTCACGAACTTCTTTTATCCTTTTTGAACATACTTCAGCCATTACCAAAATTCTGGGGAAAAATATTCCCTCTAATGTAGTTAAATTTCTATAATAAACAGTGGGATAAGCATTTCATATATAGGAAAATATAACTGCTTAATCTGCTAAATCAAGATTTACTATATCTTGATTCAATATATCCCCCACTATATATTGAATATTCTACCACCGAGAACATCAATCCATCTGTGAACTATTTTCCAATGCTCACCACGTACCGCCTTTGCTCCTACACGATCAAACTCCTCCACTGACACCAAGACTACAACATACTGCATCGTTGCTTTACAACAATTTTTTTGGTTCAGTGTACCTTATCTCTGTACCATTCCCACTAACTAGTGTACGACAACATACCATTCTCAAAAATGGTATTTAATCCATGTCTCGTGCTCCACATTCCACTTCCTTTGCCGAAATGGTACGTGAACTGATTCCATAATGAAAACATTCTCAATGAGCCTGGACTAAAATGTAAATTATTTTATACTTATATGTGTATGCCACAATTCCATATCATATGAAAAATATTATGAACCCATTGTTCATGTTCTTTGATTACTTTTATGATTAATGTTCTTTGAACTAAAATTATTTATTCCATGAATTATGATTATATTAATTGTTATGAAGGATATGGTTTTCAAATGTTATGATCATGTTATTATACCCTTATAGTGAGGTTATACTTATTTGACCATTAATATCTCTATTATTTACCTCTTGTGAGTATCTTATCTTACCCTTGTCTTATGTATCATTTCCAAAGGTTATGGAGAATTATATTATGTATAACAAGTCTAAGAAGTGTACTAGTTATGCTGAAATATTTGGAAACCAATTTGGGTATTTTTTTAACAAATATTTGATTTGTCCTATTATCCAACCAAATTGAAAATAATAATCTTGGGAAAGGATTATTATAATATATAAAGAATATTGATTTTTTAGATGAAGAATAAAAGTATAAAAATTGTGGATAACTATATATAACTTTTGATTATCTAGGATATAATTGTATATATCATATTCTAAATGGAATGAAATTGTGATGATGGTAAATCTAAAATCATAATTCTTGATGTTTAGGGAATACAAGGTTTCCTATTATTTTCTTTTATAGTCACCAATGCATGGGATCTTCCAACACTTGTTGTGTCTTATGTACACTACATGAATTTTTACTATGTCCCAAGTGGGCCCAGGGAAGGTGGATCGAATTTTAGTTATACATGATGTGGATTGTACAAGATACCTCATTTGGTAGTAGTCCCCTCTTTGTAGTATGTTTACTTATTTTAAAAATTTTGTGGGATAGTATTTGGATGATTATGTATGGTGTCGGTGGGACAGAGATGTGTGCATGCATAAATGCACCTTAGGATAAGGCCTCCCATGTGTGTTCCATGCCTACCCAGTGCTTGTCAATAGACCCTGGGATATTTTATATGGTCTTGGGGTGTTAAAATTAGATTATCACTCACCATATGGGCCTCGTTGTGTCCCAGAAATAAGAGTTGTATGAGATAAAATTATTCTTATGATATGATTTTGGAAATTGTATATTATTACAGTTGTTTTGGGAATTAGAGAAATGGTTTTAATGTGTTTCATGTTCAGTTAATTGGATATGGAATCCAATGTTTTTGTGTTTGATGATGTATCCATTCAACACGACTCTGATAACAAAACTATTTATTTGATACATATAGGAACTATTTGTAGGAAAAAAATAGAACATGAAACATATATGAATGGGTTGTGGTTTCAAATTCCACTTTCTTTCAGTTCCTTACACATAATATTGACCATAGAAATTTTCAATTTCAGGTTTTTTCAATGAAGGATTATAGATAGTATTAGGTAGTAGGATCACACGGTTGATCCACCTATTGTAGAGGCATTGTTATAGGGAGATATTCAGAAGGTGGTACCTTCAGATTGTTTTTAAGTACATACACCACTCTTAAAGCCTCATGTTTCACCAAAAGTACCAATTAATTGGAAACATATGTTGTGTTCACATCATGAGTTTTATTGGAAATGACCCCTTAGGTTTCTGGGTGTTATATACCCCCATGTAACTGATGATTGGATTGAGGAAGTTACCTTTTATTTTCAATATGATAGAACACATCAAGGATAGATGGTGGTCATTAATACGTGCCTTCTTCATGACATAGTAGGTTTATAGTGAGTTTGGGGACTCTATCATATGAAAAAAAGAATCATTAATAGAAAATGTATGATAATTTTTTAAATGATCTACTCTGAAAAGATGTTGAGAATGTTTTGTATATTAGATATTTTGCAACATCTAAAGGGAAATACGAATGTTGTTGAGTATGCATAGAGGCTTAGAAAACACTTAATATAATATATATGGATATATTTCTACATGCACACTTATGGGAAAAATCATCCATGAGTGGTCTCTTAATATATATATGGGCTAGTTTGATACCTCTTTTCCTTCCTTCCTATGCCAGGGTTCGAGTGTGTGATTTAGTGTTTGAGAGATTATTTTCTGAGTAATCTATGTTGGTGCTGGTATTTGGTAAAAAATGGTTGATATTTGAATTTCAGGTCACCGATGTCAGCTACAGGTATCTGAGGATGTGATATGCTTTATGTGAAGAAATGGGGATAAATTTTATATAATTTAGGGATCTATTGATGATTCTAGTTAGCCAAGGGAAAGGCAGCGTTACTCTTTTTATGACTAGGGACACACATCCTTTGACTTTTTTAATATCCTTGATTATGAGAGAGAGATATTGGATGGGCCTTCTTGGTTGAGGTAGAAGTTTGATTATAGAGGCCCATATAGTGGAAGATGTAGTTGATGACCGAGGATAGTAGGTGGAAGAACAGGTAGGTCAATTTTTTTAATTTCCACCACAACACTAGGTGGTCTAATCAAGCTAAGGGAGTAAATGTTCAAGGATAAAGAAAAATATATATAGTAGAGGCATATATCATAGAGGCTATTGGGATTACTATTTCTATGATATATTACTTTTCAACCATATCTATAGTATTGATATGCATAAGTATGAGACAAACTATTTTTTATACATCCCTTATTTGAAACCTAGAGATAACATTTCAGAATGTTTCTAAACAATTTAACATAGATACTCTTATTGGGGAGAACTTGTGGTCACACAATTGTTCTAAAAAATGTGAAATGAATTGTGGAGGAGAGAGATTAATTTTGGATATCATTTTAGTAGTGATGAAGTCATATGACATCATACAATATATAGAATGACTATACAATATTAATCCATAGATTTACTATATCAGGTGGAGGGTGTAGTTTGTATGAATATATTGGATGGATTATTCCATTAATGGTGATAATGAAAACCATTAATTTCAATATGAGTGTAACGTCCCAGGTATTGTTAGAAAAAGACTCCTTCATATTTATTATTATATATGAATTTCATTGTTATTTTAAAAGAAATGGTACTATAGGTTCAATAATGTATATGAAAATATAAACATTAGATTCTTCAAAAAAACGTTCATTTCATGAAAAACTGAGTTATATCGAACAATAATATATCATGGTTATTAATATTTAATATGTATATTTTTACTCCATTTAATGGACGAGTTCCTTTAAAACTAAATTTTAACACATTAATGATTTTTATATGAGAAAATAATCTTCAATTTTTGAAAAGTTATATCAAAATATACTTAGGGTTAATTCTAGGTATTTTATGTGATGTTTCAATTTTTTTTGAGTAATAGTGAAAGACATTGAATTTTATTTGAAAACAACATTTTCTTATTATTTTTATTTATAGGTCAATATTATTTTTATTTGGTTTTAATTTATAATTAAAATAATATTATATCTTTTAAATCAATTTAGGTTATTTGAATCAATATCAAATTGAATTTTTATATAAAAATATTTCAAAATTTTGTACATTTTAACATCAAAAACTAGTTTTTTATTCCCATCTACAGGATTAAATATCAATTAATTCCTTTCAAATTTTTAATTTTAATTTCAAAAAAATATTTCCTTATTTTTAATACAAATTATTTACAAGGTATAATATGTTTATCTTTGTTTTTTGGATAAAAATTAAATTTTTAACAACTAAAATTAATTATAATGATTAAGGAGAATTTTGATTACATAATAGATAAAATTAAATATTAACGGGGAAAATTTACTAAGAATTGTAAAAATTCATTTTATAGAAATAATTTTTCCAAATAACATATTGGGATGAATTTAGTTCATTATTTTTGGCACATTCCTTGGAGGTTGTTGGTTGTCTTGAAAAACAATGAGAAAAGGCCATTGATTTTAATTGTTTTTTGGTAACTTGTAGTTGTACTAATTAACTTTTCACTAAGGATTTGTTCGGAGAATTATTTTCTTATATCTTATTATAGAGGTTATACTTTTGGAAAATTTTATTCATATGCCATTCATTCCCACACCTAAATCGATTATTCATTACATTTAAGCAATTTTGAAGGTGATTTTTTCCATAACATTGACTAGTGGAATGTTGAAATTTCATAGAACCATTGGATTTATCCATTAGAAAACCCAAATTAAACACTATATTACTCTTTTTATCCCCATGATACCCTTGAGATTCTCTGATCTCCGTCATGACTTTTAGGGAACATCATAAAATTTACTCACAGATATCAACATCATAGATCACAAAGGTGATTCCTATACTAGGATTTATCCGAAAAAATATGATGTTATCTTTGAATTAAGGGGTGAAAAAAATCCAAAGGCGTATCATGATTGTATTGGGATGTTTAAATCATATTCCTAAATAGATTCCCCATCATTTTCTTTAGTGCAAGTAAATCACATTCCATTTTAAGATGAAGAGCGTGAGTAAAATATTTATAGATTTTTTTTTCTAGAATTCCTTCTACTCCATCACTCCACTATAATTCTAAGGATTCATATTCATGATCAATTTCCACCACTGATCAGCTTCTCCTTCCATAAGATAAACATCCATGAGTACCTTCTCTTATTTGGGACATTGGAAGATAAAGAAGATCTTCTCAATGGAGTTGATCCATTGTACCATAATTTTGGGATCCGATGATCTATTGAATGTAAGAGGCATTGGTCACAGAAATCACTAAATAAATTTTTTTTCTCTTATTGGGGTATAGGATGATCCACCTGATCTATTTTTTGATTATGATCAGGTGTTATCTAAGAGATTATTTGCATGAAGTTCATTATTCTTACTCCCATCGAGGTTTGTATCTCATTGGGACAGTCATCACATTTCTCATCACATTGACTATTTACCAGATTCCTCCTATTTCCTAACATTGGAAAGAATAACAGAAAAATAAATATGACTATATTTAAACAATTAAAATCAAAAAAATAAATCCGTTGAAAATAAAGGGATACCTTTTAAATTTTATTTATTTTATTATCTTATTAATTTCTATGCTTCAGTATATTTTAACCATTAACTATTTCCTAACATATATAATTTTTAGAATTTTTCTATTCCCATAATAATTTTGTGTAATGGTATTATAAAATTACTAATGAATATACGTATAAAGGGTTAAAATAGGTGTGCAGTGATGTCCATTGTCGTTTTCCAGGTTATCTTGAGTTTGGCCCGAAACAATTTGTCATATTTTTTACTCATAGGTACATCATTTACAGAACCTCATCCCCTTGTAATATCTAGACATATATATTTTTGTATAAACCAAATAATATATACATACTTAAAGTATGTTATTTTTTCTTACATGTAGTCTTACACTTAGGGGTTTTCAAGATTTTCCTAATCCTAATCCGAAAAATAACTAAACATTTTCTATAATAAAAACTATAACAAGCCTTCTATTTAATTTACATTATGATGGGATTTATTCAATTAAATTAAATATTATAAAACCCAAAATTACAAGATTTATAGTGTATTTGGGAATTTGATACATTATATAATATCTTAAAACAAGAAATACATCATATTTTATGAAAAAAATTTATGTGTTAAAAATTTTCTATAGTAATTACAACTGCAAGGGATAACCCGAGGACAAAAACTAAAAAGTGGAGATCTATAAATCCTAGTAATGGAATAAAAAGGGAATAAATATATACATGTTATTAAATAATCATATAAATGTGGCATAAAAATATTAGTATTCATAAACATGATAATGAGACATGACAGAACATGATAATCATAATAAGGAAAATTTTGGAACAACTAAAATCACAAAATCATAATCATAGGTTCTAACACCCCAAAATTTCATAGTAAGTTATTTTCTTTAATGTAATTCAACAACATATGATACACGCAACACCAATTTCGAGCACACCAAAACTTACAAAACTAGCAGTTCAAAAAGCAGTTATAAATGGTATTAACTGAATTTTGAATTTTATAAACTTCATATAATTTTATAATCCATATTATGTGTTTGTTAGACATAATATAAGAACAAATCCATTTTTTTAGATAAAAGATTTTTTTTTCAAAAAATTAAATTTTACCACCTTTTAATGGAAAACCCTTTTTAAAACCAATATTTGATACTTTTATATATTCAATTTAATGAAATTAAATTATTCCTTAGAATATGGACATAAATTTTTTTTTGGATAAATTTTTGGAAATTTTCATATAACTTTCATATTTTGAGGAATGCTAAAAAATACAAAATTTTAATTGAATTTTTTTTAATAGAAATAATTTGTAGTGTTAAATTATGCATTTGAATGGTTTGTAAGTATAATTATATTATATTTTTATCATTTAATACAATGTATCTCATTATAAGTAATTTCACATTTAAAATTTACTAAACCCATGTCAATGTTTTGGTAGTTTTTACATTTTAAAAACCCACTTTTCAATTTTGACAATAGAAATTAATATTAAATTAATTAATGAAACTTTTAGGCTTTGAGTTTGGTAAAATAGAATTCATCTTTGAATTTGGAATATCAAAATTATATTAGGGTTAATTTTTGGTATTTTTCTGAAAACATTCATTTTTTATGAATAGTGAAAAACACGACATAATTGTTTAAAACTACCTTTTTATTTAAATAATTATTTATTTCATTTAAATTTATTTTTAGTAAAAATATATATTTAATACCTATATAATTTCAATATAATTAATATGATACATTTTATAATAAAATTAGATGTATACAATTATATTGCACTTTTCTTACTGTCTTTTACCCATCTTTTAGGGGAATTTGCAAATTTGTATAAAACATAATTTTACCACATATGTGAATTGAATTTAAAAAATATGAGATAAAATGTTAATATTAGTAAATAAAATGTGGTTCATAAGATAAAAATATTTTTTGGTGAATTGTAACTATGGATATTTATTTACCACGGTTAATATTAAATAGTGTAATTAATTGTAAAAATGATATTATAATTACCCTAACACATGTTCTAATTCTATTGGATAAATTAAATTCAACAAAAAACAACCTTAGGAATAAAAAATGATCATCTAGGTCCACATGGATAAGATTAGTTCATTTATTATTATTTTATTTTTAGAAGAGTTAAAAGAATTAAATTCAAAATTTATTAACTAAACCATTTTTAATACTGGGTTATACATAAGATAAATTCATCTATAAATATTCATTAGAAAGATAAAAATATTTTCTAAATAATTGTATTTTATTTGTAATTATTATATATTAAATAATTAAATTTATTTATGACACAATGATGATGCAGTAATTAACTTCTTAATGAAAAATTAAAAACGTTTATATTATAAATTTTAAAATAAATTGAATTTACAGGTTTTGATGCCATCCAAAAATTTTAAAGGTTACAATTATATTTTAGGGTTGATTAGATAATTTTTTTCATATTTATAAGGTTTTTATGACTTGCACAAAAACCTAATACCTAATAGTATCAAAATTGACAAAAATAAGTTTGTTAAAAAAGTAAGATATTATAAGTTGATATAATTTTCCTAAAAATATATAGTTCGGCCAAAGGGATTGAATAATATTATATATTCCATTAATGAACTACTTGAGGTTCTATTATAAATTTAGAGTATGTTTATAAAACACATAGTGTATGAATACAAGAAGACACAGTAAAAGTTAAACTATTTATCTAAGAGTAAAATCTAATGGATAAGGTCAAAATGGTAACCTAAAATTGTCTAAAACCTATTTTTTGAGAAGATATCAACCCAAATCCACCTTATCATGTAAATAAATAAATTTTAATCCATTAGAAACCGAAAATTAGTTTATAATAAATTAATATTTCATGCCATTCCTAAAGTGACCCTCACCTCTCTTATAAAAGGGTACATCCTCTTCTTTAATTCCACACATCCAAAGCATTTTATCTCGTCCATACCCTAACCAAATATCTTCCCAACTTCCCCCAATTAAACCTAGAGGCATTACATTGATTATAAATCCAACATAAGGATACATTTTGATCAACTCAAAAGGAAACACCCGATGAATAGGTAATAATTTCCCCACACACTTTCCAGTTCTATTCTCCTTAAAATTTCGCTTTATTTTTTATTTCCCTACCAAAATATTAAATCCAGTACCTTTAACATACTATGATTTTTTTATAAATATGTTAATTCCATATTTTTTATTCTATCCCTCCTATAAATTACAAAGTCACCATACATGTGTTCGTACAGATTACCAACTCCATGTTCTGGCGTAGTTTGTTATTCAAACACATTATTATTAGTATGGGTATAATAATGAGTATAAATGATGTAAATAATAAATATAAAATGTTAATTATTCTTTATATATGATATAATATCCAATTACAGATGATTTCACCATCAATTTAATGATATTTTTGCTCAGGAATAAGTACATCTTACAGTATCCACGAACGTGATGAGATTCCTTTCCCATCGTAATAATTCAAGAATAATTTTCATTTTATGATTAAAAATAATGTTTAAGAACTTAATATAATTCTTTTTATGAATAAAATTCCACCTATACATACAAATCATGACATAATTAACATAACATATAAAATAAATATGAATCATTTAATAACCAAAACAATGATACTACTGAAATATCATGAACAAAACTATATTAGAAGACCATATATGATATCAAATTTATGTATTTTGTTCTTTTTTAATTTAAAAACAATTATTTCACCATTATACACAAGGTTAAACTATCTTATACTATGTAAGAGTATAACGTAAGGGGTTTTCATCTCACTTTTATTCTCGTGATATTCAGGAAATATATTCTACTATTACCTTCTATGTGGTGTATATACTACAAATGATTGTATTGTTTACATAATATAAATTAATTTATGGGTATTTACACCATCATTTCCTACTTCTTATTTCATGGGGTTTATGTTTCAAATTTTACAAAATCGGAAGGGAAATTTCAAATTTCAATTTCCACTCTTTTGGTATTATAGAAACTCCATTGATTAAATTACTCCAAGATTATGTAGAAAATCAATTTTAATAAAAATTTAGTAATTTCCACTCCCCTTTGTGTGGATATACGTTTTATAAACATAATCACTCACTCGATAAATTCTCAAATTATCAATATAAACTTGATAAGAGTAATTTTAACTCAATTTCTATTCATTGAGTTAAACATCCAAGTCATTGGTGTTGTTTTTACAAGTATATATGAGAATTTCCTCTAATTTATTTACACTGAATATCCAATCATATTGACTATATTTATATTTTTCACATATAATTATGTAATTTATTTATCCTTAACCAAATAATAAAGTCTTTATAAAAAAATTCATCTCTACATACATTTAATTGAGACTTGTTTGTTGTTATACGCCAATTCACTTTTAGTTGGTGTATATACTGTACTTTGGCATAGAATATCATGAATCACATTATTCTCATTCTATTATTATGTTTTGAGTACCTCAATTATTTGTATTAAAGATTCTCTCATTTGGTTAAGAACTTTAACTAAAATATCATTTTAAATGTTTTCAACATTTATTCTTCTAAATCATTCTTATTAATTACCATGTTTTAAAAAAGTGTTTTAAGTTTTTATTTATATACATGAACATTAATTTTTTCAAATTGAATTTGATTTTAAATATTTCAATGTTTTATGGGAAATTTTGATTCAAAAATCTATTTTAAACAGCTTCTTGATAAATAGTGAGACTTTTTAATGATTTCATGAAAAATAGACATTTCTATCAATGATTTTTACTTATCATTTTCAACTATGTCAACAGACTTTATGGGATATTATTCTTGATTGAGGTTGATTTATTATTATACAAATCTTTTATACTATATTGAAGGATTTGTGATATGTTTGAATGTGGACGTGTTATTTTTATACCATTCATGGTTTATAGATAACGTATTGAAATTTTATATGTTAGTTTTAATACTAATATTTATGTTATTCTTATTTCATTTCATATGAGGAATGAACTGGAATTAGTATGTGATAGGTGGATCCCTCTATAGCCCCTAGATTCATCAGTAAGTCTTATTAGACAAACTAGTATCTTGGAATAAGGCCATGAAAAAATCTTATTTGTAGTCTAGGAACAAACACTTCACTATGTGGTTATGATGTCTAGAATTATGGAATCATTCATTATGAAATTGGATATTGAAAATTAATGTTATTATTTTACTAGTATCATATCGATGTGAATAAGTAATTGGAATTATTTTATTTATCTTCTCCATATTCTGCTAAATTTTAAGTATAAATGGCTTTTATTTTAGTCTTATACATTGCCTTAAATGTTTATGATTATTATGGAAAGGTTCCACTATATTGTTATCCTTACTGAGCATCTAAGAACACCACTTTCTACATATTATTTTTCCAAAGATGCAAAGAAGTATATAATGACAGACCTGCAGTGATAGTCTAAGGGATGAATGTCGTCAATGGAGACAATGTTTTTTTTTGTTTTTCAATTTATCATGTAATATAACATTCATGTATATAATCTATTTTCCAAGACATCTAAATAGATCAGTCAATCAGGACCTGATTCCTTGTATTCATGCCAATGTATTAAAATAATTCCCCAACTCTGGGTAACTCGAGTCAGGGCGTAACATAGGTTATGGATAAACCCACCAAGAACACATGGTGGAAAAATTATCATAGTTGAATTAGGTTCAGTCTCTCTCCCAACATGATGTATCATGATTCAAAACATTACCCAATTCACTAAAGTTCCTTCATGGCACACAAATCACAATAATTTGACTCTCATGCTTATGTGTGCCACGCTGATCATAAAATAAGGATTCATTCATCATAATAATTTATTAAGCTATGATGGAGTGAAAAATAAATACATATATTTACCCAATAAATATTAATGTATGTATATTGTTGATCACCCATGATAGGAAAAGGGAATAGTATTCACTACACAATTGGTTTATCATGTAAAATTTTGGTGATATTTTTGTACCAGAATGTCATCTCGTAGAGATTCATAAAAATGTGATTATCTGACAGAATTGGGTATATCATCACGTTGTAATAAATCATTCTATAACAGGAATATGGAGTATCATATCCCATCATTATAAATTGTAAATATAAGGAATATGGTATTAAAGAAACATTAATAATGAAAAAAAATCATAACTACAGTTTGGTATGGTAATGAGTGTACATAAAGAATCTTGGGAGGCTTAATGAGAGAGAAAATATATATTCAAATTTATACATTATATTTAAATTAAATTATATATGTATGAACATATTATGGAATATGAAAATTTAATTTAAGAGACGTAACATAAAAGTAGATCTCGATTGTAAGTGAGAAGGGAGACGTCTGTTAAAAAATATCGGCCTGGTAATAAGTATAAATAAAGGATAATTGGGGGACTAATGAATGAAAAAGGATATCTAATAATTTATATATAAAAAGTGAGGTAATTTTTATTTTTTATAACAAATTCCAATAAGAAAAAAATGATATTAGGAAACATAATAGAAAAAAAAATTTGGTAAAAAGTTTGGCACAATAACTACTTTGATAAATGAAGATATGAGACAAGATAAATGATATATAATTAAATTAACAAAAATTTTAAATTATTTTATTGATTATAAATGAATTAAAATACAACTAAATGAAATTATAAAGACAAATTTCAAATAAGGATACTAAATTCCAAGAGAGGATGGTAAGGTTCCCTTATATGAGCGTGTGACACAAAAGCATTGGGAGGGTATTCTAGAGAGACGGGTGGCTCCTTTTGAGAAATATAGGGTGTTTATGGAAGATTTTGGATGTGATAAGATGAGTTTTACTAATGAAGAATGGGATTATGGGTGGGTTTATTTATGAAAAAGGGGGGGTTTTATTATTATTTGGGTTTTAGACTCTCACTACTACAAACACGACCTTTATCAGCGCTAGAAATGGCCTTTATCAGCGCTAGAAAAGCGCTGATAAAGCCAGCGTAGATAAAGGGGGGGGGGGGTCCCCTTTATCAGTGCTCCGAAAAGTGCTGATATAGGACCCCTTTATCAGCGCTAAAAAAAGCGTTGATAAAAGTACCCCTTTATCAGCGCTTTTTTTAGAGCTGATAAAGGGGTCCTATATCAGCACTTCCTTTATCAGCGCTTTGGTTTTAGTGCTGATAAAGGACCCTTTTATCAGCGCTTTTAAAAAAGCACTGATAAAAGTAAAAAAAATTAAAAAATTAAAAAAAATTTAAAAAAATTTAAAAAAATTTAAAAAATTTAAAAAAAATTTATAAAAAATTAAAAATACTGCCAATCAGGGGGGGGCTTTTATATCACTTGAACGGTTTTACAATGTTTTTTGGCCCCTATACAACACCCCACACACCCCACGCACCCCCCTCCACCCTTTAACAGCGCTTGCTCCAATATTCCCAATGCGCGCGCACCCCTGCCTCCACCAGGATTTGAACTCGAGACCCCCCCCCCCCTGCGCACTTAAGCACTTACCACTACTCTATTTTGATTTGGTTTCCAATTCATGATATCTCTATAGATATATATATTTATATATTTAGTTATATTTATTCGTATAGTAATATATATTTATATTAATATATATATATAGTTATATTATAATATATAGTTATATAGTTATATAGTTATATTATAATATATATAGTAATATTAATATATATATAGTGGTATTAATATATATCTATATATATATATATTTAGTCATATTTATTCGTATAGTAATATATATTTATATTAATATATATATATATAGTTATATTAACATATATATAGTTATATTAACATATATATAGTTATATGAATAGATATTTATATAGTTATATTAATATATATATAGTGATATTAATATATATATTTATGGTGATATTAATATATATATTTATAGAAATACTAATATATATATATGTAGTTATATTAATATATATATAGTTATTAGATTAGTATATATATAGTTAGATTAATATATAGGTATATAAATATTCATATATTGGTATTTTAAATAGAATGGATATTAGTTATTATTTAGATAAATCTAATATATTTTATATTTAAATATGTTTAATTATTTATTTAAAAAATTTAATTTTTAGGTGCGAATATATAAAAAATATGTACATATTGTTATATATTTGATTATAAATAGCAGTTCATTATAAAAAAGGATGAAATTTCAAAGGCATAATATCAATATGAATGTAATACCTTGGAATAAATTTAGTCCCCACCAAAAAAATCCAATAATACCCCCTTAAACGTGGGTGAAAATCCACAAAATGATAAAAAATCGGGGTACCCCGACAAAAAACTCAGTTTTGGAGGACTTCTGGGCCTCTTTTGGCCTCGAAAATCGCTTGAATGGGGTCCCCCTAAGTCACAACGACGTAGCTCTCGTCGCAGGCTTCGAATTGATATGTGGTAGAGCTCAAACGGACACCCGGATCAAAAGTTATGGCCGTTTGAAGTTTGAGTTGCGTTTTCAACATATTTTGGATCTTTTTTTAAATTTTTTAATTTTTTTAGTCCTCAAATTTTTATTAAATGACAATTACTCCATAATGAGTATCAAAATATTAATTAAAAATATTTTTTAAATTTTTTAAGAAGTCATTTTCACTAAATATCTTATATATTAAGAATAATAAGTGTAAATGTACATTTATACTTATCTAAAATATATTTAAAAATTATATATTATATTTATATAACGATATAACTATATTTATATATTAATATATTAATATATGTTTAGTTTTTTTTAAGCCGACCCTTTATCAGCGCTAAAAAAAGCACTGATAAAGCCCCCCTTTATCAGCGCTACTAAGTAAGCGCTGATAAAGGGGGACCCTTTATGAGCGCTACTAAGCAAGCACTGATAAAGGGGGGCCCTTTATCAGCGCTAACAAAAGCGCTGATAAATGGGGGTCCCATTATGAGCGCTAAACAAAAAGCGCTGATAAAGGGACCCCCCTTTATCAGCGCTTTTTCGTTAGCGCTGATAATGGGGGGCGCTGCAAAAAACTGTTTTTGTGGTAGTGTCTATATAAAAAAATCTACAAAATCATAAAACAATCATTGATTTTCCCTATATTTTCATCAAAATGAGAGTGGTGTACATTATTTTATGAAAAAAATTTCCTAGTATAATAATATAACTACCATGATTATGTGGAGGTCAGTCACTATCTTAATGATATGATTTGAAAAACATAATATATATTATAGGTTTTAGAGGTCACTTAATTGCATTAAAAGTTTAAAAAAATATACATAATTTGAAATTATCTTAATGGTAAAACGTTTATTTGGTCTCTTATCACATTTATACTAGTTATTACATCACTTTGGGGTCATTGCGATGTTATAATGCACAATATATATTTATAAAATATTTATTTTTTACACAAAAATTATACCATCTCATAAAATTATGAAAAATTCATCATTTTATAATATCAACATTATAATTACAAAAAAATATTCATTTTTATATATATATTTTGCAAATAAGTTAATTTTTTCTTTTAAAATAATAACTAGCATTTATTGAAAATTAAGTTTATTTTTACAATAATAGTTTTCAAACCCTTATAAAAATTACATTGGACATTAAAAAATAATAAGATAAATTATATTTTCTAAACATTAATTATATTATTTTATTAAAAATATTATTTATATAAAATATCCATTGATTCATGAAAATAAATACCTTATTGAATTTGATTGTTACCCAAAAATTCTATTTGTGTTTGATTATTTCATAATAAATATTATTTATAAAGTATAAATAAATCATTTAACATGTATTCCTAATTCGATTAATAATAATATACATACCCATAATTCTAGGGCCTTAATACATTTTCCTTTATCACATTCAAAAACACAATAAGTGTAAAATGCACGATGGATGAACTTTCATGGGTCGGATCAATGAACATAGCTTGGGCCATGATATTAGTGAGATTGAACGTCTCCCATTACGTTTCTTCAAGATTTAGTTGTGGGATATCATCTTGGTATTGGTCTAGTGAAAATCCATGAGATTATATCTACCTCAAAATTTCTAAAAAATTGGCATCATTGGGTATGATCCAAATTTTTGAGGCCATCACTTCATTTTTTTTTAATTTTAATTGGATTGTTAAAACCATATATTTATACATACCTTGTGATAAATTTTAAATAACTATATTATCTATAGTGAATTTAATTAAAGTTATATTAAATCCAATTCGATATTATAACCTTGGAAGTTCATGTATATTCTATATCCATATTTCATTATTAGATATTTATTTAAAATATAAGGGGAATATAATATATAATAGTACGAGTCATTACAATAATGAAATTGGGGTTAAATTAAACCACTTTATGAATTCATAAATCTTAATATAGATTAGATAATAATTATATCATGATCAAAATACTGGTTTATACATTAAAAAAGTTGTAATATTTCATTGTGTACCCCAATGAAGTGTATCTGATTGGGATCTGATGTTTACTTGTATGTTTGGGAGAAGTATATAGAAAGATAATTATACATATTTTTGTTACCTAAAAATATTTATTCCTCATAATGATGCTCAGACATAGTGGACCATTGAAACTCCAAATTTATATTGAAATCCATCCCTATTGATTTTATAGGATCTTGATATCAACACCAAATTTTGGGGGAATTTTATTATAATAGAATCATTCATTCCAATATTTAGATGGATATTTATGAATTCATTTATTGTTAGAAGAATATAACTCTATAATAATAGAATAAATTTGGGATAAGAAAGCTATTGGGACCTAATATATATGAGGATATAGAATAAAATGTTACATCCAATCAACAATAGAAAAGTGAATATTAGTATAAAAAAAGTAATGTGGACTTTTGATGGAATGATCAAGATTTTTATGTTGGATATAATGTATTCATATGAATATATACATTGAATAGGGTGATGAGATTTTGAATGAAGGTAAAAATAAGACCAAATTATGTTGATCATTTTTAAATCATTGATTGTATTAGGATAATATACAATTGATTGGTTCTTCCACAAAATATCTCTCATGTTTAATGTAATTTCCATATATCTCTCCTGAAGAATTACATAATTGATCCTTCACATGTATTGAACACATTGGATTTAATTTTGGAGAAACAACATTCTTATAAATAACAATATATATTGTTTTTGGAAAATAGAGAAAATGTGATACAAAATAATAACACGGTCCTTGTCAATGTTTTGTGGAGAAACCAAGAATTAAAGGAAGCTCTCAGGGAACCTATGGATTTATAAGGAAAAATTTTCCTCATATATTTATATTAGAGTGATTAATTTAAATGGGGAAAATCATTTTTGGGAGTTATATTATAACACCGTTATATGATTTTGAAATATTTCTATTAAAATAATTTAATTTCCTCGTTATCATGAGTGTCACGTAACATAGAGTTTAAATGAACCACGCTATAAAATTAAATTATAATCACCTAGCCATTATTTGACTGGTATCAATATGAATCACTACATTTTAAAGAAACTACAGTTATATATGGGTAAAATTAATTCTATGGTTATCAACTAGTTATAAATAAAAATTAAATTAACTTGAAAAAGATAAATATATTTTTATTTAAACATTTTTTTGATTTTAATTTATTTTTAACTTAATAAATTAAATTAATACCTTTTATAGAATTGTTTTGATTATATTTATATATTATATACATTAAACTCTTTTTAAAACAACCATTTTTTACTCATAGTATGTGGATATATCTATTTTATTCATGAAAATGATTTAAAAAAACTATCTGTGTCACATTTTGTGCACATATTTTAAAATTAATTTAGTACATTTATAAATAATTAATTACTTAAATTTAATTCCAATTTAGAATCAGGTGGTACAATTTTGGTAAACAGACCCCTTTTTTGGTTAATATAAATTATAATTTTTGTAAAATATATCACCATGGTAAAAGGTAAATCGGGTAAATTTAGATAAAATATTTGGGATAAAGACATAATTGTTCATCCAAATTTTTATTCTCTTAAAACATAATTAGTCGACTAACACCTTATTGTATAAATTTAATTATTTAGTTTACTTTTTTCATTAAAAATGTTATATAATATTAAAATCAATGAACATTAAAAATTTCATTGTCTATATTTTTAATATCCCTTATACATCCAAATAGAGATAAATGTATGTTATGAATGAGTATAATTGTTTATTTTGAGCGTAAAAAAATTATTTTCACGATATAATATTATTTTTAGTTTTTAATAATTATATAATGACATTAATTACTTATGCAATAATGAAGCATTATGGCTCCATTTAAAAAAATATAATAAGTGACAGTAAAAATATAAAAAGTGAAATAATATGGATAATTTATTATTACCTATTTATTTTATAGATCTATAAGAAATATTATAGCGGTTTGAAAACATTTTATTTAAATTAACCCTTTCTATTCATGTATATAATTTTTTTCATAAACGAATATTATAATAATTTACAATAACAACATTTTTTCAAAATAATATTTTTTAAATTATTAAAACAACATAATAATTATTAAATATGATAATATTAATATTATATTGTTTAAAATTTCCTAAATTAAAAACTCAGTGCCCGATTTTTCCATATATATAAATATTACAACTATTTAATATTGAAAAAGGTGTTATCATAGTTAAAATTAAAATATGTTCTTTAATGGTAGATAAAAATTATCTGATTTAAAATTACACCAAAAATTCTAAAAAATATATTTTTTGATTGGACTAATACCATATCCTACTTTATATTAGATTCAATTTATTTTTTTATACATTTTAAATGATAATGAATTTATTATAATTTTAAAATTTTATATATTACTAAATTTACTCTCACCTCAAATGTAAAAACACACCTCCTTCTTTACTTCTTCACACCACATTAATCCTTCCATCTGATCCAAAATCTACCTAGTTAAATTATAAATTTCCATATTCACATTCTATAGGTATTTCTCTTCCCAAAATATCCTCCCTATAAACCATTATTGAAGATCTAATGGAGATTAGTCAATGTTGAGGATACTGTAGTGATTTCGAAACAAGGCGAACTAATGGTAAGGGTTTATTTCAAAATCACATTAATATCCATTTTTAATTATGTTAGGTCCTCTAGGCCGAATAGCCAAAGAGGGAGGAGGGGGTGAATCAGGGTATGGTAGATTAAAACATTCTCCCTATTGTATATTGTTTCTTTGTTAGAAAATAATAAATTTTATCTTCATCCCATGTACATATATAGACAAATATAAATTGTGCACATGACACAATGATTTTTACATAGTTCACCCTCACTAGTCTATGTCCAAGTAGCATACCATGACAATGTAACGATGTACCAAATAAAATGAGTATCTCGACCAATAATGAGTACATTTTTTTCGGCTAGATCATCTATTTCTAGGCTCACTACCATTACATGGTTCATTGTCTTCTCACTTCATTCCAAAGGGACACTTTCAAATGTGTCATTCTCAAGCTCACTACCGGTGGAAAGCGCCGCCATATTCTTCTTTCTTCGCTAACTGCTATTGGAATTGAATCCAATAAAAATTTATTGACATGTAGGTCAATAACTATTTATGGACATATAGGTCCCTTCATTTGATTGAATTCTTGTATCCTCATCTATAGGTAGATGAACTTCTGATGTTCTGTTTTCCCCCGAAGAAGAATTCCACCTTCTCGAGTACTGTTAGGTACCAGAAATAAAATTCGCAAACAAAATCGATTATTTTGCAAAATTCCTTGTCAAAATCATGACACACCTTGTTTATCCTATATATAGGGAACCCGTTTTGGTAATTAAACCACCTTCTCTATTTACTACTACCTCTTCCGCGAACCTACCTTCGTCTGAGGACTGTCTCTACCTCCGTGTTCATGTACCAGTATCACGTACTTACTTCATGGACATTATCTGTGAAATATCTTCTTGTATGTGTACTAATTTCTATTTGATAACATCCTTTGATTCCCAATATTGAAGTTCCTCCTCCATGTACTGGACTGCATTTGTGGGTTAAGAATCCCCGCAAACACCATCCGTGTGAACTACTTTTGTCTTCACGAGCCTCTTCAGCCTTCACAAACTTCTTTCATCCTCCGCGAACATCCTCCGGCAATTTATGATATCCTGGGGAAAAATATCCCCTCTAATGAAGTTCAATTTCTATAATAAACAGTGGGATAATCATTTATTATATAAGAAAATATAACTGCTTAATCCACTAAATCAAGATTTACCATATCTTGATTCAATACAGCCCCCACTGCATACCAAATATTCTACCACTGCGAACATCAAGCCATCTACAATCTATTTTCAAATGCACTCCACCTACCGACATTGCTCCTACACAATCAAACTCCTCCGCTGACACCAAGCCTCCCACGTACCACACTGCTGCTCAACCACAAACTATTTTTCGTTCCGCGTACCATATCTGTGTACCATTCCAACTGCATGTTGTACGGATGTGTACTATTCACCGAAATGTTACGCAATCCATTTATTGGGCTCCTCATTCCTCTCCCTTTGCGGATTTTTTTTCAACATTATTCAATAAAATTCCCAAATTTGAGGACATAAAATTTGGAAAACACTGGGAAACTGCGCCTCCATAATAAAACAAGACTTCTTCAAACACAAACCATACTCATTTTCGGTCATCTAGCTTTGTCAAAAAACACAATCAAACTAAAAAATTGTCCAGGGAACTCCATGAGAAATTTTTCCCAAAAATTATGTATAAATATCAAATACTGTATATTTATCTTGGATTCTAATTTTATTAAAAAAATCAATATTTTTAAAAATTCTTATTCAAAATTATAACACCATTTTCAACCAAGTTTGACTTTTAAAAAATGGTTCTATTAAAAACTTTTTTTCCAAACATGCTAATTTGTGAAATGTTTTAAAAAAATATTTCAAGGAATTGTTTGTAATTTATATATTATAAACATATTATTTCTCCCTCAAGAAAAGAATTTCATTGAAATTCCCTTTATATGACTAAAATTTTTATTTAAAAGAACATATTTTCCTTTACAAATTAGTAGATTATTAATAAGAAATGAATTTGAATTAGAAATGATATTTTCTTCTTTAATTATTCCTTATGATCTATAATATTCAATTTCTATTTAATAGTATATTCTTTTGTATTAATTATAATTCACTGAGGATATGATCCAATGTTACCATCTTTTCTATTTATCTATTTTTTTCATTTTATGTTGAAAATATGAGATGATTATGATAACCATTTAATTTCCTTGGGGTATTTAAGAAGAAATTTTTATGAAAATAATTTATTTTCTTGTAATTTTTTATCTGAAGAATAATTTATGATATGTGGAACACATCTGATTAATATTAATTATGTAATGGGTGTGACATATATCTATATCCAATTAATTGGGAATAGATTGATATCTTATTAGTCTAATATGATTGGATTGGGGAGTGAACACAATTTATTATGGGAATTTATAAATTTAGGTATTCATTGGAGTGGACCTTAAACACAATGACTATTTTGAGGAGTGAACCGATTCCACATAGAAAAAATTATCAATAAGCCTGGACTACAATGTAAATTATTTTATATTTTTATGTGTATGCCTCAATTCCATATCATATGAATGATATTATGAACTCATAGTTCATGTTCTTTCTTTAATTTTATGATTAGTGTTCGTTGAACTAAAATAATTTATTCCATAAATTATGATTATGATCTTTGTTATAAAGGATATGATTTTCAAATGTCGTGATCATGTTATTATACCCTTATACTCATGTTATGCTTATTTGACCATTAATATCTATCTTGTTTACCCATTCTTAGTATCTTATCTCACCCTGGTTTTATGTATATTTTATAAAGGATATGGAGAAACGTATTATGTATAATAAGTCTAAGAATGATACTAGTTATGATGAAATATTTGTAATCCAATGTGGGTATTTTTTAACAAATTTTAAATGTTTCCGATTATCCAATGAAATTGGAAATAATTGACTTGGGAAAGGATTATTATATTATGTAAATTATATTGATCTTTTTAAATTAAATATTAACGTATTAAAATTGTGGATATCTATATATATCTTTTTTATATCTAGTATACTATTTTATATATCATATTCTAATAAGAATGAACTTATGATGATGAAAATACTATAATCCTAATTCTTGATGTTTACGGAATACAAGGTGTCTTATTATGAGTTTTTATAGTCACCAATGCATTGGATCTTCCCACACTTGTTGTGTCTTATGTACACTGCATGAATTTTTAATATATCCCTGGTGGACCTGGGGAAGGTGGTTCATAGTTGAGTTATACAAGATGTGGATTGTACAAGATGCCTCATTTGATAGTAGTACTATCTTTTTAGTATGTTTAATTATTTTACTATTTTGGTGGGATTGTATTTGGATGTTTCAGTATAGTGTCTGTGGGTTGGAGATGTGTGAATGTATACAAGCACCTAATGATAAGGCCTCCCATGTGTGTTCTATTCCTTCCCAGTGCTTGTCAATAGACCCTGCGATATTTTATGTGGTCTTGGGGTGTTAAAATTACATTATCACCATCCAGATGGGCCTCTTTAGGTTCAGGAAAAAAATTGTTGTATAAGATACGATTCTTCTTATGATTGGATTTTGGAGATTTTATATAAATACAATTGTTTTGGGAATTAAATAAATGGTTCTAAAGAGTTTCGTGTTCAGTTAATAGGATATAGAATCTAGTGTTCATGTTTCTGATGACGTATCCATTCAACATGACTCTAATAACAACATTGTTTATTTGATACATAAAAGAACTATTAGTTGGAAAAACATTAGATCATGAATCATATAAGAATGGCTTATGGTTTCGAAGTCCAGATTGAGTATTTTCCCTAGATATAATATTGACCATTATACATATTTTTAATTTTCAGTTTTATCAATGATGGCTTATAGATATTATTATGTAATAGGATGACAAGGATGACCCACATAGTGTTGAGGAATTGTTATAGGGATCTATTCAGAATGTGGTACCTTCAAATTATTTTATATGTATTTCAACCACTCTTCAAGCCTTAGGTTTCAACAAATGTACCAACGAAATGGAACCATATGTTGAGTTCACATCACGAGTTTCAGTTTCAACGAACACTTAGGTTTTATGGAGTTGTAGACCTCAATATAACCCATGATTGGATTATGGCAGTTATCTTTGTTTTTCACTATGTTAGGACGCATTGAGGATAGATAGTGGTCCTATCATAGAGCATTATTCAAGACTTAGCAGGTTTATAGTGATTTGGTGACTCTATCACATGATAAAGATAATCATTAATAAAAAATGTATGATAATATTTTAAAAGCTTTCATCTGAAAAGATGTTGAGAATGTTATGTATATCAGAGCTATTGCAACTTCAGAAGGAAAATATGAATGTGGTGGAGTATACATCGATCTTCAGTAAACTCGAAATATACTTTATGGATATAATTATACATGAACACTTATGAAAAAAACATCCAATAATGGATTATTCATATATATATGTTCTATTTTGACACATATTTTCATTCTATCCTATGTTGGGGTTCTAGAGCATGATTTAGTATTTGAGTGATTTTTTTTCTGAGTAAACTATGTTGGTGCTGGTAGTTGGTGCACAATAGTTGATATTTGTATTGTAGGTAGCCGATGTTAAACATAGGTATCTGAGGATGTGATATGATTTATGAGAAGAAATTGGGATAAGTTTTATATATTTTAGGGGTCAAAGGATTATTCTAGTCAGACAAGGGAAAGGCATTGCTACTCTTGTTAGGACTAGGGACACACATCCTTTGACTTTTTAACATCCATGATTATGAGAGAGAGATATTTGATGGGCCTCATTGGTCGAGGTAGTAGTGTGATTATAGAGGCCCATATAGTGGATAATGTAGTTGATGACCTAGGAGAGTAGGAGGAAGAAGAGGTAGGTCAATTTATTAATTTCCACCACCACCCTAGTTGGTTCAATCAAGCTAAGGGAGCAAATGATCATGGATAATGAAAACTGTAGGTATTAGAGGCATTTGTCACAGAGGCTCTTGGGATGATTATGAGTTTGATATATTACTTTTAAACCATATCTATAGTACTAATATGTATAAGTATGAGACAATGTGTTTTTGATACATACCTTACTCGAGACCTAGAGATAACAATTGACACTTTTTCTAAAAAAATTAACATAGGGACTCCTATTGGGGATATCTTATGGTCACACAATTGATCTAAAAATGTGACATGAATCGTGGTGGAGAGAGATAAATTTTGGATATAATTATAGTAGTGGTGAGGTCATATGAAATCATAAAAGGTATGGAACGATTGTTCAATGTTAATACATATATTTACTATATCAGGTGGAGGGTGTAGTTTTCCTAAATATATGGGATGAATTAATCCATTAATGGTCGTAATGAAAACCATTAATAACAGTATGAGTGTACAACCCAGGTAATGAAATAATATGACTCATTCATATTTATTAATATACATGAATTATATTGTTATTTTAAATTAAATGGTATTGTAGATTCAATAAATTATATCAACATAAAAACAATAGATTCTTAAAAAAAGTCCATTTCAAGAAAAAATGTGTTATACCAAACAATAATATGTTGTTGTTATTAATATTTTATATGTATGTTTGTCCTCCAATTAATGAAATAGTTCCTTTAAAACTAAATTTTATCACTTTGATTTTTAGATGTCAAAATAATCTTCAATTTTTGAAGAGTTATATCAAAATTTACGTAGGTTTAATTTCAGTTATTTTTATGTGATGTTTCAATTTTTTTGAGTAATAGTGAATGACATTTAATTTTATTTGAAAACAAAATTTTTTATAATTTATATATACATGTACATAATATTTTTAAATGTTTTTAATGTATAATTAGTAAAATTTTATATCATTTATGTCAATTTATGTCATTTGAATCGATATCACATTGAAATTGTATATAAAAATATTTCAAAATTTTATACATTTTAACATTAAAAACTCATAGTTTATTTTCATCTACAGGATTAAATTTAAATTAATTCTTATCAAATATCTGATTTTAATTTCAAACAATTTATTAATTATTTTTAATTAAAATTGCTTATAATGTATAATATGTTCATCATTGTTTTTGGATAAAAATAAAATTGTAAACAATTAAAATTAATTATATATATTATGTAAAATTTTGGTTACTTAATAGATAAAATTAAATATTAAGGGGGGAAATTAATTAGGATCCTGTAAAAATTCATTTTATAGAATTAATTTGTCGAAATAACCTATTGGGATGAATCTCGTTCATTATTTGATGCATATTTCATCGTGGTTGTTGGTTGTCTCCAAAAACCATGGTATAAGGCCATTGATTTTCAATGTTTTTTTGGTAACGTGTAGTTGTACTAATGAACATTTCACAAAGGGTCTGATCAGAGAATTATTTTCTTATGTCTTATAGCATGTTTTTACTTTTGGAAAATGTTAGTCACGTGTCATTCATTCCCACTCCTAAATCAATTCTTAATTCCCTTTAAGCTATTTGCAGGGTGCTTCTTTCCATAACATTGACTAGTGGGATGTTGAATTTTCATAGCACCATTGGATTTATCCATCAGTCAACCAAAATTAAACACTAAATTATTCTTTTTATCACCATGATACCCTTGAGATTCTCTGATCTCCATCATGATATTTTGGTATCATCAAAAAATTTTCTCATAGATATCAATGTCATAGATCACATAGGCGATTCATATACTAGGATTTATCCCAAAAAATATGATGCTAACATTGAATTAATAGATGAAAAAAATAAAAAGGTTTATCATGAAAGTATTGTGATGTTTTCTTCATATTAAAAAATATATTCTTCATATTATTTTCCTGAGTGCAAGGAAATGACATTCCATTTTCATACGAAGAGTGTGAGTAAAATATATATCAATTTTTTTTCCCAGAATTCCTTCTAATCCATCACTTTGATCTCTTTCGCAGGATTCATATTCATGATCAATTTTTAACACTGATCAGATTCTCCTTCCATAAGATAAATATCAATGAGAACCTTTTATTGTTTGTTACATTGATGTATAAAGAAGAACTTCTTAATGGAGTTGATCCATTATACCATAATTAAGGAATCCAATGATCTATTGAAAGTATGAGGCATTGGTCATATAAATCACTCAATAAAATACATTTCCCTCATTAGGGTTTAGGATGCTCCTCCTTATCCAGTATTTGATTATGAGCAGGAGTTATTTGAGAGAGTATTTCCATAACGTTCATGATTCCTGCTCCCATCGGGGTTTTTATCTCATTGGGATAGTCATCACATTTCTAATCACAATGATTATTTACCAGATTCCATCAATTTCATGCCATTATAAAGAATAAAAGGGAAAAAATATGAAATTAATTAAATTATTAAAATCATAAAAATAAATACATTTAAAATAATGGGATAACTTATAAATTATATTTATTTTCTTTTTTAATTAATTTCTGGGATTTTTCATATTTTATCTTGCAACTATTTCCTAAAATATATAATTTTGAGATTTTTTCTATTACAATAATAATTTAGTGTAATGATATTATCAAATTACCAAATCATATCCGTATAAAGTGGTATACCAGGTGTATAGTAGTGTTTATTATCGTGTAATAGGTTATCTCGAGTCTAGCCCAAAACACTTTTTCAGAGTTGTTACTCATAGGTGTATCTTTTCCAGAATTCCATCCTCATGTTATATCTTGACATAGATATTTTTTTGATAAACCAAATAATATATACTTACATAATGTTTGGTATTTTTTCATACATGTCGTCTTATACCTAGGGGTTTTTCATGATTTTTCTAATCCTAATCCAAAAAATAACTAAACATTTTCACAAATACCAACTATAAAAAGACTTCTATTTGTTTAACATTATTAATTGATCTATTAAATAAAATAAAATATTGTAAAACATAAAATCAAAATATTTATAGTGGATTTGGGAATTTGATACATTATATAACAACATAAAACCTGAAATGAATCGTCTTATTTGAAATACTTCTTTATGTGTTTAAAATTTTCTATAGTAATTAAAACTACAAGGTATAACCTGAGGAGAAACATTAAAAAGGGGAGTGCTATAAATCCTAGTAATGGAATAAAAATGGCATAACGAGTTTCATCTTATAAAATAATCATATAAATGTGGGAAAAAAATAGTAGTATTAATTAACATTTTAATGAGACATGACAGAACATGATAATCATAATAAAGGTTATGTGGGAATAACTTAAATTAAAAAATTATAATCATAGGTTCTAACACCCCAATATTTCATAGTAAGTTATTTTCATTAAATAAATTCAATATCTTGCGATACACGCAACACCGAGTTCGAGTGAACTAAAACATACCAAACTAGCTATTAAAAAAGCATCTATAAATATTATTAACTGAATTTTTAAGTTTATATACTTCATATAATTTTAGAATACATATTATGTATTTCATAGACATAATATAAGAACAAAATCATTTATTCTGTTAAAAGAAGTATTTTAAAAAAAGTTCAATTTTACCACCATTTAATGGAAAACCCTTTTTAAAACCAATATTTGACACTTTTATATATTCAATTTAATGAAATTAAATTCTTCTTTTGAATAAGGACATAAAACTTATTTTTGACAAATTTTTGGTACTTTTAAGATACCTTTTATATTTTGATGAATACTGAAAAATACTAAATTTTAATTGAAAAGAACATTATTAATAGAAATAATTTATAGTCTTAAATTATGTATTTGAATTGTTTGGAAGTGTAATTATATTATATATTTACAATTTAATAAAAATTAGATAATTATAATTAATTTCACATTTAAATTTTACATAAACCCATGTAAATGTTTGAATAGTTTTTACTTTTAAAAAACCCACTTTTCGATTTTGACAACGGGAATTAATTTTAAAATAATTAGTGGAACTTCTAGGCTACGAATTTAATAAATATATTTTATTTTTGAATTTGGAATATCAAAATTAGTATAGGTATATTTTTTTTTATTTTTCTGAAAACATTCAATTTTTGATGAATAATGAAAAACACGAAGTTATTGTTTAAAACCGCCTTTTTATTTAAATAATTATTTATTTTATTTAAATTTATTTTAAGTCTAAATAGGTATATAATAACTATATTAGTACAATATAATTAATTGGAGTCATTTTATTATCAAATTAGTTGTATAAAATATTATTGAACACTTTACCGTATATTACCCATCTTCTAGGGGAATTTGGAAATTTGTATAAAACATAATTTTATCAATTCAGTTAATTGAATTTCAAAACTCCTTGAGTCACTGTTAAAATCAGTAATTAAAATGTGGTTCAATAAGATAAAAATATTTTTTGTTGAATTGTAACATTGGACATTTATTTACCACAATTAAAATTAAATAGGGTAATTAAAGGTTAAAATGATAATATAATTACCCAAAAACATGTCCTAATTATATTTAATAAGTGTAATTAGACCAAAAAACATCCTTTTTAATAAAATATGATCATTTAGGTCCACATGGAGTTGATTAGGCCATTTATTATTACTCTAATTAAAGAAGAGGTAAAAGAGTTGAATTTAACATTTATTAACTAAACCATTTTTAATATAGGGTTATTCAAAAGATAAATTCAACTATAAATATTCATTTGAAATATAAAACAATTTCCTGCATAATTTTATTTTATTTATAATTTTTATAGATTAAATAATTATATTTATTTATGACATCAGGATGATGCAGTAATTACCTTCTTAATGAAATATTAAAAATGTTTATATTCTAAATTTTAAAATAAATCAAATTTAAATGTTTTGATGCCATAAACACATTTTCTATGTTAAAATCACTTCTTAGGGTTGATTAGATAATTTTTTCCCAATGTGATAAGGTTGTTATGGCTTTCAAAAAAACCAAATACCAAATAGTATCAAAATTGACATAAATTAGTTTTAAAAAAATACTATATTATTGGTTGAAATAAAATTCCTAAAAATCTAAGGTTAATCCAAAGGGAATGAATAATATTATATATGTCATTAATTAACCACTTTATGTTCTCTTGTAATTTTAGATTATGTTTATTAAACATATAATGTTTGAATAGAAGATGACATAATAATAGTTAAACTATTTATCTAAGAGTTAAATCTAAAATATAAGTTTGAAATGGTAACCTAATCTTGTATAAAACCTATTGGTTGATACAATACCGACCCACCACCCCCTTATCATTGAAATAAATCATTTTTGAGCCATTAGAAACCGAAAATTATTTTATTATAAAATAATTTTTCAAGATTTTCCTAAAGTGACCCTCACCGATCTTATAAAAGGGTATGTCCCCTTCAATTATTTTCACAACTCCAAAGAATATTTTCTCACCCAAAACATGCCCAAATATCTTCCCAACTTTCGTCGATTAAACCTATAAGCCTTACATTGATCAGAACTCCAGCTTATGGATCCCTTTTGATCAACTCAAAAGGAAACACCCGAAGAAAAGGTAATAATTTATCCACCCGCTTTCTAGTTCTATTCTCCTTCCACATTCACTTTATTTTTTTTCCATACCAAAATAATAAATCCAATACGTTATACATACTATGATGTAATTTAAAAAATTTTACTATAATATTCCATATTTTATCTATCTTATAAATGACAATGTCACCATACATGTGTACGTACGGCTTACCGTCTCCATGTCGCAGTTTAGTTTGTTATTCAAAAACTTCATTTTTTGGATGTGTATGATAATGATTATAAATGATGTAAATAATAAATATGACATGTTAATGATTATATATATATGATATACTATCCAATTAGAGATGATTTCACCATCAATTTAATGATATTTTTGCCCGTGCATACGTACGTCTTACCGTCCCCACGAACGTGATGACATTCATTCCCAATCATAATCATTGAAGAATTATTTTCATTTTTTTATTAAAAATAATGTTTAATAACTTAATATAATTATGTATATGAATAAAATGAAGCCTATACAAAATAAACATTACTTACATAACAAAAAATATAAAAGAAACTAAATCAGTTAATATCCAAAACAATGATACTACGAAAATATCATCAATAAGGCAATATTAGAAGATAATATATGATATAATATTTATGTATTTGGTTCTTTTATAATTTAATAACAATAATTTTACCATTATACAGGAGGTTAAACTACCCTATACTAAGGAAAAGTATAATGTATGGGGTTTTCATCTCACTTTTATTCCCATGAGATTCATGCAATATTTTCCACTATTACCGTCTGTGTGGTGTATGTACTACCCATGATTGTCTTGTTTTCATAATATACATTAATTTATGGGTATTTACATCATTATTTAATGCTCCATAATTTATGGGATGTATGTTTCTGATTTTACCAAATCTGAAAGGAAATTTAAAATTTCAATTTCCCCTCTTTCAGTTTTACACAAACTCATTGATTACATTACTTAAAGATTATGTGTGAAATAACTGTTTATTTACTTATATAGTAATTTTCACTCCCCTTGGTGTGGATATAATTTTTATACCCATAATCACACCATTGATAAATTCTCATATCATCGATATAAACTTGATAAGTGTAATTTTAACTCAATTTCTATTCATTGAGTTAAACATCCAAGTCATTGGTGTTGTTTTTAAAAGAATATGTGTGAATGTCCTCTGATTGATTTACATATAATAACCAATCATATTGACTATATTTATTTTTTTCACATATAATTATGTCATTTATTTATCCTTAACATAAGGATACATTCTTTATAAATAAATTCATCTGAACATACATTCCATTGAGACTTATTTGTTGTTATACGCCAATTTAATTTTATTTGGTGTATATACTGTACTTGGACATAGAATATCATGAATACCTTTATTCTGATGATATTATTAAGTTTTTAGTTCATCAATTATGTGTATTAAAGCGTCACTCATTTGGTTAGGAACTCAAACTATAATACCATTCTAAATGTTTTAATCATTTATTCTCTTAAATCCTTCTTATAAACGTCCATGTTTTATAAATGGGTTTTAATGTTTTATTTATATATATAGACATTAATGCTTTAAAATTTAAATTCCTTTTAAATGTTTCTATGTGTTATGGGTCATTTTGATTCATAAATCTGTTTTAAATAGCTTCATGATAAATAGTTAGACTTTTATATGTTTTCATGAAAAATGTATATTTCTCTCAATGATTTTTACTGATCATTTTCAACTATGTCAATATCCTTTATGAGATAGTATTCTTGATCAAGGTTAATTTATTATGATACAAATCTTCCATATTGTGTTAAAGGTTTTTTTATTTGTTTTACTATGGATGTGTTATTTTTATACCATTCATGGGTCATAGATATAGTATTGACATTTCATATGATAGTTTTAATACTAATGTTTATGTTATGTTTAAACCTTTTCATACAAGAAATTAATTGGACTTAGTATGTGATGGGTGGATCCCGCTATAGCTCCTCGATGCATCGGTAGGTCTCATTAGACAAACTAGTATCTTGGCACAAGGCCTTGACAAATTTTTTTTGTACTCATAGAAACAATCCTTGACTATATGGATATAAATTCTAGAATTATGAATTCTATCATTATGAAATTGGATATTGATAATAATTGTGATTATTTGACTTGTTGAATATCCTTGTGAATAAGTAATGGAATTTTTTTTATCTTTTCCATATTATGATAAATATTACATTTAAAAGCCTTGTGTTTTAGTCATATACATTGCCTTAAATGTTTATGATTATTCTTGAAAGTTTCCCCTATGTTGTTATCCTTACTGAGCATCTGAGCACACCCCTTTCTACGTTTTATTTTTCGGAAGAAGAGAATATGTATATTATGATAGACCTGCCACAATAGTCTAAGGGATGAATGTGTGGAGACAATGTTGTTTTCGTTTTTCATTTTATAATGTAATGTAATGTTCATGTATGTAATCTATTTTCCAAGACAGATAAATTGATCTTTTATTCAGGACATTATTCCTTGTAATCATGCCAATGTATTAAAATAATGCACCATCTCTGGGTAACCTGAGTTGGGGCATAACTTTGGTCACGGCTAAACCTTCCAAGAACACAGGGTGGAAGAATTATCAAAATGGAATTAGGATCAATCCCTATCCCAACATGATATATCATTATTAAAAACAATACCCAATTCATTGAAGTGCATTCTTGGCACACCCATCACAATAATTTGACTCTCATGCTAATGTGTGCCACACTGATCATAAAATAATGATTCATTCATCATAATAATATATTATTCTATTTAGGAGTGTGAAATAAATACATATATTTCCACAGTAAAAAATAATGTTTTTATATTGTTGATCACCGATGATAGGAAATGTTAATGGTATCCACTACACAATTGGTTTTTCATGAAAAATTTCTATGATATTTTTGTAGTAGAATGACATCTTGTAGAGATTCATAAAAATGTGTTTATATGAGTGAAATGGGTATATTATCACGTTGAAATAAATCATTCTATAATAGGTGCATGGAGAAACATATCCCATCATTATAAATTGTAAATATATTGAATAAGGTAAAGAAGAAACATGAATAATGAAAAGAATCATAACTACAGTTTTGTATGGTAATGAGTGTACATAATGGTTCATAAGTGGCATAATGATAGTGAGAAGAAATATAAAAATTTATAAAATATATTTAAATTAAATGAAATATGGGAGAAGATATTACAACATATGAAAATGTAATTTAAGAGACGTAACATATAACTAGTTCTTGATTGTAACTGAGAAGGGAGATGGCTGTTAAAAAGTATCGGTCTGGTAAAAAGTATAAATAAATGATAATTAGAGGACTAATGATTGATAAAGGGATATCTAATAATGTATATTTAAAAGGTTATGTATTTTTTATTTTTAATAACAACTTACAATATGAAAAAATTGAAATTAATAATCATAACATAAAAACAATTTATTGGTCAAAAAGTAGAGGAGAAGATACCTTACAAAATTTTTGCACAATAACTACTATGATAAATGAAAAAATGATACAGGATAAATGATATATAATTAAATTAACATCAATTTTAAATTATTTTATTATTATAAATGAATGAAAATACAACTAATCGAAATTATAAATACTAATTTCAAACAAAGACACTAAATTCCCAGAGAGGATGGTAAGGTTCGCTTACATGAGTGCGTGACACCAAAGAATTGTGAGGGTATTCTAGAGAGACCAGTGGATCCTTTTGAGGAATATAGGGTGTTTAAGGAAGAGTTTGGATACGATCAAATGAGTTTTACTAATGTGGAATGGGATTATGGGTGGGTTTATTTATGAAAATAGTTGGATTTTATAATTATTTTGGTTTTGGACTCTATATAAAAAAATATACAAAATCATAAACCATACCATTATTTTCCATATTTCTTAATCAAAATGAGAGTGGAATAAAATATTTTAAGAAATAATTTTACTAATATAATAATATTACTAACATGATTATGTGTAGGTCTGTCACTCTCTTAATGATATGATTTTAAAACCATAATATATATTATAAAATTTGGGGGTCTCTTAATTTCATTAAAAATTAAATAAATTATACATAATATGAAATTATTTCAAAGGTAAGATGTTTATTTGTTCTCATATCCCATTATACTAATTATTACATAAATTTTTAGCCATTGTGATGTTATAATACCCAATATATATATATATATATATATATATTTATACAGTGTTTATGTTTTACAAAAACATTCGACTGCCTCATTAAATTATGAGAAATTCAGCAATTGATAATATCTACATTATAATTACGAAAGAAATTTATCTTTTTTATATAGAATTTTTTAAAAAATAATTTAATTTTTCATTTTAAACTAATAACCAGCATTTATTGAAAATTAAGTATATTTTTACAATAATAGTTTTCAAACCCTTAGAAAAATTACATTTGACTTTAGAAAAATAATATGATAAATTATATTTTATATTCATTAATTATATAATTTTTAAACAAATATTATTCATATAAATAATCCATTGATTCATGAAAATAAATACCATATTGAATTTTAATATTACCCAAAAATACTATTTGTGTTTTATTATTTCAAAATAAATATTATTTATAATGTATAAATAATACATTGAAAAATTAATCATAATATGATTAAAAATAATATACATACCCATAATGCTAAGGCCTTAATACATTTCCCATTATCAAAGCCGAAAACAAAATAAGTGTAACATGCCCGAGGGTTGGACATTTATGGGGTGGTTCAATAAACCTAGTTTGGGCTATGATCTTAGTGAGATTGAGCATCTCCCATTAAAATTTTTCATGCTTTAGTTGTTGGATATCATTATGGTATTGGTCATGTGAAAATCCATGAGATTCTATCTAGCTCAAAATTTCTGAAAAATTGGCTTCGTAGGGTATAATCCAAATTGTTGAGGCCATTATTTCTTTTTTATTTTAATCGGATTTTTAAAAACCTATATTTATACATACCAAGAGATAAATTTTAAACAACAATAGTATCTATAGTGAATTTAATTAATGTTATTTTAAATCCAATTGGATATAATAACCTTTGATGTTATTTTTTATTCTATATACAAATTTCATAATAAGATATTTAATTAAAATGAAAGAGGTATATAATTTATAATAATATAGTTCATTACAATAATGTATTTGGGGTTATATTAATCCACATTATGAAGTCATTAATCATAATATAGATTACATAATAATTATATCTTGATCAAAATACGAGTTAATACATTAACGAAGTTGTAATATTTCATTGTGTACCAGTATCATCTGTATCTGATTGGGATCTCCTGTTTACTTTGATGTTTGGGAAATGTATATAGAAAGATCATTATACAGATTTTAGTTCCCTCAAATTATATAATCCTCATAATGATGGTCAGATATAAAGGAACATTAAAACTGGAAATAAATTTTGAGATCCTTCTTTATTGATTTTATAGGATCTTGATATCAACAAAATCATTTAGGGGAATTTTATTATAATAGTATCATTCATTGCAGTATTCAAATGGATCTTTATGAATTCATATATGTTTAGAAGAATATAACTCCATAATAATAGAATAAATTTGGGATAAGAAAGCTATTGGGACCTAATATATAAGAGGATATAGAAGATAATGTTATATCCAATCAACAATAGAAAAGTGAATATTAGAAAAAAATTGTAATGTTGACTGTTGAAGGAATGATCTAGAGTTTTATGTTGGTTAGAAGGTATTCATGTGAATATATACTTGGTAGAGGGTGATGAGATTTGTAATGAAGGTAAAAATTAGACCAATGTTTATTAAACATTTTCAAATCATAGATTGTATCAGGATAGTTGCTAATTAATTGTTGCTTCTAAAAATTATCTCTCATGTTCATTGTGATTTCCATGTATCTCTCTCGAAGAATTACTTAATTGATCCTTCACATGTATTGAACACATTGGATTTAATTTTAGATATATAACATTCTTATGAATATTAATAAGTATAGGTTTCGAAACCTAGAGAAAAAGTGATACAAAACAATACCACTCTCCATGTCAATGTTTTGTGGTGAAACCAAGAATTAGAGGAAGCTCTCTAGGAACCAATGCATTTATAAAGAAAAAATTTCATCATATATTTATATTATAGTGGTTAATTTAAATTTTGGAAATAATTTTATGGGCGTTATATTGTATGATTATAAAATATTAGTATTAAAATAATTTGATTTCCTCGTTATCATGAGTGACTTGTAACATAGAGTTTAAATGAACCACTATATAAAATTAATGTATCATCACATATCCATTGTTTGATTTGTATCAATATAAATTAATAAATTATAAAAAATCTACAGTTATATATGTATAAAACTAATTATATGATTATCAACTAGTTTTAAATAAAAATAAAATTAACTTTAAAGAGAAAAATATATTTTTCTTAAAACATTTTTATGATTGTCATGTATTATTATCTTAAAAAATTAAATTAATACATTTCATATAATTGTTTTAATTATATTTATATATAATTTACATTAATTTTTTTTAAAACAATTATTTTTAAGCATAGTATGTGAATAAATCTATTTTATGCATGAAAATGAATTAAAAAAACTGTTTTTGTCACATTTTGTGCACATATTTTAAATTTAATTTAGTAAATTTATAGATATTGAATTTCATAAAATTAAATTCCAATTTAGAATCAGGAAGATAAATTTTGGTAAATAGGCCCCTTTATTTTTGGTTAATATAAATTGTATTTTTTTCCAAATTTATCACCTTGGTAAAGGGTAAATCGGGTAAATATAGATAAAATATTAGTGATAAAAACATAATTATTCATCTAAATTATTATTCTAAGAATGTAATAAGACAAATAACTTTTTATTCTATAAATTTAATTATTTAGTTTACTTTTTTCATGAAAAAAGTTATATAATATTTATATTAATGAACATTACAAATTTTAATTGTTTTTATTTTTAATATCCCTTATGAATCCAAATAGGGATAAAAGTACGTTATGAATGAGTATAAGTTTTTATTTTGAGCATAATAAAACTTGTTTCACTATATAATATTATTTTTAATTTTTTATAATTATATAATGAACTTAATCACTTATGAAATTTTGAATCAGTATGTCTCCATTTAAAAAAATATAATAAATGAAATTAAAAATATAAAAAGTTACATAATATGAATTATTTAATACGACCTAATTATTTTATATATCAATAAGAAATATTATAACGGATTGAAAAAATCTTATTTAAATTAACTATTTCTATGTCTGTATTTATTTTATTCTTATGAGAATATGGTAATAATTTAAAATAACAATATTTTTTCAAAATAATATATTATTAAATTATTTAAACGGCATAATAAATATTAACTATGACAATGTAAATATTATATTGTTGAAAATGCCAAAAATTAAAAACTCAGTGCCTAATTTTTACTATATATATAAATATTACAACCATTTAATAATTAAAATGGTGTTAAAATAGTTAAAATTAAAATATCTTAACTAATGCTAAATCAAAATTATACGATTTAAAATTATAGCCAAAATTATAAAAAATACATTTTTTGATGGGGCTAAAACCCTATCATACCTTATATCAATTTCAATTTCTATTTTTATACATTTTTAATGATAATTAATATATTATAATTTAATAATTTTATAAATTACAAATGTTACACTCACCTCAATTGTAAAAATGAACCTCCTTATTCACTTCTTCACACCACATTGATCCTTCCATCTGATCCAAAATCTTCTAATTTAATTTATAAATTTCCCTATTCAAAATATATAGGTCTTTATATTCCCATAATATCCTCCCTATAAACCATTACTGTAGGTCTAAAGAAGATTTGTAAATGTAGAGGATGAAACGGTGATTTTGAAAAAAGGAAAACTGTAGGTAAGGTTTTATTTCAAAATCCCATCAATAACTAGAACTATTTATGTTAGGTCCACTACGTCAAATACCCGAAGGTGTGGGGGTGAATTAGGGTATAGAAGATTAAAATGTTATCAATTTTGGATATTATTTTCTAATTAGAAAAAAAAATCAATTTTCTCTTCCTCGCATTGAAATATATAGACATATATAAAATCACGCACATGACGCAACATTTTTTACATGGTTCAACCTCACTGGGCTACGTCCAAGTTGCATACCGTGACAATGTACCGATGTACCAAATTCATTAAGTCTCATGAACAATAATGAGTACAATGTTTAGGATATAACATATATTCCTAGGCTCACTACCATTACATGGTTCAAGGTCTTCTCACTTCATTCCCATGGGTCACTCCTTATGTCTCAATCTCATGCTCACTGCCAGTGGAAATGTCACCATATTACTCTTCCTTCACTAACTACTATTGGAAAGTAATCCACTAACAATTTATTGACATGTAGGTCAAACACTATTTATGAACATGTAGGTCCCTTCATTTTCTTGAATTCCTGCATCCTCAACAATAGGTTGATAATCTTTTGAAGCTTTGTTTTCCCCCGAAGATGAATTCCACCTTCTCAAGTACTGTACGGTACTGGGAAAAACATTTTCAAACCAAATTGATTTATTTGAAAACTTCTATGTTAAAATCCTGACACACTTTGTTTCTCCTACATACAGGGAACCAGTTTTGGTACGTGAACCACCTTCTCCATGTACTACTACCTCATTCATGAACCTCCCTTCATATGAATATTGTCTTCACCTCTACGATTGCGTACCACTCTCGCATACTAACTCTGTTAACTTCCTCTGTGAAATCCCTCCAATCCTCATACTAGTCTATGTTTGCAGACATCCTTCACTTCCCTGTATCAGAGTTCCTCCTCCATTTAATAGACTATATTAGTGGGTTAAGAATCCCTATAAACACCATCAGTGAAAACCCCTTTCGCCTTTAATATCCTATTTTTCCTTTGTGAACTTCCTTCATCCTTCGCAAAATTCCTTCAGCTATTTCCAAAACCCACGTGAAAAATATTCCCTCTAATGAAGTTCAATTTCTACAATAAATGGTGGGATATGCATTTCTTATATAGGAAAATATAACTGCTTAATCAAATAAATCCAGATTTACCGTATCTTGATTCAATATAGCCCCCACTACATAACGAATATTCTACCACAACGAACATAAAGTCATCTGCGAACCATTTTCAAACACACTACACATAATTCCATTACTCCTACATGATCGAACCCCTCTACCGACACCAAGCCTCCTGTGTACCACACCATTGGTCAGCCACAAACCATTTTTGGTTCCGCGTACCTTATCTATGTACTATTCCAACTTCCTGGTGTGAGACCGCATACCATTCCTGGAAATGGCATGCAACCCATGTCTTGGTCTCCTCATTCATCTTCCTTTGCCAATTTTGTTCACCATTATTCAAAAAAATTCCTGATTTTGACGAAATATAATTTGGAAAACAATGGGAAACTGCGCCACCATAATAAAACCTACCTTTGGAAAACACCAACCATACACTTTTGCATTCATATAGCCTTTTAAACAAACAAAATCAATCTAAGAAAATTCCAAGGGAACACCATGAATGATTTTTTTCAAAAACATATGTCTAAATATCAACTAGGGAATATTTATCTTGGATTAAAATTTTTTGAAAAATTCTAATTCAAATTTTTAACAATATTTTCACCCATGTTTGACTTTCAAAAAAATAGTTTGAATAAATTCTTTTATCCCAAACATGGTAATTTGTGGCATTATTGAAAAAATTATTTTAAAGAATAGTTTGTAACGTATATATTATGAACATATTATTTACACCTCGGGAAAAATAATTTCATTTATACTTCATTTACATGTTTAAAAGGATTATTTAAAAGAACATATTTTCCTTTAGAAAGGAGAATTTTTTTAATAAGATATGAATTTGAAATGGAATAGATATTTTCCTCTAGAATTAGTCCTTATGATCTATGATATTCAATTTCCATTTAATAGTATATTCTATTGTATTAATTAGGATTTACTGGGGATATGATCCAAAGATAATATATTTTCTATTTCTTTGTATGGTTTAATTTTGTTACTGAAAATATGTGATTATTATGATAAAAATTTATCATCCTTGGGGTATTTCATGATGAAATTTTTATGAAACAAATTTATTTTCTTTCATTTTGATATGATGAATGATTTATGATCTTCTCGAACACATATGATTGATTTTCATTATGTAATGGGTGTGACCAATATCTACATCCAATGAATTGGGAATAAGTTGATATCTCATTTGAAAAATAGGATTGGATTAGGGAGTGAAAATAATTTAGAATGGGACTTTATAAAATAATGTAGTCATTGGAGTGAACCTTAAATAAAATGACTATTTTGGGGAGCAATCTAATTCCACAATGAAAACATTCTCAATGAGCCTGGACTATAATGTAAATTAGTTTCTATTCTTATTCGTATGCCACATTTCTATATCTTATGAAAAATATTATGAACACATAGTTCATGTTATTTGATTACTTTTATGAATAATGTTCTTTGAAGTAAAATGATTTATTCCATGAATTATGATTATGATCTTTGTTATGAAGGCTTTGGTTCTCAAATGTAATGATCATGTTATTATACCATTATACTCATGTTACACTTATTTGACCAATAATATCTCTCTTATTTACCCATTATATGTATCTTATATTACACTGGTCTTATGTAACATTTCAATAGGTTTTGGAGAAATGTATTATGTATAATAATTCTAATAATGGTACTAGTTTTGATGAAATATTTGGAAACCAATGTGGGTATTTTTTGAACAAATTTTTAAAGTTTCTGATTATCCAATGAAATTGGAAATAATTGACTTCGGAATAGATTATTATATTATATAAAGAATATTGATCTTTTTAGATGAAATATAAATGTATGAAAATAGTGGATAACTATATATATCTATTGTATATCTATGATATTTTTGTATATATCATTTTCTAATAGGAATAAACATGTGATGATGATAAAACTCAAATCTTAATTCTTGATGTTTAGGGAATACAAGGTGTCCTATTATGTGTTTTTATATTCCCTAATAAATGGGATCTTCCCACACTTGTTGTTCCTTTTGTACACTACATGAATTTTTACTATGTCCCAGGTAGACCCAGGGAAGGTGGATAATAGTTGATTTACACAAGCTATGCATTGCACAAGATACATCATTTGATAGTATTACCCTCTTTCTAGTAGGTTTACTTATTTAACTAATTTGGTGGGCTTGTATTTGGATGTTTTCGTATTTTTTTGGTGGGTTGGAGATGTATTCTTGTATACAAGCACCTTAGGATAAGGCCTACCAAGAGTGTTATATGCCTACCTAGTGAATTTCTATATACCCAGGGAAATTTTATATATACTTGGGGTGTTAAAATAAGATTATCACCAACCTTATGGTCCTCATTGGGTCCGAGAAAAAAAGAGTTGTATGAGATATTATTTTTTTATTATAGTATTTTGGAGATTTTATATAATTATGGTTGTTTTGGGAATTATAGAAAAGGTTTTTAAGAGTTTCATGTTCAGTTAATGGGATAGGGAATCCAATGTTGGTGTGTTTGATGATGTATCCATTCAACTTGGCTCTGATAACAATATTGTTTATTATCTACATATAGGAACTATTTTTAGGGAAAACATTAGAACCTAAATCACATAAGAATTGGTTGGGGTTTCGAAGTACACCTTGAGTTAGTTCAATAGATATAATATTAACCATCACACAAATTTTCAAGTTTAGGTTTTATCAATGATGGCTTATAGATAGTATTATTTAGTAGGATCAGAAGGATGATCCACCTAGTTTTGAGGAATTGTTATTCGGAGCTATTTAGAAGGTGATACCTTTAGATTGTTTTTATGTATTTCAACCACTCTTCATGACTCAAGTTTCACCAAAAGTACCAAGGAATTGGAAACATATGTTGATTTCGCATCACGAGTTGTAGTGGCAATGATCCCTTAAGATTCGAGGTTTTATACATCCCCTTGTTACCCATGATTTGATTAAGGTAGTTACCTTTTCTTTTCACTATGTTAGGACACATCGAGGATAGATGTTCGTCCTAAATGTCTTTCTTCTTCATGCCTTAGTTTGTTTATTGTGAGTCTGGTGACTCTATCATATGATAAGGATAATCATTAACAGAAATTGTATGATAATATTTTAAAATATCTCATATGAAAATATGTTGAGAATGTTTTGTATATCATATCTATTGCAACATCAGAAGGGAAATATGAATGTGGTGGAATATACCTCGAGCTTCAGTAAACTCTAAATATAATTTATGGATATAATTCTACATGCACACTTATGAGAAAAAACATCCGAGCGTGGTCTATTTATATATATATGTGCTATTTTGATACCTCATTTCATTCCATCCTATGTTGGGGTTCTAGAGCGTGATTTAGTATTTGGGAGATTTTTTCTGAGTAAACTATTTTGGTGTTGGTAGTTGGTGCACAATTTGATATTTGTATAGAAGGTAGCCGATGTTAGCCACAAGTATATGAGGATGTGATATGATTTATGAGAAGAAATTGGGATAAATTTTATATATTTCAGGGATCAATGGATGATTCTAGTCAGCCATGGGAAAGGTAGTGATACTCTTGTTAGGACTAGTGACACACATCCTTTGACTTTTTTAACATTTCATGCTTATGAGAGAGATTTATTAGATGTGACTCCTTGGTCGAGGTAGTCATTTGATTACAGAGGCCCATATATTGGAAGATGTAGTTGATGACCTAGGAGAGTAGAAGTAAGAAGAGGTTGAACAGTTTATTTATTTCCACCATAACCATATGTGGTCCATTCAGTCTTAGGGAGCTAATGGTCAATGATAAACTAAAATATAAGAAGTAGAGGCATATATCACAAAGGAACTTAGAATGATTAATGGTTTGATATATTCTTTTAAACCATATCTAAAGTATTGATATGAATAATTATGAGGCAAACTATTTTTGATACATCCCTTACTCGAGACCTAGAGATAACAATTGAGACTATTTATAAAAAAGTTAACATAGGGACTCCTATTGGGGAGAACTTGTGGTCTCAACGTTGATCTAAAAATGTGACCTGAATTGTGGAGAAGATTGATTCATTTTTGATATCATTGTAGTAGTGATGAGGTTGTATGACATCATACAAGGTATGGAACGACTGTACAATGTTAATGCATATATTTACTATATCATGTGGAGGGTGTAGTTTGTTCGATTATATGGGATGAATTATTAAATTAATTTGGGGTAATGATAACCATTAATAGAATTATGAGTATAACATCCCAGGTAATTTTAGAATAATACTCATTCATATTTATTAATATATATGAATTATATTTTTATTTTAAATGAAATGGTACTCTAGGTTCAATAATTTATATGAAAATAATAACATTATATTCTTCAAAAAACATTCTTTTCAAGCTAAAATGAGTTATACCGAACAATAATATAATGTTGTTATTAATATTTAATATGTCGATGTGTCCTTAATTTAATGGATGTTTTCCATTAATACTAATTTTTATCAATTTAATGATTTTTATATGAGAAAATAATCTTCATTATTTGAAGAGTTGTACCAACATTTACTAAGGTTAATTTTCAGTATTTTTATGTGGTGGTTAAATTTTTTGTCTAATAGTGAAATACATTGAATTTTATTTGAAAACAACATTTTCTTAATATTTTTATATATAGTTAAATAATATTTTTAATTGTTTTTAATGTATAATTATAATAATATTATATCATTTAAATCATTTTAGGTCATTTGAATCAATATCACATTGAAATTTTATAAAAAAATATTTCAAATTTTTATACATTTTAGCCTTAAAAAATTGTTGTTTATTACCATCTACAGGATTAAATTTAAACTATTTCCTTTAAAATATATGATTTTAATTTCCAAAAATTGATTCATTATTTCTAATAAAAATTAATTATAATGTATAATATGTTCATCATTGATTTTGGATAAAAATAAAATTGTAATCAATTAAAATTAATTATAAATATTAAGGAAAAATGTGTTTACTTGATGGATAAAATTAAATATTAAGTGGGAAAATTATCTAGGAACTTGTAAAAATTCATTTTATGGAAATAATTTGACCAAATAACCTATTGGGTTGAATTTGGTTCATTATTTGAGGCACATTTCATTTAAAGAGATGAGACCATCCCCTGAAAAGAAAGGATCCATTATTGAACAAAATGAACCAACATACACATGTTTAAAAATGGGAGTCTTATCACAATCCATATAAAGAAGTGGTAATAACTAATCCAGAATATGATCATATAATATAAAATCAACACCGTTGACCCCCTTGTTTTCAAGGCCATTCTCCACCGAATTAGCTTCCCTATATGTGCGAGTAATTATATGGTTAATAGAGTGAGGGGAATCCAGGCAGTTGATCTGATGATTAGTGAGCTTCCAAGATAAGTAAAATGTTCACAACCCAATAGTAGAAAAAATGGTTGTATTATCACTCTCAAGACAAATGTTATTCCACCCATCTCTTCTTCCTGCACCACCGCAACAGTAATGCCAAGCATCTAAGCCTAAAGTCAAGTGGTGAAACCACCAGAACCATAGAAACATCCAAGGGCTTCATCGATGATCCATGAATATAACTATATAGGTAGAGAGACCTAGATTACCTTTAGAAGCTCTATCAAGTTGACATTAATCCAACCAGTAAGTGGCTGATGCCATAACACTGCCAGTGTTCAATATCATGGCCGAAAAACACTAGTAACCACAATTCAGGTTAAAAATTTCATATCTTGTGTTATGTTTGAGAATTTTTTTCTAGAATGGAGGCTTCATGAATAGCAGAAAAGACCCAAGGTAAAGCAGTATAGGCTGAGAAAGACAAACCAGAATAAAGAACCCAGTATAGAGCTTACAAGCTATAGTGCAGTAGTTCCAATGCAATGACCATGATGAGATCAAGAAAATTAATGTATATGGAAAGGGACTTCCAAACCTAAATGAATTCACAGTTGAGGATCATTTGAGGTTGAGATTCCAAAAATAGATCTCCAGTGGATTTCTACATTCTAGCAGCAACCAAATAGCTAAGGAAAAGATGACATGCTTCATTTTTATTCATGTTGAAAAGAGCAAATGTTGATCAAATGGAAATTCCACAAGAATAAAGATAAAAATATATTTGAATTTTCAAATGGGAAAATCTCCAAGACAATATGGATATGTATTGTCTGATATAGTTCATATGATACCCCTCCATCCACTGAGAATCTATCTTGCATTACAAAGAAAAACTATAAAACTACTTCGAGGAAAGAAAAATATTGGTAGTAGGATGCCATGCCAATATATAATCCATATTATAGAAGAAATAATTCTTAAAAATTTTAATAATTTTATTTAGAAGTCCCACAATGATACCCTACCTGTCCTTCATAGAAATGTTCAAATTTAAGATAGTTTCTTCACCAACTATCAAATCTGCAAGAGGGGTACCAGACTGGTTGGCACTATAAATGTCAAGAGGTGATTCCTTAGAAATTAACCATATTTATTAAAAATCAATTGATACAAATATCGATTTGAATGTAGGCCACACATAGGAGTCAATATGCTTAAGAGAACAGATATTAAGCCTTTTACTAAAATTAGCTCGATGGAAAGAAAGATCCACAAATTTGATGTTGATGTGTCTCTACACAAATGAAGATGGAAATGAATGATTGAATAGTTTAGGATTTTTGATCCCTAAACCCCCAACATCATAAGGGTTACAACAAATATTTCATGAAACCACAATAAATTTATTTTCAAGAATGTTTCCACACTAGAAACTATTCTTGAGAGAAACGTTTATATTACTTGTGAGAGAAATTGACCATTTATATATCATAAATTAATAAACAAACTTGGAGACAATCACTAATTTTACCGTGAAAACCCTTAAATTTGTGGATAGGGAGTTCCCCTTCCATGTAGAAATATTCCTTCTAACCTTGCTAAATATAATTATGAAACACGAATCATTCAACCTCCCCCAAAACAAGGTAACCCCAAAATAGTTGCAAGGAAGGGTCCCCACAAAAATTCCTAACTCCCTTACAATATTTTTTTCCTTGGAGTAGTGATATTACTGTCAAAGTAAAAAAAATATTTTCAATCATATCTCCTATTCAGAGATAGACGAATATTGAGAAATGGTCTGTTTGATATTATTGATATTTCTCCTATCACACTAGGTGAAATGGATATTGGCATTAGCTTACAACAAGTGACTAGGATCCACCAGACCTCTACCAGCACTAATAGCATTATTTTTCTCATTTCCATCCATTATGGAAAGAATTATGCTAAGATAATCCTCATTAATGGAAAAATTAATAGTAGAAAGAGGTTCACCTTTTCTAACCCCTCTGGAGCAATAAAAAACCCTCTAGAGTCCCATTAATGAGGATGGATATATGAGAAGAGTTAAATATTTTTTGAAACAAGAAATAAAGAGACCATTAAAACTGAACATATCAAGAACCATTCAAATTAATCCCCAATCCAATATGTCAAATGCTTTCCAAAAATCCATCTTCAGAGAAATATTTACAGCACCAGTGGATTTATTTTACTAATTAACATATTCTGAAGTGGTGATAAGACAATACTAGATGGATATTCCCTTGATGAAACCAAAGTGGTTGGGAGAAACAATAATAGATTCAATCAGAGCCAACTTTTTAACTAATCATTTATAAATGATATTTTATAGGGTGTTAACCAAAGAAACTAGACTGAAAGGAAGTATTTTTTTGGCATTTTACACTTTTGGAATCAAATCCAGGAAGTGATCTTTCAGACCATTAGGAAGAACACCCCTTAATGAAATAAATAACAAGACTGTAGAGATGATTTTGGATTATATCTCAATATGTGTGGAAAAAAGGATACCAAAATCATTCAGGCCTGAACAAAGTACATATTTATTTCTTAAGGCAGCCTCTTTAGTCACAAGGTTCATGGGTATGGAGGTGGGATTTGTGTTTTCTTTATGATTAAAAAGTTAGGTAATGATAACCTCCAAAGGATAACTATGATGGTAAGGTACATTAAAAATATCCTCTAAATATGTAATTTCATTATCAGAAAGATCCCTATTGTAAATAAGCTGATCCCCATTTTTAGTCAAGGATAAAGGCCTGGAGACCTTCCGAATTTTATGAAGGGAATTTAAAAAAAAAATAGAATTAATATTTTTTCTAAATATAAACCAGTTGGACATGGAAATATATCTTTGTAAAGGATTTTAATTACACCTACACAGAGTTCTATCAAATGTGTAATGAAATCATTATTCATTTCTACAACAGACAACCACCTCATGAAATGATGTCATTCATTTTTCCATTACCACTTCTCACGGTTGGGAATTATAATGAAAAAATTATTTTTATATGTTTTATATGTTATATGTGATGTTTTAATACTAATATAATTTTTATATTCACATTCATTAATTCTATCCATTCACTTGGAATATGATAACATCATTTGTGAATTTGTTGTCTAACTCTTCCTTAAAGCAATGCGATACGTTCACAGTTTACATATAGTGTATTAAATATGAGTTTAATAAAAATAAGTTATATATATATAATAAATATGATATTATTTACATAATTATCATTATGTAGGCATAATATATCATTTTCATTAGAATCCATTAACGAACTAAAAAAGTGATAAAGTGTAACACCCCAAGCTTCTACGGTACGTTTCCCTTTGAATAATGCGATAGCGTGTGTTGTACGCAACCTCGAGTTCTAACACACACCACAACTAATTAAACTAGCCGTTGTGAATAGTAATACCTAATTTTTTAAATTATATATATTTTATATTTGAAAATGGACTTCATTTTTGGACTCGGAATATCAAATTTAGCCTAAGGTGAAATTTTGGTACTTTTCGGATAACTTTCATATTTTGATGAATAGTGAAAATTACTAAATTTTAAATAAAAACAACTTTTTTAATCAAAATAATTAATAGTGATAAATTATGAATTTTAGTAGTTTTAAAGTATATTTAGAATATATTTTTACCATTTAATATAATGTTGGTCATTGGACATAATTTTACAATTAAACCGAACATAAACAAGTGTCAATCTTTTGATAGTTATTATCTCTTAAAAACACGCTTTTTGTTTTGACAGCGGGAATTAATTTTAAATTAATTTCTGCCACTTCTGTGTTTTGAATTTAGGAAAATGGATTCCATATTTGGAATCAGGATGTTCAAATTGTGTAAATAGGTAACTTTTATTTTTAGACATTTTGAATAATTACTGCGGTAAATATTTTATTTACCATGGTTAAGGGTAAATCCGGTAAATAAGGGTTAAAAAAATAATATTATAATAATACTAAATTACCCTAAAAACGTGTCTTAACCCTATTGGTTGATAGATGGTCGACCATGGACATCTTTGTGTCAATTTTGGGACCCCATGGATCCACTTGTAAGTGATAATGACACTTTATTTTAATTTAGTTAAAATGAATACAAAAATGACACAAGCATATATCTTTTAGAACAACAATTTTTACATAGGGTTATATATGTTGGATTTTAGATTATAAATATTCATTAGAAAGATAAAAAGATTTCCTACATAATTATAGTTTATTTATAATTTTTAGACATTAAATAATTTATTTTATTTATGACACAATGATGATGCAGTAATTACTATAATAGTGAAAAATTAAAATAATTGATATTATAAATACCCAAATAAATATAATATGAAACTTTTAATGAATTAAACTAATTTTATAGGCTAATATGATATATTAGGATTGATGTAATGGACTTTGTTCGAAGTAATCAATCTGTTATGAGTTTCACAAAAATCAACTATTGAATAGTGTCAAAATTGACATAAAAGAGTTCTTAAAACAAATATTATATTATTAATTGATATTAAATTCCTAAAAATCTAAGGTTCGGCCAAGAGACTTATATTATGATAGGTTAATCATTAATGGACCACTTGGGGGTCGCTTGGATGTATATAGTAAGTTTATTAACCATATTATATAAAAATACAAAGAGACATTGTAAAAGTGAAACTAATTAACTTAGAGTTAATACTTAAAGATAAGGTTAATATAAGTACCCAAACCTGTCTAAATTCTATTGGTTGAGTGTTTTTCGACCTATCCCCACCTTAAACTTTTAATAAAAAGCTTTGGAGCCATTAGAAACCGAATATGAATTTATTATAAATTAATATTTCTAGCTTTTCCAAAGGTGCCCCTCACCCCTCTTATAAAAGGGCACTCCTCCTTCTCATTTCTTCACACCTTCAAAGCCTTTTGGTTCGGCCAAAATCTGCCCAAATACTCTCCCAACATCCCTCACTACAACCTAGAGGCCTTAGATTGATCAGAAAGGCAACCTAAGGATCCCTTTTGATCAAATCAAAAGGAAGAACCCGAAGAAGAGGTAATGATTTCACCACCGTTTTCTAAGTTCAATTCTTCTTCCACTTCTTCTTCCTTTGTTCTTACCATTATAAAATAATAAATCCAGTATCTCACATATACTGTGATGTTATTATAAGTATGGTACAACCATATTCAGTATTCTATCCACCCTTTGAATAACATGTCACCATACGTGCGTACGTACGGCTTACCGTCTCCACGTCGTGGTGTAATTGTTATTCAATATAATATTATTTGGATGGGTATAATAATGATGTGTAACTCATGTAAATTATAAATATAACATGTTAATTATTCTGTATATATGATATACCATTCATTTATATATTATTTTAATATCAAAAGAATGATATTGTCGCTCGTGCGTACGTACGGACTACCGTCTCCACGAGCACGATGAGATTCATTCTCCATCGTATCCATTCAAGTATAATTATCATTTTATGATTTAAAAATGATGTTTAAGGACTTGATATCATTCTGGATATGAATAAGATACAACAAACATGGCTTATGTAACAAAACATATAAAAGAAAATGAGTAAGTTAACACCCGAAACGATGATAATTCTAAGATATTATTAATAAATCAATGTTAAAAGATCATATATGATATCATATTAATATATATGATTCTTGTATAATTTAATAAAAATTATTTCACCATTATACAGGAGGTTAACCTACCCCAACCAAGGAAAAGTACAAGGTAAGGGTTATTTCACAATCTCTTCATTATCCGAGGTTGTTTATATGTAATAATCTACTGGGATCTCTTTATCATCCACATCCATGTTTCTTAAAAATGTATTTCAAAACATTTTTACTATTTACAAGAATATGGGTTAAAGTCATTTATACCCTTTTTGACTTTTATAAGAGGTTTATAAAGGAATCTTTCCGTCATTTTCAAAACAAGGTCCTTTTTAACCTTTTCGACAGAATTGAGGTAAGAATGTTTTTTTAACTTATACGGCGGGTGCGGTTATTTTACGCCGTTATAAAATCTTCAAAGCTTTCCTTACAAGCTTATAAGAATATTTTCAAAGAAAATGTTTTATTTTATATGGATCTTAAATGATTTCAAAATAAAATGAGATATTTCTTTAAAAAGAGAATTTTGATTTCATCTATGTCAACATCCTTTGATGGATTTTACGCTTATTTGAAGTTGATTTATTGTGATACAAAACTTCTATATTGTATTGAAGGTTTTGTGGTATGTTTGACTGTGGATGTGCTATTTTTATACCATTCATAGTTTATGGTGAAATTATTGATATTTCGTATGCTAGTTTTAATACGAATGTTTATGTTATATTTAAACCTTTTCATATGGGAATGCATTGGACTTAATAAGTGACGGGTGGAGCCCGCTATAGCTCCTCGATGCATCGGTAGGTCTCATGAGACAAACTAGTGTCTTGGCACAAGGCCTTGACAAAATATTATTTGTAGTCTTGGCACGAGGCCTTGGCTATGTGGTTATGATAGTCTGGAATTATGCATTCCAACATTATGAAAGTGGTTATTGATTTTTGCATGTGATTATTCATTTAGTAGAATATCCATGTGAATAAGTAAATGGCATTATTTCATTTTATTTATGCCATACCATGTTGAAAGTTCGTATTTAAAAGACTTTTGTTTTAGTTATACATTGCCTTAAATGTTTATTCTTATTTATGAAAGTTTCCACTTTATTGTTATCCTTACTGGGCATTTGAGCTCACCCCGTTTTTTTATGTTTTATTTTTCCCAGGATGCGAAGAAGTAAGTTATGAATGACCTGCAGGGATTTTATGAAGGGTTAATAGTGTGGATTGTGGAAACATTATGTTGTTGTATTAGTTTTTCATTTTATGATGTAATGTAAAACTTATGAATATATCTAGTGTTTCCAAGGCTACTAAACCAATCAGTCTTTCGAGATTTGATCTTTCTTGTGATCATGCCAATCTTATGTAATTAATGCACCGACTCTGGGTAGCTGGGGTCGGGGCGTTACAGTTGGTATCAGAGGAAGTTTAGTACAAACCTTGGAAGCTGGATTTAGATAAACTCTGATTAGAGCACATAGACCTAAGATGAACTTTGAGGATTAGTATAGAAGAACTTCCTAGAATTTTGGTATTGTAGAGACTTTGTGAGTTTTCCGAGAAATACATCCCTGTCTGGATACGAGCAGGTAGAGGCGGCTCTGGCACAGATGTACCTAGGGGTAAAACCCGAAAACACCGCTTTGAGCTAGACTCGAACGGGAACTGGTGCACGACAACGGGCCTTGCTGCACTCTTGGTTACGACACTCCCGGGGGATATGCTTAGGATAACTCTCACTTTCTTTACAAATCATTATGAAGGGTTTATGAGTATATAATTCCTCAAAGAAAACATATTTATGATTACGGATTATATCCATAGATAGTTCAATTTATGTTTAGTGTTTTATAAGTATGGGATTATGTATTTTGATGCATAAACTGATCTAGTTTATGCCATTTTTTTTAGAAATGGCGCCTAGTGGAAGAAATGGAAACCGTATCAATGCACGCACTCCATGTAGGGATTTCCCTCCTGCTCATGATAATTATAGTGCGGCTGGTGATGCAACTGGTGCTGATCAGCTAATCACCGTACTAGGACAACTTACTCAGGTTATGAATAATAACCATACCCGTATGGAGAACCCTGATCCGCAGCGTGGAGGATCAATGTTAGATCGATTAATGAGACAACAACCACCAACGTTCAATGGGAGTACAAATCCCTTAGTAGCTGAGCAATGGATATTTTCCCTAGAGAAAATATTTCAGGCTTTGGGGAGTAGTGAAAGGGAAAAAGTTACCATGGCAGTTTACCGCCTCACTGGAGATGCTGATCAATGGTGGTCATTGATTCAAAACATGAAGGAAGATGATGAAGTATCAAACATGGAATGGAGGGAGTTCAAAGATCTGTTTTTAGAAAAATACTTTCATCGCGACCATCGAGCAGATATGGAAAGACAATTTCTGAGTCTGAGACAAAAGGAGGATGAGAATGTCACAAAGTATGAGGCTAACTTTACAAGGTTAGCGAGGTATGCTGGAGATTACATTCGCAACCCAAGAAGTAAGATTGATCGTTTCTTTGATGGGTTAAAACCATTTCTCCGTCGAGCATTAGTCTCACAATCCTTTTCGTCGTACGAAGACATTGTCTCATGTGCTATCAAGACCGAAAAAGAATTCTCTATGTCTTATGACTTTAAAGCGAAGCAAGAGAAGAAGAGACCTTCTGATCAATCTGGGAATGGAAATAAGGGGAAGAAGGGAAAGGTTGAATATCCATCTTGTGGTAAATGCGGGAAGAAGCATCCTGGTACTTGCTTGAAGGGAATGGGAGTCTGTTACAAGTGTGGTGAAAAAGGCCACCAAGCTCATGATTGCAAGGGGAAGAAGGAAGCTACCAACGTTCAGTGCTACAATTGCAGGGAGATGGGGCATTATGCAAATGCATGTCCTAAGCGTGAGGAGAACTTACCTCAGAAAAGGCCAAGGGATCAAGGCCGGGCTTATGCTATCACTACTGCTGAGGTAGAAACTCAGAAAGACGTGGTGGCAGGTAATTTAATGTTTTCCTCAAGTTTAGCAAATGCATTATTTGATTCTGGATCATCTCATTGTTTCATATCTTCCCAGTTTGCTAAGAAAATTAGATATTTCCAATTTGATTTAATAAAGGAGTTGTCAGTTAAAACTCCTATGGGAAGTATCGTTGCAACAAAGTTTTGTGAATCAGTCCCCATTAGAGCACATAAATTTTCTTTATCTGCTGATCTCATCGTCATACCTATGATTGAGTTTGATATAATCCTCGGTATGGACTGGCTTTCGGACTATGATGCGAAGATTTATTGTAAGAAGAAAGAGGTTACGATTCTTGATGATAATGATAAGGAACAACTTATTTTTAGAGCAGAATCGTCACCACCTAATTCTTATTTAGATCCACCCCCAGTAGTTCAAATTAATTCAATTATTGGGGAGGAAGAGAATGAAATAACTGTCGGTGAGGAAAGGAATGTTCAAATAGAGGATGTACCTGTTGTGAATGAATTTGTAGATGTATTTCCGGAAGATTTACCTGGACATCCTCCAGAACGAGAAGTTGAGTTTTCCATTGATTTGATTCCTGGATCAAGGCCTATATCGAAGACCCCTTATAGAATGGCCACTGTAGAGTTAGTCGAACTAAAGAAACAACTAGAGGAATTGAGTAATAAGGGATTTATTCGCCCTAGTGTTTCTCCATGGGGAGCCCCTGTTCTTTTTGTTAAAAAGAAAGATGGATCTATGAGGTTATGTATCGACTACAGGGAGATCAATGCTATAACAATAAAGAGAAAGTATCCCCTACCTTGTATTGATGATTTATTTGACCAACTGCATGGAGCTCAATACTTTTCAAAGATTGAACTTCGGTCTGGATACCATCAGTTGTGTGTAAAGAAAGAAGACATTCCGAAGACAGCATTTCGAACCAGGTACGGGCATTACGAGTTTACTGTAATGCCGTTTGGATTGACTAATGCACCCTCTGTATTCATGGATCTAATGAATAGAGTTTTCAAGGAGTATCTCGATGAATTTGTGGTGGTATTTATTGATTATATCTTGGTATACTCCAAAACCTACAAAGATCATGAAAATCACTTGCGCATTATCTTGAAGACTCTGAGGAGGCATGAATTATATGGAAAGTTTAGCAAGTGTGAATTCTGGCTTCAGGAGATTTCTTTTCTTGGCCATATTGTCTCCAAAGATGGAATCTCTGTTGATCCTTCTAAGACCAAGGCAATCCAAGAATGGCCAGCACCTACGAGTATAACTGAGGTACGTAGTTTTATTGGTTTGGTAGGTTATTATCGACGTTTCGTCCAGAATTTTGCCCGATTGGCTAACCCATTAACGAAGCTCACACGTAAAGGGGTTAAATTTGTTTGGACAAAAGAGTGTGAAGAATGTTTCGAAGAACTGAAGAGAAGATTAGTCAATGCTCCTATATTGACTCTACCATCGGGGAATGATGGGTTCGTTATTTATAGTGATGCATCAAAGAAAGGACTTGGCTGTGTCCTTATGCAGAATGATAGAGTTATTTCCTATGCATCACGACAGTTGAAAATTCATGAACAAAACTATCCTACTCATGATCTTGAGTTAGCAGCTGTGATCTTTGCTTTGAAGATATGGAGGCACTACCTCTATGGTGAAAAATGTGAGATTTATACTGATCACAAGAGTTTGAAGTATATTTTCTCACAAAAAGAACTCAACATGAGGCAAAGGAGATGGCTTGAATTACTCAAGGATTATGATTGCACGATACACTACCACCCAGGGAAGGCAAACAAGGTGGCAGATGCTTTGAATAGAAAAGACCATGGAGTTTTGAACAATATGAGAATTGAAAGGGATCCAATTTTCATGGAGCTAGTGAAGATGGACATGGGAAAAACCAGGGAAGGTGAAACATCAATGCTTTTTCAAATGGTTGCCAAACCATCTTTACTAGAAAGGATTAAGAGTTCTCAGACTGATGATAAAGAATTCCAAAAGATGATTAAAGCTGTGAATGATGGGAGATTGAGAGACTTTGCGTATGAAGGTGGAATTTTGAAATTCAGGAAGAGACTTTGTGTTCCCAATATACCTGATCTAAAAAGGGAATTGCTGGATGATGCTCATAGTTCCAATTTCTCTATACACCCTGGGAGCACCAAAATGTATAGAGATTTGAAGGAACATTTTTGGTGGGACAACATGAAGAGGGAGATTGCTGATTTTGTGTCAAGATGTATGGTTTGTCAACAAGTGAAAGCTGGAAGGTAACAGCCTGGAGGAGTCATGCAACCTCTTCCCATACCAGAGTGGAAATGGGACAATATTACAATGGACTTTGTCATGGGGCTACCAAAGACTCCTAGAAGGAACGATGCAATATGGGTTATTGTTGATCGTCTTACCAAGTCAGCACATTTTCTTGCTATAAGAGAAGATCTACCCCTGGAACGTCTAGCAATACTATACATTAATGAAGTTGTGAGACTTCATGGAGTACCCCTATCGATTGTTTCTGATCGTGATCCCCGTTTTACTTCAAGATTTTGGAAAAGTCTTCAGAAATCCCTGGATACTGAACTTCATTTGAGCACTGCTTACCACCCTCAGACAGACGGACAATCAGAACGGACTATTCAGACCTTAGAAGACATGTTGAGATCTTGCTCACTTGATTTTCAGGGTATGTGGGATCAATATTTACCACTAGTAGAATTTTCCTATAACAATAGCTTCCATTCGAGTATTCAGATGGCACCATATGAAGCGTTATACGGAAAGAGATGTCGTACACCAACCTGTTGGGATGACGTTGGTGAAAGAAAACTTGTAGGCCCAGAACTGGTGGAGGAAACGGTGGAAAAGGTGAAGGTAATCCAAAATCACATTAAAGCAGCTCAAAGTAGGCAGAAGAGCTATGCCGATAATCGAAGGAAGGATTTGGTATTTCAAGTCGGTGATCATGTTTTCCTGAAGGTATCTCCGTGGAAGGGAGTCATACGTTTTGGTAAGAAAGGTAAATTGAGTCCCAGGTACATCGGACCTTTCGAAATTCTAGAACGAATTGGGGCTGTAGCTTACCGATTGGCAATGCCGCCAAGTCTCTCCAAAGTTCACGATGTGTTCCACGTATCTCTGTTGAGGAAATACATGCCTGACCCAACGCATGTACTCACCTATGAAGATTTAGAACTGGAACCCGATCTGTCTTATTGCGAAGAGCCCATCAAGATTCTTGATACGAGAGAACAAGTGCTGAGAAACCGGACGACGCGTCTGGTAAAAGTTTTGTGGAGGAATCATAAGATGAAAGAGGCAACGTGGGAACCCGAGGAACTTATGATGAAGAACCACCCGAGTCTTTTTATGCAGTAATACCCTAGAAATTGCGAGGATGCAATTATTTGAAGGAGGGGAGAATGTAACACCCCAAGCTTCTACGGTACGTTTCCCTTTGAATAATGCGATAGCGTGTGTTGTACGCAACCTCGAGTTCTAACACACACCACAACTAATTAAACTAGCCGTTGTGAATAGTAATACCTAATTTTTGAAATTATATATATTTTATATTTGAAAATGGACTTCATTTTTGGACTCGGAATATCGAATTTAGCCTAAGGTGAAATTTTGGTACTTTTCGGATAACTTTCATATTTTGATGAATAGTGAAAATTACTAAATTTTAATTAAAAACAACTTTTTTAATCAAAATAATTAATAGTGATAAATTATGAATTTTAGTAGTTTTAAAGTATATTTAGAATATATTTTTACCATTTAATATAATGTAGGTCATTGGACATAATTCTACAATTAAACCGAACATAAACAAGTGTCAATCTTTTGATAGTTATTATCTCTTAAAAACACGCTTTTTGTTTTGACAGCGGGAATTAATTTTAAATTAATTTCTGCCACTTCTGTGTTTTGAATTTAGGAAAATGGATTCCATATTTTGAATCAGGATGTTCAAATTGTGTAAATAGGTAACTTTTATTTTTAGACATTTTGAATAATTACTGCGGTAAATATTTTATTTACCATGGTTAAGGGTAAATCTGGTAAATAAGGGTTAAACAAATAATATTATAATAATAATAAATTACCCTAAAAACGTGTCTTAACCCTATTGGTTGATATATGGTCGACAATGGATATCTTTTTGTCAATTTTGGGACCCCATGGATCCACTTGTAAACGATAATGACACTTTATTTTAATTTAGTTAAAATGAATACAAAAATGACACAAGCATATATCTTTTAGAACAACAATTTTTACATAGGGTTATATATGTTGGATTTTAGATTATAAATATTAATTAGAAAGATAAAAAGATTTCCTACATAATGATATTTTATTTATAATTTTTAGACATTAAATAATTTATTTTATTTCTGACACAATGATGATGCAGTAATTACTATAATAGTGAAAAATTAAAATAATTGATATTATAAATACCCAAATAAATATAATATGAAACTTTTAATAAATTAAACTAATTTTATAGGCTAATATGATATATTAGGATTGATTAAATGGACTTTGTTCGAAGTAATCAATCTGTTATGAGTTTCACAAAAATCAACTATTGAATAGTGTCAAAATTGACATAAAAGAGTTCTTAAAACAAATATTATATTATTAATTGATATTAAATTCCTAAAAATCTAAGGTTCGGCCAAGAGACTTATATTATGATAGGTTAATCATTAATGGACCACTTGGGGGTCGCTTGGATGTATATAGTATGTTTATTAACCATATTATATAAAAATACAAAGAGACATTGTAAAAGTGAAACTAATTAACTTAGAGTTAATACTTAAAGATAAGGTTAATATAAGTACCCAAACCTGTCTAAATTCTATTGGTTGAGTGGTTTTCGACCTATCCCCACCTTAACCTTTGAATAATAAGCTTTGGAGCCATTATAAACCGAATATGAATTTATTAAAAATTAATATTTCTAGCTTTTCCAAAGGTGCCCCTCACCCCTCTTATAAAAGGGCACTCCTCCTTCTCATTTCTTCACACCTTCAAAGCCTTATTGAGGTATATCATGATTTTATGAAGCATTATTCTTTTATAAGGTGTACACATAGACCCTTTGACATGTAAAATCACTGAAAATCCATATTATCATTATATTTAATTCCATATATAATTTTATTATTTAATGAGTTTTATGATTCAAATACTTCAAAGTGGTATGGGACACATTGATTTTAAAATCACAATCTAAATGTTTTAAGAATAAATTTAGAAATTATTTCAAAAATGTAGAAATTCATGAAATTATTTTATATATTTATTAATAAATACTTATTATAAAGGGATTTGTTTTATTTTGAATTTCATTTCTTTTTTTCATAAATGATTCTTTTTATGTGTTTTATATGGAATGTTTTGAAAAAAAAACAAAATAAATATTCTATTCCTATCATACATGAAGAAAATGAATTTTACACCACTATGGCCACTATTTTTATTTTGGGATTCCTTTTAAATATTTCATATTTCCATAAATGAAAATAACACTTTATCTTTTTATTTATTTTGGAATTAGAAATGGTTTTTCAAAGAGATGGTGAATTTTGTGCTGAATATGGGATTTTAAAAGAAAATTGTATGTTAATATATGAAAATGATTTTCATATGAGTTTAAAAGATTTTTTGAAATGATGAAATGTTTAATTTAGTGTTTTAGTTATTGGACCTTATAAAGTATTGGTGTACTCAAATAGTTCCATGTGATCCCATTACAACTTAAACAATTGGGGCTCCCATATAGTGATCAAATGGATAGAGAAATTATTATATTTTCTCTTGAATTATACTAGAAGTTGGGCATATAGATATTTAAATCTTTAAGGGTTCTATAAGGGTTCAATGTGATGATGTCCCAAGGTACCAACAAAAATATTCAATGCATTCTAACAAGTTTTCATGGAAATGTATAGTTTTTATACTGTATAATACATGATTTTTAATTGAATGATATTTAAAATATTATTTAAAATTATATTCATTCATGAAAGGGGATTAATGAGTTTTAATGTTACTTAATGTATTAAAGTTTTCAATATTTTTATATACCTTACAAATATTTTTATGATGATCCCTTATTTTTTAATATTTTCATAGAATTTATGGATGAATAATGGTTTAGAAGAGGTCATGTTCAAATTTGTGAATACTTTTTCTAAAATACATCTTGCTTTAGTTTAAATTTTTTATATTATGGAAAAAGGTGATTCAAATCAAATGTGTCCACATTATATTTACTAGTTTTATTAGGCATGAGTTATGGCCTAATTTTCTTAGAGTCTAAAACTAAAAAGATCATCAGTGTGAAGGAAAATAATTGCAAGACTGAAACTCATTATTATATAATGAATAAATATTAGTCCTTATATATGAGATCAAATATAGGTTTATATAACTTTAGAGGTTAGGGAAATCTTAATCACATTTTCATACAACAATTTACTATATGGTCATGATGAAATGTTATAACAATATATTATAATCGTATTTATTCATCTAAAATGATTCTGTGCAGAATCATTTTCAATATAGAAAACAAGGAAGGTATAGTTTGAAGGAAATAATAGGATTATATACTTCTAAATCACCATCTAGTATAGTCAAAATGGGAAGAGAATAGTTTTTTTATAGAGATGGAATATTTGACACATGAGATAAATGGTGGTGGTTTATATGCTACATAGGAACCTGATCTACACCAACAGAACATGTATTTTGAGGAGAATTTCATGAGGAGACACCCCATCAATTAGTGTATCATCTGACTAGGTTGTAACTGAGGAATGGATCAATGCTCTGGAAAAGAAATTTGATTTCATGGGATATTCAAAATTTCAAAAGGTAACGTATTACATTTATCATTTTTAAGGTGATATTGATTGATGGGGGTTATAGGTAATGAATACAAGAGAGAAATATGATCTTGATTCAATGGAATATTAAATATTTAGTTTAATTTTACTTGATAAATATTTTACTAATTTTGATTTACTATTAATAGAATACAATTTTTGGAATTGTATCAAAAAATATGACTGTTTACATAACATTGTATGGTGGAAATATCAAATGATTAGGAATGTATTTTCCTAATGTTATTTTGGAAATTGATTTTAAAATTAATTATTTTTACGCAATATGGAAATGATGTCTATAAATATATTCAGACATGTGAGAATTCAAAATCTATGTGAAATTTTCTAGTTATGATGTAATGGTAGATATCGAGCATTCTAACTCTTATATTCCACAAGATGATGAATGTATGAAACAACCAAGATATCATGTGTTGGGAAAAAAATACTAAAATGAAACATGGATTCTGATAATGAAGTTCCAAACAAGTGGTATGTGCGGTAAAAATAACCATGGAGAATCTCTTATGAAGAAACAGAATTGTTTCCAATGTGGTAATTTTTTCCCAATAGTTTGTGACTGAAAGGAACAAAAATCATGATGAATCAATGATGGTTTAAGCTGATAGAAATATGATGGTAATATTTTGTAGCTTCAATGAAATGGGTCATTATGGTAATAAAATTCCTATGTTACTTGATCATGATAAAGATATTCATGATCAGAATTAGAAAGGTGTAGTGAAGTAATTTGTGACTACTATAGTTTGAAGTGGTGATAGGGATTTTACTTGTGTATCTAAATTATGCCAATACACTGTTTGAATTTGGACCATTATATTCATTCATTTTTTAGAAAATTTAAATTAAATAAGGAATATAATTTATTTAGATTATAATAGATATTTTATTTAAAACACCAGGTCAAAGTATTAATGAAATGAAAATTTATAGGAATCTCCATAATATTATCAGTGGGATGTATTCCTTAAAAATATAGTTGAATTGGACATAATAAATAATTATATCATTTTTTATAGACTGGAATTTATGTTATCATTCTATGATAATTTGAAGTGCTATGAATGACGAGTTCAATGATTTCATGCCTTCGATAACTTTCCAAGAAGTTCAGAAATTGATTTGAGATGTTAATGAAAGATACGTAGATATGTTTTTACAAAATAATGATTCTTTTCAAATTATTGATTTTCATGTAGTAAATGAATACATGAATGTTTTTACAGATGATTTTCTTGGGGTCATTCATGTTCAAGAGATTTAGTTTTAAATTGACTTAGTACCTAATGCAAAGCCAATTTCTAAACATCATATCACATGAGTCTAATAGATTGTTTAGAGTTGAAAATGAAATTATATATATTTTTAGTTAATGTATTCATATAACATAGAACTTCACCATGGGGTGATTTTTTTTGTTTTTTACAAATAAGAATGGATCTATGAGACATTTCATTGATTATATATCTTTGAAAAACATCACTGATATGCAAAAGTATCATTTAACTCATATTCATTATTATATTGATAATATATATAGAGCATATTATTTTTCGATGGATGACCTATGGTTGGGGTACAAATAGTTGAAATTGAAAGAATATGAATTTCTGATGTCTACAATTTGAACTAGATTTGTCCACTATGAATGTATAGTTATTCCATTTGGATAATCTAATGCACCTACATCATTCATGGATCCTATGAATATAGTTTTTCATGACGTCTTGGATAAGTTCATGGTTGGTTTTATTGATGAAATTTTGGAATATTATAGTATTCAATAGGAATATTAAATTCATTTAAGGGGTTTTATAAAAAAACATTAAATTATATAAATTTTATTGGAATTTCTTTAAGGTATAATTATGGTTGATAATATTTATTTCCATGGTCCCATTGTTTTTAAAGATGACATAAATGTCGATTGTTCTAAAATTAATTTTATTGATGAATGGAAAAGACCCAAAAATATTACATAGATTCATAATTTTTTTTTGTATTAGCAGGTTACTACTATAAGTTTTTTGAAATTTTTTTTTTCTAACATGTTGAATAAGATAAATTGATAATTATTTAACATAATCTAGACAAAATAGGGCACTGATAGGTTTTAGGTACTAAGAAGAATATTGATCAATGTTCTAGTTTTGGATATTCCTTCTAGAAATGGTGATTTCTTCCTCTATATTGGTACTTCATTGAATGTGCATGGTTGTGTCCTGATATAGAATGTTCCGGTAACTTCTCATTCTTCATGATAGTATAAAAATCATGAATTGAATTACTCACCACATGATTTGGATATAGATTATGTTCTGTTTTATTTAAATAATTGGAGGCATGGTTTTTATTGAGAAAAGTGTGAAATATATACTGATCACAAACATTTTTTGTATATATTCATTGATAATAATTTTAGAATGAGATAAAGAAGATGGTTAGAACTAATCAAGGATTATTATTTCGCGATTCATTATCATCCTAAAATGGAAGCAATGTTTCTAATGATTTGATTCGAAAAAATAATTCTATGTTAACCATTATATTTTTGGAATATTACTCTCTGGTTAAATATTTGATTACTTTTTTATTTGAAGTTATCGATGTTGGGGAATGCTCTTTTTTGTTTCTGGTTTCATTACATTCAATGATGTCAGAAAGAATTAAGAGAGATGAAAATTTGGATCAATCCATGAAGGAAAAGGTATAATTAATTAAGAATGGTATGTTTTCTTATTTTAATATTAATAAATAAGGTGATTTACAATTTTGGAAAATATTATTTGTTCCATGTGATTCACATTAGAGGAAATATTAATTGAATAATGCTCATAGTTATCTGTTTTCCATTCATCTGGGAAACATTATGATTTATAGTGGCCTTCTAGAGTATTACTTCTTGGATGGATTGAAAAGATACATTCATGAACAAGATATTTAGTTTTTGACTTGGCTACAGGTTAAATTAGAAAAATTGGTACCGAATTGGATACTTCAGAATTTTTTAGTGTTAGAATGGAAATGGAATAATATATCAATATTTAATATGGGATGCAACTGAATTTCTGAATGAAATATTTCATTTTATGATTTCTAAATAATTATCAGTATATTTATTTTATTTGGGATATTATTGATCGATTAAATAAATCTATACATTTTCATTCCATTACAGATATGATATATTTAGAGATGATTTCCAGAATATATGTATAATAGATTACCCGATTACATGGAATAAATCTCCCTATTGTATCAGACCATTATCCTAGGTTAACATCAAATTTTTGTAATGTACATTGTAATTCAATGGGTACTAAGTAAAATTTCAGTATATATTTTCATCCATAAACGGATGGGCTGTCTTAGTGGAAAATTTAGACAATAGAAGATATGATTCATTCGTCTTCACTACATTTCCATAGAAGTTAGAATCAAAATAGCTATTTTTTATAATTTTATTAAAATATATGTTTTCAATCCACTATACAGATGGAAACATTTGAGGAATTATATAGAAAGTGGTGTTGGAAAATATCATTTTTGGACAATGTAAAAGAATGGTGGTTGATGGGACTAGAGGAGGTAGTTGAAAAAACATAGAACATTCACATGCTATAGTTTTATAAGAAAATTAGGTCATAAAAAGAGAAATGGTTATGTGGATAACTATAAGAAATATATATTTTTTGAGGTCGGTGACCATGTCATTTTCAATGATTCATAATGGAAGAGTCTTATACCTTTTTAAGATGGGGAATTTGAATTCACGATATAGTAGACTGTATAAAATCATAGAGAGAGTAGTATTTGTTTCCTACCATGTGTCGTTACCTCTGAGTTTTTTCTAGTTTCACAACATATTTCATGTATTAATGTTATATAAGTATATAATAGATTCATCTCATGTTTTGTTACCTAATATAGATCAGCTGGATGAGAGTCATTTTTGTGAGGAACATCTAGTTTAGGTTCTTGAACATTGAGAAAAAGTGTTGTGGAATAATGTGATTCACTGGGTAAGGGTTTTATTGAAACCTCATATGGTTGAAGAGGGAACATGGAATTTTAAAATTCTATGATTGAATAATATCACAAGTTATTTAATAAGTGAATAAAATTTCAAATACTCAATTTCAAAATTTCGGTAGGGATGTAACATCCAATGAAAATATAGAATAAACCTTTTTAATAATTATTAATATTTATGAAATAGATAGTAATTTTAAAATAGATAGTAATTTTAAAATATTAGGCACTCTTGGAAAAAAATTTCATTGGCATGATTTTTAAATTGGATCCATATATTGTTCCCCACTCCCTTAGTCTCATGATTATCGTCACACAAGGGTTCCTTCCTAGAGCCGATACTCTCTTCTTCGCCTTTTCACACTCATGGTAATATTTTCACCATGGTGGCTTTGACTATGACCATGGGTGAACAGAAGGTGTGATTTTTGTGATCTTTTGTGGTAGGGATTCAACACATTCATTGATTCCATGGTTTTTAGTGGTTTTTTCTATTTTCAATGGTGGGAATTATGTATTTCGGAGGATGGAATCTCTGAAGGACTCTTGGGGATGATAGAAGGTCTAATGTTAGGGTGTATCACACAAGGCTACTACATAATGAGAATTTTGGAAATTGAATTAGTTGTACTTTGATATTCTATTTTCTACTATGTTTTTTTCCGTTCCATTGATGGATTATGGGGTAAAGTCTTAGTCGTTGTGCAAGAGTTTTTGTAGTGTTTAGCTTTTTCAGGGTGTGTATCGAAAGGTGGTACATGTTTGGAAGCAGTGATTATGATCTGTGCTTTTTTTAAATGGATTGAATCTTGTAATTTAAAATATGAAATCAGGTGGTGAGGGTTTTTGTTAGGTTCCCACTTTTTTAATATAGATATATCGATAAAAAAAAGTGTATTTGAATGAAAATGTTTAAAATTAAAACATTATATAAAAATAATTCAAAATTTTGATCATTTTTTCAATAAATACCTATCATTTCATTCCGTCAACATGATTTATTTTAAATCAATTTCTATCACTTCTGTTGTTTTTATTTGAAAAATTGAATCAATATTTTGAATAATAATAATTAATAATAATCAATAACTTCAACATAGTTTTTTATCAAAAATATGCAAAAAAATTAAAATTAAATACAATTTTTATGGTACAAATTTGTGTTTAGTGGATAATCATTAATATTAAGGGGGAAATGGACTATAAACTTGACCAAAATATATTTTATTTCACTAATTAGAAAATAATTTTTTTTCTCTAAATGTTTTCATTATTAGAGGAACATTATATAAGGGATAAATCCTAATAGTGTATAACATATTATATTCACAATAATTCAGCCCCTGCCTCCACTATAAAAATGAACAAACCCACTCATTTATTGAAACCTATAAGGGCCTTTGGATCCTCCAAGCCCTGCTAAAAAAAGTTTCCAACATCCATACCCTTACTATATATCCCCCACATTGGATAAAAATTTCTTCAATGAATCCCCTTGGGGAAAATAAAAATGTTACTCCAATAATATTTAAGGTTCATCAAGAAGCATTATTATTTTGTTCCATATATACTCTGATAATTTCAATTTATATAATTCTTATATTATGAAATCAGTATCATAAATCTAAAATTATTTTTTTAGGTTATGGGTTATAACTACACCTATATAAACTTCCATAAGATTGGTTTTGAAAGTACAATTCAAGTGTATGATGTAATATCGCCTCATTAAACTATGTTACTCATTTTCCCTTTACCACCTATCATGGTTGGGAATAATGATGGAAAAACTATTTTTATATGGTATATATTATTACATGGTATGTCTGATTATGATATACTCTATAATACAAAATTTAGGATCGAATATATTGAGATGAGATGATCAAATACAAGAGGGGGGGGGTGAATTGTATACTTTAAAAATCCCTAAAGAAATTTTTGAGTAACCAAAATTCACAAAACCTCTAAGTTCTAATAACTTGCTTGATTCCAGAATAGTGTTTCTAAAAATGAAACTTAAAAAAAAGTTTACACCAACTAAGATTATAACTTAAAGCATAGGGAATTCTATAATATCATAGTACAATACTAAGTATGTATAAAAGATTATACTTTCCTAATAAATACAAATGCAGCAGAAAACATGTAACAAATCAAGTAACAAGTAGTAAGTCATTTTTACCCAAAGAGAAGGGTATCCAAAAAACATGGGTAAATTTCCCCTAATTTATAATTTCATGAAATTATCTCTTACCCACACTAGGGTAAGCCCTTGATACGAAGATCGATGTCTATCTTGCTATCCCCACAAGCCCTCAATTTCAAGGTAGTTGGAACCTCTGTCTTCCTCAATAAGGAATCCCTCAACTTCAAGGTAGTATTCACCTATTTCCTCCTCTCCCAGAAAGACCTTGATTGTATACAACAATAATCGGAGTCACATGAAGAAAATCTAAATGAAGAAAAGTTTTAACAACTCGTTCAAACATTCTGCACAAAGCTTGAGAGTTTATAAAAGCCTCTCTCTCAAGAAATCACTTCTGAATGTTCTGTGTTTCCAAAATTCCAAAACTCTCAAAACTCTCAAGCTCATTAAAATGAGCTCCTATTTATAGGCATGACTTTAACGTTTGGCTCCATCCTCCAACAGTCATATTGTTCCTTGAATTTCTGAGGGACCTGTACACATGTCACCCAAACAATGGTTTATGAGTAACTAAAAGCACGACATCGTTTTATAACTAAACAGGTGTAATCATAACCAAATAATGATATTCATAATGTATGTAAATGAAAGTTCGTATTCTAACCAAGAATAAAATTAGATCATATAGTATAAGGATATTCAAATTCTATTTTTTTGAAATTCGGAACCTGAATACTATAGAATTCCGAAGTCTAAATTTTAAGGAAATTCTGAATCTAGATTCATAAGAATTTGGACCCTAAACTTACAAAGTTCGGAGTTAGAGTTATTGAGAATTAGGAGATAGAACTCATAAGAGTTAGGAATCTAAATTCAATGCACTCGGAGTCATAACTTTGACAAGTTTGTAACCAGAATTCGTAATCAGAATTCGGAGTCCGAACTCAGAAAAGGTCGTAACAAGAATTCTGATTCAGAATTCAGAGTCAGAACATAGAAAAGTTTGTAACCAGAATTCGTAATCAGAATTCTGAGTCAGAACTCAGAAAAGTTCATAACTGGAATTCGTAATCAGAATTCGGAGTCAAAACATAGAAAATATCGTAACCAGAATTATGAATCAGAATTCAGAGTCAGAACTTTGAAGAGTTCGTATGCAGAATTCTGGGAAATCGGATCCTTAAAATAGAATGCTTCACTTCTAGGTAATTATTGGATTATAAGGTTTTGGTTCAAAACCAAATTCTACACTTAGGAAAAATATGATATGAGTGCTGAATACATGGTAAGGATAAATTTCAGTTCTAATGAAAATTTTCCTTAAATAAGTAAAACAAGGGTAAAAAGAAATTTTCCTTGAGATTAGGTGTATGTGATTTTCAAAAAAAGAAGGAATCATGAAGTCATAAGGATGGACTTAATGACTTAACAATATCCCCCATGTATGATGGAATGGAAAAGTCATAAGGAAAACCTTATTGACTCAACAATATCCCCCTTTTTGGAAAGCACAAACACCCTTAAGAAAAAGTATATAAGGTCTTAAGAAATATTTTACTAAAATGTTCAAATAAAACATATGTCCCTTTGTTCATGGAAAATGGTGAATACAACTAACTCCCCCCTAGATTTTGTAACACTGAGGATCATATTCTAGATTTTCAGAATGAGAATTTTCATTGGAATGTATAAATATTCTTAATAAGAACTCCCCCTTAGATAAACTCCCCCTTACATAGGGACATTTATTCTTTACATGAAATTATTTTTCCTTTATCCCCCTTTGTGATTTTCAAAAAAGAAATTTAGGGAATGGAAAAGAATTATGGTACCTGAAATATTAGTACACACATCCAAGAAAAACAAGACACCATAATTTAATTATTATTGAATGAATTTGTATAAGGAAAAACAATTACAAAAAATGATCGGATTTAGATCTATTTTCGATATTTTTCCTTGGGTATCATCTTCTTGACAATGGGTTTTAACTTATTGAATTACATGTGATATTCCATAGATTTCTTCTCTAGAGCATTGATTCTCTCTTCTAGAGACTTATGAAATTCAGCTTGAACCTTCAGCAACTCATCTTGCTTTACAAGATTCTCTTCAAACTAAATCTACAGATCTCTTTCCCTCTTCTAGATTTGAGCTATAGAGATGATCTTCCAATTCATGTCTTTCACCTCTTCAATCCGAGTATTTTTTTATAGAATCAGTTTTCCCTTAAAGTTGTTTGTAAGATCCTTGATTTTGATTTCTTTAGTATCAAAATCATCCTTGACATCTTCTTGAAATTGATCAAGCTCACTCATTTCTTGTTATATCCTCTTTGACCAGCTGGCTATATTTCAACATGACTTTTTGTGAGCTTCCTAGCCTATGTAGAAAGTTTTGAAATCGGATTCCATCTTGACACACTATTCAATCACCATGGAAACCGAATATGATTTTTGATTAAGATAATGATGAAGTATCTGGCATCTAGAGTCTATTCTTGAAATGGTTGGAATGGACTCAACAAGATTCTTCAAGGATTTTTCAACAAAATCAAGACCAAGTGTAGATGATTCAGAATTAGAGACTTTACTTGGTGATTCTTGTATTTCTAGCTCAACAAGCTTTCTCTTTGAAGAACCTTCAACTTCCTTCTTCTTCACTATATATTTTCTAGGAGTATCAACAAACACCAGTTTACCCTTATCAATTCTCAGCATGGCTTCCTCATTAGGGGATTCATGCTTGCTGTTAGACAACTGCACAACTCTATCTTCATCTACCTCTTCTTTATGATTTATAGCCACAACATCCTTAGGATGATTGAAATCACGATTTAGACTTTCTTCTTCATACAATTTATCATATTCTTCTTCACCTTTCTCTTCACCCATATCTTTACCCTTCTCTTCATCCTTCTCTAGAGTGACAATCTTCTAGGACTCAGCTTTAGAATTCCAGAGTGACAATTTTTCATATGGGGTTCCCTTTTCATGATAATCTTCAAAATTATTTAGAATATTATCTATGTTACCACTCTCTTCTTATTCTTCTTCAACCACTTCCAATTCATCCACTTATTCAACTAGTTTTTCTTTTACTTTTCCCAGAGTGAAGAAATTCATTCCTGGTGTTCCATGTAATGTCTCTGTCAAGAAATATTGTGGCAATGGAATATTTTCAGATGATAATTCAGTATCCTTCAATAGAGTTTGAAAAATCTCGGCCTCATACATTTTCTTCTTATGTATCTTCTCTTTGGCTTGCTTCTCAAGCTCTTCAACACTTGATTCTTTCAAGGCCTTAGCCTCAGCAGGATCCAAACCGAACTATGGCACCCCTGCTTTTATATTTTTCTTATACTCACTCGATTTTGCTACAACCTCATCTGGGTAGGCTTTCTGCTTCTTGGGTTTAGGAGGTGTATATTGGACTTCCTTAGATTTTGGAGTTTTGTATTCTACTTCCACTTCCTTCAACATTATTTTCTTTCCATCTTTCTTCAATGGTTCAGCTTCTTTTGTATTTTTCGGAATGACTTTTGCCTCTTCCATAGGCAGATCATAAAAGTATCTTGACTCTTTAGAAAATCCCATATTAATTTTTTTAAAGTGTCATCACTTACAAGCATAACTTTAAAATTCCTTGTTTTGGAACTTCAAGGGATCTGGAATGATTCAAGACACCGAACTATCAGCTTTGAAAGTAAGGAAGGATACATTATAACCTAAGATCTAAAATTCCCATTTTTGATATTCTCTATCATAATGAGAATGTGCCTTATCAAGTTTATTTTCTTAAGATTTACTATGAAATCCAATATATATATGTCACTTTTCTTTAAGGTGTCCTTATCAACTTTTCTCGGTATGAAAAAACCATGAACCATAACTACAGGATCCGATTGTTGACTGATAAGTGAGAAATTTTGTGGCAATGACATATAATATTCCAAGACATTCCAAAGATTTTAACGTAATAAAACTACCTTGAGCATATGGTAGTTTGTGAGAGAAAAACTACGATTCCCCTTCATAAGATAAGTCCAACAAGCTAGCAGCCTTGGTGTATGAGAGTTTATATGTTTTTCCATAACACTTGAAAGAGAATTTTTCTCTGCCATCTTCCTTAAAAAACAAACTGAATCATAAAATTCTATAAGAAAATTTGTATACAGAACATCCTGAGCTGCTGTCTTTGATATGGCTACACTTTCCCATCCATTTGGCATGATATTCTTGGAGATAATAGAGTTGTATTTTAAAATATTCGGATGGAACGACATTTCCTTGTACACTTTCCAACGTGAGATTGGCTTCATGGTAGACATATCTTTAGAAGAGTATTCTACATACATTCTAATTGAAGAAACTCTGAGAGATTTAAAATGGTATTAAGAAGGGGGGGGGGTAGAACTTAAGCACGCGAGAGATTGAAAACCGATGTGGTCCAACCCTTCAGAGGTCCTTTATATAGGTGATGGAATTGACCTCTCATCTTTGAAATCCAATCTAACAGATGAGAAACCATTTTATCAGATGTAACGATTGATATGAAAGCCAGAGGGAAAAAAATTGGGTAAAATCCAATCTTTTTAGGTTTTTTAGGAAAAACTAGAATCTGAGAATTTAAAATACAAAATAATATACCAGCTATGAAATAATGACTATGAAAATTTAAGAAGGAAATCATACCTTTCGGAATCATAGGAAAAGTATTCATAATAGATGATGTTCTTCTTGAATATATTTAGATTGAAACACGTTTGAATATGAAAAACCTAATACAAAAAATCTATGGACTAAAAATGTTACTACAAAAAAATTTTGAGTACCAAAAATTCCACTACGATAATTTGGAGTACGAAAATTTTCATTATGAAAATTTGAAGTACGAAAATATTCATTACGAAAATTTCAATATGAAAATATTTATTACGATACTTACTATGAAAATTTTCATTACAAAATTTTTTTAGACAAACTATGAAAATTTTGAAAGACAAAATACGATAATTTTGAAAAACTTACTACAAAAATTTTCATTACGAAAATTTTTCAAAACAAACTACGAATTTTTTTTACAAAAATTTTGATAAAATAACACTATAAATTTTCATTATGAAAATATTGAAAAACTAACTACGAAAATTTTCATTATGAAAATTTTGAAAAACTAACTACGAAAAGTTTCATTACAAAAATTTTAAAAATCTAACTTCATAAATTTTCATTACAAAAATTTCCATTACGACAAATATGAAAAACATAAAAACAAAAAATATGAAAAACATCAGACAATTGTAGTCCCCCTATGAAAAAAGAGTTTTTTACTGTAATAAGATTGATTTAAATAGAATGTTTACAGGGAGGATTACCTTATGGTTATCATTCTTATCTTCTCTTTAATGTATTATAATCTAGCGGAGGGTAATGATTTTGTGAATATATCAGCAAGTTGATCTTGCATTCTGATAAATTGAAGAATGATATCTCCTTTTTTTGTGTAACCCCAAAGAATGTGATACCTAATATCTATGTGATTTTCTTGAGAGTGATGTGCAAGGTTTTTACTAAGGGAAATGGCACTTGTATTATCACCCAAAATATTTTTTTTAGTAAAACACATGACATAGTCTGTGAGTATGTTTTGCATCCACAATACTTGATCACAACAACTTCCAAATCCTACATATTCAGCATCATCAGTGGAAAATGAAACTGAGTGTTGCTTCTTGCAAGACCAATAAACTTATGATTCTCCTAAAAAATGACATGGATTTGATGTACACTTCGTATCCATTTTACATCCACCAATTTCAGCTTCTGAAACTCTTTTTAAAACAAAATCATTTCCAGAAGTATAAAATAGTCCTGAATCCATGGTTCCCTTTAAGTACCGAAAAATTATTTTCACTACCTTTAAGTGATATTCCCAAGGATTGGATTGATATCTTACACATAAGCATACTGAAAACATTAAGTCTAGATGACTAGCTTTCAATTAAATTAGAATTCATATCATAACTCTAAAGGATTTTTGATCTACTAGTTTCCCAGCTTAATCAAGATCAAGTGTGTTTGAGGTACCAATGGGAGTACTTATACTTTTAGTGTTGTCATATCCATAATTTTTAAGAAGATATTTAATGTAATTATTTTGATATATATAGATTCCTTTTGGTTTTTGAGAAATTTGAATACCAAGGAAAAATGTTAACTCACATATCATACTCATTTCAAACTCAGATTTTATTAGTTCCGCAAATGAATCGGTTAAAGATTACTAAGTTAAACCAAATATGATGTCATCAATAGAAATTTGAAAAAAAAATCTGATCCATCGTTATAAAAAGGTTTGGATATGTATTTTCCTTAACATAGTTATTTTGAAGAAAAAATCCTGTAAGTCTATCATACTAGGCTCGAGGGGCTTGTTTAAGGCCATTCAAAGCTTTGGTAAGACTAAAAACCAAATCAGGATTTTTTGTATCTTCAAACCAATGAGGTTGTTCAACAAAGACTTCCTATTGAAAATAACCATTAATGAAAGTAGATTTCACATCCATTTGAAAAAAGTTAGAATTTAAAGAATGCTGCAAAGGTAATTAAATTACGAATAGATTCTAGTCTAGATACTGGAGCATAGGTTTCATCATAGTCAATTCCCTCATATTGATTATAGCCATTAATAACTAATATAGATTTATTTATAAAAATGATTCAATTTTCATCACACTTATTTATGAAAACCCACTTTACTCCAATAACATAAGTTTCCTTAGGTCCTTCAACTAATGTCTAGACTTTATTCCTTTCGAATTCATTTAGTTTATCTTTAATGGATTTAATCCAATCATAATCACCTAAATCTTCATTAGTACTTTTTAGTTCTAATTGGGAAAGGAATTCTAGATGTTATACTTCATTTCTTAACAAACTACAAGTCCTTACAGATTGATTAACAACACCAATTATACTATCACTAGGATGATTCTTTAGAAACAACTGAATTGGGTTTTGTAAAACCTGTTCATCAACATATGGTAGGAAATATTCTGGGGTAATTGTTTCAGTAGCATCTTCTTGAACATTTTCCTTATCAGAAGTATTTTCTATCAAAGGTTGATAATCAGTTTTTGAAAACACATCGGAGGATATAGGTTGGGGTTGTTTAAAAACAAAATGATCAGTTTCATCACATTTGACACGTACTATCTCTTCAACAGTACATGTGTTTTTATTGAAAACTCTATACACCTTAGAAGTTGTGGAGTAGCCTAAGAAAATTCCATCATCTATTTTTGGTGCGAATTTATGTAGATTATATTTAGTATTCAGAATGAATACCTTGAAACCAAAAACCTTAAAGTAGGAAAGTCTAGGTTTTCTACCATTCCAGAACTCATAAGGAGTTTTATTAAGAAAATGTCTAATCCAAACACGATTTATAGTATAAGAAGTAGTAATTACAGATTCAGCCCAAAAATGTTTTTCTACCGAATACTCAATCAACATGGTTCTAGTTATTTCTTGAATAATTACATTTCATCTTTTAACAACACCATTTTATTAAGGTGTTCTGGGTGCTGAAAAGTTACGAGTAATGCCTTTTCTACAACAAAAAGTTTCAAAATCAGAATTTTGAAATTCTCCTCCATGATCACTGTGAATAGTTTTCAGTGGAAGGTTTTTCTCATTTTTAACATGGGCTCTAAAACTTTTGAAATAAGAAATAGCTTCATACTTCTTTGCTAGAAAATAGACCCACATAAATCTAGTGTAATCATCAACCAAGACAAATAAATAATATTTTCCCCTAATGTTTCCAATTTGTGTAATACCAAAGATATCAATATGTACTAACTATAATGCATCAGTAGTTGAGACTTCACCAACTCATTTAAAACTTGATTTTTGTTTCTTTCCATTTTGACAAGGGTCACAAACTTTTGAAGAATCAAATCTAATCTCTGGTTGATCCTTAAATAATATTTTCATAGAAAGTTTTCATAAGTTCCTATGGTTACAGTAACCTAACCATCTATGTTATAACCAATAATGATCTTCCATTGCACTAAGAAAAGGTAGATCTTATCTCCTAAGGTCTTCTATGTTTAGTGTGTAAATTCTCTCTTACCTATGGGCAGAAAGAATAAACTCTTCCTTGGAATTGTGTACTAAGAACTTATCCTTCTTAAAATTCACAAGGTAACCTTCATCACATAACTCACTGACTCTAATGAGGTTGTTCTTAAGACCCTTAACAAATAAAATATTTGAAATAAATGTTATTCCATGAATAAAAATGTGACCTATAATAATAATTTCTCCGTGAGCATTATCTACAAAAGTTAATTTTCCTCCTTTCATCTTGATAAACTTTTTAAAATAGTTTATGATACCAGTCATATGATGGGAACATCCACTATCCATGTACCATGTATTGCTGTTGGTACTTTCTCTATTTTCCTAAAAATAATAAAATGCTAGGTTTTAAGAATCGAGACTTTCTTGGATCCTGAATTCTTAGAAAAAAAAATTTTAGGCACCCACATCTTCTTAAAAAACAGGCTTTATGAAATCCTAATGATTGGGTTTTTTTTAGAACAATTCATTTCCCAGTGTCAACCACAGTGACATTTACTGCAAAAACGAGCACTTTGTAGAACAAAGTAATTGTTACTAAAACAGGTTTATAACTAGTTTAAAAAAACGATAACTATTCCTTATAAGTCGTATTTGGGAATACATTTTAACAAATTTTTCCTTAACTAAGGTAATGTTTGATAAACACTTTCTCAAGGAAAAAATTTCTTATTTGAGTTTGATAACTGAGTTCTTGTCTTAAAAAACAAATGATTTTGAACTAGAGATATGTTCGAAAACATTTTTCTTAGAATTTATGTTTTCTAGATATTTAGAAATGTTATTCTTTTTAGAATTTACTTCCTCAAGATTATTTGAAATACTTTCAAAATCAACATTTTTCTTTTCAATATCTTTAGAACGATCTTATATTTCTGTAGTAAGAATAGTATTCCTAGATATTTCTTTATCTAGTTTTTTCATGAGTATTGAATTCTCAATCTCAAGAAGATTAGAAATCCCAGAAACTTCTTCATAGGAAGGTAAATTATTATCTCCATCAGAAGAAGATTCTTCATCAAAATAGTTATAATATTTACTATCATTATAATTTAAAGAATTGTTGGTCAAGGATTCGGTATATTGTACCTTATCCCTAAATTAATGATTATCAATAGGTAGTCTAGCTATTTTACCAAGATTCTTCTGTCCAGAAGATTCATTATCTGAGGATTCATCTGAAGAGTCGCCACCACTGGATCTCCAGGTGTCATTACCTTTCGAAAATTTCTTATCAATAGCCTTGTAATACTTCTTTCTATTTCTCTTTGAATTCATTTACATTCTTTCTTTTCTCTTAAGCATAGAACAATCATATATTTTTTGTCCATCTCTCTTGAATTCATAACATGCGAATTCAGAATCATTCTTATCTTTCCTTTCCTTTTTTCTTATATCTAGATTGAATGTTTCTCTGTCCAGCTATCATGTTCATCCTTCGAGCAAGATTTGCTAATTCAATCCCTCAGGATTCACTCCCACTAGATTCAGACTGGTTAATAACATTATTAGATTTAGATCGATTAATTATCTCAGGAGTCTTGGCTTTCATAAGATTGGAATTTGTAGTAAATGAAACACCTCCATTTCCATTCTTCATCTTAACATTTTCAGCATCTCCCTTCAATCTAGTCTCATGCTGAAGAAGACAGCCAAACAGATCATCTAATGAAATATGAGTAACCTTTTTTTTCTCATCAATAGCAGTCCTCTTAGAGTCCCACTCGTTGGGGATGATGTCTAAGATAATATCAACAAGAGCTTCATCATCTAATCCTTTCATACCCATTGATTGTAAAATATTCACAATAGTTATGAATCTTTGGTGCATCTTACATATGGGTTCTCCATAAAGAAAGTTAAAGCCATGGTATTTAGCTCTAAGAATAGATCTTATAGTCTCAATAACATTGGAAGTACCAAAATGTGTAACTTCTAGTTTTTCCATATAGAATTTACTGCTTCACAAGATAAAATATGTCTATATAAATTTCTAGTCATAAAACAAAGTAAAGTATTGCGTACCTTATAATTCAGTTGATATTCATTTTTTTTTGTAATGGGTAAAGGTAATAACTTCTTTGTCAGGGATTTTTTATCCTCCAGAATACATAAAAAAATTATCAACACCAATATTGATAATGAAAGTCTTCATACGATCTCTCCAATATTCATAATCATTTCCATCAAAGATTGGTGTCCTGGTGGGATTGAGATTGTCTATGGAACCAACATTGATTCCTGTGATCGTATAGAAAAATCATTCCACACAAAACATGTTAATAGAAAAAGTTTGTAAACAAGGAAAATATTCCTAAGTAATAAAAATATAGAACAAGAGTATCTCTAAGCAAAAATTAATCCGAACTATACGAGTCTAATAATTATGATTCTGAAAAATATGATTCTGAAAAATAATTCTGTTCTGAATCTAATCGTGAGATTGATTCAGAGGTCATCTCCTCTGATACAAATTGTTTTATGATAAGTCTAAGTATGATATTCTCAATAATTCCAAATGTAGGATTGAATATATAGATATGAGATGCTCAAATACAAGAGGGTGTGAATTTTATACTTTAAAAATCCCTAAGGAAATTTTTGAATAACCAAAATTCACAACACCTATAAGTTCTAATAAATTCCTTGATTCTAGAAAAGTGATTCCAGAAATGAAACATACCAAAAGTATTCACCAACTATGATTCTACCTTAAAGCGAATAGAATCCTATAAAATCAGAGTAAAGGACTAAGGAAGTGTAATAAGATTATACTTTCCTAATCAATAAAAATGCACTGGAAAACTTGTAACAAATCAAGTAACATGTAGTAAGTCTTTTTAACCCAAAGAGAAGGGTATCCAACAACATTGGATAAAGGTACCTTGATTTATACATTCATGAAAGTCTATTTTACCCACACCTAGTTATACCCTCGATATAAAGATCAGTGTCTGTCTTGCTATCTCTATAAGCCCTCAACATCAAGGAAGTTGGAACCTCTTTCTTCTTCAGTAAGGAAGACCTCAACTTCAAGGTAGTCGACACCTCTATCTTTCACTCCCTAGAAGACCTCGATTTTACACCACAAAAATCAGAGTCAGAGGAAACAAATATGCATGAAGGAATGTTTCAACAAGACATTCAAGCTTTCTGTAAAAATCCTAAGAGTTTATAAGAGCCTCTGTCTCTAGAAATCAGTACTGAATGTTCTGAGATTCAATTTTTACAAAAGTGTCAAAAGTCTCGAGCTCTTTAAAATTAGCTCCTATTTATAGGCACGACATCAATAGTCGGCTCCCTCCTCTAACAGTAATAATTTTTCTTGAATTTTAGTGGGACCTGTACACGTGTCACTCAAACAACGGTTAGTGAGTAACTGAAGGAACAACATCGTTTTATAACTAAATAGGTGTAAGCATAACCAAAGAATGATATTTCGAATGTATGTTAATGAATGTTTGATGTCTAACCAAGAATGAATTTGAAGCCTATAGTACATGGATATTCGGATTCTGTTTTGTAGAAATTTGGAACCTTAATTCTATAGAATTCCAGAGTCTAAATTTTAAGGAAATTCAGAATCTTGATTCATATGAATTCGGAACCAGAACATACAATGTTCGGAGTTGGAGTTCATGAGAATTCAGAGTCAGAACTCATATGAGTTCAAAGTCTAAATTTAGAGAACTCAGAGTCAGAACATAGAAATGTTTGAAACCATAATTCGTAATCAGAATTCGGAGTCCGAACTCAGAATAGTTTGTAACCAGAATTCTGATTCCGAATTCAGAGTCAGAACTTAGACAAGTTCATAAATAGAATTCGTACTCAGAATTCAGAGTCAGAACTCAAAAAAGTTCAGAACCAGAATTCGTAATCAGAATTCAATGTAAGAACTCAGAAAATTTCATAACAAGAATTCTGAATCATAATTTGATATCTGAACTCTGAAGAGTTTGTATCCAGAATTTTGAGAATTCAGATCCTAAAACAGAATGCTTCATATATTGGTAATTATTGGATTCCAATGTTTTGATTCTAAACAGAATTTTACACTTAGGAAAAATATGATATGTGTAATGAAAACATGATAAGGATAAATTTACTTGGGAAATGAAATTTTCATTAAAGTAGTAAAATAAGGGTAAAAAGAAATTTACCTTGAGACAAGATGGTTGTGATTTTCAAAACAAGAAGGAATCATGAAGTCATATGGAAAACCTTATCGAATCAACATATATGATATATATTATATCTTAATACTTCTATATTTTTTATATACAAACACATTCATGCTTAAAATTTTATGGGAATATGATAACACTGTTTGTGGATGTGTTGGAAACCACATCATTAAAGTGATGTGATATATTCACACTATACAGGAAATGTATTAAATATGTGTTTAAAAAATTATTTGAAATAAAAAAATCTATATTATATTATTTAAATAATTAAATTTCAAAAAATATAACATATAATTTTCTATATTACCCATTCACACAATATAAAATATTATAACAATGGTCGTGGACGTGTGAACTACAACCTCCATGAGGCAATGTGATTCCTTCTACATCAAAATAATTCAATATATAAGTATATATGATTAAATAAAATATTATTAATGATATAATTATCATTATATAAGGATAAATTCTAATTATATTGTTTTTATAATGATCAATGAGAAATAGGAGTGTTACTCATGCATTTGTATGGCGTACCTTCTCCATGATCACAACATATGTTCATTTTTCACAACCCTCATAAATGATTTTTTTAATTATAATTAATTTATAAATATTATTAATATTTCATTATTATTATTCTGAATGTGTTTTAATAATGACTCATTTGACCATAGTTTACCTAACAGTGTCATTTTTTACGCCAAAAACAAATATCGTCAAAACACCAGACATAAACATAATTATTTAAGTAGTTATTTACAACATTACAATAATTGAATTAAAAGTAATAATAAAAATGAAAAATGTTTTGTAGAATGAAACTGATTAAAATAATTTTATTATTTAGGGAGATAATTAGACAGTTGGGAAGTCAAACACTGGGAAAGGGACTTTGTCTCAGTCTCCTTTCATTGAGGAATATTTTGATGTTATGCACATTTATTATTTTAAAAGGTATATATATAGACCATTTTGAATGATATACCATGAATTTTATCTATAATAATAATATATGATGTTTTTTTATTTTTTTATTTATAGAGTATTTTTATTAAAATATGCCTAAGTGTTATGGGATAGTTTGACTAAAAAATATATTTTTAAACATTTTATTATTAAATTTCAAAAAAATTCCTCCCTATAAATATTCATGCTATTATTTCATATTTTCATTCATATAAAATGATTAGAAATGATATTATATATTTTTTATTACAATAGAATATTTCCAAAAAATAATCTTTTCACATGTTTTTAAAAGAACCTATTGAAAACATAAAATGTAATGTTAAAGTCCTATTATAGATGGAAATAATGAGTTTTATACCCTTATGTAAATTGTTTATATTTTTGGAATAATTTTCAAGAGTTTTGGATCTGTTAATGAAAAATCATATTTTTCATATTTTTAATTTTTTTATTGTAAATGTATTTTCATAGAAAATGTGTATTTTGGGTGAAAATTGTCATTTGAAATAAAATTTTATTTTAATATTTGGATGTGATTAGAATATGAGGATAAAATAATTCTTTAAATGATGATTTTTTTCATGTTCTCTTTCATAGAAACCGTAAATTATGGGAGAGTCTAGATAGCACAACGTGAGCTTGTTATAGTTTGAATGATGGGTTAACATATATATCATTCAAATTTTATAGGTAATGATTATATTATCAAGATTATTTTATTGGATGTTTTCTATATGGATATTACAATATTAATGTGTTCATTAAGAAATAAATGTGATGATATCCTAAGGTACCTATATGATTTTTACATGCATCAAAATCTGTTTTCATTCAAATAATTATATTTTAAAAGACAAAATGAATAATAATTTTTTAAAATAATGTTATTTACCTTTTTTGGTAAGATGATATGTTTTCATGAAATTATTTTTAATGAGTTTTAGTTTTTTTCAACGGTATAATTCATTCTTTATTCTAAAATATCTTATAGAGATTTCAATACTCTTTCCAAATTTTTAAATTTTATTATATTATTTATAGATTAGTAATGGATTTGAAGGGGTAATGTTGAATGTCGTGAAGTGTTTTTATAAAATTGATCCATATTTGTTTTGAATTTTTAATATTATAGACAATATGGATACTAATCGGATATGTCAACCTTGTATTTTTTAGTTTTATTATGTTTGAGATATGATCTAATTTTATAAAACTAAAAACTTGGAATGATCCAAAATGTGAATGAATGTTTTTATGGACTAAAAAACAAGTTTATGTAATGTTTAAGGCGGATTCCTTATAACATGATCATAAGTAGTATAATAAAACACATTGAACATCAGTTGGATTTAATAGTCGTTGGAGTTGTAGATGTTTGGAGATATTAGTTTCCTATAGTGGTGGTGATTATTGAGGAAGTCTTCCATTTGAAAAAGTCAGGCATATCTCCCTTCTAGGATATACATTTCTATATAGACATTCACATAGGGAATAGACTAACATCTAATAATGTATAATGTATGGCTCTCATTGAGATTCATGAGGCGACAATGTAGTTTGAGGAGTTATATACAAATGGATTTTCCAGAACTAGTGTTCTCCCCTGGGAAGCCCTAGTTTCGTTTGACAAGAAGAGATACATTGTTATTATATTTCACATTTATTTCCATAAATTTAACTAGTTTAACATAAAAAATATTTATCGACTACTAAGGAATGGATACCTCATTAAACTATTGAGATGGGAAAGATGATTATATAATATTTACATCCTATCAATCTATCTCAAACTATGAGTTTTGGATGAGGATGTAGTAAAGATGACAGTAAAATTCTACTTCAGTAATTATGATTTTTTTGATGACATTCAGTGTGAAAAAATACCGAAAATGTGTTTATGGTACTCATGGACTAGTTATTTCATCCATTCAGGGATTTATTCATTGCAGTGTTCATTTAGGAAATCCTGGTGCACTCGATATCAGAATATGAACTTGAAATATATATAAGGATATACCTAGAAATACATTTAAATCAACAGTTATATAAGAATATATCAAAACAATCAGTTTTGGATTTGTTTGGTCTATTTATTTTGACATTTCATCTTAGAAGAGTCATTACCATTTGAAATAGTGATGGTTGAGGCATTTTTATTTTGGTATCCACCCAAGATCATGAATAAGGTACATTTATTCCTCGGTCTAGTAGGATACAATTAGAAATTCATAACTAATTTGTTTATTATTTTCCACCATTTTTTGCCTTGACCGTATAGATGATGATTTTGGTATGGGAAGAGATGTACCTGCTAGATATTATGGAGTTGGTGTAGGGTTTTATGTGTCCCCTCATCTAGTCACTGCTATAAGAGTGTTGAGTAGTTATTGTATTTTGATTTTTTCTTAGGTGGGTATGGTTGTATTCTAATGTAGAGGTATGAAGTGAACACATATGGATCATCAAATTTGAGTCCACATGATCATATCATAGCGATCAATCATCTTGAATTTTTAGTGGTGGTATTCACCATAAATATATGATAAAAAATCATATGGGGAAATAATATATCAATTATTATGACCACAAGAGTCAAAGGAATATCATTTACTAAAGGATAACATATTGAGATAGAGGAGATGGATAGAGATCTTATAGTATTATTACTTTAATATATTCTATACTCTATGAAGGGGAACATGGAGGAAGATTATATCATTAACAGTTTTTGTTAGAAGTTTTTGAGTGAGGTATTAGAGTAGTTGGCATCATTGTAGTTGATGTTAGTTTATAAGTATGGTTTTAATTAACATGAGTCAATTTTTGTCACCCATTTTATTCTAAAATGTATTAGGATAGATTTTAATGAGGATTTCATGTATGATAACATTTATATTTATATTTCCAATGTATTTTACCAAGATTTAATTACTAATGTTGGGGACCGTATGATCATTTTCCGAGGGTGGAACACAGTAATTGGGATTTTTCTTGAGGAGGTCAAGAGAGTGTTCAATAAAAACCACATAGCGGTATATCCAGTTCTGGTGAATACATACTAGGAACATTATTATCTATTCTGGTGGATTTAAAAGATAGTATACAACATAGTTGGTAACACGATACCTCACTTGTTACTAGGTGAAGACTGGAAATGGGGTTCTAGGGGGTTTGATTCAATAGATTATGGTGGTAGAGTAGATGATGTATTGTACCTCTATGGACATCAGAATGGGACTCCCATGATCATTTATATTACACGGTGTTATATGTGTGATCATATACTCACCCACCACGATGTCCCACTTCATTTCTATTTGAGATTAGTGTTTCGTGGGTACACTGGGATTCCATTACAAGTATGAGATATTTATGCTTCATGGGCGTCCCTCAAAAATTATTTCAGACGTTAATTCTAACCTCACTTCATAACTATGAATAAGATTAATGTATGGATTTGGTACTTAAATTCCATTAAGCATGTGTTTTTACACATACACAGATGGTCAAATTTAATAAACTGTTCTGGTACTATTAGACAAGTTGCAGGCTTACATGTTGGACTTTGGAAGTCATTGGGAGGATCACCTACCCTTGTTGTTGTTTTTTACAAAAACAACTATAATCATACCATTATTATGCCCCAATTATATGGATTGTAAGGGAGAATATTTAAGTCACTAATATGTTTGAATGATCTAGGAGAGTATTCTCTCATGGGAGCCATGTTGGTGTGAGTGACCACAAAGAAGGTATAAATCATCTTGGAGAGGTTAAGGATTGGACATATCAATTAGATTCCTTATATGGATAAATGAGGGAGGCCTTTGGAGTTTGAATAAGGATACAATGTTTCCATAATGTCTCTTCTCATTGAGGATTGCATAGATTTGACTAGGAAAAAAAATTTACGCTGAGAATCATCACACATTTGAAGATATATTTTAGGGAGAGAGAGGTATCACAATAATTATCCCTAACACCATTATTAAATGGAGTACATGAAATATTACAAGTGTGGTAGATGAGGACGAATTTACACAACCAATCACATGTTGTGAAAAAGTATGATATGGATATTATGAATGGATCTACATTATATGAATACCCCAATATTGATTGAGTATTAGTATGACAAGGTCCTTTATGGGTGAGGGGTTACCTTGGTGTGAGTATAGTGGTAGCATGTAAATCTGTTGGAGATCACCTCATAGATGGAGAACCATATACGATCATAGTAAAATATCCTTATTATGTTTTTAGGATAAATATTTTAAAAGGGGAATAATTAAATGACGTTATTCCTCGTAATGATATACAATATGTTAATGAATATTTTTGGAGCTATGTGGAAAAGTATCATTTCATTTTGAGTCATAGGGATCCCGGATTATGATATAATAAAAATATTATATTTATTATATCACACACAAGTAGATTTTATGAAATAATGGAATAACTCCCAAATGTGTTCTAAAATTGAAAATCTAATATCACTATTTCATAAAAAAACATGGATTTTATGCTAGGAGTTACATTACAATTGTATGCATCATGTGTGTTATAAAAGGCCCATTGTTGGATTATTTATAAAATAATAAATAGATTAACGGATTTATAATTTATTTAATTCACTAGACCCAAATACCCATATATACCAATATTTATTCATAATCTACGGGTACATCCACATAACATTGGTGAATTATAGGGGGATACTAAAGGTGTATTCATGGACAATCAACAAAAGATAATAATTTTCTAATCTGTGTAGATAACCAATCTTTATGTACATATACATTACATTTCATTTGTGGAAAACATAATACATGACCCAAACCTACGCCCAAGGACCGTATTAGTTTAGTGTCTTTCAAAACACAAAATGTAATATTCTAATCACGGGGAATGACCATCAATAACTCCCATTAACATCAACCCCTTTTATTTTCCAACCTAAAACCATTCTTTATATCATAGGGAAAAGAAACATATAAAAATATGAGATCAAATAATTAGTAAGGGTAATCATTGAGGACATAAAATAAACCATAATCATTTGAACATAAAAACAGTAACATAATGTTTAAACACAAACATTTTGAGTCAAGAAATAAATAATGGCATAAAGTAAGGTATAGATCATAACGGAATATTAACCATGATATAATATAATTAAAATAAATCAAGTAATTGTGGAAAACTAATAATCACATTATATTATTTTCATATTATCAATGACATTACTACCAAGACTATCATTATGGACAATTTCCATTCTTGAACCGGATTTACATGTCATTCTGGCCCTGCATTAATAAAACAGGTTTACTTTCTATTCCTTTCATGTTAATCTCATGATATACAAATCTTTACCTAATGCATTGAATGCAGATATAGGTCCCAACAATCTTATAATGAAATCATTTTGACATTTACTACAAAATTGTAAATCATTAATCATAGCACATCCTATGAAATTAAATTGGATTATTAGACATCATTTCATCATATCATAATCTATATAAGATATATATACATCCCACGATTAATTAAATCATAAAAAAATAAAATTAATTAAATAATAGGGATGGATACATAACCCAATGTCATCATAAATGGAAAATAATTTTGATAAAACACTTGAATATAATTCTTGAGGAAAATATCATTTCCTCTTCAAAAATGTTTTCTTATTCAAAATGTCGGGAAATATTAAATGATAATAATTTAATTAAAAAAACATGAAATCTTGTAAAGGAATTTTCAAGTAAATAATGTGTTATGATGCCATAAAATTCTGTTCATTCTATAGAATTTATAAAAAAAATTCTTCTCATACTTTTGCTAGAAAATTCAAAAAGCAACTTGTATGGTATATAGGAGAAATATTCCTTCCATAACATGTAGTAATAGATAAAAATGTGTAAAAATGACATTAAACATACTTATATGAAAAATTAACATTTTATGATAACCATATTTGAAAACATGATCATGGATGATAAATATTTCCCCTGTATATACTTACGTATAAAAATCTCAGATAAAAATGAGATTGAAAAATTAACTCTTACATTAGATACAATTTATTACTTATGTGTCTGAAACACCTATATAATGGGTTTAAAAATAATTTTAACTTGTAACCAAACCATAAAATATTTATGATATCATATATGATTCACATAAGACATTATATTACCCATTCATTTGTCAATTCCATGAAATAACAATGAGTTGGGTAATAATAGTTTTATTTATCGTACATATTTTGAGTTGTTATTTGTGATAATATTAATTAAATCATGATTTACATACTCATAGTATTTAAAAAAAGTTTTTTATATTAAATATTTTTATTATATAAATAAATATGTAATATATAGAAAATAAATGGAATACACTATTCATGTATAGGGTAGGTCGTGCGTACGCATGATGAGTGTTTTCGTTTAATTATTGAATTGAATAGAAGTAAGTAAATGACATATATATAAATACATAAATAAATTATAATTATTGTTTAATATATTTAATTATTATTTATTATATACACTATATTATCATAATTGAATGGATAATGTGGATAATGAATCTCATCACATCTTGGAGACGGTAAGTCGTACTTACACACGAGTGGAGATATTGTTCCCATTATTGTTGAATGGTTTTGAATATGATGGTGTATAATATATCAGAATTAGTATAATGTTATAATAATCATATATAGTTATTATTTACACCATTATACCCATCCAATTATGGTGGTGGTGAAAAGCATATTACACCCCGGAGTGGAGATGGTAAGTCGTACGTACACACACGCGATGATTTCATTTTTCCTAGGATTAATAGAATGTGAAGTATAGTTCTGTATGATTTATAATAAACCATATGTATATTATTGATACATACGATGTTACATTATAATTAAACAACTAAAAAATATGTATTTGAAGAAGAACAGAATTTGAATAAATCGGTATAAGATATTATCTCTTCCTCGACGTTCCTCCATAAATTTCATTTTAGGGCACTAGAGATGATATTTTTAAAATACCAGAACCTCTATAATGTAATTAGGGAGGTTTATAAGGGAAATATTCAGGGTTGGTGAATATTGATTGTTTAAAATTTACTGAAGATGAGAGGGAGGAGTTGCCCATTTATTTGAGAGGTCAAGGGAACATTATGAATGACTTAAAATATTATAAATTACTTTTCGATTTTAAATGAAAAAAAATTATTTAATTAGAAGCAATGATAATTTTTTGTTAAAATACCCATCATAAAATAATTATTTTATATGTTTTTAATATTGTTTTATCCTTATATTTTTTGTTTAACCGTTATTTTTAGTTTTTTAATATTACTGTGATATCATGTTATTTACAAATTGTTGCGTAAAATAATTACCATATCAGGTCAAATGAAAAAAAACAATTTATTTATGACATATTGGGAATTATATTATCCATTTTGACACGTAGTTGATTTTTAGGAATTTAATGTCAATTAATAAACTATATCATGTTTTATGTTACAAATGATGTCAATTTTGGATATTATTCATACATAAATATTCTAAAAATTCATAAAAACATTATTCCTTATAACCAATGGCCTTTACTCATCGTTAATATATAAATATCATCCATAAAATTTGTGGAAGACAACAAAATATTCAAACTAAATTATTTTTAATATAAAAAAATTCATCTATGTGAATATTTCATTAAAGAGGCAATCACAACATCATAATTGTGTTAAATATATATATATAAATATATTGTATAAAAATTATAAATAAATTTCCCTAATGTAGGAAATATTTTTTTCATTATAATTAATATTCATTGTCATAGATATCAGTTATATAACTATATATTAAAATATATTTAGTAAAATATATATATTTTTGTTATAATTATCTTAACATTAAATTAACTCATATAAAATTAATTTTCACATCCTTGTGAATCCGTGGTATCCCAAAATAGACCTAAAGAAAACCGTGGTCATAGATATCTCATACAATAGGATTAAGGCATTAGATAAATGGCCAAAAATGGAATAAATGACAAAAATATAATCCAATTATGCATTTAAAAAATTATAATTATAATCTAACTATATAAATACATTATATAAAAAGGATTTTTTGAATTAAGATGCATTATTTCTCAGTAATCAGTAAAATATTAATTTTATTTGAAAAATAAAAATAATTTCCAAAAAGTAATTTTATATGTACCAATTCCATAAAATAAGTTTATTTTAACAAATTTTACTTAAAAAAGTGTCAAAAATAGATTTAAAATGGTAGAGCATTCAAAAGGTGGTAAAACGTCATTTTTTAAAGTAATTCATTTATACGAAAAATTGATTTTGTTCACATATAATATTCTAGAAAATGTGTAAGATGTATAATAATGGTATTAAAATTAAAAATGTGGTTAATACAATTCATAAAAACTATTTATATAATATATTAATAATATATTATTGTTTAGTGAAACACTATATTGCATACAAAACAAACTATCGTGGAAGGTCTCTCTTGCATGTAACACATGCCATGTAAATGATGCATATAGTGAATGCATACATTGGCGTTGCATATAACATAATCCAAAATTACTTCATTTATACATTGAAAAAAATCTATACTCAGTGTTGCGTGGAATAAATTCTATAAAAGGAACTTGAAATTATGTGCAACACAAGCCATGAATTGTGTTCCGTATATTGAGTTCTAATATGGTGCTGCATATAGCTCAAGGTAATCTTGGAGTGGCGTACAAAAATGGTCAAAAAAGATATTAAAAGAATCCATCTCATAAAATATCGGGATATTACATTCTAACCCTATTAAAATAAATATCTCCCTCAAAATGTTCTCAGGTTATAAATGGTATTATACTTGAATTGTATTTCTCAGAAACCCACAACATAAAAAGGAAAAAAAAATCATTTTAAAAGGAATGATAGAAAAAAATAGTTATCCAAAGTAACTTATCACTAGGTTTCCACCTGAGAGATCATAGGTGGTTATTGAAAACAGGGATATGGAGGAGAAATATAACCATCATGTTTTTATTGATACTGACAGGGAAAAAGGATTGGATAAATTTAACTACCAGAAAGCCATAATTTTTTTATCATTTAAGGGTCCAACAGATTCATTAGATAAGAGTGCACAAGGATAACATTTTTGGTTTTCAAGATCCTTTCCCTTAATTTAAATAATTTTAATGGAGAGAAACTACATACTTGATGCATTATATCTGTTGATTTTTGGGTGACGTACTAGGTATTGATATTTTCAACCCTTCATGGGATCTTCTAGCACATTTCCTTTTTTATTTAGATGATGTGACTTTTACAAAGTCCCGGGTGGACCAGAATCATGTAGATCAAAGTTGATCTAGGCTGAAAATTATTTATACTAGGTGTATCATTTGATATAAGTCCCTAACTAATAACAGGTTGGCCTTCTATTAATATTTTGGTGGATAGTATTTTCCCATTTATTATTTCATATACATATAATTCAATGATTCTCAGTCATAGACCTATGCTTGGATTATGGTATCAATTTTATTTTTAATCTTTATTCATGGTGTTGGTAGGTTTGATATATATTCATGAATACATTTTCCTTATGCTATGACCTCCAATGTGTGTGTTACACCAACTCAACACTTGTCCCTAGCCCATGACCTATTGGAGGTTGGAAGGGGTGTCACACATAACGTATTACTGTCCATGTAATCCTTGATGAGTCCATTTTTGACAAGTGCATTTGAACATGGACGTTTGAATCTAGTACAATTATAGTAATGTAACAGCCATCATTGAGTTTCTAGGGTCAGGGTATATGCAATTTTATTCAATTAAAGCTCATTAGAAATCATGAGAACTAAATTTAGGAATACATAGATTTTAGAACATAACCCTATTAAATACTTTGATAAAATTCCCAAGGAAACCATGTTAAGGATTTTGACAGTAGTTATATATAAATTTTTAGTTAGTGTTATGTGTTTTAGTTTTTTTGTCACTATAAATTATGATTAGAAATGTTATGATCCAGTCTATAATATTCCATTATTTAGAAATAGTTTATAGTGTACGGAATATTAACCATTTAAATTCATGTGATTAATTTATGGATTTAACTTTAAGAAAAATAATGAAGATGGACATGGAGATAGAAGAGAAGAATTTGTAATTATATTCGAAAAGTTGATTTAGGATAATATTAATAACCATTTGTGTATGGATAAACATACTAATCTATAGCACTGTGTGACTTATCTGTAACATTTTAGGGAAAAACAAACTCCATTATCAATTGTAACCAAAAATAAATTTTTATCTTAGAAAATGTTAAGTTCCTAAGAAAATATATTTCATTGATTTTAAAAGTAATTAATGAGGTAAAGCTGAAATTATATTTTATTTTATAACATTGGATGAAGATAAATGGTTGTAATTGGTTCAAAATACTAAAGATGCAGATGAAATAGAAAGCATATTTTGGAATGAATTAAATAAATTTCCTAGAAGAAATTATTTCCTCATGATGAATGGCCTGATATGGATAGAAAACTCCCTAGTCAATGATAAAACTAATTGGAAAATGATATATATATATATATATATATCAATTTACAAGGTTAGAAAGATGTAATGTAGATTATGTTTGTAATAAAATGATTATGATTGAACATTTAATTATTGTGATTAATCCATTCCTATTAAGTGAATTAGTTTTAGAAAACTTATTATTATATAATCATATTCTATCATGTGATGTTAATAAAGATAAATAATTCTCTAAGTCATAAGTTTTTGAAGGAAAAAAATTGAATAAGTGGATGGATGTGAAAATTATTTAACTAAGGATGAAGATAAATGTGGATATCCCAATATGTGATACATGTGTATTGATACACCACTATATATTCTTATAATAAATGATTGTTTTAATCAATTGTGGTGAAAAATACCATTATTTTAAAAAATGAAATAGGAATAAGTAATCCATAAATGTTAAATGATTTAACTATAATGAGATAAGGAAATATTTCAACCAATTCCCTTAATATGAAGGGATATTTCTGAAAAATAATCTATGGGGAGAATACTAAGCTGGTTAAATTAATACAGCCAAATTTGATGTTCCGATTATTGTGGTTAATGGTACCCTTATCACCAAATAAAATATTGAAAATATTTTATTTTATTATGGTTCTATCTATACATTTATATATGAAATCTTTTCTAATGGTATCACATTAACAAAAATAATATTAGAACATGGGTTAGTGGTGAAAATTAATAATTTTAAGATTACCATATCAAAATATATATCTTCTCCGATATAAGTTTTTTGGAATTCTCATTGTAAAAATATTATTATGGATCCCCTAGTAGAATTTTATGTAATTTTGGGAATGTATTGTATCACTCATTATAGAGACCATATCAATTTTAGGATAAATATTTTTATATTAATTATTACAAATCATCCTTAAATAATTCATCTGTTCCCAGAATAATCTAAACATCCTGTAGAAATTACATCAACTATATTAGCATTCATACGTATTCATGGTGGTTATTTTAATAAAATTGTAAAGGATAAATACAACATTAGAAACGTTCCTATTGTTTGGGAATATATAGATATATTTCCCGACAGACCTCCCTATCTTCCCCTTAATCATGTTGTGGAGTTTTCCATATGTAAGAACCTTTTTTTCCCAGGTATATGTAATATTAATTTTTTCTTATAATTTTATATGTATGACCTAGTACAGATTACTAAAGAGTTTAGAATGATTTCAATGGATTATGGGGTATTTTGGGCATAGAAACCAGAATGGAGGGAAATAAACTAGGCCTCATTGTTATTAGAAACTATGAATCCAAACTCAGATAGTCTCTCATAATTGTGCACATATGGAAAGTGGTGTGATGAATCATGCACATTTTTCCCTAACATTACACTGGGGTTTAAACATCCGTGCAATTTCTATTGATTTTAGTATAGGCCATTCGCATGGATGACATATAGTTTCCCAAACTATGAATCCTAATAGTGTGTCTCCCATTCCTAAGTAGTGCAGGGTGCAAATTTCGTGCATGGATTGGCCATCCATGCACCCCTACCATGTGACCATGTTTTTTTGGGTGAAAAGAGTATTTCAGCCAAAATGAAACGGTTTACCCTTTTTTAATTCTTGGTGGTTCATTATATTGGATAAATCATTATCTTCTCCCTCTTTGAGATCATTTGAATATCATTTATAGAATATTATTCCATTTTTCCATCCTATGACTGATTAATATTTCATCTATCTTGTTGGATATCAACCGGCAATACCTCGATTCCTTTTTATCTGTTGTTCATTTCTCTTTTACTAAAAAATATATTGAGGTTCATAATCATATGATCTATTTTTAGTTTTTTGATCCATTCATCATATCTATTCCAATACTTGTAAAAATAATGGTAAATACTGGATGAAAAGAGCCATATGTGCTTAAGGTAGGTCGTCTATGACTAATCCCTCACGTTTCATCATTTTATAAATTTTTTTTGTTGTGCACAAATTTATTTCGTCAATAATTTCATTTTAAAATATAATTATTTTATAATAGTTTTTTGAATCATGTTAAAAGACCAATTTTATACATGTTATTCACTTGATGGAGTTTTCTTCCTCACTACTAGCCACCAAAATTTGGCTGTTTTCCATATATATGATTTAGTAGCTAATCAAGACTATCAACAATACCATTCAATAGTTCTTCAAAATGTATTTTAATAAGGTATGAGTTTGATTATATTTATGAATTTTAATTGATAGAACAATTATTATTATCACTTGACTCTTCAAAGGTATGTGTTCTATTGTAATAATTCAATTTTAAACTAAAATGAAAAATATCATATATACATTAGTTGGTGTATTTAAATGTTATTAAATTATTTGGATCAATGTATATAGAACCCTATTTTGTGTATATGGTAAGTTTATTGAGTGATCATAAATAATTGATTATAACTTATATAAACTAATGGGTGGTTTCATGCCCATCTGTCATTGTCATTTGTCTGAAAGGAAAAGGATTGGACCAAATTACATGACAAATTGAATGACTGTTACATGGAATTAATAAAATGATGAATAAATTATATGGTTCCCTTAACATATTGTCCTATTTATTATTACATGAGTGGTAAGACTCCTGATCACCTTGGATTCCAAATGTAATGCATTGAGTAGTCATGGATGCAATTTAAATTCAAGGATTCCATTTTCCAAGGGCGAGAGCAATTGTGGAACCTGATCATTTTCTTCATGATGATGCTCTATATGACACCATAATATCCCACCATTAGCTGAATATGATGCCTCAGATACATTCTTTGGATCCAACATGACGTCAACAGATATGTGACGCATCAGATACCCCATTTGGAACTGTCATTTATTCTCTTGTTTTTACTTGGATGAATTCATAAGACTCTATTATAATTATATTACTATTTAATGATTTATGAGATTCCCCATTGATTACACACTTACACTGTAGCTAGGCAATAGATCATTATTGTGTTGGTTCAACCCCTATGCTCTAGGATTCCTAGGTTATTACCTTTGACCCATTTCAATATAATAATCACCATTGATTCATTGTTATATCTTGGATCCTTTGTCATTATTTTTATCATGTTATGATGTCCGAGATGGTTAAAAATCATGTGAAATAATTATATAAGGTAGAATATAATTAATATATTAAATGATTACATGTTTATACAATAGATGAGGTTGAAGTAGTGAATATGGGTATTTACACTACTATTCTTATTTATTTTTACAAATGAATTCATTCATAATGTCCCATTTTATATTACAGGAGATGGATTTTATAGATGATATTGCTAGTGGAATATTGAGATTTTTCTCAGACCCTATCTAGGAATCCATTAATACCCATGTAGATTACATGTAGGTAGCTACTGATAAAAGAAAGCATCTGGCTGTGGAATCCAAATTATTTATTTCTTTCATAGGGTGGATCATAGGAGTATATGACATAGATGGATTTTAGGATGCTTGATATTTTTTTGGATTATTTTTTCAACCTTTTTATAGGATATTATGGATACATCCTTGTATACATTTTTTCCATCCTTATGGACACATGAAATATATCATCATAATATTAGGTATATTATTAGGAGTTGTTTATTGTTATGTCTGATTCTGGTCTGTCATTTGTTCATGCTTATTACTCTATGTTCCTATTATTCTACTTGAACTACTATAACTTTAATTAGTAATGTGTTCATATTCTTCCAATAGACACACCCTATGCCCTTGATTATAGTCTTCAACTTCTTACATTCAATGAGATGTGCATGAGGCCATGCAGCCAACAGGGAAAAGTGAACCATTGAGTGTTTCATGGGTTCAAGATTCCAAAATGTTTCATCAGTGGTTTCTTTCAAAAAATTAATATTTTGAGATAGTAGACTTGATATTAGGAATTCTTTGGAATTTGGTTGTATGTTATTCTTGGACATATATAATCCATGTTCATGGTAACTATTGAGTTTCTTGAATAATAATTATTGTTTTTCTTTTTCCTATTATAGTTGATAAAAATCATCATGACGTGACACACTTGTTATTTGATGGTTATTATTACTATTTTTGAGGATTTCATTTCATCATTGACCTAATGATTTGAAGTAATGGGGAAAAACATGCAACATTATAGACACATATAATTAACATTCCACACATATGATATTACATACATGTCATTTTTACTACATTCAATTTCCTTCATTTTTTTATGATTATTCAGTTATACCTATTTTTATATATGTTTTTCCTATAATTTGGATGAGATTGGGTGATTTATAGTTTAAATTAATAAGGTGTATGAGGTCTCCTGGGCCAAAATAGGTAGTTTAATGAGTCAATCTATCATATATAACACATTACATTCTGAGAACAATTACAGATTGAGTTAATTAGAAATTAAATGGGTCTAAATTTCAGTAAAAAGGTTTATGGTCACCAAATAACTAGGAATAAGAATCAATTTTAATCAAATATTTATATAAATTTATTAGAAAATGAAAATGTAATTGTAAATGATTTAATTTTAAAATAAAAATGGTTTCTAGTAAATAATGAGGAAATGTATAGTTGAAAACATCTTCTATTGGAACCCATGTAATTTTAAACGTGAAAAATTACCAATACCTGACTAATAAGCAGGTATTTGGGGTAGTATACCTTTGACTGGAATCCCTTATTTTCACATTATACTTCTATTAGTGTATATGTTTTCTTAAATCATGTTCTGAAGCCTGTTCTAGGATCTTGTAGACATATTAAACCATGATGACCTTGTGTTGTGTGGCTTGAGGGCATCAATGACCATGTTAAAGATTTCATGATCCATATGATAATAGTATTAATTCTAGGAAATACAATAGAGGAACCATATACTATACATGATATGGGTACATATGCTCAGCTTTATGGGGGATTACTATGTCAGATACGGTCTATTATAGGGGCTCCATGACCCGCTCTTATAATGGTTGATCTGACATGCGAGTTCTAGTAGGATAATCCTCCTACCTTCTCAGCAGATGGTAATTCCAAGGCTACTAATTCTTGGATGGAATTCATACTATCTATATTTGCACATATGGATATGCCTCTAGATAGGAGGATCAATGTGTACCTATATGATGCATGATTCAGGAAATCATATGAGGGATGTAATTACCTAGGATGGTCACTATTAGGGCATGATTTGGGAGAAATTTTGTACTACATTATTTGATTAATTAAATCCTTAGATGATGATAACTGAATGTGAAAGTGATTTCATGAATATAGAGCAGGTTCATATATCAGTCATGGAGTATTAAACATGATTTATTGATTTACAATTATCCACACTACATATAGATGATGATGACATTTTGTGTGGTAGATGCTTTAAATATGAGATCTATTATGCCATTGGTAATCAAATTAATGTGTTTCACATAGCTACATTTTTAGAGATCATCAATCAATATCATATCACTATCTGAAGCCTGGGAGAAGGCGATATGACTAGGCATAGAGGCTCAGTGACTATGTAGGCCATCAGTTCCTTTGATAGATTGAAACATTCCCTCTATGTTTCACATCCAGCCATTTGTGGTAATAGTAACAACGCTGAATGATATCTTAAATTCCATTAGTGTGGAATGTAGGGGAATCTCAATCTGAAATGCATTAGAGTATCAATGGATTATCGTGATTGTGACCATATGAGTTGTTTTTATAGATTATGTTGGACCATTCAATCTGGTTCTAGGGGAAGAGGTTTTGCATAAAATACACATTCAGGGGTGGTTTTGTTGTTGTTGTGTCAGTCAGGGAGATAGAGTAGAATTAACATGACTAAACAATGAGGAGGTCATGGTTGTGGTATCCAGACTACATATTATCAACACTAGCAGAGCGGTGACTCTCTGGGAAGCCTTGTTTCTATACAAGGCCATCGATCAGTCTAGTTTCATTATTTATACTCAATACATGAGGATAAGAGTGTGGGACTATATACTGTATGAGGCATTATTTAGCATCCTACACTATAGTATCTAAATTAATTTATACTGGTTCTTCATAGTCCTTAAATTATTTATATATAATGGAATGTAGTGGGTTTTAAATTCAATATTAATATAGTGTAATGACCCTGGATACACCATAGGGAATATGGTCGTGGGGAATATGCCAATGTAGAGACTGCCCCCTTGAGGTAGGCAATTACACTTTATTGTGGGACCTATTTATTCTTATGGTAATCCGGCTCGATGTCATTATCAATTTGGATTGTTTATTATCATAACCTACCTATGTACACTGGTACCTCTATAGGGTATCATTTAGATTAGTATATGGAATTAGGTATCTACAGAAGGGTGAGTGGGATGTATAGGATACTAGAGTCGAACTAGTGTATCATGGGTTGGTGGAGTTACCACCCATATTTTTATTGTCTTGGTTGAGGATCATGGTTTACCTCATGATGATTTCCATCTAGTATTATATCATTTTAGTGATGTTATTAAAATTTATTTATTTTACTTTCCTCCTCAGAGAGATGTAGATTTTACCAATGATATATTTCTAAGAAAATTTTTAGTGACCATTCCTCCATTTAGGATGGAACATACTAAAATCTAGGAGAATAAGAGGTAGTTTTAGGATCCTAATGCTAATGGATTCATATGGACTAACATTTCATTTATGGGTTCACTAACCATTTTATCGATGAAGAAGTATTGGAAACATTGGTAAAGCTTGAATTACGGAAGAATGATCCTACATACAATCAAGAACAGCTATCTACTTCTTTGAATAGATGATCTATTTGACAAGCTATTGGGTGCTTTGGAATTTTTAATGATTGACCTGAAATTGGGATTTCATCAGGTGCGAGTAGTACCTTTAGACATAACTCATACTATTTTCATATAAGTTATGTTATGTATGAGTTTTTTTTTCATTTTTCCATACGAACTCGCCAGCCATTTTAATGGATTTGATGAATTTGGTGTTCCACTCCTATTTTTGTTATCCCGTCATTATATTTTTGGATGACATATTGGTGTATACTCACACTCATAGTGAACATACTAATAAACATGGGATCATTTTTAATAAACTGAGTGGGAATCAAATTTATTCTCCGATTTCTATTTTCTAATTATGGATCATGAAATTTCACTTATTGGATAAGATTATTTTGGAATCAAGAGTCTCTTTTATGATAATAAAGATGAGTTATATGGTATACCAGGAGAAGAAAAATAACAAGATTGACATATAATATTTCATGGGGATGGATGGATATTAAATGAAATAAATATAGGTCATGTTATGCCTTGATTAACCTCTTACCAGTCTTACAGTGAAGGGTATCTAGTTCTTGTGGTCAGATGAGTGTGGTAATGACATCCTAGAGATGAAAGGAAGTATTTTTTGGTACATATTCTGATACATCCTAATCCTAGAATAGGCTATAAATTGTTATTTGATGCACCTGGAATTGTCTATAGAGTAGATTTGATGTGTAAGGATAGAGTTTATTATTATGTATCATGGTATTTTAGGCATCATAATAAAGTTAACTAATGCATGATCTCAAACTAGAAGTAGTCTTCAATGCTTTACGTTGTTGGAGACTCTATTTATTGGGTGGTCACTTATTGGTGTATATGGACCAAAATAACCTCAAATATATATGTACTCATAATGAATTGAAACTCAGACTATGAATATGGGTTAACTTTCTTTAGTCCTTTTATTTTAAGACTGCATATATTCATTGAAATGGAAATATATTAGATAATGTGATGAGTCATAAAACATAGGAAAATTCTATATGGGAATCCAGTGATAAAGGGAAATTTGTTGTCATATTTTAAAAGCTGCATCTTGAGTTTCATGATAATAATGACCAGTCCCTTCCCTCATCCTTAATAGTTACCTATTTTCTCATTGATATGGTTAAGAGTTGGTAGTTTTTTCCCCTAAATTCATCGTTCAATATGATATTATTTCAAGAGATCACAGACCACTAGGTTGGTCTCTAGATAGATATGACATTATACATGATCATTTATGTTCATGTGTTCCTTAAATTATAAGGAGAGAACTAATGTATGATTCCCATGATTCTTAGTGTACAGATCATCTAGTAATCCACAATATGTATCAGGATATGCAATTTCTATACTGTTTACTTGAGATGAAATCTCAGGTATATTATATTATTTGTAGGTGTTTTACCTTGCTAAAGGTGAATGAATATCACTAGTGACATGTAGTGTTGATTTATCCACTTCTAGTCCATGAATGGAAATGGGAAAATGTTTCCACAGTCTTTGTATCCAGCTTTCCAAGGGTGCATCAAGGAAGTAGTGCAGTTTGGGTTTTCATTGAGAGACACATGAAATTATCCCACTTCAATACTATCTGATATTAATTCTCAATTAGAGGTCATGGGTGAATGTATGTTAATTAGGTAACCCCACATACTAATTTTTAGATAGGGATTATGGCTTCACATAATAGTTATGGTAGGGTTGGTAGATGGATATTGGTACGTATGTGCTTCAGAGAAAACCAATTCACCCTAAGACTATTGGCCAATAAGAATAGATGATAAATGTGATATAATAAATGATCCATTAATGTGTCCATGATTTTAGTTGATATTGGGATAATCATATCCCTCTCAGTGAGTTACTCTTCTATAATTTCTTTCAAGTAATGATTAAGATGGATTATTTTGAGGCCATGTATGGTAGGCCATTCTGTTCAACCCTAGTGCCAGTTAGAGGCATATAAGCTAGTCCTAATAGGTCCTAATATCATTAAAGAGACATTTATGATGCTTCAACTGATCAGAAAGTGTTTGTATACTACTCAATATAGATGAAAGTTTTATGTTGATCATCATCAACAACCTCTAGAGTTCATGATTGGGGATATAATGTTTCTATCGTTAATGACCAGAAATGGTCTTAGATGGATACAAAGGAAAAATATGTTGTTAAATTTCTATATATGGCCATTTGAGAGTTTGTATAATGTTGTTCTAGTAGCTTATCGGTTGATAATACCACATATGTAGATTTATACTCATGAAATATTCCACATTTCACATCTATTACATTATAATAATGACCCATATCAATCCTTTGACCTAGACGATGTTTAGTTACATGACAAAACATTTATTGATGTGTATTGTATATGAATCAAATATTAGAGAATGAAGTTTCTTTGGGGGTAGTTCATCCCATTAGTGATGGTGTTATAAAGGAAAGGCTATATACATGAGTAGACCTAGGGCAGGAGGAAGATTTACGTGAACAATGGAAAATGTTATTATCAAAAAATGTTTCTCCTCCAATATTAGGTGAACTTAGGGATGTGTTATTTTAAGGGGAAAAATGGTAAGAACACATATTTTATCTCAATGATTTAATCCTTTTACTATTTTTCATGTTATTTATTTTGAAACTAATACTTATTCCTAATGAGTTCATAATGTTTTTGGGGGTATCAAGTCCGCTATTGGAGCTCAGAACCAAGTCCGGTGTTGAGATATAATGGCCACATAGTTAGTGGAAACCCTGGGACCATCCCACATGGTCTCAGAAAAAAATGTGGTCATGGATAATGAGATTAAGGAGGATGAAGGATTTGACCTAATTGTGTGCCCGGGGATACACACCCATGAGAAATGGAAATGATTTTTAATAGGGGTTATTCACATGGTTGGTACATAGTTTCTTTAACCATGAGTTCTAACTATCAAAGTGACATCCTTAAGCTGTGGGGGGTAAATAATTGGTGCACAGTTTGTCCCACTGTGTGGCCAAACCATGCAACCAATTTTTTGGTGAAACTAACATTTCAGCCATAGTGAAATGTTTAAACCTTATATTAATTATCCATGGTTCATTCCAATTGGAATATACCTCTCTTATCTATATTTGAACAATATTGTATATTTTTTTAGTCTCTGGTCATTTTCATATACTTGATTTCTAATTCAAGCACTACAATTCACATTGGATAGCCAGCTATAGGGTCTCTATTCCTTTTTATTCATTCTTATTTTCTCTTCTCCAAGAAAAAATTATTGATGTACAGGCTCATATTCCCTATTTTAAAGGAAATAATCTATTATTTAGATCCATCCAATTATTGGAAAAAATAAAGAAGGATACTAGATGTAGAGGGTCATAATGGATTATGGTTGTTGTCATATGACTCATCCCTCAAGCTTCATTATTTTACAAATTGTTATGGTTGTGTGCAAGACGATTTTATTAGGTGAGGGATATTAAATTATTTTTCCTTATTGTAGTAATTAGAATAATCTTCTATGGCCATTTTTATATATGTTATCCATCTTTATAGGTTTATATGTCAAATTGACCACCCAATATAGGTTATTTTCCCTAATTTATTATTATTATTTTGTTAAAAATATCTGCACCACCGTTCAAGTGTTCTTATACTTCACATTTTTAAAGGTATGTTTTTAATTAAATTTTGTTAGTTTTAAAAGCTATGAAAAGTATTCCTATTGCTGGACCATTCCAAGGTAATTATTTCAATGATATGATTCAATATGAAATGTAAATTGAAATTATATTATATATATATATCATTTGTCACAGAAAATGTAATTAAATTTTCTAGTTTCAATTCGGTTTCACCCATTTCCATTTATAATAGAATGAAGAAGAGGGATATTAATGAAATTATTATTACAAATATAAACCAATGGGCTATTACATGTCCCTCTTATTTTTCTACTAGTATGAAACAAAACAGAATGGACCAAATTAATTGATAAATGGAAAGAATATTATGTATATTTAATTAATGAATGAATTAATTATATGATTCTTATTTTATATAGACCTATTCATTATTATAAGAGTGGTTAGAATCTTACTTTAATGGGATACCCTAGGGAATTCATTGAGAACCTATAGATGCCATTATGATTCATGGATGTAGGTTTCCAAGGGAGAGATGCACCTTGGAAAATGAAACATGTCTACTTGTGGATTCCTGATATGAAATCATAGAATTAGTCAATTTTCATTATAATATTCATTGGATACACACCTTTGATCCAGCATGACTTTTACGGACATACAGAACCAATGATACACACTTGGGCATAGTAATTTCTTTCCTCATTTTAACAAGGATGAATTCCATAGACAAGGTAAGAATTATGTCTTTATAGTATTCCATGGGTGGTGCCCCATGTATTAAATTATCACCCTTATCCAGGTTACAAATCATGACTAAGTTGGCTAGACCCTTGAGGTCAAGGATTCCTTGATTATTACATTGGACCCCATTATTTTTCACAATCATCATGGATTCATTGTTATATATTGGTTACATTATCATTATTATAATCATTTAAGGATTTTATATATAGTTATAAAACATTTTATTTTATTATAGAAATTGGAAAAAAAATAAATAAATTAAATGATTACATGTTTAGACACCAGCAGAGGCCATAGGTTGTAATTTGGTATTTACATTACTATAATTCATTACCTTTATATATTCTTTCATGAAAACTATTCCAGTTTATATTACACAGTATTGGTGTTATAGATTTCATTGGTGATTGCCTAAAAATATTTATCTCACTTGCTATCCTAGAATCTGTTGGTACTCATATAGATAGCATGTATGCAAGAGTCGATAAAGGGAAGCATCCCACCTTGGAAACACGCTTTCTGTATACTTGTTTTTGATGGATCTTAGTAGTAGATGACTGAGTTGGAAGATGAGATACTAGATATTTTTTGTTATATTTTTCTCAATTTTTATAGAATGTTATTCTGATTGACATGTATCCATTATTTCCAACACTGTTGATGTTTTACATATATCATCATCCACTGTTGTAAATTATTTGTAGCTGTTATGATTGTTTATTATTTTTTATAGTTTTGTGGGGACATAAATTTAAATGATATTCTCTATTTACAAATTATTATATCTACTCCACTATTATATAATTTATTAATGTGTTCATAGTCTCCCCATAGACACAACATAGTTCCTCACTGGTAGTCATTATCCTCTGACATCCATGGAGATGTTCTTGAGGTTATGTAGAAAACATTACTCAGGGAACCATTGAGTGGAACATGGTTTTAGTAAATCATGAAATAGAACTCAAACCTTGTGTTTACATATTTTTAATACTTTATATATTTAACCTTAGTAAGTTGAAGGAACTGAATAGGTAACTATTGGATAATCCAGAAAAGGTATTCATTTTATCTAGAGATTCACTATTTCCTGCACCTGAAATTTTTATAAGAACAATGATGTGTCAGCGTTTTTTTCCTTTATTATCAGTAACATATCAAGTTAATTATAATTTAAAAACTATCCTCTACCCCATATTGATGTTATATTTTATCAATTACAAGGAACTCTATATTTTCTTATGATTGATATTTGAGTTGGATATCATCATCCAAGTGTTATGTAGAGAGATATATCTAGGAAAATATTATGTATGAGGTATGTTTATTATGAATTTATAGTAATTACATGTGGACATTACAAGTCTCCATTTATCTTAATTTTTTAAGATTAATTTAATCAGATATTATGTCGATGGTTTGTGGTAGTTATTATATAATATATTGTTTTATATTCAATGTGTAAGCTAGAGGAAGAATAATAATTGAAAATTTTGATTAAGACATATGGATGTTAATTTGTAAGCTAAATTTACAAAGTATGATTTTTTTTCATTAGGAATGTTTATTCATGGGTCATATAATCTCTAGTGAGGGGATATTGATGGATCCCAGAAATGGGTTTTTTAAATAAGCAATACCAACCATGATAATCGAGATATGTAGTTTCTATGGAATAGATGAACACTTCTAAGAGTTTTTGATAGATTTTTCATCCCCATATAATCTAATGACCATGTACAATTTTAATTGGGTTAATTTATTATAGAAAAATTAATTTTAAGATAAATTCAAATAATTGAAGAGACGATTGTTGAACACACCTATGATTAAACTACCCCAGAATATAAAATGGTTTGTGATACATAGTTATTCAACAAATAATGTTATGGATAATATCCTAATGTAGAATGAAATGGTAATAAAATACACCTCTTACAAATAAAAATTTAATTATAATACTTATCGTATTCATTATTTGGAGTTGGCAGTGGTAATTGTAACATTGCTAATTTGGAGATATTGTATATATAGTGATAGGTATGATATAAGTATTGATCACAAAAGGTTAAAGTATATATTTACATAGAAATAATTGAATATATTCTCTATAATATGGTTGTATTTGATCAATAATTTTTTTTTCATGATACATTACTAACCATGGAAGCTGAATAAGTGGGGAGATTCTATAACATATAAGACCGTGTTATATTATACAAAATGGAATAGAAAGGGAACAAATATTTGTAAATTTTCAGAATATGGATTGTGAAATCCTGGGGAAAGGGGAGTGGTGTTATCATAATCATGTAAATGATCAACAATACATCTATAGGTGGAAAAAAATTCATCGAATGAGTATGTATAATAATAAAGGAACATGATAATTTTTCCTGACATCAACCATGAATATGATAGAATGATAACATTCAGTTACCAAGTATGTGTCGTATATCATGAAAATTAAACATCCTTCGGGTGTATGAAATCACATTTTAATTTTTCATTTGTACAAATCCCATGAACCTTTTGAATCATCATTATATACTAAAATATTACCCACATGAGGGTAGCATGAAGATTGGTGAAGTGATACACCTAGGTTATAAATCATTGAAACATTCTTTATAGTCATTTTTCTTGATAAACATAACACCCTTTTGAGTAATATTGTTTAAATGTTGTGGAAATCCAGATATGTTTTCCAAAAATAATCCATAATATATAAATATCCCAAGGAATCATTGGATATCCATTTAATATGGATGTTTGTGAAACTACATAATTGGATTTCTCTTAGATGGGTCTATAGATATCCCATTGGTGGTGATGAAAGGCTTTATAAAGATACACCATTCATCTAAAAATTATATTTATGATATTTTTCATATATACTCTCCTTTAGTATATTGATATAAATAATTTTGAAACAATATTCATTATCCTGCTTTATTTTCGTGTAAATCAAAATATCATATGTAAAGACTATTAAAAAATGTTCAATTTATTCTATAAATACTTTATTTAAAATTTCCATGATGATTTTGGGTGATTATTGAGTACAAATGGAAATAATATTATATAAAAGTGTATATACCGTGTTCAAAAAGGCATATTTGGAAAAAATACATTCTTTACCTTTAATTATTGACATCCTATATTAAGGTACTCCTTAGAGAACTACTAGTATCATCATTTTTGATTAAAAAATTATTCAATACTTGGTAGATGATACTTTTTCATTATCGTGATATTTTTGAGTTCAATACATTCAATTAAGACGTGCATTGATCCATCATTCCTATTGTTTAACAAGAACAACACACCACAAGGTGAAGAACATGGTTATATTAAACCCTTTCATAGATTATTTTGTAACATCTTATTTAGCTCTTATAACTCAATGGTGTCCATTCTTTAAGGATTCATGGATATGGGCATAGATCTAGATATATAATCAATTGAGAACTCAACCTCTCAGTCAGGTGGAAGGCCATTAAACTCTTCATGAAATAAATTAGTATTGTCCCAGATAATGGGATTGTGATTATTAATGAATCTATTCATTTTTCAAATAATTTTGTAATGATATTATTTCTCAGATTGAAATAATATCCATTTATGAGAATAATATTCTAACAGAGAATCATGATCCTCCTAAAAACTATACAGAATTATAGGATGACATATTATATAATGAATGATCTCTCTTTATATCACTTGAAATTTGATTTTCTATCTATTTAAGGACAAAAAATACACGACCATTATACAATCAAATTACCATAAAATTTGTATGAAAAAAAATTAATTTTTGGTTTCATCCATAAACATTGACTATACATGTATTATATACTTGGGATGAAATAATTTACCCATTTTCTATTCTCAATGATTACCCAACCACTATGTTATGAGTTTTTATATAAATGGTTTAAATAAACATGTATGATATGAAAGAATGTGTATAACCATAATCATATAATAATTTTGAATATCATAGATAAGTAATGGAAAAACGATTCACTATTGGATTCAGGTTATAGTGATTTATAATGTCCAAAAATAAACTCAATGATTAGAATACTTAAACTAATAATAATATAAAAATTGAAACAATGGACATGGAAGTAAAAATTATAAATGAAATATATATCCTAACTTATGATTATCCAGGATTAAATTATTATAATCCATGATAATTTTATAATATGATTATCTACATGAAAAATCTATACATGTATATCATAGTGGTTCAAAAGAGTTTTAGAATTTTAAAAATAATATACCATAATAGTTTCAAAACTGATGTATAGAAAGACCTCTTTGTTATACACCTAATACAGGTGGTGTAAATACCAAATGATCCCTTTTGGGTTTATTACCACTATGCACATCAATTTGATAGCTTCATCCACATTTATTTTCCAGATATGGATGTAATTTCAGAGAAACAACTCACTCATGACTTCTCTAAAATTTCTAGATATATCCATAAACATATACATATTCATAAGGTTTATAATAATGTATTATTTTCCTAATATAAATAAATAAATATAACTTTTCACTAATACAATATATAATGATCCAAGTCATTTACATATATTATCACAGGATTGTTAACATAAATATACCATAAACAGAATCCATAGATCGAGAGGTCTAGTTTCATGGTAGTAATATATAAAAAACATCAAAATGAAATAATAATTAAAAAATAATTATTATAATAACAATAATTGAATTAAAAATAACACTGAAATTCAAAGACTATATAGGATATCTTTTGGGAATGCATAAACAAAATGACATATCTATAATATCATGAATGGGAATAAGCTTGAAAACGAAGCATATAATATGAGTAAAAAAGAATTAATGAATATCATCAATGAAAATCCTCATGAATAATCATATGGAGAATGATAAAATGAAAATGAAATTCCAATATCATGCAAATATCATAAAACATGTCATGGGGATATTTCAGGACTATCCACCAAGGGAATATCACACTGTGGAAAGAGTCTTATCATTGACCATATTTACTCCCTAATTCCACACATATCATCACAGGATACTGAACCCATTGACTGAGTCTAATATAAGGGAATACCCATCATAACATTTACAAAGATATTTATTTAAAAAATTGAAATCAATTATATATAATAAGCTTAATAATTACCCATGGAATGAAAATAGTGACATAGTCATGCCACATATCACAATACGAGGAGATTCCATAAAAACTGAAAAGAGATTAAGGAATTAAATATTATCAACTCTCATATATAAATAAATTATTAGAGTTAAAAATATTATTATTATTTGAAAAAATTTGATAGGAAAAGAAAACAAATTGGGTACATAAATGAACTTTTAAATCTGTATTTTAAGGAATTAGTTAAGGAAATAATAAAATAATTAATATGGAATTCTCACTGATAACTAATGGTAAAGTAGAATGTTTTTAGATAAAATATCCATTTATATAATGAACTCGTGTATTTTAAACATACTTAAATAGATCCATACATAAATGGATTGTACGATTGAGATGTTACCCTTAATTGGGGTTGATTTTAAATAAGGCATTGATAATAACCTAATATAATATATAAAAAAATCAAATGAATGGATAATATGCAAGTAATATATGTAAGAAACATATTTAATGAAATATTAATTAATTTATAACATCATATAAAGAGATAAAGTGACATAGATTTTTAAAGGTCAAAACCTATGTAGAATATATAGGTTTAGAGAGAACCTTTTCCCAAGGCCCAGAATCGTTATTCAATTTCACACATCATCATAGAAAATATAATAAAATTTATTAATTAAATAATTTAGACACAATTTAATCTATATTTTATTTACTATAATTATATTTTATTCATCTATAATTACTTTAACAATTTTTTATTTTTAATTTCATTGTTCTTATAGAGTTTCTTTCATGGTTTCTTGGTCGAATCACTTATGGGAAAATAATGATGCCATTTTCAAATGGGAATAGGAAACTATAAGTGAAATTAAATATCATTTTTACATAGTGATATAAAAATGGTATCACATATTAATAAGTGTTCTTATAAATTTATTATTCATTTATTAATAATTATAACATTATACAGTTAGTTCATTTAAGCAGTTTTACCAACCAATAAGAAATTTATATTTTTGTTTAATTACAAGATTATTAAAACATGAGGTAACATGAAGTAAATAATGTAATACTTATTAAAATCATATTTAACCATAAAAATACTTCCACATCCATCCCTGAAGGTTTATGATAAAATAAAAATATGTTATTAATAGAAGTAGTGAACCAACCGTATTATGAAAAATGTCCTCATTTTAGAATCTATTTAGGGGAGGGTAAAATATGTATATTACATAATTTCAATTACATATCTATTGGTTTATGATACCTAGGTTACTATGTCCAAGTGGATGGAAAAAATATTGGTATAGTGGAATAAAAATATAATTGATAGATGTTTAGATGATAATTCACCTCATCAATGGGTTACGTCATATTAATCTACCAATAATGGATCCATTGAATTACATTTTGATAGAAAATGATTATAGTTATGTGGGAGAGATATTCAGAAAACACATACAGATATTATGTATCCTAAGATTTAAGAAACTGTGAGGAGGAAGAGTAATTTTATATTATGTTCATTAGTTAATAATTTTGTATCAAGACCAAAAATAATTAAGAATATTATGAAAATATAGAGAATATAGTTCATGTGAGACTGATTTAATGGTCACTTACATATTTTATGACTGATTTGTACATGTATTTTTACATATAATGAAAACAACCATATATTTCATCATGTTACTATTCACAATAATTTAATCCATATTTTAAAAATAAACGAAAAACACTATAGACATTTTTTGTAGTGTAGATTAAAAATATGAATAAATTACCTGAGAATAATTTTATATGTTTGGGAAATAAATTTTTTAATTAAAAAAATTATATATTTCGAAAATAAATTTTTTGTTTATTATCACCAGTTTTCAGACCCTTTGAATAACTATGTATCATATCAAAAAATATTATCATTATTATAATTAAACATAGTGTTAAATTATAATTTTTATGACAATAAACATACTTTAAAATCATTATATTTGATAAAATAATTAAAATAATTCATTTATTTTTCACCAAAATATAAATCACTAATGTATCATTTCTAAAAAAAATTCTTGTATCAATATTTAAGTATGGTATATTTTGATATTATCTTTTTATGAAATATTTTTTACAGTCATATAGTCTAGGATACAATTTTAACAATATTATTATTATTTCTAAGATTCATATTAATGATTCAATGGTTAACCATTTAATGGTTATATGGGTTCCCAACATTATATAAATTCCTCACATTCTATTCATTGTTTATTCAATTATATTTTTTCTCAATGATATATATATATATATCTATATATTAATTTACAATTTAATATTTTATTACTAATATATAATTTTTGTGCCCTATAGTGTTATTTGTGAGTGCGGTTTTTCTGGTGGATTAACAATATCCTATTTTTCTTATTATAGTTATGTTATTTTATAATTATTTTTCCTATTGTTTTATTTTCAATTATTATTTCAATATTTATTTTCTAAATATAATGTTATAATTAATATAATAAAATTTATTTTGTTTTATCATGTGGGTTATGTGCATTATATAAGAATAAATTACTATGTATGATAGATTTCTAGAAGTCATATTACATTGAAAAATATTTGGTTCCTTAATGAGAGTTTAAAAAATGGTATACTGCGTGAAAATAATGGTAAATAGTACAAATAGATGTGTTTTATTTTCAAAGAACATAATCCTTATGTAATATATATAGTATCCTTCCAAACCATATTTTTTTTCAAAATTCATTATTATTTTTTATCCCATCATACATGAACTGCAATCCAATAAATTGAGTGCTTCTATTAATATTATAAAGACCTATATTTGAAAATAAAAAACTCACAGACTCTAATGATTAATAAATATGATTTCAATCTATTATATGTGTGTCACCATTTGACACATCAATCCATCATATCTCATTTTATTTCTTAAACTAAATCAACACCATTCTATGATTATCTTACCCAATGAAATGGGGGGAATAATTATTTGATAGGGAATAAAATAAATTACTGTATACTATATGAAATTGACAAAAAATAACCACAATAAAATCCAACAATCCCTTTACCCTACTACAAAAAAATAATAAACAAAAATGACTAAAGTAGTAGGATGAATAAACTTATTGAAAACATAATATAAGAAAAAAAAAGTTAGTCACCTACTGTCCTGAGTGTCAGAGAAATATGGTTTATGAAATATAAGAAAACAATAGGAAAACAAATTTTAGAATATAGTTATATTTATATAAATAAAAAATATTATATAATGAAAAAAAAATATTTAGAAACCCCAATACTGATCCAATTTACAAAAACAATGAAATCTAAAATAATCGAATAGTAATTAAATTCAATACCAGGCACATCCTATTAAAAATGGGAAATTTATAGCTCATGCTTTATGGGATGACATCCCCATATTCACGGGTCATACAATATTAGGTTAAAGCATAATATTCTATGTCAATAGTCCTCTATGTTTAATTAATGATTCATTGAATTTTATGATCTCCAATGACCATATACTCCAAAAATTGTCTAAACATTCTAATTCCCACATTGGATAAAGTATTTAGAAATAATAAATTGAAAAAAAATAATCAGCAATCATTCACCTGAAAAGAACTCACAATAAAACTAAAATTTTCATTGACTAGGATCTTATAGAATGCTACTGGTTCTTCAATACTTCAAAGTGTCTTTAAGGGGTAACAAAATACCTTTGTACCTAAGGCTTCTACTCTAGTAGGTTTTATTTTTACCATTCCAATGTGGCTTATATCTTCATGGAATGACACATTATTTTACTTATTTATATAAATAAAATATCTTTATATGAGAATCATTGCGAAAATAACCAAAAAATTATATATTACCAGAATCTATTTTTATAAAAAAACACTTGCATAAGAAAAATTCATATCCTATATGATATATAGGTTATATTAATTATAAATATAAAATAGTTTATTATATATATGGAGTTTTCATATGAAATATATTATTTCTCTACAACTAATACAAAATATTTTACACACAAAACATTTGGGGATTGAAGGATACATGAGAAAAGAATCCAATGAATAATAAAGGTTAAATATACAATGCAATATAAATGATAAGATTTTCATATTCAAGAATTGTAATTTTTTTAAATATGTAATGATTATAAAGTTTAAAAAATTATCTCATATATAAGAAAATTTATATCTTATTTGATATAAAATATGTATATGTTTTTTATATTTTCAATTTTACTAAACAATATAATATGTATTATCCTAGACTCCTCAAAAATAATTTATGAATTACCTTCCTCTAAAAAATTTATATTACATTTTTTATTAATTCTTCGAAAACATTATATGTATAATCAATAAATTTTATTATTTAATTACTCCTAAATAACATTATGTATACCAGATAGTGGGATCAAACTTATACAACATTATATCTACTTAATTTCATCATATAAAATTCCCTAAAATTAAAATAATAATAAATAAATTAATATTTTTTCATTCAAATTCGGGAAAAGAATTAAAATTCATAAAAATTAAGAATTATTCTAATTTTACAATAAGGTATTTTCTGTAAAATAAAAAATATAAAAATTCATTACAATGCATATAAAATTTCAAGGATTAAATCATTGAAATAGGAATTAAAAATGATAAAAATATATTATCTATTAATTCTACATCATATAAAAGTTATACTTTTTGGATATTTTCAAATAATATTGTTAAAATAGACATAAAAATATATTAATTGAAAAACCAATAAATTCACACATAAAAAGGAATGTATTGCTTCCTAAACAAATCACATCTATATCATTTACCACTAAACATAATTATTCATTCATTCTCTAACTAATATAAATATGAATTTCATACCAACAACTGTTTAAATTTATTACTATCTCTGTCACTCATTTCATAATTAATTGTTTTTTAAAATTTCAAGATAATACACGATAACTATAGTCATTCAATAATTATAATATATTTACTCAATAAATTCATAGATGTGTCAGTAATGAGGCCTTTTACATGTGTTTTTCTGTGGATGTGGTTGGTAGGATTTAAATGACAAAACCCATGAGGATGTATATTGATGTTTGGATCTAATAAGGAATAAAAATATTGAAAGTAATATACAATAAAGAATTTTACCTTAGTAATATAAAATAATAATGTCCTGGTTCAACATGTATCTTTATATTAGGTGATTTAGGTGTTGGGGGATTTAAGAGGATGTTTGAGGAAGTAATGTTGTGATTAGTATACAATTTCATCTAGGTTTAGTTTTTTAGTGTGATGGAATATGATATTTCATGTAGATTCCAATGTTTGGATTCCAGAATAATTCTATTTAGGGGTCCCAACATAATTATCCTTTATATACACTACAGTTTTGTTTTAAATATGATATAGATAAAGTGGTTGTCGTTTATTAATATTATACTTCACATTGATATAGTGTATATCATATTATGATACATTTTTTGGTTTTTTATTTTTTATATTACTTCATCATGGTGTCTATTCTACAGCATGGAGATTCAAAAGTTATATTCCTAGGATATTCCTTCTTAGGATATGTTTCTCTATAGAAGGTATACCATGATATGGTTTTTTTCTAGGGGTTATTTAGATTTTAGGTATTGGTATGAGGTGGAATGGTGATATCCATTGTAATATGGTCCTTACTTGGTTATATGATGTATATAGATGTTTTGTATTTCAATTGGTGAATACAGAGGAAATGGGATATAATTTAATAATATTGAGTGGATTTAACCCCATTTTTTATCCAAATTCAATTCAACATGATTTTATATTGTTCTAGAACAAAAGAAATTTAGGATCCCACACAAAATCCATTATATTCCTCTATATTCCATTATCACTAATTTGATCAGTGGTGCCTCAGTGTATATCATTCAACCCTATTGATAAGTTACCAGTTCTTATATTTGTGATATTACGATCCTTCCATGAAACATGTGTTTCTTACTATCTTTTTTTTTGTTCTCTTCCTATTCATGATTTATTTATGGGTTTCATAGTTATAATGATTTTGTTTCTATGGGGTATAAAAATGGATTCGTTTCAAAGAGGTTCCACATATAGGATTCATGAATTGTGGTAATCATTATATTCTTCTTTAATATATAATAAACAATAAAGCTTTTACTAAGTGAAGGGAATTCTAACCAATTATTCTATCTTATGGAATAATTTTATGGACTAGATTTCTATGACTTATACAAAGGATACCTTAAAATTTTTTCTCAATGAATTTTATTTATGGTATATTAAGTAGTTTTGTTTTTTGAAATGGGAATAAAATTAGTGAAATCTCTGAAATAGAATGAAATAAATTAAGGTAATGAACTCATTAAGACAAAATTGGGGAAATAAGTAGATTCCAATAATCCTTATGGATTTTGATGTCATTTTATTATTCTAAAATATTATTTTCATAATATTACTACTCTTATTATATTATTAATAAGCAATATCACCTTCATAATTAGATATTTATTTAAATTTTTAATAGAAGAAGGAATTACTGAAATATTGGATTTTTGAAATATTATATTTATTTATTATTATAATTGATGTTACTATACTAATTTTTTAACATGATAAGATTCACTTTATCTTTGTTAGGTTGAATTGGGATTGTAAAATAGGTTGTAGATGTGATGTGTTGTTTTATATATCATCTCGAATATTAATAAAAAATATTATGAGTTAAATATTATTTACATAATGGGGTTGAATATAAAAAATAATTCAAAAGGATTATGTTTAAAAATATAAATATATCTATTAATAATGTTGTATTTGATAGATTCATAAAAATGAAATTAATTTATTAAATTTTATTTTTGATGTTATATGATCATGGATGTGATTAATGTGATATTTTTGGTGTGATTAATATAGTAATGATTAGTGTGATGATAAAAAAATTATTAAAATTTAAATGAATGACCTTGGATGGATTAAATATTTTAAAAAATGAATGATGTAATTGAAATGTGATGTGTATTGATAAATGGAATAAAATAGGGAATAAGTTTCATAATTAACATGATTAGGATAGTAATGGTTTATGATGATATTGGAATATCATGAAGAAAATGTGATGTTATTTATTATGAGGATTTATTTTCCAATATATTTTTATATGCTATTGATAATGATATTTAGTGTAAATTTATGTTATGGTGTTTTGTTATCATGTTTTTATTTTGATATATATGGATATTATTTTAGGAATGTGACTTGATGAATGAGAAAGTTAGGTACATTCTTATGGGGTATGATCTCTCTTAGTCAACATATGCATTGGGGAATGCATGGAACCCATCTGGATTATGTTTATGGGATGAGATGACATAATGTTGGGATGTGTATATAAGATATAATGTCTTCATATTATTATTATGAAATTATTTGTACACACAAGAATGTAGTGGTGATAATGATATATATTTTGGGGAAACAATTTTAAGAAGAAGGAATAAGGATAATGTTACTGATGTCCATGATATAATAATATGATGGGGATATATAGGTATAAAATTTTAGGCGGGACACATTTAAGGAGGTGGGGATGTGGTTAATATATTTTAAAACATTACCCAGATCTTGTGTGGTTATAAAGGAGAACATGAGGTAGTACAACATCATTTTTGTGATGGTGTGGTATGGGGCTGTGGAATGGTGACTACCCCAAAGATGTTGTGGGATCTTGATATGTATAATGTTGATACATTTGGAATGATGTAATGGTTATTGATTTTTTTTTATTTTTTTCATTCTAATATAGTTAGTTAATTAATAAGTACTTTTCCTATGGAATACCTATTTATTTGAATTAAAATATATCGCTTGCATATACTATAGTATCAACAGTAAATGTTTGGGAATATTTATTATTATATTTTTTAATGAGTTTTGGGAAATCATGATACTGTATAGTTATTGATTATGTAAATAGGTTTGGATTTTGGTTGTCGGAATGGTTGAAGTTATCATTAGAATATAAGGGACTGTAGTATGTGATATGTTATTCAGATTTTGGAAAAAATAAAAATGATAGTCATTTTAAATATGATTATATTTTCCATGTTTGATATTAATATTTCTCATTCTTTCATATTTACCTCACAAAGGTGTTTATTTTTGAGAGGAATGATCCTATTAACTAATATAAATTTATTACCCTTCTATTGTTTTCTAATTACTTTTATAGATAGTCCATGGGATATGGGAGAATCATTTCTTGTTTCATTAATAGGAAAGAAGATGATTTGATGCTTTGGGAGTTAATTATTTAATTCAATTGATGATGATCACGTGAAAAATTTATGTGAAATTAAGGTTGTGCAACTTAATTATTATTTAATTGAAATATTATTATGTTTATTTGTAGTTTTCTTATTATTATGATGATTTAATAAGGGTAATTCATTCTATATGAATATTTTATACCATTAGTGCTTATCTCCAGTCGAGGACCTATTAGAGGTGAAATTTGGGGGTCACATTCACATTTTCAACATGATATGAAGGAGTAGCCATGGGGTGGGTCATTGAAGAGTGCTATCATAGATTTTCATTGAGTGTTGAGTAGTTCTCAGTGTTATTAATATGTATACTTTTCCATGGTTTGGTAAAGAATCGATAAATGTAAACCCTAACATGTGAAGAAGACCAAGTAGATATGGTTGAACATAGTCATTTGAGGCCCCTTATGACCTAATACAAGGACTATCAAAACTTCCTATATTTTCTAGGTGGAAGTATAAATTTTTTGGCGTAGAAATCATTAGGATCTATTTGTATCGCTGTAATAATATATAATATAAATTTTAATCGAGATAATATTTTTTATTTTCTTATACATATAGATGATAATTGTTATTGATTTTTCATTCACCTGATAACATGATTACATAACCTTAATTAGAAGGGAAAATAATGAATAATTAAATTTTATTGTTTAACTAAATCCATGGTGAAATTTTGATTTTATATTACCATATATTCTACAACATGTTTTTATTAATACACATATTTCATTCAATGTTGAAATGTGTAACACAATGATTTACAACTGATGTATATATAATTTTTAGTAAAAAATTTAAAAAAAATCTTGTTCTAGGAAGTTACTAATTATTAATAGACATTATAATGTGTTCTTACCTACAATAATCCCATGTACAAAGGTTGGAGGTTTTTTTAGAACCATGCTTAATGTCTTTTGTTATTTTCATCGACTTCTATTCCATGACTTACCTTCAAATCATGGTAGTTTATATAAATGTTATTAGAATTCACTTTTTGAAATAAATTTTGGCATTTAATTATTTATGAATGAAAATAAATTTTTTATTAATAATAGCCCTTTACATTTTGGAATTTGTTTAACTAATTAACACATTCTTCATTATACTAATGATTAAAATTTTGGAATACAGAAATATTCATTCGGTATAAGTAGAATTATAAATACCATTACATGTGTATTTTATCAGATTTTAATATTCATTCATATAGTGGTGTGGTTTATTTTATTTATTTCAGATAAAATATAAAGTATATTTATTATTTATTATTTCTTACAAGAGCTTATATCGATGCAGGTGAGAAAATATGTTGTATTGCACTTTTTTTCCCTTAAAAATTGAGTAATTATTAAATATTTCTTAAATAATCTTGTGTTTTGAATCAATTTTATCTAAAATATGAATATATATGTATTTTACAATTTTTTCAATTTGAAATAATGCTTCCTTTGGGGTAACATTTTTATTGAATGTTTAGTTTGAGAATCTTTATCATGATGCATGAGAACACAATACGTTGAACTTCATTCATTCTCAATTCAAAAGAAGGTACATACAATTAGAGTGAAAATTATAATGATTTCAATAATATTTAGTGGGATTAAAATTTATAATTTATTATTCAATTATATTTGATTACTACTTTTCGAAAGATATGACATGTTACACTTGAAACTTTATTACTAAAAATGAGATTGATAAATAAATAATATATTTGTTGTTGTCTTTTTTAATATAATATTTTATATGTTGTTTTGTGGGCATAAATATGATGTTTTCCTTTTTTGGTGGTGCTTTTTAATTTTATTATTATATAATATTACTATAATTTAATTGATGGGATAAACTTCTATAACGAAACAATAATTAAAATATAGTAATGAAGATGATTTTTAATGTCTAGATTTGATATACTGTTACTTAAGAAATATATTTTTAATTAATGTGATGTCAAGGGATCTTAATTAAGATTTATAATGTGATTATAAGATGATTGGTTTGTATTACAGTGATTAATATCCTTGGGTTGTGGATATTTTGGCATGTTTCTGGGATATTAGAATTGGGTGCTATTATTATAGGGTTTTTGTTGAGATATGGATAGTTTTATGAAAAATCATATATTTTTGTACCTATTGTTTTTTGATTAAAGTGGTTTTGGGTGCTAGTTATTGTGGTTTGATTCTATGATTTTTATGTGGTAATGTGTGTGTAATGACATAAGAGGTATAATGTTTTTCAAGATCAATATAGGTGTTGTGGATATGTGGAATGTTGTGTTGATGAGCATGTTGTGATGTGTAGGATGTGGGTTCGTATATTTCCAATGAATTTTCTTTCACAATAGTGTTGATGTTCTTTTTATTTTTTTATTACATTTATGTTTTTTTGATATAACGGTATATCATTAAAATTTAATTAAATAATTTGATGTTATAAGTGGAAATATGATTCCTAGGATATAATATTACTGAAATTTTAGCTTCATTAAGTACAAAAGGTATTCAATATAGCCATTAGCCCTAACACTGATGATTGGTTAAATGATGTTAATGTTTCCTATGGTAAATTAAGGAGAATGGTTTTATTGTGAGTTTAATTTGTTATTGACTTATTTTATAATGTTCCTTAATGATGATAAAGACACAAGATACTCCAACATGGATATTGCACCATTTTTTATGAATATTCACAACATTACACAAACAAATTCTTGAGAACCATAATATTTTAGTGTATTTGGAAACCTGGAAAAAATATTACAATCTAGTGAATTATATTAAATATATTCCACAGATATCAACCCATTGTATACTCTTTATAGGTATAACATAGATCAAACCCTACTTTAGAACCAAATGGAATGAAATATTAGAAATTTTAATTACGAATGATCAGTAAGGGTATGAATAGGAGATACATAAGAATATAATTAACATATTTTTTTTGAGGACATGAGAATAACATTTGATAATTATACCCTTCATTTCAAGGATCAAAATATTATGTCCTGGATTAAATATTGGTGGTTCATAAAAAAAGGGATTATAAGGATATAAAACAACATTATTCATAAGAACATAACATCAAAAACACATAAATTATTGAATACATATAATTATTGAGAATATTTCCTTAGTAGTAATGGTTCAATTAAAAAAACTATAAGGAAATAATATGAGTGGGTTCACCTCTTGGGATAGACACACCCCCATCACTAGTGTCAGTCCTTTCCTAATAGTTTCATGGGTTTCTCCCCTAAACATCACAGTACTTAAGGTCTACTCTTGAGTCCATAATAGAGGATAATGCCCCTTATCAAACTGATTTAACTCCCAATCCTGGCCATATCATACTTAACTAGGTTCACTCAATATTATATCACTGTCTTACCAAAAATGGGTTTACTCCCTACTATATCCCTATTTTACTAAACCATGTTCGCTCCCCATTTCATTCCTATATTACAAAACTAGGTTAACTCTCTATTACAACTTTTCTTATGTAGTAACATATGATTATTTTCCCAATTCATTGGAGGGTGTTATAGGTCCCAAACTTCTATTATTCTAACATAAACATGCATCTTTTTTAGAAAGTGACTATCATCACATGATGAGAATCATACATAAGTCTGCCAAAATATCATAAATATTCAATATATAATAATCAATGATATAAAAATATTTTTATAAACATTTCATCATATCATAACAATAGAAAATAGATTTTATTATTAATAAATTCAATGCATCATCATATTTTTATCCTTGATATGAATAGAGTTTCATATGAGTCAAATCACTGTATAACCCATGGAATAACAATGGGATTCATACAAATCATTACCTTAGAATAATACTCCATTCTGAAAAAAATAATTTGAATGGTATCATATGATCATATACCTTGTAAGTAATATTTTTCCTCAAGTGATGTCATATTAGATCGAAGATGAATTTGATCATTTTAATCATTTCTTGATGAAAACATCATTTCTTCATTGATTTTTTTTAAAAGACTATATTTTTAAATAATTTTCAATTGAAAATAATCTTGAGATAAATTAATTTAATCACCATGGAAATTGTTTTTCATGATGTTAGAAAATTATTTTCATGTCATACATTTTAAAATGAGATTAATCCCATATTTGTTGTAGATTTCTAATTGTCATTGTTTTGATGATAAAATGATGATTCCATTCAAATTTTTCTGTAAAATGTAAAAATTTTTGTAAAAAGGACTTTTAAAAATAATATTATATAAATAAATTATTTTATAAAATAATTGATTCAGATGAAAATATATTTCTGACCGAATATAGCAATAAAAAAAATTCTTCAAAAAAATTCTTAATAGTTATAAGGATCAAATGATAAAATAAATTGTACCATTAATTGATTATATAATTTATAACCATAGTAAATTACTATTATTTTTAATTATTTAGAGGTATATCAAGACATTTTAAAATTTTATACATAATCGTAAACTATCCTGATAAATTATGAGATTGAAACATAAAATTCTTACCACATTGGTAACATTATATCATATGCACCATGACAGAATAAAATATATTGAGGCTTAAAATATCATTATTTTGAAAATATTCAGGTAAATTATTTTAAAAATGGTTATATATACACCTCATGAATTAATATAGTAGAAAAAAATGTACATCTAAACAACAAAAATTAAGGAAAGAATCCTTTACTAAGGTGATAAGATTTGAACCATAAACTGACTATTGAGAGATCCTAAAATTGATATATATAAATTTAACTCATTTATAGATCAATAATAATAAAATTAATTCATTATAATTATATAAAACAAATAATATAAATTGTTAGTTAATAAGGGATTTTTCATAAATAAGTATAATGTAATACAGAAACCCCTTACCATAAGTATTGACTTCCTTCAAACACATTAAAACCTTATTTATAATAAATATATGATTATTTTATATCAATTATGGAACCATAATGATATATATCATTTCATATATTATTTAATTACAACAATTTATTACCCATTCATTAACAATCTATTATTAAAATTATGTTTCAGGTAATAACCTCTTTATTTTTCATATATGTCTTTATTTTTTATTTTTGGACTTCTTAATTATATCATTGTTCCATAATCTATAGAATTATAATCCATAAATAATTATATTAATTATATTAAAAATATTAAATAAATAAAAATCGTTAAATATTGTTTTGATAAGTGAAGTATGTTATGATCAGGGAGAGAGTTTGTCATACATATGTATGAGAAACATTTCCAACTTCCAATTATAATTTTTGAATTGAGTTGAGAAATATTTTATCGATATATAATGATAATTATATAAAATATTCCATTTTATTAAATTAATTATACATAAATGGGTATTTTTTATGAGGTGTGGTGATGAAAAGTTGGTAACATCGCACTGTAAAGGCTGTATACAATATGTAAATGAATGATGTTATCATTTTAAACTGATTGAAAATATAGGAAATAATATAATTTATGATTAAATATATATGTTTCAGAAATATTATGATGATTACCTATATATAGAAAATATTTATTAAGTTTATCCTTATTAAAATTAATATGATGTGTTAGTTAAAGTAGAATCACATCACTTCATGAGAATGTCATAGTCCTCCGTTCATAGGAATTCTTTTCTTCATAAAGTATTTGGCATATTTAGAGATTACTATAGTTAATTAAATTACTATAATAGAAACCTAATATTTTTAATAATTTTATTTTATTTTATCATTATTATTTTATAATAATTAAATTATGTATAGAAAGAAAAAAATAAAGAATATCATTGGAGAACATTACCTATCTTCCGTTGACCCTCCAAAAGATTTCACTAAATACTTAATAGGTTGGATTTAATCATAGAATAATATTTCTAGGATGAGGGGATGGAATTTTGGAACTTATTTCTTATAGGTGGTGTCCTATCTAAAAAGGGTTATGGTATGAGTAAGAGAGTATAGGGGTGACCAATTGTAATTGGGGGAGCGAAAAAAACGTGATATTTTTTAAAATAATTATGTAATCCCACATTTTTCAAATTTTAAAATGGTATAAAATGGGTTGTATTATAACCATTGAGACTTATGGTCGAAATAATTCCAGAAAATATTTTTTTTAAAGTTTTTGTGTTATTTTAATCCTTATATTTTTATTTTAATCCCATTGTAAACCCATTTTTTCCATAAACATGATAATTTTTTTTTCAATTCACAATTAATTTTGGTGAAAAATTAATTTTAATTAATATAAAAATATTATTATTATTTAAAATATATAATACATTTTTAAAAATTCAATTCATAGAATTGAAACAATTTAATTTAAATTAATTTTGCAGATGTGATGAGAAATTATCTTTTTAATGAGAAAATGATCAAATATTTGAAATGATTTTACAAAACAATTCAATATGAAATTGATTCCAATGACCAAGATTACTTTAAATGATAAAAAATATGAATTATTATTTTTTAAAACAAGTTCAAAATATAATTCAACCAAATGAATATTTTAAACTAAAAGGGCAGTTTCAATTAAAATATATTACTTTTAACGATTCATAAAAAAAGTATGTTTTCTAAAATATACCAAAAATTAAACCTAAGATATTTTTTAATTATTATTTTTAAAATTATTTTTGTTTTAAAAAAGTATAATTCAAATTTTTTTACAAATTTATTTTTTAGAAGTTCCAAAAAAGGCATCAACCCATTTAAAAAAAAATACTTTTTTTAAGAATAAAATTGGACTTTATCTTATTTGTTATATAGATAACATATATGATGAATGATAAAAATTTTATGCAAAATATAATATTAAAATTTACTCAAAATCATTAATAAATATTTTATTGGATATGTTATTTATATAAAACACACTGTTATACATAAAAATGGTTTTTTTTAAATATTTATTTTTCTATTATGAAGGTTTTTATTTTTATTTCTATTTAATTTTACAATAAAGAATTTATTTAATATACAAATGTATTCCATGTGTCCATAATTTGGTTAATATTATTCATAATCTCCAATCCAATTTCTTGGTTAATACTCTAATCATTATATTTTAATAATATGTCAAGTTTAATTTCAATTAAGTGTTTCCAATAATGAATGTTAATCTCATTATTGTGTGAAATGAATGAAATTTTCTATTTTGTGTCCAAATAAAGAAAAATTATCATTTCATGTAAAAAATTGAAAATATTAAAATAATTTTCAAAAAAATATTTCACAAAATCATTGTGTATTACATTTCACCCAACATAAAATGAAATATTAAATCAAAATTAATCTCAGTCATCAAATCTTTGACATTTGAAAATTATTTCATAGAAATTAACCAAATAAAGATGAATAATAAAAAATATCTTATAAATACAATTATAGAAACATAAATGTTACCTTATATAACTCATCGCTATGTTCCGATGAAAGATAATATTAGTGGGATGTGATGATTTTGACATGGAGTAAAAGAATAAATAATTATAGAGAGAACATCAGGTGTCCCCTAGTGAGGTGTAGATGGATTGGATTGAAAAGAATGATCCTATTTTTTCAAGAGGATTTAATGCTAGGAAGGTAAACATTGAGGAGTTCATACAGACATGGGAGACATTTTTTTTGGTTCAAGGACCTCACAAAGATGATCTAGATTTATAGCTAAATAGACTACATAGGAATATTCATAGAATTATTATGTTTAATAGACACAAACATGATTTCAATGGTTTTATTATCTCATTTGTTGTCAGATGATGCATTTTTTGTACATTAATGGGCTCTCACTTTCCTTTAAAAGTGCATGGAAATGAAAAATTAAAATTTCAAGTCATATATAGTTTGTGACCATCAAACCATATATGAATGATTCATGAAAAATGTCATTAATATCATACAAAATGGATATAACATAAAACCATTTAATATTAAAATCGTTATCCAGATTTTGAATTATTTTCATGATAAGATATTAATTCTACATTGAATTTTTTTTAATAATCACAATATCAACCTTTTGTTGTTCCTTTATGAGTTTCCACATATTATCTTACTCTATGATTTTAAGGTGGATTTTTTATTCCTAAAGAACTATCAGATCAAAATTTTTATAAATAGAATTATAACACATTACACCTATATTTTTTTATAATCTCAACAAGATGATTATCATAGGTAATCCAATATCCATAATTCGTCATAAAGTTATGTAATACATTAATATTTAAAACCTCATCCGAAGATCACCTTAATCCATTCGATAAATGGTTAATCTTATGATCTTTCAAAATGATATAAATGTATAAATTTTGTATGTGGGACATTGAATTTCAAAAATTTACATATCATTAATCCACATAAACCATAATTTGGCTCATTATTTTCATATACTAAATATGTGAAAAACATTCTCATGTATTCTCATAAAACGTGGTAACAAATATAATTTCCATAAATTCGTATTGAAAACATGCATGATTCTATTTTCCATAAATAAAAAACGTATTATTGGATATATTATATAGCTCCAATAATGTTTTAAAATCCATAAACACTAACATAAACCACCTTTTCCCTGAATCATTAGTTATCCTCAAGTTCATTAATATTATCCTATATACATTATCGAAAAAAATAATCTCTTTATCCCAACACTATTATCTCAATATAAGGACCATATTAAGGTAAATATTTGAAAAAATTATATGTTTTCAAAAAATATCATATTTTCAATAAATTACATTTGTATATCATATAAACCAATCAAAATAATCATTCAAATACATAATTTAAAACTTATACTAAACAGTCTATATATACTTCAAAATTAATAGAACATAATAATTAAATTCATATATAAAAATAACATAATCCTTCAACTTCAATTGTTATCATGGAATAAGTATTTCCCTTTTCAATATGTTATATCATCGGTTAGGTAATTGGGTTACTTAATTTCCATGTTCCTCACACATAATTCATTGAACTCCTCGATAATTTTTCACCCTATGACATTATTTTCCACCCAGATAAAATCTTCCCTCCATTTGAGGTATTGATCCAAGACATTCGTCCCAACATATATAAATTAAAAATATTAATATTAATTAATAGATATTTATTATCAATTTAAATTTGATAAAATTCCATATTCCTATTATTTTATATGTTAGGAATCTCCCTGAAGTTCATCTTTTTAATCATATATTGATATAAATGATTAGGTATAATCACAACACCCCTCAGTCATGTAATATTCTTATTTTGTTTCTCATAGTCAAAATATTGTCCATTATATTATGTTTTATCATGATTTTACACGGTTCCATTTATGGAATAAAACCATAAACCATAGTGTGGGAAAGTATAATAATAAATAGAAATTAAAATGTATGAAAAATCATTTAGTATGTCAATAAAAAGACTATTTATTTTTAATCTATGAAACCATAGGTTTATCATTTTTCATTCATAGTCATCTTCTTTTAAAATCCTTCGTAATGGTTTGTATGGTGTTTGTGAATTTCCAAATAAAATCCCCAAGGTGTATCAATCAAGGTGTGTAGCAAGGGAAATTGCCGTGTACATGGTGATGTTCTTGCCCAACTAAATGTTCCATTTTCAGAGTAATTACCACTAGGAACCATTGATCTAGAGCCACATCTAATCTTATTATCAATACAAGGATTTAATTGATTGTAAACCACATGATTTGTAATTTAAATTTTTTTTCAGTAATTATCTAATACATTGAATATTCTATATACATATCTATAGATACATCGCTAGAAATAACCAATAAAATATCCTATGTTGTGTCACAACTGTTTTCACATCCTAGATTAAAAAGTTAATCTAAAACATTTATTTGAAACCAAATAGGTGTCCTAGGATTCTCATACATGGATATAAAATCATTTTTTAGTAATATTCATTACATAACACACATTCACATCCCCAAATTTCTTAATTGTTCAGTTACTTTAGAAACTTTGAACACAAACTTATAATCTATAGAATGATCTTCAATTTATCTATAATGATGGTACCATTAGATACTCTATATAGGTATACCCTTCATAATAACATTCTTGATAACATATGTTAAGATTATTTAAGAAATGGTGATATCAGATTCTTAGTAACTATTCAAAAGAGAGACACATAAGTATGACATTAACATAAGGGTATAAAGACATGAGTATAACATTTGAAAACTATTCCTTGCATATCAATGATCATATTCATGATTCATGGAATAGATATTTTAGATTTATAGGACATGAATCCTAATGGAATCAATGAACATGATCTATTAGAGAATAACATTAGTATAATTCATAAAATATAGTCATAGTAATTAGTATAAAAATCAATTGATTCATAGAAATTGATCATATCCATACCATAATATGGTACCCTATAGTAAGCTTAACATCCCGGGTGGTACACCCTATCATATGTAGTGGAATTCCTTTTCAACATAGTGTAATGGGTGAACTCCACTAACCATCATAGTAGTAAATTTTCACTCCCAAAACAAACATAGAAGAAAAATTCCCTTACCAAATCATGATTACATTATATTCCAGTATGTTCTTACCAATCTGGGTTCACACCCCATTCTAAACCTATCCTACAAAACTATGTTCTCTACCAATTCATTACCTATGTTTAAAAAATTGGGTCACTCCCTATTCAGATCTTCATTATCCCATGAGAACTAAATCTTTTCCTAGCACATTATAGGGAGATATTGGTCCCACCATTTTTTGTGATAAGGTATTCACCACCCTGGGTTACAACTAATCCACCATTACATAAAGCAGATTATATGTATATGTTCCATAAGATCAAATAGAATTCATCATATCATAATCAATGAGATTAAAATGGTTTTATAAACATTTATTTATACCATAACCTATTTGAAAGGGATAATTTTAATAATTATTTTAACATTTCATCCTAGAATATCCTAATTAAACAAGTGGGATTCATATGAATCATATCAAAAGATAACCTATCGATGTGAAACTGTATTTATAAAAATCATGAAGATATAATGAGATAATATTAATGAAATAAATAAAATTTCTATCCATAGAACATTTACCTAGTAAGGAATACGTAACTTCAATAAATGTCATCTTATATGGGAAGTTATTATGATCATTTTAGTTTTTTTAATAAAATAATCCTATACACATTGTGAAAATTATTTTAAATAATAAAAATTAATGAAATCCATGTTCATGGAGAAAAATTTTAAAAATATATAATTTAATATTCAATGAAATGATTCGTTATGATGTGGTAAAATTATGTTCTAACTATACGAGTTAAATTTATTATTCAATTCCCATTTTGGTAAACTATACATATACATTGTTTGGAATACAACATGAATATTACTATCTAAATGTTTTTTCAAATTAAAAACACCAGTAATAATATATTTTCATAAGAAGAGAGTAATAAATCATATTTTAGAAAACATGGTTATGAATGAATAAAAAATTCCTAATATAGAGAAACAAATTTTGGATTTTCCTCAAAACATTGTAATAATTGTTTTATGTATGAACAAGTGGAAAATTAGAAAAATTACATAATGATATCATGAATAAGCTAATGATAAGTAAAGTCAAGATAATTTTAGAGAGGTACATAATGATATTTCAGTATTGGAGACATAACCATAAAAAATGCTGATAAATGATGAGATTGTAACATAAAAACCTCACCACGTTCGTAACATTACACTATAATACCCATGATTTAATAACATAAAATCAAAATCAAAATACCATTAGGATGAATAAATTCAATATATTTCATTTCAAATCGGTTTTATATACACTTTGTGAAATAATGTAGGTCCATTACATAAAATACTTCTCAAAGATGTCAAATCGAGACATAAAGCCCTTACCGATTTTCTAACAATTGATCTGTAAATCTACATCAATGTCGGATAATAAAAAGGATTTTTAAATATCCATATGATTATTTATAAAAGTAATAATATAAAATATTGGTAATTATGTAATCCACATAATATAAATTGGTGGTGAATATGGCAGGTTCCTCATAAAAGTAAAAATTTACAATCAAAGCCTTTACCTTATGTCTTGAATTTATTCATACACTTTTGAACAACTATATAATAAATATATTTTTATTATAAATATACTAAATAAAAATAATTATATATATCATAACAAATATTATTTATGTATGAAAATTTATTACATATTCTTTAACAATATTTTGTTAAAATCATGTTTTGGGTAACAACCAATTAAAATTTCATATATGTTTTAATTATTTATTTGCAGTCTTGTTAATTTTATCATCATTACAGCATCAAAAAAATATTTATAATGAAATAATTACCATAATTTTTGAACAATTAAAATTTTAATTCGGTACATTAATTATGGTTTTGAGAAATGAAGTATGTTATGATCCTATAGAAGGGTGGTTGTACAGACACTTTTGTAACTTTCCCATTTTTCAATGATTAATATGGATAGGAGGTAAGTAATATTATATATATACATAATTATAATTATATCATATATCAAATAATAATTCTTTAAACAAACATAAATATAAATAATATATCTCATATATGAGGCGGGGTGAGGAAAAGTGAGTTACATTTCTCAGTGAACGATGTAGTCCACATGTACATGAATGATGTTTTCATATTAAAGTGAGTAAAAAGTTATGAAAATATATTATCATTTCATAATTTTATATATGTAATGAATAAAATAATTATTTCATGTATACCACATATAATTATTTACATTAACCATATTACCATTCACATAAAGCTTTAGTGAATGACGAATGACAACGTTTCACCTGGAAGTAATCTACCATACACATAAGAAAAATTATCATATCCCCAACCAAATTCAACGTAATAATATTAAAAAATAATAATGACTCAATATGAATAAATATTTTTAAAATATAACACATATAAACTTGATCAATCATTATAACCATATATGAAAGGTGGTAACAGAAGAACGAATGAAATATGTTCGTGAAGTAGTAGTGCACTATAAACCCGAACAATGATTTCATAACCCATTTGATTGGAGTGGGTATAGTTTTACACATTAACTAATTATAATGACATCCAATTATATTGAATGATACATTATTATTTCAAAATCAAGGATTAATATGAATAAATCGATGTGGAGAGTGAAATAAAATAAATAATCTCATTTAGGAACATTACATCTTCTTTGGGTATCCCACATATGTTTACATTATATAATTAATATATAGTTTTCATCAAGATTAATGATTCTAGTATGGGGGATTGAGTTGTTGAAGTGATTTTTGAAGGAATTGGTAGAATTAAATAAGTTATATGGTTTGTGGAAGCGGTAAGAGTGGCATAACATTTATAATTGGGGGAGATGGCATAGTGTGTATTTTTGAAAATAATTGAGTGATCCCACATTTTTCATATGTAAAAATATTAAAACAGAAATCTAAAATAATAAGATTATATATGTAGGACGGTTTACATACTTCCATAAAATAGTTTTTATACAAGTTTGGAAGTAATTTTTACCCTTATATTTTAAGTTTAATCCCCCCCCCACGTATACCTATTTTTACCTTAATCATGATAATTTAATTTTACTGCATTGCCAATAATCATTGGTAAAAAATATTTGAACATATTATAAATTTTGAATTATTTGAATTAAAAAAATTTATTATAATTTTCATAGTTTAATTCACAGAATATGAAAATATAATTTAGACTAGTCTAGTATCCACGTCCAGAAATAATGTAGTTAAAGATAAAACTTTCAAAAGTAAAAAATGTTTTTAGTATAAACCACAATCAAAATATAATTTAATGATATAAATAAATCAAATGAAAAATATAGTTTTCAAATAAAATTTATTATATTTCACTATTTATCAAAAAATTGATGTTTTAAATAAAATCTCAGAAAATTAACCATAATTAAATTATGAAATTACAATTACAAAAATTATATTTATTTTATAAAATTAATTTTTAAATTTGTTAATTTTTAAATTTAATATAAATTTTTAAAAGGTGACCAAGCATCTTTTTATAAATATATAGTTTAAACCATAAAATTTGATTAATTCTTATTTATTATTTAGAAAAAATATAATATGATTTTTAAAATATTAATTAATATAAGATAAATAATTTTTATTGACATAAATAACCGAAATTCATTTAGTAAATTTATCAATATAAAACCACATTCACACATAAACATAATATGTTATAAAAATATTTCCTTTTATTTTTATTTAAAATTATTTAGTGACTAAATACTTCCTTATGTATACATATTCTTAATAATTAATTTCATTATTTATTTAATCTTATTAATTAAATCCATTCCAATTTATAGTTACCAAATATCATATTTAAATTTCAATAATATGTCATGTTTTACTTAAGTTAAATGTTTCGTGTAGTGAATGGTATCCTCGGCGTTTCATATAATGAAAGAAAAACATAGTGTTTTTTGTAACTTTAAATAAAATTACTATTACATTTAAAAATTATCTAAAATAATAAATTAATTGGAAAAAATATTTAATAAAATTTTGGTGTGTTACAATGATATTTGGAGATGATAATGGGAATCCAAAAATATATGAAATGAGTCAAATTCGATGATTTTTTCATGTTGGAAATATATTAATGATTTTATATAAATGATAATATGATATAGATTGATGATATCAATGTATGATGTGAATTTTAAAAAATGATTTTTTTATAGATTTGTTTCTTTTTTTTCTATTTATTCCAATCGAAGAGAGAGAACAATTGTAATATCTAGAGTGTGTATTAAGTTAAGATAATTAGTAACATATAATTCCATTTTAATAATTTATTGGGAATATTTTAGAAATCATGTGAATTAAATGGAAATTTTTTTTCCCATGATGGATGTATCTGGTGAAGGTCCCTCCTTGGTGGTTATGAAGGTTGAGACAAATGTTATAAGCTGCAGGGACTAGGGTTTGGGGAATAATAGAATGATTTTATATTATATATCATGATTGTGTCATAAAAATATAAGTTAGAGGTGTTCATGGTGTCTTATGTGTAGTTAGTTTATCTATTTTTTTAATTTCTTTGGGGTTTTGAATATATGACTAACCCCTGATTTGGAAAGGATCCCAATCCCTAATGGGGAGTTAGTTGTATGAACATTCATGGGTGAATGAGATCCAATGTGAAAAAACCATGTAATAGTTTATTAATTTATTTTAAAGGGGTTTTTTATTAATATCATAAAGATAATGTGAAATTTCTTTCATGAAATTCATTATGGGTATTCTTTATTTTCAAAACTGGTATGGAATTTGTTTTCAAATGGGTAACTATTTTGGATCATTAATGAGGTGAAACCCATAACTGCTAGGGACATATTTGTGAGTACGTGTGTTTGGCCCTATTTATGGTTTTCCAATTATGGTGGTCTTATATGAGAGATATTTTTAGTGGTTATTATGTTTTTTACATATTTACCACATTGGAGGGGTGTTAGGTTTGGGGCTAAACCAATGATTTGGAGATGTCGTTGTGGCATTTGTTCTATTTTTGATGTATCTCCCCATTAAATATCTACATAATAATCTTAATATCAGTGTTTAGTTTTGATTCTTAGTTGTGAGGACCATTTTATAGTTTTCTAATTTAATGATTAGTACATTCATAACCCATTAGGTTGGGTTTTTTAGTTTTTGTAGGCTATAGGGGTGTTTTTTAAAGAATGGTGGAGTTGATGGTGAGATTTAGAATTGGGGTTGTATTGGGGAATGATGGAATAAAATACACTATAGAGTTTTGGTGGTTTCGATTCTCTATTTCACCAATTTTGTGGGTCGTTATTTTATATCCCATTTTCTACACTATGGGATTATTTTGGGTTATATTTCGAGGAGGTTATTTCCAAGTATTTTCATTAAGGTTATCAGTTTTGTGGAATACAACCTTGATGGGATACTTTCTTTTAGGTATACCTTTTAGGTGTTAGTGTGTTGTTGTTCCAGTCATGTTATATAGAGTTGAAATGGATTTTTCTGTGGATATTCCACTTCTTTGTGTCATTATTCCATGATCCATATAACGTGTTGTGGTTTTTTGAGGTCTTATTATTATTTTTAGAATATATATGTTGTTGTGTGGTGATAATTGTTATTACCTGCTCCATCATTATCAATATCAACTATTTAACTGGGTGTACTTTCAATGCATTAATAATGATTGGATACATGGTGTAACTTATAGAGATTCATTGTAAATTTAAATTATTGTATCATATCAATAGGTATTGTTCCAATACTCTATACATTTGAAATGCCAACATAAAATAATGTCACCAAGAAATCATTTCAGTTTTTTAATTATACAAAAAACCCTAGCTGATCAGAGGTTCGTCATGGGATATCATCATATTCTATTTTATGTATTTTGGTCCTCAAATTTTTTAGAATAATATCCTTTTATCCAATTTTATATTATTTCTTCTTCTTCATTATTGTATCCTATATCATTTATCATAGTGGGGTTGTGTAGTGGGTCGGATTTTGTTATAGTTGGTGGTCAATGATGATAAGGATTGTTGATATTATTCTCACATGCTTCATTTTTTACAACAATCTTCTTAATCTCTACATTTATGAAGTGGACATCAAAGATATATTAGAGGTATGTGAATTCTAAATTTTTCTTCAATCACGTGGAATAAGTTTCTTGAAAATATTATTATGATTACATTAAAGTATTCCCTCATGTTTTTATATGTGATTTTGTTATGTTCCTTTAGTGTTTTGGTAGTGTGTAAGTGGAAACCCAAGGGAAAATCCATTTGGGAGAATAAAATAAGTGAATATATTAAAATTTTTATTTTTAACATGGAGGTGGATAGAGAGTGAGATATGCTTATGGTATTTTCATGCTATTTTCTTACTTTGAAAAATATTATTAGATGTTTATGACTATAAATATTTTATATTTAAGATCTAACACCTTCATAATTTTTTATTTAATAATATTATATAATAAACATTAAACTAATGAAATTTATAATTTTTGTAATATATTTTTATTGAATATTTTATTGGATTGTCTTCTTATATTTTTCTAACTAGTTATGATTGCAGTGAAATTAGTAGGGTTGAATTTGTGAAGTAGGGATATGGGTATTAATTACTTCTGGTTTGTTATGGATCCTTTGGAATATTGATAAATCGTTTTATGAGTTAAACATAATAATGAGAATGAGGCTGAAAAGATAAATTCATGGGAAAAAGGTGTAAGTAGAATAAAAACAATGTATCAATTAAAAATGTGATGGTTGACGGATTTCAAACAATAATATAATTTAAAGGGATAATATGGTAGATGTTGAATGGAATTTTATGAGATGAATGATATATAGTATTTATAATGAAGAAGGTAAATGGTAATGGGTTTTTAATATATTGTTAACAAATGAAATGCATGAACCTAGTCTGATTAAATAAGTTTAATTATATATAAATTGCTTGAAATCGGATGCGAATTGATGAATGGGTTGGCATGTGGAATTAAATAAATAATAATTTTAATGATGATAATAATATTAAATTGATGGACTATGAAATGGAAATGAAAAAGTGAAGTTATTTATTGTGTCCTCTTCTATTACAATGGATTTTGTTAGGATACTGATGATGATATTTTGTGTAAATTATTGTTTGGGGCATCATTATCAGGTATTTAGAGTGATATTATTAATATAATTATGGGAATGATATGTGGTGTATAAGGATGGTAGATGAAATCCTCTTGGACGGGATGGATCTCAATTGGTATATGTATATAGACCATAATAGATCCTAGTTTGGTCAACATTATGGGCTATAATGGCTCCATGTTGGAATAAACATGAGTCTTATAATGGATTGATTTTATAATTATGAATCATGCTGTTGAATTATTGATTTATTGATGATGATGTTATATGGTGACAGGCATGCATTGTAGGTGGAGAGAATGTGGTAGATTCCCCACATGTTCATGATACCCTTCTATGACGAGGAGGATGTGGATATATGAACATGTGTGTGACCCATTATTAAAAGGGATAGGGGAAAAGTTGATTCTAGTTTGGTTTACATTACCATAGAACATTGTTGTTGGAAATGATGAAATGCAGCATCATGGTTATTGATATATGATACTTTTGTTTGATAATTTGTAATGGGGGGATATATTAGTGATATTTTTGTATATGGATATTAGCTACATGTGTTGTTATGTAATAGAGTACTCATTGACGATATTTTTTTGATGATGTCTCTCTCCCAAATCCATGTTTCTTTTTGTTAGGATTTTTCATAATGGATTGAAACCAGTTTTAGTTTGAATGTATCATGAGTTGATAAATTAGCCTAGAGGTAAATAATTTCATCCAGCTTATTTGATGATTTTTTTGTTTTTGGGATTTATGGTATTACTATGTTATTAAATATGGATAGTGTTTTGGGTTTTTTTATAGAAATTTTTAAGAATGTTCTTTAGTATATATGATGTGGTGGAAAATATTATAGGTTATAGTGTATGATGAATTTAATTCTTATCCTTACATTATTATATATATATTTTTCTTCATATGGTTCATATTACACTTTCTCATTATTTTGTATTTTCTACATGGATATGGGATAGTTTTGAAGGATGATCATACATCGTAATACAAGGTGATCACCCACCACAGTTTGATATTTTTATGGTTATATTGAGTGATATTGGAGCTGATGTACAGGTATCACAGATGTAAATAGTGGTTGAATTCGATATCTAAGAGGCTTCTCATACATGAATGATATGATGTCTTCAAGACGTATAGGTGAATTTGGGTTATGATAATTGGAATTATGTTTTTTTTTCATGTTAATGGGTGGAACATTTTAATTATTCATGGGATTTTATGAGGGTAATTTATCCCATGTGAATATGTTATAAACCTGATACTAGTTTATTTGCTCGAGCCTATTATGGGTTGTCTATTGGGGAAACTCTATCTATTTAGTAGGCTTATGAGATGTTCAAGTGGATAAGTATTTAAAAAAACTGATATTAATGAAAATATTAGCATATAAATACCATTTTTCTCTTGGGTATTCAAATCATTCGATTTCTTTATAGTTGCAATTTTCCCTATACTCATCCTCCATTAAAACAATGTTATTTTCCTCATTTTAAATATTTAATTTAATCACAAATTTCTAAATATTTTATATTTTGATACTATAGTAGAATATTTTTCATACTCAAATTATTCTATAAACTCTCATACCAATATTTAATGATATAGTTCCAATCCACCAATAATTAAAACATGACTTGTATCCCCAAAATAGAATAACATGTTTCTTAAATTTTCAAATCAATTCCAATATATATAATTCTTACCATGATACTTGAGTTAATCCATAATCATTCATTTAAATCTAGACTCAGTTGAGAAATGATTAATGACCTGTAATGTGGATTAAAAATAAGGGGTTTCAGGTATAGTAAAATATTAATAATGATTAGATATAAAGATAATTATATAAATATAAGTAATATTTTTAAAAGAGATTTTCTAATAGTGAATAAAAAATACGGGAACATTATATAACCTATGTAGTTATGAAGTGTATATAACTTTAATACATTATATCTAAAAATATACCTCAACATTCTCTAAAAAATACATTTAAAGAAAATATAAAATATGATTAAAATCCTATTGAGTTTGTAATTATAAATATTTTGGACAACACCTCTGCACAAGCACTTCACATTTTATCAATGTTCATTTAATAAAAAAGTATGAAATTAGGGAAAAAACCTTCTTCAAATTTTTTCTAAATCCATTGAAATTAAATTCATATTGAATAGAAAAAATACCATTATGCTTTTATTTTTCCATGTATTAAATAAAGCTCAAGGTTACTAAAAAACACTAAAATTAAACAAGAAAACATTTAGTACTACAATAGATTATTCCCTACCAAAACAATATATTTAAATACAATTTATTTTAGATCAAATTTAATCAATATAAGAGGGATACAAAAAATAGAAATAAATAGAAACCATGAGATTATTTTTGATGTTACAGTGTTGTGATATTATATTTGATATTACCCACTACAAACCATAAAGTAATAAAATAAATCATAAAAAATTATTGACAAAAAAAATAATTGCAAAAAATTAAAATGGTATGAAATGATATATTTTTTGGTTAGACGATATTATGGAAATTCTATATTTAGTAAATCTATTTATATGTTTCAATTGTCACACCATTTTAGATTCTAGGGGTAGTTTATGTGATATGGGAAAAAATCTATCTCATTTATTCAAATATTTAAAAGTTATAGAGTAATCCAGGGACAAAATAAATCATTTCCATTGATAAAAATTATATAAAACATTAAGGGTGGGGATAGGGGAAATAAATGGTCCATTTATTTATCTACAACTAATTTCATGGAACCAAATTTACATTCTTGGTCATTCTAATTTTTTTTGTAACATTATACTCCATAATGTGGATTTTTTAGAAATGATCTATTTGAATATAATTAGATTTTTATAAATGAATATTAAAATCATCCATATTAATTTGGACAACATGTAACAGGGTTTCATCAAGAAAAAAACAATTCATTCAATTTAATTAAGAATGATAAAAAAAATTAAATATTTTTAGTAATCATAATTTGTTAATTGTTATTTTAAAATTATTCATCATATTCATTGTCTATTGAAACCCATGTGTTTTATGAATATAAAATGTCTACACAGTGGGGAAAAAAATAAATTTAATTTCAATGAAATTATATATATTTTTTAAAAAATATTGTTAACCTTATTTATATCAAAATTATGTTTTTCTACATTTATCAACTCCTCTTCGATTTTTTTATTCATTGATAGTTTCATATAGTAAATACGCTCCATCCTTCATTTAATTTACAACACATTTCATGTTACTTCCCTGAAAAATAAAAAAATATAATGTGGTGTGGATCATGATTAATTAAATGTGGAAGAGTAACATGATATTTCATTTCATATTAAATCATTCCAAAAAATACTGAAAATACTATTTTTCTACTATATTAATATTAGGTGAAAAATTTTCATCATGATTTTCAAATAATGGTTGATAATGAATATTGGATAGATCTTAAATTTTTTCCCTCAAGAACGCCTAAGGATCATAAATAAAAAATATGAGTAGAGAAAGGTATAACTCTAAAAGTTATTCGGTCTTATTCATCATGTTTCTATTCATTATATATAAAGTGATATTCTTTTAAAAAATTTCATTGTTTCTTCATCTCCCATATGAATTTACCTTGTATTTTGAACTAATATTTTCCTTTATTATATAAATCATCATTGTCATGAACTTGAGAAATGTTAGTCCTTGAAAACTAATATTTATTTGAATATATCATAGAAGGATATGTTAATTTTTTTGAAAAAAACTTAAATTTAAAATATCAAATAAATATATAATAATAATCTAGATTGTATCCCTTAAAATGATGACATATATTTTAAATATCTATCAAATTATTTTGAAAAATAATATTAAATTTCATGGTTCACTACAATTGCTGACCAATGTCATATATCTTGAGGTTCTTTTATATCCTAACTCAATTTCTCAATAATCCAGAAAAACGTTTAAGTTTTTTTTATTATATTTTTAAATAGACTAATAGGTTTGGATTTCATAAATGATTGAATATAAAAAAATAAATGAATGAAATATAAGTAAAAAATTGTTATCTAGAAATAAACATAGTAATAGGGCCAACTACTTGTGTTCTATAATCATACGTCATAATAATTGAAATTATAATTAATTTTAATACCATAATAAAAAAACCACATCCCAAATATCGAGTAATAATTTTAGTATTCCCATGAGAAAAATAAAAAAAAAAGATATCACTTCCCTAAATATTTAACAATATTGACCACACTCAATCATATGTGGGACATTATTTGAGAAACAACTCCATCATATGAAATTTAATCACTCAAAATAACAAAAACCCATTAATTTAATTGGCTATCTAAGAAAATAAAAGAAATTACTATTCAGTACATAGTGCAATAAAATATTGGATAATATCATTGAATTATGACCAATCACCCAAATAACTGATAATACATCAAGTTACCTTTACATAATAGAACATATAAATAATGGGTTTTAAAGGAAAAATATTGTAACATCGAGAAAAAATCCTACATAATTCCATTATGTCACGACCCATTCATTGGGGCCCATGCCTTGACTACCCCAAGCCTCCCACCCAAAGGCCAGGGGTAGGAAACTAGTGCCAAAGGAATTATCCTACAAGTGAGAGGCATATCCCTGAGTACCATTTCACATGAACACACAGACACACATCCCATTCCCAAAATTTCTGAAAACTAATCATTCATGCCACTCAGACAACCATTCAGAGTATCAGTACAAAACTAATAAAAGGGGCTATAATAAAATCCCCAAAAAAACATATACAAGATCTTGATGTCAATCTGTGGGAAAACCTACCTGATGGGTAGGTGAAGGGGGGATTCCTGAAGCTATAGACGTATGCCTCATTTTTCAGATCTCACAATGTAATACTTGGTCCCAGACACCAAAGGTCCCTATTGAAGCGTCTATTTTCTGAAAAAGACACGACATGTGTGGGATGAGAACGTTCAGGTGTGAGTAACACAATACTTAGTAAGGACCCCTAAAAATAAATTTTAATACCAAAAAATATTATAAGAACAATGTGTTGTCAGATCACAAAAATAATATAATTAAAGGATTAATGAATATCATTTATAACACTATACACCTAGTATTGATGAAGCACTCATCCTCGATGAGTCACATAGGTCTGTTGGGTCACATATAATCACTCATCACATAGTTATGCTAGGTCATCTAGACCCTATTGTTTCTACATCACATAGACCTTCTCTTCAACTAGGCCTAATGGGTAACCTACACCGTCTCATCAGAGTCTTATCGTCACAACCACCAATAGGATTCATGCTCATATCACACTTGATTCTCATAGAATCTACACATTAATCTATAGGTTATCCTTAAAATTCCAAAAAATCCCAGTGAGTGTATACCAAAATGACCTACTTTTTTAGATGCTTCCCAACCCTATGAACAGCTCATCCATTAGACGTACATTTTTGATGATATGAGTATTTTACCGAATAATGGATGGTGGGGTTCGGGTTCAGTCCAATCTGGCTGGAACCACTCGACCTGAACCAACATGGGGACAACCATCCCCACCCACTAGTTCTAAACCAACCCACTAGCCTATCCGGTTGGAGCAGCCTGAGGGAGGCACCTTGTCCAACTAGGAATATTGGAGCGGGCTGATCAACTCTTCCCTAGTCCACCATGTGGGTCATGTCTCATCCACCACAATTTTCCACACTACATCCATATGACCATCATTAGTCACTTCTCACCACCCGTGGCTAATTCTATGGGCCTTCGTCTCCACCACAACTTGCCTATAGCACATTCTTCTGTGGGCCACAAGACTCGTTCTAGTGGTCCATTTTCTGATCTGAAAGTTCCTATAAGCTCCTTAATTATCTACCTACACTATCATATTCTCCAAGACATATATACATTGATATGGTGTTCTGAACATATATGAAACCACCCAGAAATTTTCAGACATAAAATAACAAGATTCTATCCATGAGAAACGTGAAGAAGAAGAGAGAGATCACAAAGAACACCCATGATGATTGATCTGGGACTTGTTTGGGTTGACCCCAGTCCAATCACGTAAAAAATTTAATTAGGGTTAAAGGTAAGGCAATCAATATATAATCATTTATGGCATAGAAACATGAATGATCCCCCAAATCAGTTCCCGCAATATTATTCCCATATCTGTAAGAACGATTGACCCACTGATAAACATGTTAGCATGTTTATCATCACTATCAATACGATTGAAATAAAAGGAAAAAACTAACCCATTTAGAAAATATTTACTTTCCTAGAATCAGATTTTTTGTCGATGAAGAACAGATCCACACGCCGCCGTTCATCGATCCTTGATTCGCAGCTCGTCGTTATCATTTGTGATAATTTGATACGTCATTATAATTGGAGATCCATTTAAGGAGGAGGAATGGAATAATTTTTTTTTCAACCTTCATTGTTCTATAGAGAAAATCCTCCAATGAATTCGAGAGAAACACCAAGAATGTTGAAACGATCCCGGATCCACATTAGGTTATTAATTGATGAATTTTTTTTCAACATTTATATTATATTGAGTCACTACTTCATTAAGTTGTTTAGTTTTTGGAATGAAATAGTTTCCTCATTGTTTCGTTGTAGCGATATATTTTCATATAATATAATATTTTTATGTTCATTATATTTTTCTATTTAACATCCAAAAATTAACATTCCCACTTCACCCTCACTGGCCGAGGATCGATCCTAGCTTGAGTAATGTTGACATTGAAGACACAAAAGTGATATAATGTATTTAATATGGGCCATAGTTTTGATGTTTCAAAACCACACATGCATGATTATTTAAACATATTAATTTTTTTGGTACATTAATTTTGGGCTCATAGTTCCTCGGAATCACATGCTTTCTGAGATCTTAGCCTCGAAATAATCCCATAAAAATTTCAAAAAATTTACATGGAATTTCATGGTCATTACATTTTATCCTTCACAATACTTTATGTCCTCAAAAGAAAAAATAATGGTTTAATAATTCATGGGGATATTAAGCATGAATCTGATCCTCCAACTCCCATGTGCTCTTCTAGATATTCCCATGCTTCAACAGAACGTGGACCAAAGGAATTGATCTACCACGAATGACCCACTTTTGTCGATCCTCATTCTTCACTAGGAACTCCATTAACGTCTCCCCGTCATAATTGTATATCTCACCACTATTGATGATTTGTGATGAATCATGTGCCAAACATGCCATCTATGAAACATGGAAGACATTATGCACCCTTTTCATCTGTGGGATATGATCCTGGAATAATTCCACCTCGCAAACTCTACTCAGAATTTGAAAGGGCAGATGAACCGTGAATAAAACTTGTCACCCCGAAAAAAATATCTACAATCCCCATTGAAGTGATACTTGAATGAATACATTGTATACCTCCCGAGAATCCAAGGGCCTCCATCTTCTAGAAACATAAGTTTTTTGTCTACTCTGTGAAGTCCTAATATACTCTTCAATGATCTACCCCTTCTCGGTGATGGATTATACTAACTATGGACCCATGATTGGTGACTCCCCTGGTTGTGTTTAGTACAACTGTGATCTACATGATCTCTCATACAATGTTGGGAATGGATCCATACCAATGGTGGCGTGGTATCTATTTTTTTATGTGAACACCACCGGTGGTTAATAGTCATCCCAACTACGACCAAATACAAGGATACAAGCATGAAGCATGCCCTCTAAAACCAGTATAGTTTGCTCCATATAGGCATCCATCTGGGGTGAAATTCCATAATAAAAAAATAGTTGAGTCTCAAATGCCAATTTCAGTCCATTTTATAGGTGAGACATGATATGGGCATCAAGGTTTGAAATGATCATCCATGGAACCCCATGAAATAAAACAATCTCATGAACGTAGTGGAACCCCAAGACCACTATGAAACCATTCTCCCAGAAGTGTAGGAAGTGGTATGACTTGGTGAGTCTATCAATGATCACCCAAGGGGTATCATGTACCTTAAATTTTCATGGTAAAACTTTCATGAAGTACATCGATATAGGTTCCCACTTCCACTCTGGTACCTCGAGTGGCTGAACCATGCTAGTTGTAACCTAAAGCTCTACCTTCACTTGATAACATGTGAGGTATCGAGAAATGAACTGAACTACTACCATCACCATACCTAGCCACCAGTACAGACTTTTTAGATCTTGGTATAACATTTCATCATGTGGATGCACTGCCAAGGGGGAGGTGTCAAAGTCCCTCCAAACATCCTTTGAAAATTCCATTGGAACAATGGTTCTTTATCTGAAAATTATGATGTGCTCCCCACCCATAGAATATTCATTTTGTGGCCTGACCTAGGGATAACTGAGCATGTTGGGCCTCATAGTCGACATCCTTATTCCATGCCTCCCAAAATTGTTGCATGATTTGGGGAGTGACAACCATCGACTAAAGGTAAGACATGAAGTCACCATACTGGCATGATATTTTCATCGTGGATAACTGCTCTAATTCCTCACTCCGCAATTTCAACCTGGTTCTCTAACTGAGTTCTTCTGCCACATTTTCCCCTTCCTCGTAGTATAGAATATCTTGATGTTATAGTCCTAGATAAAATATAGTGACCAAAACTACCTCAGGTTCAGGTCATTCAAAGAGAAGATATAACTAAGACTTTTGTGGTTTGAGAAGCTGATAAAGCACATACCTATCAAGTAGTTCTACCACATCATCCAAGTGATGACCAATGCTACTAGCTTATGATAATGGGTCATGTAGGTATACTCACATTTCGTAAACTATTGTGAACCGTTAGCAATCACCACATGCCCATACATCTTGACAAAACCCAGTTAGGTACCTACTGTATCACTAAACAACAAATACCCCATACCTTCCTCTAGGAGTTTGAAGATGGTAGAGCTCATCTGTTTCCTCCGCAAACTCTTTAAAACTCCGTTGGCACTTCTCTATCAACACGTAGGGGTATCCCTTCTGTGTTAATACTGATAAGGATTCTGCTTCCATAGAAATGATGGTCATGAAGCTGATGTATTATCTTGAAACCCCCAAGAAAAACTACATTTAAATCATTCTCCTGGGTAGATCCCCAAAAATCTCTGCCTCTATCGTCACTAGATCCACCACAATTACAGCTTCTGAAATTATGTTTCCCAGAAAGTTGACCTCCCAAATCTAGAAATACACTTCTAAAGTGTCGCATAATTCTCTCTCAGAGTGCATCAAAGACTATCTATAGGTGTATTTCATATTCCTCCTCATACACCAGGTACACAAAGATATCATCAATGAAGATGAAAATAAACCAATTAGGGTAAGGCTAGAAGATCCTATTTATGAGTCCCATGAACACATCTGGGTAAATTGTCACACTGAATGTAATATCCATGTACTCATTGTGGCTATACTGGCAAATAATGGTCGTCACCGGTACATCCTAATCCAGAACAAAATGTATATGATATCTGAACCAAAGGATTTTCTTTAAGAATCACCTCGGTCCCCATAGTAAAATTTATCAATGATTCTTTGTAATGAATATTTGTTCTTCATGGTTACCTGATTCAGGCACTGATATTCCTCATATAGACTCAGGATCCCATATACATTCAATAACATATAATTGGGCCTCCCAAGGTGATACACTGGGCCTTACAAAGCCATTTCTATGTAGGACCTAAGGTTGTTCCATTAACTCACTATTCTATGCGGGAGTCATCTAATATTCTGTTGTGGATATCAGTGTCATCCTGATGTACTAGTATATTTAGAATTCATCATCTCTATGAGGAAGAAATAACAGAGCATCCTTATGAATATGGTCCTCATAAATATCCACCATACAATGAAATTTAGGACTTCCATCATCCAATCCCCCGAGGGTATGGATAGCCAGTTGGTGGGTGGTCAACTGCACCCTCCTCATAAAATTCCTTATTGTGCTGCAAGCATTCTTTTTTCACAACTAAAAGAGAACCTACTTCCTTCTTTATAGACACACCTTATTCTATGCCTAAAATAGTCAATCAGGGCATTGACTGTGGATTCAAATTATGTTCCTAGAATGACATCGTAAGGCATCGACACCGCTACTAAGAGATCCTAGTCGATGATCTTGCCAAAAATAGTAGGATCACAATGCTGGAACGAGTGTGTAATCGTCGAATAAAATCATATACGAGTATCTAATCGTAAGGATCATTCCCATGGATCTACCAAAGTCACTGAGCTCTAAACATGGTATGTGGTATGGAAAGTGTGAATGGAACTTGTGTCTATATGAACTACAACTAAGGTGGAGAAGACATAAATCATACCTCTAATATTATCTTGATCATCGGGAACATATGACTTTATCCCATGAAGTTGGATCACCCTATCCACCTTATCCTAGAGCCCATGTTGTACCACCAGGGGTAAGTGGCGGTAGTACCTAAAACCTCTCCCTAGTGCCAGCCACTCTGTTTACACTCTTTACACATTCACCTCCATGCAGACTACCCTTCCTGAACATCCGCCTCTGCCTCAACGGTCCCATGACCGTGTGTTGATCACCTGCATGGTGTGTCGGGATGTCACGATCCATGTGTCTCTACCCTACACATGTGTAGGACACCCAAATCCTATTCTTCCTCAATCTTCCATGCGATACCCATACTATAAACCTTTTTCCTCTGGTCATCCCATGAACGGAATGACCTGTTTGGGTCCCCATATATGATGTCTGCTACCCACTACTAATGACTCCACACCTACAATCTTTTGGTAGCTCTAGTTTTTTGAGCCTTAAGTTCTAGTAATATATCCATGAGTAGAGATCTCTCTAGTACCACACATGGTGTAGGTATTATAATAGATTATATGGATGCCCGGATCTCCTAGTGCAATCCCTCCAAAAATGCTCAAGCACTAATAAACATTCCTTGCACAATGTCTGTATAGTAGTGTGAAAGATCTGTGAATATCCATTAGTGTTTTGATACTTTCATGCTACCCGGATGTAGGTACAATAGTTATTGGATGAATACTGAGTGTAGAGTCACTGGAAATAATTCCTCTCTGAATAAGTTCTAAAAATCAGTCCAACTGAGATTTGCCTCATCATGCATCTAGATTGTCAAGCTACACCATCTCTTTGAAGAAACTTGAAGAAGGATTGAAGCTTTGATTATCATCTGGTCAGGAGAAATTCTCACTAGACAGATGTGTCACATAACTGTCTCAAGCCACTCCTCACCTACCTAGGGGTCAGTATCCACCCTGAACCTAGGAGGTCTCTTCCTCTTAAACTCATGTAAGTCATTTAGCATATATGTGACCTCTACTGGTAACACTAGTAAAAAATATTGATCGATGGTTGGTGGTAACACTAGGGTACCGCCTGATGGTCCCACCTACATTCCTAATCCTAGTATTGATTCCTCATAACTTGGTGTACTGTCCAAACCGTCATGCATCTGAATCATAGCATGTTGTCTGCGTGGAGGCATCATGAAACAGATCAAGATGATCCACAATACAAAGAGTATACCTGGTGAGCGTACTCTTAAAAAATATAGAAATAAGAACATTATCAAATAATATATGATTCATGCTACTAGTGTTTTCATGTTATGAGTCAAAAAGTAGAATTCTGGGTCATGGATTATGGATGTGTTGGCCACCACACCAATAATAGACTCCCCTTGTTAGAAATTATAACTCAAAACTTCAACAATGTTTCCCCGAAAACAAAACAATATAATCCTTGTCATATTGGTATAACTGACCTTTTCTAATACCCCACTATCTAGTCCCATACCCAGGTCCAATTCCATGACTACCCCAAGCATGCCTCCTAGGGCTAGGGGGCTAGCGACTAGAGCCAATGAAATTATTACACATGTGTGTGGCATTTTCCTTGGTACCAGTACACACACTCAAACATAAACACATATCCCCAAACTACAGTGCATAAAAGTTAACATCAATTCTTATATGAAAACCAATAAGATTAACAATACAAAACTAAAATCAAATTGATGGGAATACAAGACCCACAAAAGATAGGTACATCCCCTTGATTTCAATATTCTGTAAACCCTACCAATGGGTATGTGAAGGGGGTGACTCTTGAAGTCACAAAAGTATGGATTTCTTGTTTGATATCACTGAGGGCCCCCTGGTCCTGATCCACCATGGTACCCCTCAAGTCCTTTACCATATTCATATGACATGATATGTGCGGGGGGATCCTGTGAATGGGTGAGTAACACAGTACATAGAACGGACCTCAAAACCCAAAGGTAATACCACGATGGAATGTATCAAAATTGTTTTTCTAGAACACAGATGAATTATCTAATGAATGGAAAGAATGAATATCTGTCATAACACTATACACCATGTACTACTGAAGAACTCATCCCCAATGAGTCACTTAGTTCTCATGGGTTACCTGGACCAGCTCATCACATAGGGCTTCTGTGTCACAAAGACTCACATGTCGCTAGGTCACCTAGACCCTCTCATAACTGGGTCACCTAAACACGATCATCACCTAGTACTTCTGGCTCACCTAGAACCACTCGTCATAGTATTCTCATCATAACCAGTCATAGTAATACCATTCTTAGCATGTTCGATTCTGCGAAAATCCACTCCTCAAGCCATAGGTCATATCACAACTTCCATGAATGCCCGTATAGTGTTTATAAAAAGTGACACCTCTTCCCAAGCATCCAAATTCCATAAAAGGATGGTCAATAGAACAAATGGGTTAGGATTTATGACCCTTTTAGTAAAAAGGGTCTTGGTGGGTTTGGGTCTGGTTCGACCCGACCCATACATTGGCCCACCAACCCAAACATGCCTACCTGGCCCAGCTTGGTCGACTGTGTCGTCCTAGCCTACTGTAGTAGTCTATACTGAGGTGTTGTTCCCATCCTGATGCTAGGACACCTATCCGATACATCTTGTTTGAGAAGTCCAGTTTGTCCACCAAAAATGCTATGAGTGGCATGTCTCCGAAATACCTCGTGGATCACTACAGGGTACGCCGCCACATGGACCGACAAGACAGTCATGTGGCACGGGGAGGCTGTCGCATCTACCAGCACCATTGTACATCTCTCCTCACTACCCTCGGTAGATTTTTTGGGACTCCTTCACTGTTGTTTCACGGAACTTGTGTGCACAACTTCTGAAACGCTGCTGCAGGCACCAGTGTGCTAGTGGGTTCTTCGGCAGGCCATAAAACTCACTCCAGTGGTCCGTTTTCTAATCCAGAAGTTCTATTATGATCCTCAGGTCTCCATCTCCACTCTCGTGTGCTCCAATAAATCTCTTTGTTGATCTAGCGGTCTAACCATGTTCCAAAACTCTCAATCAGAGTTTGATGTGACCTCGGGGGTCTGTTAGCGAAGAACATGTGGAAGAGGTAGATAAAAAACAACAAAAAGGACAAATCTGTGCCTTGTTCATGTCAATCATGGTCCATCTGTGTTAGAAATTTAATCAGGGGGAAAAGGGAGACTATGAATCTAAACATGATGATCACATACAGACATGAATGAAATCCAAAATTGGATCCCACAATATGATTCCAAAAACATCAATAACAATCGAACGATATATCAACATGTTAGTGACTTGATCCACGTATGAAATTTTGAACGGAATAATGTAGAAAAACTATCCTTTTTAAAATATAACCCCTTACCTAGAATCAGATCATTCTTTGAGAAAGATCAGAGTCACACACTATAGTTCTTTGATACTTTATTCGTAGCCCTATATTTTCATTGGCAATCATTTGATTCCCAATTATCATTGGCGATCATTTGATAGAGTAGGAAGGTAAGAAAATATATCAACGTTGTTTGTTGTTCACCAGCACAAATCCCCCAAAACCACCATGTTAAGCTCAATGATCATTGAAATGATCCAAAATCCATGTTATACTATTAATTGATGAAACGTGTTTCAGCATTTCTGTTATGTTGAGTCACATCATCATTATGTTATTTAATTTATGAATTAATATAGTAGCATAGTCACTGCGTTGAATTGAACCATTTTCGAATGTAATATACATTTTATGTATATTATGTTTTCCCTTAAAATTCTAGGAAATTAACTTTTTCCCTCAACAAGCGCCTGTCTAGTTTATTTCCTTCATTGGGTAATGTCATTATTCTTGAAACAATGGTGCACACTAATTTAAAATACAAGCACCTATTTAGATGTTTCCAAAACTATAAACATGTTTCATTTTAAACAAACTAAAAAAGTTCAAGCAATCTTTTTGGGTTCATTGGGTCTCAGAATCACGTGTCGTCGGATCTCCCAATCTCAAAATAAACCAATAAAATTTGGTATTATTTTACAAGTAATTTCATGGTCACTACCAATTAGGTTATTCACAATATATTGTCAGTGTAATAAAAATATGGTGAAAGAAAATATATTGATAAAATATAAAAGGGAAAATACTTCTACTGGAATTCATAATAAAGTTCAAAAATATAAACAAACAACATAATGAACTAAAACTAATAATATTTCTAAAAACTTGGAGTCCATTATATTATAGGGTAGAATAATTATAATACAAATAAATCATTAAAAAATAAAATGAGTTATATGGATTGAGTTTCATGGTTTGTATTCCTAGTGTGAATTGGAAGAAAATAATTGGATTTCATATTGTAGTGACAAGAAATATCATTAAAATATGTTACTATATTTATTAGTATTTCAATTACTTAAATTATCTTAAAACATACCATATTATCTAAATATATTAATATATATTATATGTAATGGATTTTCTAGTATATAATTGATAAAAAATAATAAATGTATCATAGTACAATAAGAAATTCCATATCCCAAATGAAATTTCATTTCCACGTGTTCCTCTATAATTAAAGTAGATGATGAACAATTTAATATTTCAACACTATCTAAATCATCACATCTTTATAGTTCAATTTCCTCTATTTTTATGACGTAGATCACTTCAAGGAAAAATACATAAAATCATTTATATATGTAATGTATATAACTTCTCATGAGTATTTAAAGGACTCTGTCACGACCCATCCTCAGGGCTCGTGCCGTGACTACCCCAAGCCCGCCTCCCATAGGCCAGGGGTTGGTGACTAACAACAAGGCGTAAATCCCGGTAAAAAGGGAAGGCATTGCCTTTGTAAAGTAAACAAGCACCATAGAGTAAGAAAGCGGAAGAAGTAAACACTAAGTAAAAACTGGTACAACAGTAAGTGCGGAAAAGTAAGTGGGATAGTATAAAAACCCAAACTGAAAGTAAAGTACAACTCAAAAAGGGAAAACAACAACTAGAAAGTAAATCCGCAATGTCGAGCCATCCACTGGAAGTCCCACCTGAAGGGTGAGTACAGATAGCCTCCACTGCTCCTCGGGTCCAGCCGACCGCTCCGAGTACGTCCCACCCAGTGGTCCACCTCCAGGTACCGTCCTGCTCCGCAAGGCTCCACAACAATCAGCACTGTCCATCGTCTGCAACCAACACAACGTAGTGAGGGCATAGCCCGTGCAGGGGTGAGTATAAGCTACTCAGTAAGGACCCTAAGAACCCTGAAGGTCTCCCATAATCCACAAAGGATAATCCACAAAGGAAAGATACAATCACCAAGTAACATCGAACACTGCTTAGGTATATTCCCATACATATACCTAAGTCATCAATTCTTGTTCGGCTCCAACATCCGAGCCCAAGTACAACCCAGTCCACACAGGAAAGAAAAACGCAAATCCACACAGGATAGCACAACACAATCCACAAAGGAAAGAAAAACGTCAATCCACACAGGATAGCTCAACACAATCCACATAGGAAAGAAAAACAGGATTTCAGCTCACACAGGTATACTTCTTCGAATGACGATAGAGATGATCACTGATCCATCTAAGTCATCGCACCCACAAAGGATCGATAGATACTAACCCCCGCAATGACCCACAAAGGATCTGACCGACACAGGATCGATAGGTAACTAACCCCCATAAAGACCCACACAGGATCAGACCCACACAAGATCTGTAGGCACTGGCCCACACAGGACCGCTGAGCGCTGACCCACACAGGATCAGACCCACACTGGATCTGTAGCACTGACCCACAAAGGATCGCTGAGTGTTGTAGTCGTCGTCGAATCCACAGAGGATCTCCGTACAGTCGTCGTCGTCACAGTAGTAGTTACAACCAGCTCTAGGGTTTCCGAACACCGCAAGCTCGTTTCAGAGGGTCCGCTCCACGAGCCGAGAGGCTGATACATCAACTAACACATAGTCCAAAGTTGATGTATCCAAATGTTCCGTATCATCAACATGAACTCAACGTCGCAGACGGCGCGTCAATCGGACGCCCGGACTGAGAGTTATTGGCTTTTTCGTTCCAGGGGCCCGGTTGGTTTTTAAGGAAAAACCAACCCGACCATACTCCACCATTGTCCAAACCTCGGACAGAGTAAGCCAAAAGATCCGTCTCACTTAGAGGAATTCAACAAAGTCGATGGCACGTCAATCGGACGTACGAAGCTCAAGATATGATCGTTTCCGCTCCGAGGGCCAGGTTGGTTTCGTGTACGAACCAACCCGGACGAACCCAAAGTATTCCGAAACATTGAGTGTGATATACTGAAACGACCATCACGATCCAAGGATCGCATCACCACTGACGATGCATCATTCAGAGGCCCGTAGCTCAAGTTATGAGCAAAATACCAAAAAGGTCCGGAAACGGGGGGCTGGGCCCGGACCGACCCGGCCCGACCCCCCCTGGGTCGGCCCGAACCGGGTCGATCCGACCCGAGTCTGGGTCCGACCTCGTTGGGCGCGACCCGGCCCGGCCTGGGCGGCCCGGTCCGGCCTGGGCGTTACCCGGCCGGCGGGTCGGCTTGGCTCGGCTCGGCCGAGCAGCCGAGCAAGGGAAACCACTGGGGAGCGCGCTGCCACCGCGTGAAGGAAGGCCGCGACCCCGCGTGGGGCCGCTCGGTGTCACCGGACGCGGCAGCCAGCCACGTCCCTACCTCCGGTTCCGTGCGGCCGCGGAACCACACCCCACCGCCGCAGCTGAAGCCGCGGCGGCTCCGTCCGGCAGCGCGCCGGGGCGCCGCCGCCTCCGGCCGCCCATGCCGCCGGTGGAGTCCGCGGGCCACCGAACTTTCTCTCGTGGTCCGATTCCATTTCCGTCTGTGCCGTAGCTCTTCCCGGGTCTCGTTCTTCACTGCAGAATCAAAAATCATCTCTACAGCCCGTTTTGTCGTCATCCACCGTTCCGCACACCAAGAACAAAGGGTGGTGGGTTTGGACTTGTTCGTTGGTCCGCACCCACTGCGTTAGCGGTTTGAAACAACACCATAATTCCCAGAAATTAATAAACCTCGACCCGCAATAATAATCCAAGGACCAACTTGTTAATTGGTTGGTCCGCGTTCTTGCCTTGGAGGAAAACAACATGGGTATTACCATTTCAAAACGACCCCTACCTCAACGTCATCGTCGGACGCGAGCTCATCACGGAATTGACCGTCGCGGATGAAAAGGATCGTCGCGTCGCGGATGGGCGTCTCTGTCGAGCGGTACTCGGCATCGCATAGACAAACTCCGAGGATCAAGAACATACATATTTAATTATAACAATTAAATCCATGTTGATGTTATAATCCACAATGAATTAAAAAGGACCGCAATCCCCTACCTCAAGATACCGACCGAAGATTGTCGCGGGGATGGATCATCGTGGAAGAAGCGTCGGCGTCACAATACTCGGCATCACGACATCGATCTCCGAGGGCTCGGTGTTCTTTGTCGCCCTTCGTCGGAGGCCCGCGTTCTTCGCGTTCTTCACGAAGGAGGATGAAGATCTTTAGAGATTCTCCAAAGTTTTAACACAACAACCAGATAATAAAATAAGTCCTCATCTTATTTTATTATCAACTAAAGGATTTGAAAAAAAGGATAAGAAATGAACAAATTAATTCATAGAATTAATTTCAACGAATTAACTGCCCAATTAATAGGAGCGTTAAGAATTTAGAAAATGCGTCAGTTGACTTTCACTAAAAAGGGTTTTCGTGGGTGCGTTACTTAGCGGAAAAGAAAAAGTGGGGCTCGCGCGGGCCCCACCTCACAAATATCCTACCAAGTGTGTAGGATATTTTGAATCTCACCATATCCACTTCAATTTAGCTCAAGCAGCTTTAAGTGGATTTTAAGTGGCTTTAAGTGAAATAAAATAAAGTTTGTCGTACCACATTATTTTATTTCTTAACTTATGCCCAAAAATTAAAAACCACACCCGAGAAAATGCAACTCTGGAAGAGGCCTTTCTAAGAAAATACTGGCGCTGCGATTCCATCGATGCCCTCAGAATTTGATTCCGAGCACCGGTTCAAAAGTTAGAAAAACCCGCTCGTTCGTTCACTGAACGTACCCGAGCCAAACTTCAGAAAATGATTCCTGGCACACCAGGCCTCGGAATCAGGTTCCGTCAGAAACTGCGTTCTTGTAAAATTCCCAAGAAAATTAAGAAAAAAATTTCCTTGAGATTTATGGGTCTTTACATCACTCCCACCTCAGGGCTTTATGTCCCTGTAAAGATACATCATAAACTAGGGAAACAAAAGTGGGTACTGAGCACGCATCTGAGTCTCCCGCTCCCAAGGGCTCTCTTGGAGGTTCCCGTGCTGCCATCTGATGCACACAAGAGGAATCGACCGTCCACGTAGGACCCGCTCCTGTGGATCCTCAATCTCTACCGGGACCTCCGCAAAAGTCGCCCCATCATCAACGTCCAGCTCCCCATGGTCAATGATGTGTGTCGAGTCGTGCACGTATCTCCTCAACTGAGATAGGTGGAAGACGACGTGCACCCGGTACAACTGAGGTGGTAGAGCCAGGTGATAAGCCACCTCACCAATCCTGTTGAGGACCTAGAATGGTCCGATGAAGCGTCGAGACAACTTGCCGCCTTGGCCAAATCTCCGTAAACCACGTCGAGGTGAGACACGTAAGAAAACGTGGTCACCATCCTTGAACTCTAGTGGCCTCCGCCTCCTGTCAGCATAAGACTTCTGTTGGCACTCAGCTGTCCCCATCCGCTCCTGGATGACCTGGACCTTCTCTGTCGTGGCCCGGACCATCTCTGGTCCCACAAGTGCTGACTCCCCAGGGTCTGTCCAGCACAAAGGAGATCTGCAAGGTCGGCCGTACAACGCCTCATACGGTGCCATCCTGATGGTGGAGTGGTAGCTATTTTTGTACGCAAACTCCACCAAGGGTAGGTGGTCCTCCCAACTATGACCAAAGTCAAGGAAACATGCGCGGATCATGTCCTCGAGAGTCTGAATGGTCCTCTCCATCTGACCATCCGTCTGAGGGTGAAAGGCGGTGCTCAGACATAGCTGCGTCCCGAACGCCTCCTGCAACCCCTTCCAAAGCTGGGAAGTGAAGCGTGCATCTCGATAAGATATTATAGATGATAGCACACCGTGAAGCCGCATAATCTCCTGAACATAGAGACGTCCCAAGCTCTCCACTGAGCCCCGCTCTCTGATGGGTAAGAAGTGTGCCGACTTGGTGAGTCGGTCGACAATCACCCAAATGGAGCCGTGACCTCTGGAAGTGCATGGAAGTCCAGTCATGAAGTCCATAGATATCCCATACCACTTCCACTCCAAGACCTCCAAGGGTTGTACCAAGCCTGCTGGTACCTGATGCTCTAACTTCACCTGCTACAGGTGAGGCATCGCGAAACGAACTCCGCCACAGCCTTCTTCATGCCCGGCCACTAGTGCTGTCATCTGAGGTCCTGGTACGACTTCGCCACTCCAGGATGTACCTCCAAAGGAGAAGTGTGAAAATATCTTAGTACCTCCTCCCGTAAAGCAACTGGTACCAAGGTACGTCCTCTGAAAAGGACGTCGTGCTCTGCTCCAAAGGAGAAACCATCAGGTGCCTGACCTGAGGATATCTTTGCACGCCACGTCTCACAGTCAGCGTCCCCACGCTGTGCCTCTTTGACCTGCTGCAAAAGTGGAGGAGTGACTGTGAGTGACTGAAGGAAGGCTGCTCCATCTCTATCCACAAAGGATATCTGCAAAGCGGCTAGCTGCTCTGTCACCTCCTCAAGAAACTGAATGCCCGTCCTCCTGTTGAGAGCATCGGCTACCACGTTCCCTTTCCCAAGAGTATAGACTATCTCAACTCATAGTCCTGGAGGAACTCGACCCATCGCCACTGTCTCAGGTTCAGGTCCTTCTGAGAGAAGATGTACCTGAGACTCTGATGGTCAGAAAATACTATAAAGCACTCGCCCATCAGATAGTGTCGCCATGTCTTCAGATCGAAGACCACTACTACTAACATCAGGTCATGGGTAGCGTAGTTCTGCCCATGCGGCCTCAACTGACGTGATCCATAGGTGATCACGGCATGCTCCTACATCAGTACACATCTGAGTCTGGACCCTGATGCATCGTAGTAGACTACGTACCCTACTCCCTCCTCAGGCAACCTCAAGATAGGTGCGCTGGTCAATCTCTGTCTCAGCTCCTGAAAGCTCTACTAACATATGTCTGATCACACAAAGGGTTTCCCCTTCTTATTCAAAGCTGAAAGTGGTTCCGCAACTCTAGAGAAGTCTGGAACAAATATCCGATAGTATCCAGCTAGTCCCAAGAAACTCTGCACCTCCGTCACGCTCTTGGGTGGCTCCCAAGCTAGCACTGCCTCGATCTTCACAGGATCCATTGAAACTCCCACCTCAGAGATGACGTGTCCCAATAAGTGGACCTCACATATCCAGAACTGACACTTCGAGAGTTTTCCATAATGCTGGTGCTCTCGGAGTGTGTCTAGTACAACACGCAAGTGGTAGGCGTGCTCCTCCTTAGTCGTCCAGTAAATCAAAATGTCGTCGATGAAGACCATGACAAATCCATCGAGGTATGGACAAAAGATCCTGTTCATGAGGCCCATGAACACTACTGGAGCGTTGGTTATGCCGAATGGCATAACCATGACCTCATAGTGGCCATACCGACATCTGAAGGCCATCTTCTGCACGTCCTTGTCCCGAACTCTGTGATGATGATAGCCTGACCTGAGGTCTATCTTTGAGAACCACTATGATCTCTTGAGATGATCAAAGAGGTCATCAATCCTCGGTAGTGGATACTTGTTCCTCACCGTCACCTGGTTCAGGCGATGATAGTTGACACAAAGTCGCAAGCTCCTGTCCGCCTTCTTGGCGATCAATATCGGGGAAGCCCAGGGTGAAACACTGGGTCGGATGAATCCCTTGCCCTGCAAGTCCTCCAACTGTACCCGTAGCTCTCGAAGCTCAGTGGGGGCCATCCGATATGGTAGTGTCGATATTGGGGCTGTCCTGGGGTACAAGTCAATAAAAAAGTATACCTCTCTGCGAGGAGGTAGCCCTGGAACGTCGTCGGGAAAGACGTCCGTGTACTGATCCACCACTGCAGGAAAACTAGGACTCCGCACATCAACTGCTCCTAGGATGAGGCTAGCCAACTGATGAGTGATGGGATGTCCTCTCCTCTGTGGATGTCCGTCCTGTGCTGCGAAGGCTCCCTTCTCGTCGGTGAAGGTGAACCTACTCCCGTTGGTGCGTACACATCGCACCTTGCGCCTAATACAGTCAATTTGTGCATGGACTGTAGATAACCAATCCATTCCCAAGATGACTTCATAAGGCCTCGAATCCACTACAAGAAGATCACAGCCGAAGCTCTCGCCTCCTAGAGTAAGCTCACACTGCCGGCACCAGTGCGTAATCGTCGAGTCTACTCCCGTAGGAGTCTCTAGCTGTGAGAATCGAGCCAATGGCTCTGTCGGAATCTCTGAGCTCCGAACAAGGGCATCGGCTATGAATGAGTGACTAGCTCCTGTGTCTATAAGAACTGCAGCAAGGGTGGAATAGACACAGATAGTACCTCAAATCATCTCAGGCGCACCGTGGTCGTAGGCCTCCGCTGCCTGGAGATGTGCATGTCTCTGCCCGCCAGCTCCCTATGGCCTGGGTGGACCTCCTCATGGTGGTGGTGGTAGAGCCTCAAAGCGTCGCCCACCACCTGCTGCTCGACCAACTCCTCTACCTCATCCGCCTCCTCCCTGCGGACCACCATGGTTGACCCTCTGCCTCTGCCTGGGTGGCCCCTCAACTGTCTTCTGCTCCTCGGCACAGTGGGTCGGGCAGTCACGAGCCATGTGGCCCTGCCCGCCGCATGTGTAGCATTGCCTACCTCTCGAAAGACTGGCTCCACGCTGTGTGCCCCGCACTGCTGAGCCAGTGTCCTGAGGTTGTCTATGTGAGGTTATGGTCTACCTGGACCCCTGAGTCATCTGTCGGCTGCCTACTACGGAAGACTCTGCTACCTGCCGCCCTGCGGTAGGTCTCGCTACTGATGAAGGCTCAACAAGGTAGCTCTCGATCAAAAGGGCTTGCTCTAGTACTCCTGCCTGAGTCGGAATGCTGAGGGAGATCAGCGATGCCATGATCTCATGTCGTAAAACATTCTCAAAGGTCCGGGCCTTGAAGAAGGGGTCCCGTACCATGTCGGTCGAGTAGCGAGAGAGATTGGTAAATATTTCCGAGTACTGGGCGACTGTCAAGATTCCCTACCGCAGCTGTGGAAGCTCCTGGATGTGCACCGCACGGAGGGTGGCTGGGACGAAATCCGAGCGGAAGAGACTCTCAAAGTCTGACCATAGAAGAGATTCCTCATCGTGCACCTGGAGGATCAAGCTCCACCATCGGCCCACTACTGCGTGCAGTAGGCTCGCCGCGAGGATCACCATCAGGTTTGCTGGTGTCCTCACTAACCGAAAAACTCGAACCACTGCCTCCAGCCAGTCCTTGGCTGCCTGGGGGTCCATCTCTCTGCGGAACCTGGGCTGTCGCTGGCACTGGAACTCATGAAGTGCACTGAGGCGACGTGCATCATCAGCGGCTGGGGCTGGAAGCATCGGTGGCTCAGCGGGTAGATGTACCGCCAGTGCCTCAGCTGTCAAAATGCCCTGAACCGAGGCCTCGTCACTCGGCGGGGTGTCGTCACGCTCAAATATCAGAAACCTAACTGGCTGCCGTCGTGGGGACATCCTGAAAAAAAAAACAGGTGCGCCACAGTCAGAACAGTATACCTGGTGAGCTGATACAAGTAATCACAAATAATACTTCAAACACACATGCAATCAATGTTTTTGTGCATTAAGTCGGAAATCAGAAGTCAGGGTCATGGTGTATGGATACGTCAGCCACCGCACCAACACTGGGATCCCTGGAATGATAACCACACTCAATACGCTTAACACTATTGCTTCACATAGAAGGGAGATCAGAGTCTACGGTAGAACTGAACTCCTCTGATACCAATTTGTCACGACCCGTCCTCGGGGCCCGTGCCGTGACTACCCCAAGACCGCCTCCCATAGGCCAGGGGCTAGCGACTAGCACCAAGGCGTAAATCCCGGTAAAAAGGGAAGGAATTTCCTTTGTGATGTAAACAAGCACCACAGAGTAAGCAAGCGGAAGAAGTAAACACTAAGTAAAAACTGGTACAACAGTAAGTGCGGAAAAGTAAGTGGGCCAGTATACAAACCCAAACTGAAAGTAAATTACAACTCAAAAAGGGAAAACAACAAATGGAATGTAAAGCCGGAACGTTGAGACGTCCACTAGAAGTCCCACCTGAAGGGTGAGTACAGATAGCCTCCACTGCTCCTCGGGTCCAGCCGACCGCTCTGAGTACGTCCCACCCAGTGGTCCACCTCCAGGTACCGTCCTGCTCCGCAAGCCTCCACCACGATCAGCGCTGTCCATCGTCTGCAACCAACACAACGTAGTGAGGGCATAACCCATGCAGGGGTGAGTATAAGCTACTCAGTAAGGACCCCGAGACCCCCGAAGGTCTCCCAGAATCCACAAAGGATAATCCACAAAGGAAAGATACAATCACAAAGTAACATCCGACACTGCTTAGGTATATGCCCATACATATACCTAAGTCATCAATTCTTGTTCGGCTCCAACATCCGAGCCCAAGTACAAACCAACCCACACAGGAAAGCAAAACATAAATCCACACAGGATAGCACAACACAATCCACAAAGGAATGAAAAACGTCAATCCGCAAAGGATAGCTCAACACAATCCACATAGGAAAGCAAAACAGGATTTCAGCTCATACAGGTATACTTCTTCGAATGACAATAGAGATGATCACTGATCCATCTAAGTCGTCGGACCCACAAAGAATCGATAGGTACTAACCCCCGCAATGACCCACAAAGGATCTGACCCACACAGGATCGATAGGTAACTAACCCCCGCAAAGACCCACACAGGATCGGACCCACACAGAATCTGTAGGAGCTGGCCCACACCGGACCACTGAGCGCTAACCCACACAGGGTCAGACCCACACAGGATCTGTAGCACTCACCCACAAAGGATCGCTGAGTGCTGTAGTCGTCGTCGAATCCACTGAGGATCTATGTACAGTCGTCGTCGTCATAGTAGCAGTCGCAGCCAGCTCTAGGGTTCCCGCACACAGGAAGCTCGTTTCGGAGGGTCCGCTCCATGAGCTGAGAGGCTGATACATCAACTAACACATAGTCCAGAGTTTATGTATCCAAAAGATCTGTATCTTCAACAGGAACTCAACGTCACAGACGGCGCGTCAATCGGACGCCCGGTCTGAGAGTTATTGGCTTTTTCGTTCGAGGGTCCCGGTTGGTTTTTAAGGCAAAACCAACCCAACCGTACTCCACCTGCGTCCAAACCTCGGGCGGAGTAAGTAAAAAGATCCATCTCACTTAGAGGAATTCAACGAAGTCGACGACACATCAATCAGACATCCGAAGCTCAAGATATGAGCATTTCCGCTCCGAGGGCCCGGTTGGTTTCGTGTACGAACCAACCCGGCTGAACCCAAAATATTTCGAAACCTTGAGTGTGATATACCGAAACGACCATCTCGATCCAAGGATCTCATTGCCACTGATGGCGCGTCGTTCGGAGGCCCGTAGCTCATGTTATGAGCAAAAGACCAAAAAGGTCCGGAAACGGGGAGTCTGGGCCCGGACCGACGCCCCCTAGGTTAGCCCAAACCGGGTCGATCCGACCCGAGTCCGGGTCCGACCCGGTTGGGCGTGACCCGGCCCGACCTGGGTGTGACCCAGCCGGCGGGTCGGCTTGGCTCGTCTCGGCCGAGCGGCCGAGCAAGGGAAACCGCGGGGGGGGGGGGGGGGCTGCCCCCGCGTGAAGGAAGGCCGCGACCCCGCGTGGGGTCACTCGGTGTCACCGGACGCGGCAGCCGGCCGCGTCCCTGCCTCTGGTTCCGTGCGGCCACGGAACCGCACCCTGCCGTCGTGGCTTCAGCCGCGGCGGCTCTGTCTGGCGGCGCGCCGGGGCGCCGCCGCCTCCGGCCGCCCCGCGTCGCTGGTGGAGTCCGCGGGCCACCGAAGTTGCTCCGGTGGTCCGATTCCATTTCCGTCTGCGCCGTAGCTCGTCCCGGGTCCCGTTCTTCACTGCAGAATCAAAAAATTGTCTCTACGGCCTGTTTTGTCATCATCCTCCGTTCCGCACACCAAGAACAAAGGGCGGTGGGTTCGGACTTGTTCGTTGGTCCGCACCCACCACGTTACCGGTTTGAAACAACACCATAATTCCCAACAATTAATAAACCTCGACCCGCAATAATAATCCACAGACCAACTTGTTAATTGGTTGGTCCGCGTTCTTGCCTTGGAGGAAAACAACATGGGTATTATCATTTCAAAATGACCCCTACCTCAACGTCGTCATCGGATGCGAGCTCGTCGCGGAATTGACCGTTGCGGAAGAAAAGGATCATCGCGTCGCGGAAGGGCGTCACTGTCGAGCGGTACTCGGCGTCGCGTAGACAAACTCTGAGGATCAAGAACATACAGATTTAATTATAACAATTAAATCCATGTTGATGTTATAATCCACAAAGAATTAAAAAAGAATGCAATCCCCTACCTCAATATGTCGTTCGAAGATTGTCGCGGGGATCGATCGTCGTGGAAGAAGCAAAAGCATCACGGTACTCAGTGTCACAACGTCGATCTCCGAGGGCTCGGTGTTCTTCGTCTCCCTTCTTCAGAGGCCGACGTTCTTCACGTTCTTCGCATTCTTCGCGTTCTTCATGAAGGAGGATGAAGATATTTAGAGATTCTCCAAAGGTTTAACACAACAACCATATAATAAAACAAGTCCTCATCTTATTTTATTATCAACTAAAGGATTTGAAAAACAAGTATAAGAAATGAACAAATTAATTCATAGAATTAATTTCAACGAATTAACCGCCCAATTAATAGGAGCGTTAAGAATTTAGAAAACACGTCAGTTGAATTTCATTAAAAAGGGTTTTCGCGGGTGCGTTAGTTAGCGGAAAAGAAACGGTGGGGCTCGTGCGGGCCCCACCTCACAAATATCCTACCAAGAGGGTTGGATATTTTGAATCTCACCCTATCCACTTCAACTTAGCTCAAGCAGCTTTAAGTGACTTTTAAGTGGATTTAAGTGAAATAAAATATATTTTTTCGTACCACATTATTTTATTTCTTAACATAAGCCCAAAAATTAAAAACCACACCCGAGCAAACGCAACACCGGAAGAGGCGTTTCTAAGAAAATACCGGTGCTGTGATTCCATCGGTGCCCTCAGAATTTGATTCCGAGCACCGATTCAAAAGTTAGAAAAATCCGCTCGTTCGTTCACTGAACGAACACGATCCAAACTTTGGAAAAAGATTCCGGGCACACTGGGCCTCGGAATTAGGTGCCGTCAGAAATTGTGTTCTTTTAAAATTCAAAGAAAATTAAGAAAACAATTTCCTTGAAATTTACGGGTCTTTACAGACTCGACCTAATTTCATTACATAATGTTAAATTTTAGTTAGGATATCACTACCTTTGTAACACCCCAAGCTTCCATGGTACACTTCTCTTCGAATAATACCGTAGCATTTGGTGTACGCAACTTCGAGATTCTAACACATAACAACCAATCAAATTAGTGATTAGGAATAGTAATACCCACTTTTTGAAATTTTATAAATCCTATCGTTCAAAATGGAATTCATATTTGGATTTGGAATATTGAAATTAGAATAGGGTTAATTTTTTTCACTTTTCTAATAACATTCATATTTTTATGAATAGTGAAAAATACTAAATTTTAATTAAAAACGACTTTTTCAATCAAAATAATTTATAGTGTTAAATAATAAGTTTGAGTGATTTTAAAGTATAATTAGATTATATTTTTACCATTTTATCTAATATTTGTAATTGGATGTAATTTCACATTTAAACTGAACATAAACAAGTGACAATATTTTAATAGTTATTATTTCTTAAAAACACGCTTTTTGTTTTGACAACGGTAATTACTTTTAAATTTATTTCTGCCACTTCTGTGTTTTGAATTTGGAAAAATGGATTCCATATTTGGAATCAAAATGTCCAAAATTTTTAAATAGATAACTTTTATTTTTATAAATTTTAAATATTTAATTGAGTAAATATTTTATTTACCATGATTAATGGGTAAATATAATAAATTTGGGTAAAATATAATATTATAATAATATTATTTTACCCTAAAATGTGTCCAAATTCCTTTTTTTGATACATATCCAACCATGGGAATCATGGTGTTGAATTTGGGCCCCATGGTGCCACATGGGAGTAATAATGACATTTTAAATTAATTAATTTAAAATAAAGACAAAAATGACATAAAAAATATATTTTATTAAATAATTTTTTAAATGGGGTTATATAAGTTATCGGCTCGACTATAAATATTATTTAGAAATATAAAACAACTTCCTAAATCATAGTATTTATTTTATAATTTTTTGATACAAATAAATTACATTATTTATGACACAATAATGATGAAATATTTACCTCATTGATAAATGATTTAATTAAATAAGATTATAAATATGAAAAAATATCCAAAACCTATCCTAATCTTATTGGATTATTTTATTTCGACCATGAGTCATATTTTCTTTGTTTTTATAGAATATTTGACATTTTGAAACCGAATATGAGGTTATAATAAAACAATTGTTTCAAACTTTCATAAAGAGCCCCACCTCTCCCTTATAAAAGATCTCACATCCTACCAATTTTTAACACTTATCAAGCCTATTGATCATAAATCCCCTAAAAATATATTCTACCGACATCCCTAAATTCTTTCTAGAGGCCTTACATTAGTCAAAAATCCAACCTACGGAGCCCTTTTGATCAAATCGAAAGGAAGAACCCGAAGAAGAGGTAATAATTTCACCACCCTATTTTAAGTTATTTTCTTCTTCCACTTACTATTACTTTGTTGATTCTATTATAAAATAATAACTATTCTATCTTCTATATACTGTGATGTTATTATAAATATGGTACAACCAAATTCATTATTCTATTCGTCCTTTGAATGACATTTCACCATACGTGCGTACATACGGCTTACCATCACCACATCGTGGTGTAATTGTTATTCAATACATTATTATTCGGATTGGTATAATAATGATTGGTAATTTATGTAAATAATAATTATAACATGATAAGGATTATGTATATATGATATACCATCCAATTATATATTATTTTAATATCAAAATAATGATATTGTCGCTCGTGCATACGTACGGATTATCGTCTCCACGAATGCGATGAGATTCATTCCTCATCATATCCATTATAGACTATTTTTTATAAGATGATTAAAAATAATGTTTGAAGACATAATATCATTATGAATATGAATAAGATACATCCTATCTATAACAAACATTAATTACGTAACAATGAAAATAAAGGAAAACGAATCAGTTAACACCCAAAACGACGATAATACTAAAATATTATTAACAAATCAATGTTAAAAGATCATATATGATATCATAATATTGTATATGATTATTTTATAATTTTATAATAGTTATTTCACCATTATAAAGGATTTTAACCTACCCCTGGCCAAGGAAAAGTACAAGGTAGGAGATAATTTTACAATCTCTTTATTATTCGAGGTTGTTTTTACTTACGTATCTACTGGGACCTCTTTATCATACACATCCATGTTTCATAAAAATATATTTCAAAAAATTATTAATATTTTATAGACTATGTGTAAAAGTCATTTATACCCTGTTTTGACTCATTATGAGAGGTTTATAAAGGAATATTTTCGTCGTTTTCCAAACAAGGTCCTTTGTAACATTTTTGAAAAAATTAAGGTAAGAATGTCCCTTTTTAACTTATACGACATGAGCGGCTATTTTCCACCATTAAAACATCATCAAAGCTTCCCTTACAATCTTATAAAAATATTTCGAAAATAAATGTTTTCTATTATAAATATGTGACAATAAATGATTTCATAAAGAAGGAATGAGATATTTCTTTCAAATAGTTTTTATTTCATCTATGTCAACATCTTTTGATGAATTTTATACATGTTTAATGTTAATTCATTATGATAAAAATATTCCATATTTTTTTGAAGGTTTTGTGATATTTTTGACTATGGATGTGTTATTTTTATACCATTCATGGTTTATGATTAATGTATTGACATTTTGTACGCTATTTTTAATTCGAATGTTTTTAGTTATGTTTCAACATTTTCATATGAAGAATGTATTGGACTTAGTATGTGATGGGTGGAACCCGCTATATCTCCTCAATTAATTGGTAGGTCTCATGAGAAAACTAGTGTATTGGAACAATGCCTTGACAAAATCTTATTTGTAGTCTTGGCACAAGGCCTTGACTATGGGTTATGAAAGTCTGACAATATGCATTCCATCATTATGAAAGTGGATATTGGTGCTGTGTGTCATTATTTGACTAGTAGAATATCAATGTGATTAAGTAAATGGAATTATTTTGATTTTATCTTTTCCATCATATACTAATGTTCAAGTTTAAAAGGCTTTTGTTTTAGTCTTATACATTGCCTTAAATGTTTATGCTTATTTATGAAAGTTTCCTGTAAAATTTTATCCTTACTGAGCATCTGAGCTCACCCCATTTTATTTTTTATTTTTCCTAGGATGTGAAGGAGATAATTATTAGTGACTTTCAGGATTAATCTAGGAGGTTTCGATGTTTCTAATGGAATAAATTAGTGTTGTATTTCTTTTCAAGTTGTAAAGTTGAACTTATGTATGAATCTTGTTTCCAATAATATTAATATTATCGGTCTTTTGGGACATGATTTCCTTGTGATCATGCCAATTTTATGTTATAATGAACCGACTCTGGGTAACCGGGGTCAGGGCATTATAGTTGGTATCATAGAATGTTTAGTACTAACCATGGAAACTAGATTTAGAAAAACACTGATTAGAGAACATTACCCTAAGATAGTCTTTGCGGATTAGTCTAGAAGAACTTCCTAGAGTTTTGGTAATGTTGATATCTTGTGAGTTTTCCACGAAATACATGCATGTCTAGATACGAGTAGGTAGAGGTAGATCTGGCACAGAAGTACCTAGGGGAAAAACCTGAAAACAGAGCTTTGAGCTAGACTCAAATGAGAACTGGTGCATGACAACGGGCCTTGCAACACTCTTGGTTACGACACTCCTGGGGGATATGCTTAGAATAAATCTCATTTTCATTACAAACCATTATGAATGGTTTATGAGTATATACTTCCTCAATGAAAACCTTTTTTATTAGTATGTATTATATCCATATACTATTCAATTTATGTTAAGTGTTTTAAATTTTGGAATTATGTATTTCAATTCATAAACTAATATAGTTTATGCCATTGTTTAGAAATGGTACCAAGTGGAAGAAATGGAAACAATTTCAATGAACGTACTCTATGTCGGGGTTTCCTTCCTACTCAAGATAGTTATATTAGAGCTGGTGATACAACTGGTGTTGATCAGCTTATCACTATATTGGGACAACTTACTCAGGTTATGAATAATAAACTTACCAGTATGGAGCACCCTGATCTGCTGCAAGGAAGATCAATGTAAGATCGCTTAATGAGGTGAAAACCACCAACATTAAATGGGAGAACAAATACATTAGTATCTGAGCAATGGATAAATTCCTTAGAGAAAATATTTATTAATTTGGGGAGTAGCGAAAAGGAAAACGTTTTCCTGGAAGTTTATCGCCACACTAGAGATGCATATCAATAGTGGTCATTGATTCATAACACAACAAAGGATGAAGAAGTATCATGTATGGAATGGAGGGAGATTATAGATATTTTATTAGAAAAATAATTTCCTCATGACCAATGAGCAGATATGGGAACACAATTTCTGTGTCTGAGGCAAAAAGAGGATAGGAATGATGCAATGTATGAAGCTAACTTTACATGGTTATCGAGGCATGAAGAAAATTATATACGTAACCCAAGAAGTAAGATTGATAATTTCTTTGATGGATTAAAACAACTTCTCCATCAAGCATTAGTCTCACAATCCTTCTCGGAGTTTGAAGATTTTGTCTCATGTGCTATCATGACAGAAAACGAATTCTCCATGTCTTACGGATTTAAATAAAATCAAGAGAATAAGAGATCTATTGAACACCCTTGAAATGGAAATAAGGGGAATAAGGGAAAAGTTGAGTATCCATCCTATAGTAAATGTGGGAAGAAATACCCAAGAACGTTCCTGAAGGGAATGGGAGTCCGTAACAAGTGTGTTAAAAAATCCCACCAATATCATGATTGTAAGGGAGGGAAAGAAGCTACTGATGTTCAATGCTACAATTACAGTTTGATGGGACATTATGCAAATGAATTTCCTAAGCACCATGAAATGTTACCTCATAAAATTCCAAGGGATCAAGGCCAAGCTTATGTTATCACTACTGCTATGATTGAAGCTCTAAAAGTCATGGTGGCAGGTAATTAAATGGACTCCTCATGTTTAGAAAATGATTTATTTGATTCTGAATCATCGCACTATTTCATATCTTACATGTTTGATAAGAAAATTAGATATTTCCAATTTGATTTAGCAATGGAGTTGTCAGTCAAAACTTCTAAGGGAAGTATCGTTGCAATAAAGTATTATGAATCAGACCCCATTTGAGCATATAAATGTTTTTTATCTTCTAATATAATTGTCACACCCTTGATTGAATTTTATATAATCCTTAGCATGGATTGGATTTTAGACCATGTTGCGAACATTTATTGTAATAAGATGGAGGTTTCAATTTTTTATGATGATAAAGAGTACCTTATCTTTACAGCAGAAACGTCACCACCTAATTCTTATCTAGATCCAACCCCAATAGATCAACTAAATTCAATTATTGTGGAGGAAGAGAATGAAATAACTGAGGGTGAGGAAAATAATTTTCCAATAGAGGATGTACCATTTGTGGAAGAGTATGTTGATGTATTTCTAGAAGATTTACCACGAAATCCTCTAGAACAAGAAAATGATTTTTTATTGACTTAATTCATGGTTCAAGGCTCATATCAAAGACCCCTTATAGAATGGGAACTGTGGAATTAGTAGAACTAAAGAAAAAAATTGAGGAATTGAGTAATTAGGGATTTATTTTCCCAAGTGTTTCTCTTTGAGAAGCTGCTGGCCTTTTTGTTAAGAAAAATTATGGATATATGTGGTTGTGCATTGACTACATGGAGATCAATGATATAACAATAAAGAACATGTATCCCCTACCTCACATTGATGATTTATTTGACCAAATTCATGGATCTCAATACCTTTCAAAGATTGACCTTATATATGGGTATCATCAGTTGTGTGTGAAGAAGGAATACATTCTAAAAACAGAATTTAAAACCAGGTAGGGGCATTATGTGTTTACAGTAATGAATTTTGGATTGACTAATGCACCCTCTGTCTTCATGGATCTAATAAATAGATTTTTCAAGGAATATATTGATGACATTGTGGTGGTATTTATAGATTATATCTTGGTATAATAAAAAAGATACAAAGAACTTGAAAATCACTTGATCATTGTCCTGAAAACTCATAGAAGACATGAATTATATGGGATGTTTAGCAAGTGTGAATTCTGGCTACAAGATATTTCTTTTCCTGGACATATTGTCTCTATGAATGGAATACCTTTTTATCCTTTTAATACCAAGGAAATCCATGAATGGCTAGCAACAACGAGTATAACTAGGGTACACAGTTTAATTGGTTTAGTAGGTTATTATCGATATTTCATCTAGAATTTTACCCGGTTGGATATCCCATTAACAAATCTCACATAAAAATGGGTTAAATCTGTTTTGACAAAAAATTGTGAAGAATTTTTTCAAGAAGTGAAGAGAAGATTATTCAATGCTCCTACATTGACTCTACCGTCGGGGAATGATGGGTTTTTTATTTATAATTATGCTTCAAAAAAGGGACTTGGTTGTTTACTTATGCATAATGATAGGGTTATTTCCTATGCATCAAGATAAATAAAAATTCATGAGAAAAACTATCATACTAATTATATTGAGTTAGAAGCAGTAATATTTGCTTTGATGTTTTGGAGACATTATCTCTATGGTAAAAAATGTGAGATATATACTGATCACAAGAGTTTTAAGTATATTTTCTCACAGAATGATCTCAACATGAGGCAAATATGATGGCTTGAACTACTCAAGGATTATGATTTCATGATACACTACCACCATGGGAAGGAAGATAAGGTGGAAGATGCTTTGAGAATAAGAGATCATAGAGTTTTGAACAAGATGGGAGTTGAAAGGGATCATATTCTCAAGGATCTAGTAAAGATGGATATTGGAATAACCATGGAAGGTATATCATCAATACTTTTTAAAATGGTTGTCAAACCATATTTATTAGAAAGGATAAAAAGTTCTCAAGATAATGATGAGGAGTTTCAAAAGAAGATTAATGCTCTGAATGATGGGAGATTGAGTGAATTTTTGTATGAGGATGGAATTTTAAAATTTGAGAAGAGACATTGTGTTCCTGATATACCTGATCTAAAAAGGGATTTTTTGGATGATTCTCATAGTTCCAATTTCTCTATACACCCTCGTAGCACCAAGATGTATATAGATTTGAAGGAACATTTTTATTTGGACAACATGAAGAAGGAGATAGTTGATTTTATGTAAAGATGTATGGTTTGTCAACACATGAAAGCTAGAAGGCAACAACCTGGAAGAGTCATGCATCCTCTTCCCATACCTGAGTGGAAATGTGATGATGTTACAATGGACATTGTAATGCGTCTACCAAATACTCCTAGAAGGAATGACACACTATTTGTCATTTTTGATCGTTTTACCATGTCAACACATTTCAATGCTCCAAGAAAAGATATACCAATTGAATGACTACCAAGAATTTATATTAATGAATTTTAAAGACATCATGATGTACCCATATCGATTGTTTCTAATCGTGATCACCGTTTTACATCAAGAATCTGGAAAATACTTCATAAGGCCTTGGATACTGAACTTCATTTGAGAACTGCCTACCATCCTCAAACTGATGGACAATCGAAACGGTCAATTATAACCTTATAAGAAATGTTGAGATCTTTCTCACTTTACTTTCAAGGTTTGTGGGATCAATATTATCCCATGGTAGAATTTTCTTATAACAATAGCTTTCATTCGAGTATTCATATGGCAGAATATTAAGCGTTATACAGAAAAATATGTCACACACCAACTTTTTGGGATGATATTGGTGAAGGAATACTCATTGGACTAGAAAATGTGGAGGAAATGATGGAAAAGGTGAAAGTAATCCAAACCCACATCAAAGCAGCTCAATGTAGGCAGAAGAACAATGCTGATAACCGAAGAAGGATTTGGAATTTCAGGTAGGAGATCAAGCTTTCATGAAGGTATCTCCATGGAAGGGTGTAATACGTTTAGGTAATAAGGGAAAATTGAGTCCCAAGTACATTGGAATTTTCGAAATTCTTGAACAAATTGGGGTTGTAGCATACCGTTGGGCGATGCCGCCAAGTCTCTCCAAAGTCCACAATGTGTTCCACGTATCTCTATTGAGAAAATACATGCTTGACCCAACACATGTACTCACCAATGGGGAATTAGAACTAGAACCCGATCTGTCTTATTGCAATGATATTTTCAATGTTTTTGATATTAGAGAACAAGGGCTGAGAAACCGGATGACTCCACTAGTAAAAGTTCAATGAAGAAACAATAATATGGAAGAGGTAATGTGGGAACCTGAGGAACATATGATGAAGAACCACCTGAGTCTTTTTATGTAGTAATATTTTAAAAATTTCATGAAATAAATTATTTGAAGGAGGGGAGAATGTGACACCAAAATCTTCCACGGTATCCTTCTCTTTGAATAATACAGTAGCGTGAGTTGTAAGCAACTTCGAGATTCTAACACACTACGACCAATCAAAGTAGCTGTTATGAATGGTAATACTCACATTTTGAAAATTTATAAATTTCTCTTCCAAAATTGACTTCATTTTTTTTTAAAAATATTTTTATTATATTAGGGTGAATTTTTGGCACTTTTTTGATATCTTTCATATTTTTATAAATAGTGAAAAATACTAAATTTCAATTAAAAACAACTTTTTTAATCAAAATAATTTATAGCGATAAATTATGATTTTGAGTGGTTTTAATTCATAATTAGATTATATTTTTACCATTTAATCTAATATTAGTCATTGGATGTAATTTCAAATTTAAACTGAACATAAAAAGTGTCAGTCTTTTGATAGTTATTATTTCTTATATACACTCTTTTTTGTTTTGACAGTGAGAATTAATTTTAAATGAATTTCTGCCACTTCTGTGTTTTGAATTTTGAAAAATGGATTAAATATTTGGAATAAGTAGGCATAAAATGTGTAAATAGGTAACTTTTATTTTTAGACATTTTAAATATTTAATTCAGTAAATATTTTATTTACCATGATTAAAGGGAAAATATAATAAATAAGGGAAAATTATAATATTATAGTAATATTAAATTATACTAACATGTGTCCTAATCCTACTAGTTTATACATATCCGACCATGGGAATCCATGGGTTGAATTAGGGACCACATGTAACCACATGGGAGTAATAATGACATTTTATATTAATCAATATAATGTAATGACAAAAATGACATAAACAAATATCATTTAGTAAATAAATTTTTACATGGGGTTATATAAGCTATATTTTCAACAATAAATATTATTTCGAAATAAAAAAATGTTTCCTATATAATGGTATTTTTTTAATAATTTTTGAACATCAAATAAATTAAATTATTTATCACTCAATAATGATGGAATATTTACCTCATTAATAAATGATTTAAATAAATAAGATTATAAATATTAAAAAAATATCCAAAACATGTCCAGATACCATTGTATTATTTAATTTCGACCATGAGTCATCTTAGCAATGTTATAAAGGAATATTTTACCTTTTCAAATTGAAGATGATGTTATAATAAGATAATTGTTTCAAACATTCCTAAAGATCCCCTCCTCTCCCTTATAAAAAAGCCCTCATTTCTTACAAATTTCTCACACTTCTCAAGACTTTGGCTCATATAAACCCTTCCCAAATATCCAACCAAAATCCCTTACTTTATTCAAGAGGCCTTACATTAGTCAGTAAGCCAACCTATGGGGCTCTTTTGATCAAATCAAAAGGAAGAACTCGAAGAAGAGGTAATAATTTCACCACCCACTTTTAAGTTCTTTTCTTCTTCCACTTCATCATCCTTTGTTGTTCCTATTCTAAAATAATAACTACAGTATATTCTATATACATTGATGTTATTATAAATATGGTACATCCAAATTCGTTATTCTATCTATCCATTGAATGACATGTCACCATACATGCGTACGTACGACTTACCATCTCCACATTGTGGTGTAATTGTTATTATATACGTTATTATTTGGATGGATATAATAATGATGTGTAATTGATGTAAATAATAATTATTACATGATAATTATTATTTATATATGATATAACATCCAATTATATATTATTATAATATCAAAAGAATGATATTGCCGCTCGTGCGTGCGTACAGATTACCGTCTCTACGAACGCGATGAGATTCATTCCCCATCATATCCATTCAAGATTAATTTTCATTAGATGATTAAAATTAAATTTTAATGATTTAATATCATTCTGAATATGAATAAGAAAAATTATATCCATAACAAACATTAATTACGAAACAAATCAAATAAAAGAAAACAAATCAGTTAACCCCAAAAATGACGATAATAATAAAATATTATTAACAAAGCAATGTTATAAGATCATATATGATATCATATTAATGTGTATGATTCTTTTATAATATAATAACAATTATTCCACCATGATACACGAATTTAACCTACTCTATACTAAGTAAAAGTATAAGGTAATGGTTAATTTCACAATCTATTTATTATCCGAGGTTGTTTTTACGTAAGTATCTACTAGAACTCTTTATCATCCACAACCATGTTTCATAAAAATATATTTCAAATAATTCTTAATATTTTATATATTTGGGATAAAGTCATTTATAACCTTGTTTGACACTTTATAATATTTTTATAATGGAATATTTACGTCGTTTTCTAAACAAGGTCCATTATATCATTTTTGACAATATTAAGGTTAGAATGTCATTTTTTAACTTATAAGGCGGATGCGGCTATTTTCTGCCATTATAACATCATAAATTCTACCCTTAAAAGATTATAATAATATTTTCAAAATAAATGTTTTCTTTTATAAATATGTGACTTTAAATAATTTAAAAAAAAGGAAACATATATTTTTGTCAAATAGTTTTGAGTTCATCTATGTCAACATCCTTTGATGAATTTTATACTTGTTTGAAGTTGATTCATTATGATAAAAATCATCCATATTTTATTGAAGGTTTTGTGATATGTTTTACTATGGATGTTTTATTTTTATACCATTCATGGTATATTGTTAATGTATTGACATTTTGTATGCTAGTTTTAATACGAATGTTTTTGTTATGTTTCAATCATTACATATGAGAAATGTATTGGACTTAGTATGTGATGGGTGGAGCCCACAATATCTCATTGATGCATCGGTAGGTCTCATGAGACAAACCAGCATCATGGAACAAGGCCTTGAAAAAATATTATTTTTAGTCTTGGAATAAGGCCTTGACTATGTGGTTATGAATGTATGTCATTATGCATTCCATCATTATGAATGTGGCTATTGATATTGCATGTGATTAATCAACTAGTATAATATCCATGTGAGTAAGTAAATGGAATTAAATTGATTTTATCTTTTCCATATTATTCTGAAGTTCATTTTTAAAAGTATTTTGTTTTAGTCTTATACATTTCCTACAATGTTTATGATTATTTATGATAGTTTCCACTATATTGTTATCCTTACTAAGCATCTGAGCTCACCCCTTTCTATGTTTCATTTTTCCTAGGATGCAAAGAAGTTAATTATGAGTGACTTGCAGGATTAATCTAGGAGTGTTGGATGTTTCTAATGGATTAAATTAGTGATGTATTTATTTTCAAGTTTGTAAAGTTGAAATTATGTATGAATCTTGTTTCCAATCATACTAAACTGATCGGTCTTTTAGGAAATTATTTCCTTATGAGAATTCCAATGTTATGTAATAAAGCACTAAATATGGATAATTGGGGTCGAGGCGTTACAACCTTCTATATTAAGGATCTTTTCAAGTTTACTATTTTATATAATTTTCATATAATACATAAGTAACATTCAAGATTCATAGAGGGAAGACACTAAAAAAATAGTATCCATTTCTTCCAAAATATATGTATTTCAAAATAAAACATGTTTTCTTTGTCAAATATTCAAAACATTTAACTTGGATTCCTTCATTGAATTAAACAAGCTAATAAACTATGGAAATCATTTAAAAACAGGGGATGATATCAATATTCTCAGTAAGGGATATAAAAAGATGGTATGAAAACATTAGTCCATGAATAATTGAAAAGTATGAAATCATTTTTCATTAAAAACATATATGTTCTCATATAGACTTATTATTTCAAACTTTAGATTTCAATTAGATTTCAAAAAAACTTCTAGAACATAAATAGAATAATAAATTTATCATGGGGAATTACTTACATAGTAATGTATCCTTCCCAACTACATTATAATTTGTAACCATCACGTCTACCTTACAATTTTGGAAACCATCACAGTTGCAGATGGAGTATCCAACCAATAAACCTCCTACATAAACATACCCAATTAATTGGATGGAGATATAAGTTTTAAACTTCATTATAAATAGTTCCCAAGAACCAAAAAAATAATTATACAAAAAGAATAATTTCATAAAGACTATTCTTTTGATTATTTTAAAATAGGATTTTAAAAAAGGATTTTAAAATAAAAAAACCCTAAAAAATATCATTCCATTCAAGTGATACATGATTGAGTGGATGAAATATGTATATACACTATAAATACAAATAATTAAATATATTATAGATAATTCCAATCACACAATCAATTTTAATACCACATTAATAATGAGGAATAATATTAACCAAAAGAATGGAAATCATGTTAAGAATATCCTTACCTCAAGATAGTCTTACTTCAAAACAGTTTAAACATACTATATAATGGTTGAAAGAGTATAATTAATAACTTACAGAAATATATAAATATTTATAATACCTAATATGATCATTTAACAACATCATTTCACCCTATTGTTGGTATTTTGTTTCTTCCATTGGTTAGGGTGTATTCGTTAAATGATTTTTATAACTAGTTTGTATTGGATATTCATTCCATATGGAAATGAAATAAAAAAATTAAAATGAAATTGTATTCATTTTTTTCGTGAATATAAAATTATACCATAAATCAATTTTTATCATATATATGGATTGGTCATTAGATGAAACATTAATTATATTATTTTAGATCATTTACGGTGGTTCTTGATAATTAGGAACTTGTTTCATTATATAATTTATTATCATACATAGAAATTCATTATAGAATAAAATAGTGTAAAGAATACACTATGAATTATTATATGACAATTAAACAGGTTTTATGATCATATTTGAAGTAATTAATTAAAATTGGAAACACATCATCCATGATTTTTGTAAATCGGAACATCCCGGATGGTGTTTTTATTTTTAGAACAAGAGGTAATGGAGATTAATAAATATGTTTAATATTATACATTTAAATTATAAAATATAGAATATATAATATTCTAGAGATTTCATACCTCCTTGATATATAGATGTAATGTGAGTATAATAAATGAAATTAATTGGAAAGAAAACACATTAAAAAGGAAGAAGATTCTTACCTCTTTATTTGTTCTCCTTGAGATCCTCCTTTAGGATATTGGTTTTGGAATTTTGGAGATCCCAGAGGGTCTAAGATATGGGGAAAATCATTGTGGAGGGGATTTAGTTGAACTTAGACAATGATCAAGGCTTTAGGGGTGTGAGAGGTAGAGGGGAATGAGGGTGGTATTTATAATGGAGGAGATTAATGATTTTACATTATTTTAATCATTATTTTAATATTTTTTCCCAATACTATTAACATTCTAGATTCATGTGACCCAAAATACTAATAAGTTATTTTTAGTTTTATCCAAGTGTTATTATATTATCCATGATATAAAAAATAGTGTTTTTAATTGATAATTTGAAAATAACGTATTTTACCATATTTCACTATTCATCATAAATTCATGAACATCAGAAAAATACCAAAAAATCATGCCTAACCATTTTTTATCATGATGAATTAAAAAATAAACACATTTTCTGAAAATAAATTCTTAAATAAAAGTAATATATTTTTGAAATAATATCACAATTTATTTAAAAAATGGATTTTAAATCTATAACTCATTTTTATCACCTTGGAAAAATAACCAACATCTCATTATCATATAAATATATGAAAATAAAATAGTAATAAAATTTACTATTCATTAGCATCATATTAATATTCATATTAATATTCATAAGGGTGTGATACTATTCAAAAAAAATCATGTTAGTTCTATTAGACATCAAATTACTTATTGATCAATATTTAGATGACCATTATAAAAAATTCAAAACGTAGAAGTAGAAAAATAATGTTCAATGGTTGGTATTAAATATGTACCTAAAACAATTATTCATTAATTTCAATTTATTTTTATAACCTTATGGTGTTACATTATCCCCACCTTCTAGAAATTTCTTCATAATAGTTTTATTTACTTATTAAACAAGTTAGGTTACCATTCCCTCATAGCATTTTCAGATTCCCATGATGCTTCCTCAACCAAGTGGTTTCTCCAAAAATCCTTTACCTAGTCGATTACCTTATTCCACAATATATTTTCCCTAAAATAATGAATCTGAATTGGTTTCTCTTTATAAGAAAGGTTCTCTTCTGGCTGAATCACTTCATGTCTAAAAATATACGATGAATCTACCTCATAATTTCTCAATATTGAAAAATGAAAAATATTATGAACCTGATATAAACTCAATGGAATAGATAATCGATAGGAACCTTTCCCAATCATCTCCATGATTTCATAAGTTCCAATGAAAAGTGTACTTAGATTTCCATTCGAACCAAAATGCATAACCAATTTACTTGGTGAGATCCTATGAAAATAATGATCACCTACCTCAAAAGAAAAGACTTTCCTCCTATTGTCTGTCTAACTTTTAATCATTATCAGAGTTTTCCCAATGTGTTTCTGGATCATATTCACGTTCTATGCTACCTCCTCTACTAATTATGGTCCCATCAACTTCCATTCCCCAACTGAATCTCAAAAAGATGGATTCCTACACCGCTTCCCATATAATTCCTCAAATGGGTCCATCAGTATAATAAAATGAAAATTATTAACAGCAAAAAATAATCTAAATAAATATGATGATTCCAACTTCTCTAGTATTCCATTGAACAAAATTGAATCATAACCTATAATGTCTGAATCGTTTGTTCTGACTTCCCATCTTATTGAGGATGAAATGATATATTGAAATTTAATTTTATGCCCAACCACTCTAGAAGACCATTCCAAAAGTTATAAGTTATCTTGGGTTCCCGGTCATATACAATGGGTTTATGAACTCAAAGTTACATGAAAATATTTTTGAGGTACAATCGAGAAAGTTGATCCAAATACACTGTATCTCGAATAGAATGAAAATGTGTGGATTTTGATAGCTGATCAACAAAACCCCAAATCTCATTGTTACCTCAAAAAATATTAGGAAGTACAACAAAAAAGTTCATAGATATATTCCCCCATTTCCTCCTTGGAATTTCAAAATGCTAAAGAATAACCTTGGTAACTACCACATTTCATTAACATGTTGACATGTCAATCATTTTCTATAAAAATCATCAATATATCTTTTCATTTCATCCCACCAATAATACTCTTGAATGTGTCTATACATATTAGTACTACAATAGTGAACTGAAAAGGATAACTATGTGATACACACAACAAACCATTCTTCAAATGGGAATCAAAATGCAAACACAAAATTATACCATTTCATTATACACACTACATATCATTTTTAAATACATAAAACATACAAATTATAAAAAATTATAAAATTTTCTATACCTAAAATTCTTCCTTCTATGCATGATTAATTTATTCTAATAACGATGATTACACATAATCATGAATCAAAATAGAGGTATTTCCTACACCAAAAACTTCTAATCCAAAATTCATCAAATCATTAATCAGGGGATCATGTTGCAAAGGTAACATGGATAATGATGCATGATGTTTTTGAATCATGGCATCTGCCACTTTTTTATATTTTCTTAGATGGTAATTGGTCATGAAATAATAGTCCTTTATCAGTTCAAGACATCTTCTCTTACTCATCTTGAATTACTTCTAAGTCAATATATACTTCAATATTTTAATGTTAGTGTATATTTGAAAATGGAATCTATATAAATTATGCCTCCAAATATTCAATGATAAACCCATAACTACTCATTCAAAATTATTTCTAGGATAATTTAAATCATGAGATCTTAGTTTTCATAAAGCATAATAAATTACCTTATCATTCTGCATCAGAAAACAACCAAGTACCTTCAATGAAGTAAATCTGTAGATGAAAAACACCCCATTTTGGGAATTCAAGTTCAAACCATGATAATTCAACAATCTCTTCTTCAGTTCGTGAAAACAAACATCACATTCTTATTTCCAAATAAATATAACCCCATTTAGTCTTTACATAGTTAGTGCTCTAGAGAACCGTGAATTTTTTTTATCATTTAGTCAGTAGTAACCAAATTATCCAATAAGAAAAAGAATCTCTATATCATTTATAGGTCTTGTCCATTCATCATCTACTTTTTTTGGGAGGATCAACTATTATTCAATCACTATTTACAATGTTCCTACGAAAAGAAATTTTCTGCAACAGAAATCACATATGGTGAATTTTTAGTACAATTTCATTTCCTTTAAGGTTTTAAAAACATCCCTTAGATGTTTTTTATGATAATCATTACTATTTGAAAATATAAAAATTTCATAAATAAACACTACACCAAATTTATCCAAGAACTCATGAAATAATCTATTCATTAGATATATGAATACATCAAGTGAATTAGTTAGCACAAACTATAAAATAACAAACTCATAATGCGCATATCTTATACAAAAAGCTTTTTTTGGGATGTCATCCTCCTTTGCCGTCAGATGATAGTATCTGTATCTCATGTAAATTGTCGAAAAATATTGTGCTCCCTAGAGTAGATCAAACAGGTCTTTGATATTAGGCAAGGGATACTTTTTTCCTAGTTTTGTCATTAAATTATCTATAATAAATGAATGGTCCCCAAGAACCATATTTCTCTTTAATGAGGAAAACAGGGGAACCCCAGGGTGAAGTGCTAGGATGGATGAATCCTTTATCAAGAATATCATATAACTGATTTTTCAATTCAAGAAGTTTCAATTGATCTATTTGAAATTTGGGTATTTAAATTTTCATATCATCTGGAACTATGTTAATTGTGAATTTGACTTCCCAATCAAGTATTACCCCATGTAACTCATCATGAAAAAAATCAAGTTATTCATTTAACAATGGCCCATCATTAAACTAAAATGTTCCCTTATTTTCAATAATATGAAAAAGATAACGATCATTTCCATCTTTCAAAAGTTTTTGAGCTTCCTAATTTGTTATCAATTATTTTGGTTCATTCTAATATAGAAACATAAAATCAATTTAAAATCCAACTTCTTTATATCTTCATTCAATATTAGCATGATTAACAGAAAACCAATATATTCTCATAATGACATCAAACTATATTTTAATAGTAAGTTCTTCTATCATTTGTTGAGGTGATAGTTACAATTGAACAGAATATTATTCAAAAATATAGGAATGTGTAGACACTATATCAAAAATTTAGGAATATACCTAAGTAAGGTTGAATGATTTTTTCATGCATTGTGGTTTATCCTTTATGGATTTTGTGAGACCTTTGAGGGTCTTTGGGACCCTAATAAGTATCGTTATATTCACCCATGCACGGGATACGCCAACACCTTATTATGTATGGTGTAGATGACATATAACATTGATGGGGGACATGGGTACCCATACAGGAGGTAGCTCGGTTGTGGACATTATACAAGGCGTACCGCAAAGACGACCGTTCGAGATATGTATCAACCATTCATGTAGGATCATTGGCAGGTGTTCACAAGAGCTGTTTTAGTTTTACTTGTACACTTTAGTATAATTGTACTTTTATGTTGGGCTTGTATTCTGGCCCCTTTTATTTTTTTACACACCCTGTTTACTCTATAGTTATTCATTGTACTTGTATCCTAATTTGTTCTGGGTTTTGTGACTTTAAATGTTATAAATATAGTGCCTTTCCATTTTTAGGTAATATGCATTTTGAGGTTGGTCGCCAGCCCCTGGCCTATGGATGTTGGGCTTGGAGTAGTCACGACACGGGCCCTAGGGGATGGATCATGACAAATTATTAATAGAGGAGTCGGTTCATCCATAGAACATTGGACTCTAATATTTTTTTCAATTAAAATAGTATTAAGTGTAGTGATTGTGGTTATGAGTTTAGGGAATTCAGTGTCGGGGTGGTGATCGACGTATCCATGCACCAGGACCCTGACATCTGATTTCAGACTTAGTGCATGAAAACACTGATTGCGTGCGTGTTTCAAAATGTTTTCTTCTTTATATTTCTGATTGTGCTCACTAGGTATATCTTATTGATCGTGGAACACCTGTTTCATTTCATGATTCCTCCACATAGATTGCAACCCATGGTTTCGGGTATAATACGCGATGATAGCCCACCGAGTGACGAGGCCTCGGTGTAGGGCCCTCTTTCAGAAGAGGCACTAGCTGATGCACCAGCGGTACCATTACCAATTGGGACACTAATGACACCAGCCCTCGCTGAAGAGAGTTTATGTTTCTTGAGCGCATTTCACGTGTTCCAGTACTAGAGGCCACCCAGGTTCACGGGTGAGACGGAGCCACAGACGGCTGAGGATTTGCTGGAGGTCGTGGTGAGAGTCTTCTGACTGGTAGGGACACCAGCTGATCTCATGTTGATCCTTTCCGCCTGTCTTCTATAAGAAGCAGCAGGAAAATAGTGGGCCATGATGATCTAGATTCACGACGAGGTGACAGTTCTCTGGTATGAATTTGAGCGTCTGTTTCAGGCATAGTTAGTCCCAACGACCCTTCACAAAACGCTCATACATAAGTTTCTTCATCTACTGCTGTGCATCATGACTCTGGAACAATACTCAATGAGAATCACCAACCTCTCACACTACTCCACTAATATTCTTTGGGACCCATTCATCAAGGACCGGACCATCGATCATGGACTCAGGCGGGAGATCAGGGCTTCAATGATTTCTCTCAACATCATGACACAAGCGAGTGTGTTTGACTGATCCCTCTTGGTGGAGTGTTTTCATGCTGAGCAGTCACTAGTAGCAAGACCCACCACCGGCCATCATGTTACGGAGTCTTCAGCAGCTGGAATCAGAAAAATTTCATAGTTGTCTAAGAGGATCAGACCAATAGGTGGATGAAAACATGATTTAGGGTCAGTTGTACGGGGCACTCGAGACAAAGCCAATCATTCAAAGAGCATGCAATGTTATACATGCAGCGGGTAGGTTTACATGGCTCACAACTGCCTGACCCACCATACAGATGATCCGTAGACAATCTATGGACTGCCAAGGTAGATACAGAGGTCTAACCGATAAGGTCCACCAGGAGCAGGTAGACGTGGAAGTGGAGCTGGTTGGGCATCAAGAGGTGGGTGACGATTCGAGGTGTTACCGTCACCACCACTAGGTGGTCAAACCGACCACAGGTAGCTGGTGGACAGGGGCGAGCTCAGATCCATGTAGAGGAATCCTAGGACCATGCCACTCTAGAGATGATATGATTAACAATTTGTGTCTACTCCACCTTAGATATAGTGCTTATAGACAAAGGTTTCAGTCATTCTTTTATTTCCACAGCCATCCTTCAGAGGCCAGATATTCTTGTGGAGTTGTTGGCTTGATCCTTATAGCTATAGACTCTTATGAGAGAGGATTTGATGATTACACACTGGTGCCAGCAGTGTGATCTTGCTGAAGGAGGGGAGATCTTCAGCTCAAACCTCTTAGTAGTGGCGTCGAGGCCTTACGACATCACCATGGGTATGGAATGGTTATCTACAATCCATTATCAGATTGACTATATTTGACGCAATGTGTGGTGTGTCTGCACGGATGGGAATATGTTTACCTTCATTGGAAATAAGGGAGCCTTTGCAGCACTGGATGGAATTACCTGTAGGAGAGTGAAAACGAACACTCATTAGTTGGCCAACCATACCCTCAGAGCAGTTGATGTTGTGTGTCTGAGTTATCCTGTAGAGGTGGACCGATATATAGATGTCCTCCCTCAAAATGTTCTAGGTCGACCTCCTCACAAAGAGGTGTACTTTAACATTGACATGTACCTTGGGATGACACCAATATCTACACCAGCATATTGGATGGCTCCATGGAGCTTCTTAGGCTACGCGTATATCTAGAAAACATACATGGGAAGGGATTCCTCCATACCAGTGTTTCTCCTTGGGCAGACCTGATTTTGTTACTCAAAAAGGAAGATGTGAGCTTAAGACTCTGTGTTGACTATCAGCGCCCGAACCAGGTGATTGTGGAGAATAAGTACCCACACTCGAGGATTTAAGACCTCTTTGATAAGCTGAAGGAGAACATTGGTTCTCGTAGATATACCTCAGATTAGGCTATCACCAGCTCATAGTACAAGATGAGGAAGTGTAGAAGATGACTTTCAGAAATTGGTACGACCATTAAATGTTCTTGGTTAGGCCATTCAGAATTTATAACACTACAGCTGTGTTCACGAGACTCATGAACAAGATCTTTCAAACATACCTTGATCACTTTGTAGTAGTCCGCATCGATGAAATTCTGATCTACTCGGTTATTGAGAAGGAGCATGCCTATCATTTTCAGGTAGTACATGACACAATCCGAGAGAACTAGCTTTATGGTAAGCCTTTGAAGTGCCAGTTCTGGAACTGGGAGGTTCATTTTCAGGGACATGCAATCTCAGAGGATGGATTTGCGGTGGATCCAATGAATATTGAAGTGGTACTTTTTTGGGAGCCACCCTTGAGTGTGACAGTGGTATAAAGATTCCTGGTTTTAGCTGGATGCTACCATAGATTTGTGCTAGATTTATCTATACTTGAAGCACCTATATCCGTGATGAAAAAGAAGGGTAAACCCTTCTAGTGGTCATATACATGCCAACCGAGTTTTTAGGAGCTGAGGTAGAGGCTGGCTATTTCCCCGATCATGAGACTACCAGAGGAGGGTGTTGGGTGTGTAGTCTACTGTGACACACCAGGGACTGGGTTTGAATGTATCCTGATGCAGGAGAGAGCAATTATTACGTATGGTTATTGACTGCTAAGACAACATGATAAGAACTATTCTACCCATGACCTTGAGTTAGTAGTAGTGGTCATCACTTTGAAGATGTTGCGACATTACATGATGGGAGAATGTGTTACATTCTACTCGGATCACAAGAGTCCCAGGTATATCATCTCCTAGAAGGACGTATACCTGAGACAGAGATGTTGGATTGAGTTCCTCTAGGACAATGAATTCAAGATAGTCTATACTCTTGTCAATGGAAATGTGGTAGCAGATGCACTCAGTATGAGATCTAGTATACAACAGCTAGGCGAGGCGACTGAGCAGCTGACTGCTTAACAGATAACCTTTGTTGAACAGGATAAAAAATATTTTCATCGATCTATTATAGTCACTCCCCCACTTCATATGTGATTTAGAGAGTTTATGCATGGGTACATGGACTGCAAGGCTCAACATGCTCTGATGTCCACAGGACATGCAACTGATAGATTTTCAAAAGCTGGGGAGCATGTATTCCTCTTCAGAGAACGTACCATGGTAGTGGTTTCGCTTCAGGAGGAATTGTTGAGGGAGTTCCAAACATCCCCACTAAAGGTACATCCAGGAGTGGATAATATGTACGAGGACTTCCAACGACAGCACTGGTGGCCAGAAATGAAAAAAGTAGTAGCAATTTTTGTCTCTCGGTGCCTCACTTGTTAGTAAGTGAAGGTGGAACATTAGGTACCAGCAAGCTTAGTTCAGCCTTTAGAGGTCCCAGTGTTGATTTTAGACATGATATCCATGGATATCTTAACAGGACATCCACCTATATCCATGGTTCATGATTCTATCTGGGAGATCATCGACCAACTCACCAAGTCGGCCCACATCCTACAGATCTGTGAACAGGGATCTGTAGAGAGTATGATATGCCTCTATGTGCATGGGATTGTGTAGATACATTGAGTACCATCGACGATTGTTTGCAATCATGATGACCATTTTACTTCCAGACTTTGGAAGGGGTTGCGGGAGACTTTCGAGACACAACTGCGTTTGGGCACCTCCTTCCATCCTCAGACAGATGGCCAGACTGAGCAGACCAGTTAGACCCTCTAGGAAATTAAACGTGCTTGTATCCTCAACATCAGTCTCAACTAGGAGGATCAGATTCCCATGATAAAGTTTTCATACAAAAACAACTATCACTCACCATTGGGAAGTAACATTTCATGGCTTTGTATGACCGACCTTGCAGATCTCATTTGTGTTGGATTAACCCAGGGGAGTCAGAACTCATGGGAACAGATATGGTATGGGATATATCGGAGAAGGTGCAGATCATCTAGGAGAAGATGAAGACTTCACCGAGTAGGAAAAAGTCTTATGCCGACCGGAGATGAAGACCTATGGAGTTCATGGATGGTGACCACGTCTTTCTACAGGTCTCACCCCGATGAGGTTTTCAGAGATTTGGTTGGGGAGACAAGTCATATCAGAGGTTCATCGGTCCCTTTAAGGTCCTCAGAAGAGTTGGCGAGGTGGCATACCGACTATCACTTCTCCCTCAGTTGCACCAGGTGCACAATGTTTTCCACATATTCCAGTTGATGAGATGTGTGCAAGACCCATCTCAGGTCATTGACCATGGTTCGTTGGACATCAATGATTGGGTGACGTTTACAGAGGTTCTAGTAGAGATTGAGGATCGACAAGTAAGTTTCCTTCGTGGGTGATCGATACCATTAGTGAGAGTACATTGGCAACACGGGAACCTCCTAGAGAGAACATGTGAGAAATAGGCTCAGACTCGTGCTCAGTACCACCACTTGTTTTCCTAGATTTTTTTATGTGTCATTCAGGGATGAAATGCCATGAGGTGGCGAGAATGTAAAGAACTAGATTCTACATGTAAATTATGAACCATTTATCGGAATTGAAATCTGAGGGAATCATTGAACATGAAACACCGATATTGACATAAGGAGACCATCACCTCGACCATAGTAGGTCAATGGTGGAAGAATTTTTTTTAGTTTTTTGTGGAAGTAGAAAAATAAAATAATTAACATTTTCTTTTTGAAACCTCTATTTTTGAATTGTGAATGTGGGGACCGCCCAAATCTATAAAACCTCTCATTCTAAATCCATGGGTGTGGGGACCATACGAACCCCTATTAATGTGGGAAAACCTTTCAACTCTCTTTGATTTATTGTTCTAATATCAATTTATTAATTTTGAAAATTTTTATTGAATGATAGACATATTTTTTTAATGGGTTGGATCCCCATTTCCTAGTTGAAAATCGTTGTAAAAGGAGAGAGTTCAGAGAACATTAGAGAAACATTTCCTCCAAACAAAGAATTCCCTCTCCAATGAAGAACATACTTCAGAATCAAGAGCTAGGATGATGCATGAGGTCGACTTCGCAAGCATGTTGTGGATGTGATAATCATTGGCGCCCTGATTTCATTCACCGAATTCATCTCGCGACACTTCCAATGACCAATCGAGTTAGGTATTGTTGTTTCGAACACCCATTATCACATTCTTGTTGTTCTCATTGAATCAAGAACTATTATGTCGCTTGATACCATTCTAACATGGAGGGTGCGGGCCAAACGAAAACGCCCAAACCCCTCTGTAACCTTTGTGGATTTTGGTTGTCTTGAATATATGGATATGTCATGAGACAAGCGCAGGAGTGTACAGATTGATGAATGGACCTCTAGGGAGTTCCTGGTGACTCAAAGAACATCTCCGGTGATCGGCTCCTATGGGACTGGACTGCGGAATCCAGCACTCTGGCCTTCCATGACTATAGAGGCGGCGCAACCGCACCACCAGAAAAGGGTCGTGGTTATCAGTTGTGGTAGAGCATGGGGCGCAGCCGGCGCAGGACCGGCCACGCGAAATGGGCGGCGGCGCGCGTTCGGGCCCCGAGAATGTAGGATCCACGACAATAAATGTAGGGTGGCCGGATCACTACTGGCCTCCGGTGGTAGCGTGGCGCGTGACCGCACCGTAGATGATGGCAGGTCATCCGACCAAGCTGGGGAGTTAAGCGGGACCTCGAGTCCTGCATGCCAGCTTTCAGCGCCAAGTGGCACTAGCTGGTCAGCCACCCAACCCGAAGGACTAGGCCATTTAGGGTACCCAGGGGGCGCCTCCCGCTTGGTTAGTGGCTAGGGCGGACCCCACAATGGGGCCACCTAGCTGTTGGCCCTCAGGCTACACAGCACGGGGCTTCCATTGCGGGCCACACCCAGTGGGCCGGGCCGGACACAGTGGGCCGGGTCAGACCCAGGGCCGGACTCTTGTCATTCGTAGGGCCGGGTCAGGCAGGGTCAGTCCGACCGGGTCGGACCGGACCCAGACCAGGTTCGACCCCTATGCAGTCTTTCTATAAAAATATGAGCTACGGGTGTCCGTTTGACCAACCGTCTATGCTGCCGGAATCCATCGATCAAGATGGTCCTTTTTGGTTTACCCCATATGTGTTTTGGATAATGTTGGGGTATGTCTGGGTCGGATCGAACACGAATCCAATTGGGAACTCAAGACTAAAAGGCCAATAACTTACTGATTGGGCCTCTGATTGAAGTATTGTTTGATGCATTGAGACCCCTATTACATGGCAGTACATTGGGATACATCTTTATTGGACTTCGTGGAAGTTGGTGTATCGACTTGTGGCATAATAAGAAGACCCTCCTAGAATCATGTGAGCTTAGTGCGGTAACCCTGTGGTTAGCTATAACATGAGAAATGAATCCTATGTTCTTTTGTGTCTTGGGATCCTACGTGGGTATGTGTTTGAGGATCCCACATGGATCAGCTCTAGGAATCCATGTGGGACTACTCTAGAATCCTACGTTGGTATGTTTTACTAGGATCCTACGTGGGTTTAATGATTTAGGATCCTACGTGGATCTGCCTTTTAACAGAGTAAGATGAGTCAGTTGTTACATCTAATCATCTTTACTATAATACCATTGTAATACTTGGTGTGAGCTATGTCCATACCTTTGTGGTATTCTTCTGTGTGGAAATACAATTGTGGGACATACCATTGTTGTGATACCTTTGTGAAATTATTCTGTGTATCGATAACTTTGTGGTACATACCTTATTGGTGATACCTTGTAGTATAATTCTTGTGCGGCTTTAGCTATGTGGTACTTAACATTGTGGTGTTGTCTTCATGGTAATCCTTCCTCCATAAAATAGTTGAGCTTATGGATTTTGAGTTGGGCCTTTGGTTTCTTCAATAATGAGATTGGTATACTTAATAACACACACACACACACACATATATATATATATATGGGTATATACATAAGTAAGGTTGACTATTTTTTCCTTGAATGGATGTTATCCTTTGTGATTTTTTTGAGATATTTGAGGGTCTCAGGGACCCTACTGAGTATCATTATACTCACCCCTGCACGGTCCATGCTCGCACCATTTTGTGTTTGGTGCAGACGACAGACAGTGTGGACATAGGACGAGGGTACCAGGACTGGAGGTAGATTGGAGGTGGAAAATAGACGATGCGTACCGCATAGATGACTGTTTGAGATATGTGCCATCCCTTTAGGTAAGATCCTTGGCGGGTGTTTGCAAGTGCTCTTATATTTTCCCTTGTACTTTTTAGTTTACTTGTACTCTTTAATTGGGCTTGTATTCTGGCCCCTTTTCATTCTATACACACCATGTTTACTATATTGTTTTACTTTGTTCATGTATCCTACTTTGTGCTAGGTTTTGTGATTTTATAGGTTATAAAGGCAATGCCTTCCCAGTTTCGTGGAATACGCCTTTTGGTGTTGGTCGCCTACCCCTAGCCTATGGAAAGAAGGCTTGGGGTAGTCATGGCATGAGCCCCATGGGACGAGCCATGACAAATAGCCCCACTCTCCAACGAAATCCACAAGATGATCATCAAAATTTGAGAACATGAACCTCCCACATCAGTAGTTGATAATAGAATATACAAAATATATTTAATCAATGATTATGATGAAATATTATGACTACATATGTAGAAAGAAAAAAACCCCATAGGACTAATATCTCCCAATCATCAGGATAAACTCTCTAAACACATCAAAAAACGTTTTTCTAGCCTTTGACTAGAATATTACACACATATGGCAGAAAAATTTTCTCTACATAAAGTCCTTGATAATGTATTATAGTGTGTGAGACAATGGAGTTAAAAGCTAATAAATCAATTAATTCATTAAAAAGGGTACTAGTAAAACTGATCATACCTCTGATGATATATTTTTATTGTTGAACTGCCTCCTCCAATACATGAAACTGATGACATATACTACATATTCCTCTCTACTAATAGAAATCACTATGAAAATTCAAAGTTCAAGGTCCTTGAGATCAAGGAATATCATTTAGTTGACATTGTCCTTCACTATATCCCCTATTAAGAGAATAACCATTCATCCCCTTATGTGGAAACATATCAATAGAAATTTCATTTAATGATATTGCTAATCATTTCCACCACCACCATATTGAGCTCAATTGACCACTAGAATGTAGTTCTAGTGAGTTACATGAACCTCACAACAATTTTTTTTACTAATATCTCTATTAAAATAATAGAAACATGTCGATAAGGATAAAAGGGAAACTATTATGGTCAACACCACATTGGTGAAATTCATGATTGTCAAGATGCCCAAGACCAGTATATAAAAAACCCTCTCCCTAAGGAACTATGATAATTACCCTCTCATGGTAAACCCCATATCGAGTGCATCCACTCAATCACCTCCTCCTTGGAATCCTCCATATACATTGGAATTTTAAATGATGTAACTACATAATGAATAGATAGAAATAGTAAATTTTCAATACATTTTTCATGCGACACCAGATTTGAAAAAATATCTGGATGGTGTTTTTGATGGTCCTTGAACTCGATTACCCACAACCTCATTACCATATTCATATATTGAAGATAAATAGGCTCATACATCTTTACTAAAGTCATTGTCATTGGATGGTTATCTGCATGTAACTCCTAAAAATCTACCTTGGAATCATCTACCTCAATATTCTCTCCAAAATATAGTGTCCACCACTAATAATTAGCTCTGTATATGTAACTTTCTAAAAAAGTGTGCCCATTATCCCACATGGGCCTAGATAAACTTAAAAGTGATATCAAGAACCTCAATCTTGATCTTTGTCTCTACGTATGAAACACTACCCTTATACATCCCCACTTTGTGCCAATAAAACGTTTGAAATTACCTCTACCAAGACTCCTCTTTTTCAACTAGATTAATAATATCGTGATCAATTATATCATATTGATGCACCTAAAAGGTATAATCCACATGAAGATGACAAACATGATCCATTCTATAAAACAATAAGATCATCCTATACCTTGTTGCATGGATTTTTTTTGAATCAATTTAATTCACATTATCAATTTTAACCATCAGAAAACTACCCATAAAATATCATATCTAAAGTAATCATAATTCATGTACCTATACTAGGACTATACCATTAAAATTTGTCCACCTCACTTAGTTGTTCAATAATCATAGAGTCTATGTATTCAATAATATGGTGTCTTAACATCCCATGTCATGGCTTGTCTCTCTGGAATATATTTCAAAATTAGGTCAACCATAATTGATTATATACCAATACATGAAAGCCTTAGTACTCCTATATCTAATATATATCTTATCTCTCATCCATCACATCATATAACAATCTTTCATGACCCATCCCTCCAAAGATAACACAATTAGGGGGGAGGCAATGTCCCATTGAATACAGACTTATGTAGGCCCAAGTATGTTGAATAGGAAAAAGGGTATAAAAAATATCATGAAATGGGAGGAATTATCCTCAATAATAAAATATGATCAAGAGAAAAGATGAATAATCCCCAGGAAACTCAGTGAAATAATGTAAAAATAAATAAATACAATACCCCATGCATGTAAAAATAAACCCAATATAGATAAATTTCTCTAAAGTAAGTATTAAAAACCAAAGAAAATTTAGAGAAAAAACTATTAAATTATTAGAGATAATAATGTCCATTTTTGACTATGTAGTCATCCAAAAACCTGAAAATTAGTTTATATAGTTAGGCTGAGAATATATATACTCAGATGGAAAACCATAGTATATCAGCCACATGTGAAATAAGAATATAAATACAACTCTGTAAATATTGTAGAACCTTCATTATCTAATAAGTCCAACTATCCTTCCCAACCGCACCATGTCATGCATACCAAATAATGAAGTCCATGTACAATAATATAATGTGAATAATATGAATAATAGGTACCCCTTAACACATTCCAACTAATTTTCTACTATCATAAAAAATATTTATTTTTCTATAACTACCATCTTACAAAAACAATATATTACACCACCCATATCAAATTCTGAAAACATCACACTCAAAAACACCATGTCCCCCACTCCACAACAAGATCAAATCAAAATATATAGAAAACACTTTTTCTATCACCTAGAAACCATAAATATAGTAGTAGGAAAGAATGAATATGATAGAAAAAAATCATATGACCTCATTCTATGATGCACGACTCCACCATATGATTCCCCATTATACTGAAATTTCACATCCCACTAAAAACAAATAGTTCACTACCCCATGTTAGTGTCATATCAGATCACACGAAAAAACACATGGTTCATCCGCTAGTGCCCTAACCGAACTTTGACCATCACAAACTAATCATATTTACTCTCATGGAAGAGAGAGTGGGGAAGACAGGATAACCAAACATCCAATATTATCACATGGATTTTGAAAAAATCAAACCTTATAAAAAAATATGGGTGTCATCAAATAGTTCTTGATGCAGGTGGTGTGCATTTGAAAATTATAAGGAATGTACCTGAATATACATATCCAGACATATAATAATAACCTATGGGTTTAAGACTAATAATTATCCAACTCGCAACATCACCACTTGCATTATAGACACTAAATGTATAAAACCACACAACATACCACAAGACACACACCCCATTTCACATTTGTAGCCATCCCCGGTATCTGTAACATTCGTTTCATTATTAATAATTAGACACATTTAACCACAAAACAAATCATTTATTTGATCATTAATAATTTAAACATGATTAACACAACCAAATACTATACATTTCAATAAATATAAAATAATTATGTATTCAATCACTATAGAGGATTCTAGAATAACACGACCATAGAAAAAAATAATATAATTATCCCAATCATACCATTTACCTAACTTCCCAAACAATGTAGTCAAACAAAAAACCTCATCACCATTACAAAATAATAGAAAAATAACCACCTCACTACCATGAAATCCTGGCCAAAGAACACTCACCCACCGCCCAAAAAGTATAGAAAAACAACAATTACATCATCATCCAAAAAACATTGTAAAATAACTGACACACCTACACCCACAAATGATTTCTAAACAACTATCACCCCATATCCCCAATAATAGTAACCCAATAACTGTCACCAATTTTTCCAAAAATCATGTCAAACATCCACCATGGCACTGCCCCCAATGTATGGATAAATTACAATAACCCTACCACCCTAAAATCAATTCCAAAAAAACAACATCAAATCACCCCAAAATCATGTCCAAACAACCACACATTAAAAATTATTTTTCAAATTTAACATAGGGTATTTTATAACATTTAAACATTTTAGTGGGGTTATCATACAATCCATAAATCCATGGGAACACATTTTATTTCAAAAATAAATATAGTGAGACAATTAATTTTTTTATTGTGATTTAACATCAACATGAATCAAGGTATCCATATCACAAAAATAGAACAAATAAATTATCAATTCAACCATGATTTTAATAGGTATTTTCTACTATCAAATACCAATTTCAGTATAATATAAAATGTGTAAAATCATGAAAATTATTCCCACTAAACATTAAATATCTATTATCCAATAATTTATCATTAGTTAATATATTAAATATACACCAATTTATAAAAAGAGAATAAAATTCAATAATTATATAAAATATTAAGAATGGAGAGATTCCATACCTCAAAGATTCTCTTCCATCATGTTATATCCTGCCTGTCATATAAGAAATTCCCCTAATCAACAACTACAATAATAAAAAACAAGGATCAACCTACAATACACCAAATTTCAATGAAAACACATCTAAAATACCAATAAAAACTTGAACAACATCCCCACAATGAATCTTTTTGGTTATGAATAAGATGATACTATCTAAGAAGATGGAAAGTGGTTACCACTAACCACTAATATGCATCAATCAGATCAAATGGATCAAAGAATGGAATTAGGGGATGTAATTCCTCCCAAAATAGAATTGGGGTTTCCACAACCGAAGCTTGTGGATGTTTTATGGATGAATGGAAATAATTGTGAGAAAAAATCATGGATCCTATTATTCTCATGTCATGTAAACATAATTCAACATATAATGCATCGGTTTTCAAGGAATTTTAACTTTCAAATAAAAAAGAATCTCCAAATCCAAAATTGATTACATGTTTTGAATTAAACATTCTAGATAAGAATTAACCACTTTTATTACCCCTCTTATTACATAATATCCCTAAATGATCTGTCTATAGAATCCCTAAAACACCAAATCATACCATGTAAATAATACACTTTGTGTATTTTAAGAAGCACCTCTATTGTAGCTCCAAACACCATGGAACATCATCAAGAATCCTCCAATCAAAATCCTATAACAAAACCAAGAATTATAAGAGACTAGGGAATCACAGACCATTACAATATAAAATTAATGTGTACTGTATTTATGTTGTTTTAAAAATAATATATTACATTAAAATAGGTTTTATGTTTTTCTTGTGTTTTTTAAAGCTTCATTATATCTCATTTTGAAATTTATGAATCTTTTAATTACTTATTTTTTCCCACATACATGAATATAGATTATCAATGGTATGAAAATTAGTATGATTTTAATATATTATTAAACAAATTCTATTCAATTTGATACCGTGAATTTAAAGACTTATATGGTATGATATGATATGATATTTAATTTATTTAAACCATTGATTATAGTTTATTGTTTATAATTATAATGTAAATATTTTTTTATAAGTACTAATAATCATTTATAATTAAAATATTTTTGAAATTTTAAATAGAAATTGTGTAATGATATATTGATTGTGTGGATTTGGTTACGTCTTCCACTAAGTAAACTATAATGAATTTCTCTACAATGTTGGGGTTTGTGATAAGTCACATCATATATCCCCATGAGATATATTTCAGTTTCTCATTATTGTAATCACATTATAATAAATATTACTAAACCATTTTCATATTACGACTATGGGTATTTGTAAAATATTATAACTAAAATATTTTTCAGAATAACAGAATTAAATCATTGATTTTATAAATAGTTATATGTTAACACTGTAAAAATATATTAATTTCCCTAATAGACATATTATGAATAAATAAAATCAAATTGAAACATCGATATTTATAAGTAAATAATGGTATGGAATATTCATGAAATAAAAAAATCATTACATTAAAGTAAAATACTGCTAAATAAGAGCTATTAGATACATTCAAATGTGGAAAATAATCAGGAACACTATTATGTAATATGGATATTCAAAATAAGATAATGCTTCTAATAATTATATTGTATAATAAATGATTATAAGGAGTGATATTATTGATTAAGTTACTATAGATATTGTAAAGTATGTGTTACTGTGGTTTGGGAAACCCAAAAGGTTAAGTAGGAATAAGAATAGATTTGAAATGATCTATAAGATGTATTTTGGGATTCTATTGTTTACTCAACTATTTTAGATTTTATAATGTATAATTGATTTTACAAAATTTATATTTTTATAAATACAATGATATAATATCCAAAAATTTCTCAATTTATAGTGAAATATCAATATTTAAACAATAATAAACATAAATGTTTTTTATTCCTATATAAGTATATTTAATCACAATATATGATTTTTTTAAAAAGGGATAATAATTTTTAATATTCATATGTCATTGATAACATATAAATTCATATAACCTAAAAATATATTTTAGATATAATAATGAAAAATATAATATAATTTTTATCAATGTCAAAGACTCACAATATAAATTAATAATAATTTTATGTTTTTGGGGAATCATTTTGGTGGCACGCACTGAATAAGAAATATAAGTAGAATAAATTTTCATGGTAAACAAAAAATGGACTCACATAACATATTTAGTCGAATTTTATATATATATGGTCACCATGTTATAGAATAAAAATAAAAATATGTGTTTTTCTGGATGATAGAAAGATGAAATGTGTTCATGAAGAATAGACTATGAATTATAGGTTTTAGGTATCGAAATAAATAATATAGTTCATTATTATTGGGGAAACTCCATTTTCATCTCATGTGATCAATATTATTGTGTACATTAATGATTTATATTAGTTTGGGTCTCCACTCTATCTATAAAAAGATATATAATTTATCTTCCATTCATTATCTAATAAATTTTTATAATTCACTTTTAAGAAAAATTAAAATGATTAAAATAGATTATTAAGAAATCTCAACATTATGTTGAGGATAACATATTAGACATGGGATGGAAAATATCATATACCATTATGAATAAATGAGTAAATTATTGTAAAATATTTATCTATATGAAATAGAATAAAGGGAATGGGGAGTTTATGAATTCTTGTTTATTAATAAAATTTTTTGTATCACAGAAGGGGAAATATTATTAATATAAGAAGAAGGGATATTGGAAAGGAAACATTATCCAATACATAGATTATAAATGATATCTTCATGGAGATTACATATATATGTTTCTGATATACAAATCAATTTCTATATTTAATAAATCAATATAATAAATTGAATTAATTAAATAGTTTTTAAGTGTATTCAAATTAATTCATTGGTTATGATTAATTACTAAACAAATATCCAGGTTTATATCTATGAAATTTAAATGGGTTATTATTTCCGAGGATAATAATGTTAACCCTAATTTTATATTCATGTGTTGTAATACAATGTTACTAATTTTGTTTTTCATTTTCTAATCTATATTATGTAAAAAAATTATACACGAATTAATTTTTTATGAATTAATTAAAAACATTACATAAAAATTAATAATATATAAATATACAATCATTATTATATCATGTTATATATATATAGTAATGTTTAACGTTTTTAGAAATTTTGAAATGTATTGAATGATAAATCTTTTAAAACATATTTACATTTAAAAATGCATTATATTTGGTAATTTTCATTTATATATTTTTTCTTATGAATAAAAATTGTATATGAAATAATGAAAATATATGAGATTTTATTTTTGTTTTTTATTGAAAATATTAAAATTTAAATTATATGAGATGTAATTTTTTATACAATTCATTTGTTCTAATGTGTAATAAATTTTATAATTAATTGTTCTAAGAGTCTTCTAGTAGTAAAAAATTATCTTATCAATCTTTATATTTTATAATTTTCTATATTACCAATTATTTAAAATATGATTTTTTTAAAGAATTCAATTTTTATTCTAATTTATATAACAAATTAATAATTACATTAAATATATTTCAGCATATAATTTAATTTTACTATAAAAAAATGTAATAGTGTTGAATATTAGGATTAAAAATATTAATTTCAAAATGATTCATATGAATTTTCTTCAAATAGGTTATATCAACGAATTTATTTGTTATGATTGTTAATTTTCAAGTAGGTAATATTTTAATGGAGAAAGTTTAGCATTTTGATGTAGTATATCTTAATGAAATCATAATTTGAATGAAAAAATTAATTTATATAAGGTTTATAAGTATTTGGATGTGGTTACAATGAGGTTTATTTGTATGATTTTGTTAGTTTAGTCTTGAGAGAGTTTTGTGTATAGTCAAATATTTGAAGTTATATTAACGAATCCTAATTTTTTTTCATTCATGTATTTTTCATACATAGTTAGATATGAATGATAATTAACCCCTAAAAAATAAATCATTATAAAATCCTTATATATTTATCATTATGGAAGGGAATGGGTTTTAACAATATTTTATGATAATTATTTTTATTTATTCTATAGAGAAATATGGTTAACTTAAGTGATCTCTGTCTATGATTGGTTAACAAATAACCTTCATAATATACCCCAAAATATTATCTATATTATTTAATTGTTATGTATGGATGAAAGCATCATAGTAAACCCCACTAAATGTTGATAATTAGAGTATTTTCTTTGGATTAATCATATATTGATACCAATATTTCAAAATCAACATGATTGAATAAATTTGATGTTTTTATGTATACTATTAATCATATAGATCCATTTTACAATCATATATGTTTTTTAACATGTATACCTACTTTGAAATATGGGTGTTTGACAATAAATATTAGGTAACTATATTTTCATACCATGTTAACTAACATATTACAAGGCCCTCCATTTGGATGAATATAATGTGACACATTCTTCTAGATTAACGATATGTGTTGTAATACCCAATAATGGTTCATATTTAATTAATGAATTAGCAATTTTGTATCTTGACTATGCATTATTAACAATTTCTATGATTCACATAAAATAACATCTTATCAATTAATATATTATTTGTTTTCCAGAAATTATATATATAAATTCTAATTCTTTAATTTTGTTTTGTTTTAATTGATATAAAGATATAATTTAAATACATATTTCTCACTTAGATATTTTCCTTCATTCAATAAATTTCTTTATATAATTTTATAATACATATTTAATAGAATACCATAAATAAATTGATGACCACATAGAGAATGAAAATCATTAATTTATTTCATATAATTATATAAAAAGTATAAATACAGTATATAACATTAATATTAAAATTATTGAAAAAAATTAAAAAAATACCAGAATTAGGAAATATATAGAGTCTTGATCCACCATGAATATCAAACCCACAAACACCTATGCCAAAACTATAAAGAACAATAAAAATATAATTAGAATTTTTTATATGAAGTATGGTGTATGTTGAGAGAGTATTTAATAAATGATAGAGGTTAAAAATGAATGGTATTTATAAAATTTAAATATTATATGTCAACTGCAAATATGAATTTATGAATATTAACATAACTATTGGAATAATAACATTGTTGTTTGATGATTAAATGTACCATTAAGGTAAATGATGTAGTACACTGACTTGTAATGTAAAAATTGGTTAAATATGTAAATATAAGTTTAAAATTTCTATAAATAAATTCCAAATCCATGTCTCAAAATGTATTTATATGAAAATGATTTGAACCTATGTAATCTAATAAGGATATTTTATTTTTGTTATATTAGTTTCAACCCAATTATAGGAAGTTCATGGAGTTATTATTTCCAGAATGATGGTTTTTTGGGAGAGTAATACAATAATATGTAATGAAAAATGATGGATAAAATGGTTTTACTATAATTTATATTGACCACATAACATATATTTGATCCAAATTTATAGTACATGGCCCACATTGATTATTTTGGGATCTTGTAATAAATATAGACGGTAGTTAAGAAATATCTCTTTGTGAGTATATGAGAAATGGTTTTATTGATGCAATTTTTATGAAGGAAAGAATCCAGTATAAGAACATTAAGAACTCATATAAAAAATTCAAATATGAGTTTCAGATATTGATTTAATGTTAACTGGAAATGGTGAATATTTTATTCAGGATGGTCATTGTTTATGGAATATATAAAAGATTTTTAAGGAGGGGGAAGGATTGGGATTAGGTTGCCAATAAAAATGTGCATCAAATATCAGATAAAGTAATTTCTTGGGGGGATGTTGGTATTTAACAGATACAATGGATTATAGTCTTATTTGCGGTGGAATTATACATAGATGGACAAAATGTAACTATCAATTTAATTGTTTTTAGAAGATAGGTTCCATGAAATACACCACTATTCTTATAAGTAGAAATCAATTAATATCTAAATAAACAACTAGTAATTTATTATAAAATAAACGATGTTTGGGAGTTTACATTAAGAGGTTTAGTTCCAATAGATGTTTAGTTACGAAAGCATGGGAATTCACAAACCCGAGACAACTCATGGAGGAGCATCTCTACATAGTATTATTTGAATGAGGTATATGAATAATTTTCATAATGAGATATATGTGCAGTGTATTCATAAATGGTGTTCAATGAAGAGAGTTTACAAAGTATTTTACCTTTTCGTGTAAGGAAGTTTATATATCATTGAGAGTTGTTTTTTATGATTTTATATGGTGAATAGTTTTTTCAAAAAGAAAATGTATGGTTAGAAATTTTTGATTAGTGTTTTATATACCTATTTCCTTGGATTTAATATTTCATGAAAAAAATTTATAATAATTAATGAAGTAAAATAATAAAAACCTATTTGGTATTGACAGATAGACATTTGAGTCATTAAATTCAAGTAAAACATATTCGGAAATAATTACCAATGAGAAGAAAAAAATTGTAATTTAAGGGAGGTAATACACAATTCCATGAACACATATAATTGAATGGAGGCTGAAGTGGAGTAACCATTAAGAAATTGGTGTAATCTATAAATACTAGTGATACATAGTCAATTATTCTAGCGATAAAACATTATCAACATATTCTCCTTTGATTATCCAATAAATGTGATAAAAAAGTTTCAATTATATTATTTTATACAACTGTGATTTTTTTCATTGTGTGATTAATAATGATAGATTTAATAGGTTACTACTAATAGGGGGAAAAGTTCAAATTACTCAAAGTAAACCATTGATATAATTATTCACCCAACCCCTCTCAAGGTATTAGGAGTTTCGTGATATAAAATGATAGTAATATGAATTAACATTATCTCATAAAAACACAAAATTTATTTGTATATAATTTCTAATTTTGAAATTTATTTGGGAAAATGATTTCATTTTACAAATTGATACATAATAATTTTTTTGGGGTAATGTATTGGTAGCTTTTTTATATTATGGAATATGTGGTTAAATAATTCAATACAAAAATATTGTATTTTAGGTTATAAGTAAAATATATTATTAATTACATCCTATTCAATGTAACATTCTTTGGGTTTGGCCTAACCTAGATGCCGAGATATATATATGAATGTAATATGATTCTTATATGTAGACTCATTAGTTATATAAGAAATAGAATTATATCCATTAGATATATGGTTGTTTATTATATGATCATTGGATAACCTGAATCCCAATAGTTAAATTGATGTTTAGTTATTTTTAAAAACAAATTAAAATAATATAAATCATTTATACAAAATAATTTATGAATAAAATAGATAAAAAATATTATTTTTAAAAAATAAGTATTTTTCATTATAAATTAACTAAGGTGTTTATAAAATCTATATAAATATTATACCATTGTATTGAAAAAAATAAATGGATATAATATTAATATATTATTAGAATAATAATTAATAAAAATAATATAATGATAATAAGGGGAAATTTCAAATAATTAATTTTAAATGTTTTTTATTATATTGATACATTGAAAATATATTCATCACTTATAATGGATGATTGTAATTGAAATAAATGATTCAATTAAAAATTTGATCCTTTAACAATAATTTAAGTGTCAATTTATATGAAACAAGATTAAGAACACATAATATATAAAAAATCATTCTTCTATAATAATTTTATTTAAAATAATATATTTTTTCATATAAATGTAAAAATTTATTTGTATAGAAATTTATTTCGAATAAATAGATAAAAATTTTCATTTAGAAAATTGATATTACGTATAGAGATTAATTTAATTTTTAGTTTAAAAATTTCAGAATAATAAAATTTAATTACCAGAGTAACAAGTAATATGGTGAAAAATAGTTTTTTAATGGGGAATGTAATAAAATTTCAAAAACATTATCTATAATTGAGTAAATTATGGAATTAGCAACATAATATTATATAATATCCTATAGGATTCCACATTTAATTTACCTTCCATGTTCTTATACATTTCTTGCACCATAAGAGATGAGTAATTTGGAAATTGATACTCAAAATCACTTATAAAATGGCCCACCATATCCTCACACAACCCTCCAAAATTTACATTAAATTTTATATAGTTACCTTAAAAAATTATATCAATGATAGACCTATATCATTTTGGGAACATTTTTTAATAAGAAGAAGTTCCGAATTAATCATTTTAAATAGGTTCTCAAAGAAGAAGTTCATGACTTCAATTTATGATTTACCCACTCCATAATCAATTTAATTCATATTCCCTAGTCAATGATTTTAGATTCTAATTAATCATTTTATCAATATTTATTTGATGTCATGAAAATTCTATATTTTTTTAATTATTATATAATAACATTTTCTTACTCATTAAATATTTATAACATGATTTAGTTATTTTTTTACCAATGCCATGACAAATTTTATAATCATTAAATAATAAACTACAAATAAAATATGAATATTCATTATATCATATAATAGTATATTATTTATAATTATATTATATATTTAAATTTTTATATTACCAATTATAATCATTAATAAATTTCATAAATTTTTCAATTATGTAATTGTGGAAAATGATATTTAATGGGTTTCATGAGAACTATTAGTATAGGTTATATAAATTTACAAGGTTAATATTTGAATATATCAACTAAATATACTAAATCCTCATTAATTTGATGAAATATTGAATCTATGATAAAAGAATAATGATACGAACCACCAAAGTGAATCTTTCTTGGAAAACGATAACAGTAAACACCTAAATATATTTTTTAACAATAATCAATTAATATATGGGTCATAAGGAATTATAATGAATGAAACTATGTACTGAATATATAAATAAGTTTTATGTATAAAAAAATCTAAAATTATTATATAGGATTTTTAAAACGAATCACAGTTGTTTGATGTAATGGTACATGTTTGGCATCAATAATAACTTTGAAATAATTATAGTGTATGACCAACTGTAAATTTGGTCAAATTATATATTATTTATCTATAAAACACGACACATTTTCTTCATCTCTAGTTTTCATTTTATTTTTCATGTGTTCATATCATTTAACATAAAAATGGTGCAGATATCAATAAAATGGTTTCATAAAATAGGTTCTTACAATGTCATGTTTCGATTAAAAACCATTTTCCTCCATGTAAACAATCAATATATTGAATTTTGATCATAAATTCAATAATTTTATGAATTAGTAATTTCATTTTATTCTTACTTTTAAATTCGATAAATATACTATATGAATATCTTTTTTCACATTATCCATTTGGGTCACATGAAATTAATATTAAATCACATTATATAAGTGTAAAAGGAATATACTTTATAAGATTTTACAAATAACTTATTATCCCTCCATTTTCATCTCTTACATTTAAATTTTTTTTTTAAAATTTTTCATGATTCTATAAAATATTTTTTTATTTTTAATCATTTATAATATTAATATTAAATTTCATAAAAAATGTAAATGGTACTATATTTAATTTTTCAATGCTAATTTATAAATCTCTTATAAGGTGGTTTGAAACTATTTCCAAATATTTTAAAATTTATTTTAATTAAATTGTTATATTTTATAGTTATATTGTCTTCCTTGTAATTATCGTTGACTTGTATACATGTTTTATGGATGTTTTCATGAAAACTATTCAATTCTGACATGTTAGTTTGGTTATTATAGATTAATAAATGTTTTTATGACTAGGTGTACCAATTACGTATGGTATTTCATTAAAAAAATATGAGTTAAATAAATTTTTTATCTATCCAATGGATTGTTTGATGATTTAAATAAGATGATATGATATTTAAGGGATATTTGAGTGAACACAATCCACTATGGGACTATATCCACAATTTTTAAAGAAATAGAGATTGCACCAAATCCAGTATGGCGCTCTGTCAAAAAAGTGATGATGGTCATGAAATTAAATTAATAAATGAATATATATTCTTTTTTTTCAACATTCACATTACACATATCAATGTGATGGAACATTCCTTTATTATTTATAAATGGATCCTATTTTTTTAATCTTGTCTCTATACATCAATTACCCATTACAAATGTTATGTTCAAATGACTATATCATAATTATTGATTTATTAATCATGTTTTTGTCTATCATATTATTATATTATGTTAATGAACCTTTATAATGTTATAATAACCATATATTCATATTATACTCTACTAAGATCTCTTATTGGTATCACTTACGTTCACTCAATTGTATGCACTCAAGATAACAATTTTTAATGATTTCAGTCTCCAATATATGAAGAAAAGTGTTATTTATGAAATTCCTAGAAGTTTATAATGTGGGTAAATTATTGTTTGAGTTATTGAAGAATTGTTTTAAGAAGGGTTGGTTATATATGATATCTTTTTATGGCCCCAAAAATATATTTTCATAGCATGAATTATATTTTAATATATAATCAGAATTTTATAAAAATTTTGTATTATGTAATAATTTTCTTATTGGGCCATATATGTTGATATTAATGTTAATTTTAATCTTTATTTTTTACTTTGGTAATGTAGACTAAGAGAATAGAGCATTAAAACCAAATTTAGACCAATTATAATATTGGATAAACAAAAAATATCATTTTATTAAATGCATGTGTGTTAATTTATGATATCTTATAATTTATTTTCCTTGTCATATTGGTTCATAGACCAGTTATATTTAATTGATACTCAAGATAAAAATTTTAGTTAATTCATCAGATAAATGACATATTAATAAAATACGGGCAATGATGTGTATAATTAATACAGAAAAAATATCATTTTAGACATTCTTGTTGTATCCACTCATATAATTTATATTATCTAAGAATATTTATTCATATCAACAATGATTAAATATTTAATTATCAATGTAAAACCTCATTATTGTAATTATTTCATCCCATATACTCATAAACTCTGTAATTGGTGCTTATAGAAATCTGGTTCATGAGAATATTTTTATTATCCATTTAGTTTTGATTCATGTGGTTTTATTAAATAACTAAATTTCAATTTAAATGACTAAATTTCAATAGATACAAACCATATAAATATCTAGGATAGGGAATTCATATTTGGTATCCCATAGTAACATGAAATTTTCTTTTGGTTAATGGTTGACAACAAACTCTATATAGATGTGACATCCACTGTATGTGTATTTATACATTATAATATGGGATATATTGAAAAAATTGTTGGGGGAAACTATATTAATGATATTTATATTATAAAGGATTATGATTATGTATTTATATATTAGTTTCCCAGTACTCCAACTAATTGTGATGTAGATTTCTAAATTTACCTAAAAACTAGTTCTATGTGTATATCAATGATTACATATAGAATATATTATATTTAAGTATTAGAATTGAATAAGTGACTCCAATAGAATATTGATAAAGGATTCATATGATAATGTAATTCTCCATGAGGTAGTCCAATATTTTTTATTAAAAATAAATTTAAACTATGGGTACCTATAACATTATCCTCAATATAACAATATCATAATCAAGAAGATATTCCATCTACCTATATTTTTTACAATATGGAAGAAATTTTATGAGATCAATAGTTATCAATAAAACACCTTCAATATGATTAAAATCAGTTAATGATAAGATGGATGATATACCCATGAAAGTTTTCTATACAAGATATAATAACTATAAACTCATTGAGATGATTTTCAAACTTTTAAATCACGTAGTAATCTTTCCAAATATACTGAATAGTGTAACTCGAGTTTACCACAGTCAATTGTTTTCTATATATAAAAATTATATTCGTTTATATTTAAAAATAAAAGTGGATTATGATTATCATTGGTGGATTTAGATCAAAACCTTGATGTTGGAGAAACTGTACGGTATATTTTTTATTTTTCATTATAGCTATATAAAATAATATTATTGGGTTATGTAATCACAAATAAGGGTATACATGATGATACTTTAGAGATTACATTAATTTAATAACTTCCTAAAAATTTAATATAACTAAGATCTGTATTTTTAATTTATTAGTTGGGTATTGTCAATGGGTTTTTTGAATTTACTTTATATATTAAAATAGAATATCTATGATAACTAGAAATAGATTCAAGATCCATTAGAAAAATAAAAATGAAGAAGTGTTCTTGGTTATTTATGGTAGTTTTAACACATCACCTATACTCATACTAGTTGATAAGGGGTTGTGATATATACGGATGCATGAAAATGAGATTGGGGTGTTTTTTCATGAAAACTTATATGATGGTATCATGTGATAATTTCTAAGAAACTGTCTATGATTAAAAATACAAAATTCATGATAAAATGAAATCCCTAATAGTATTTTTAGTAATTATATGGAGTGATTATAATATTATAAAATGATTGATAAGTATAATATATGTAATAGAATAATTTATATATTCACATAGAGAGAGTTGAACTTACCATGGCGGGAATTGCATTAAATTTATAAGGATTATAATTTATCAATGCATTACCACCTCTGAAAGATAAAAAATATGGTTGGATCTTCGTGTAGTAAGGATCATGATCCCTTATATAGGAAGATGATTTAAAGGGACATATCAATAAATGATTTTAAAAATATAATCCTCAATATCATACTATAGTGGGATAAATCCTATCATTCCATTATGACATCTCAACTATAAATCAATATGATGATCAAGATAGTTTAGAGGGAGGATATAGAGAAATTGAAGATGTTATTGAATATTATAGAGTTTAACCATGAACCAAATATAATTTTAAAACTGAAAAATTGATTATATGTCCCATTAATAATGAATTAGGGAAGGATATATTATATGTGATACATATTTCACCATTCTTTGTTCACTCTAGAAGAATCAAGGTATATATAGATATCAAGAAGTCTTTATAATGGGAAAACCTAAAGAAATAGATAGTCATGTTTATATGATTATTCATTTTATTCCAGTATGTTATGGAAGAATGGACAATTTTTAGTGGGATGATAAAACCATTACCCACATGATTATATAAATGACCAAATATTACCATGCATTACGTTCTGGATATCTATATGAGTTATTATGTCTATATTTTTATTTTTTATATAGTTGTTCACTATAAAATGATGGCACAATTAATTTCTCTTGAAGAATATTTTTCACTCAACAAAAAATAGAATATATACATAAAATATGTGGTATGTATATAAGGGGTGACACATTATGTTGAATCAGATTGAGATCTATCACAATTCTAAATTATATAGAGAAATAAAAAAAGAAATTTAATATTTTTTTTAGAATAAACTCCCCTTATGATCTAATTAGAAATTTTCAATAAAAAATAACTATTAAATTAGTAGAAAATATAAGTAAATCCTAATCAATGGATATTAAAGTAGGCTAGGATAAAAACTTTCTACTAGTGTTGTTCCCATAGTAAAAATGGATCTATTATACCATTTATGATGAAATATATGAGGCTTTTTATGGTACAAGTTGAAAAAGTCTAACCAGATGGGATGAAGTTAAAGACTATTTTCTAATGGTACTAGATATTTCTAAAGAATGTTTTATTAATGATTCAATCCATTCATTAGTATAATAATATTTCACATATACCATATAAAAAATACCCTAAAAATAACCATTATGATTTGGTGTTTAATGTATGACACATTATATTCCTTTAAATATTACCATGGAGGAAGTATACGAGATTCTTGATGAAGTGGAAGTCGAGCCTCATATACACTAGCCCAAATGAAATCCTCAAACATCTATAGATGGTATCTTATCACCATATAATTCCACCAATCCACTTCCATGATCATATTGTGTACCATATATCATTTTTAATGTAGTAAATACATGATACATCAAATGTACTCAACTTAGAGTTCAATCAAATGAAAAACAGTATCTCTAATAATGAGTAATTAGAATAACATGGATCACTAGGATAAATTACTATAAAATATAAAAATAGTCATTCAAAATGTTTTTAACATGAATCTTATGCATGAGGAAGATATATTTAAACTTAATGATTTTATGGGTTATAATTACACTAATTTTTTTTTAATTTAAGTAAAAATGATTTTGTAACAAATTATATTAAGAGGTAAAATTTAACACCGAATGATTTTATTATATATTTTACATAAAAAACAATTTTATATTTTGTATATTAAATTAAATAGTCAACTAAAATGAATTATTTTTTTATTATGATTGAATATTTCAATAATAAATTAAATAAATTATAATATAAACAAACACAACATAATTATTAAAATTACTTATTTAATGAAACAACATGAAAATAACACTAATACAAGATTGATTATTCAATTATGATGATTTTATAAAATGGTAATACTATAAATGATAATTATATAAAGAACAAAAACCCAAAAAATATAATAAACACATTAATAATGAAATTAGAGAATTTAATGAATGATTTCAGTGATTTATGTTATGGAAAATATAAGAAAATAATATTACCATTATATATTTACATATCCATTGGCTATATTGACATTGAATCAATGTTAATTGGATATATGGTTATTATGTATATGGATTTTGTATATACATGTATCTATTTGATACTTTCATGTTTTCTAATGATAATAAAAAATTCAGAAATAATATAATTAATATATAATGAATAATGTTGGATTAGTATTTAAATATGATACATTGTTGTAAAAATATATGTAATTTAGTTAGTGAATGGTGCGATGTGTCACAAAAATTAAAATAATTATTTTAATACCGATGGATTCACATAATTTAACATTTTGATTAAAAAATAATAATTTAAAAAGGATTTATTTAATACCTTTTAATGATGGAAATGCTATTTTTTTTAATGTGATACTTTGTTAATGATATGTGTAATTTTTTTTAATAAATTATTTAATAATTTTTAATATTTATTATAATAAAATGTTATTTTTTCCCTTTTAAACTATTTATTTAAAAATTATTTAACTTTAAATTTATATAAAATGTAATTTATTAAATAGAATAATTAATTTTTTTAGTGAAAATAACTTTTCCACAAAATATATGATTTCATTTATAATATTAATTATTCATATTATTATATTTAATAAGATTAAATGGAGTCCATATTTTTAATTAGCATTATATATTTTGTTAGGACATCAATTTTATTTTCTTAATTAAAAAATTTTACCAAGGTAAAAGTTAATCACTATGATTAATTCCAATGTCTAGTAAAAGAGATTAATTGAAGATTAAATTCTTAAATAGCGCAAAATATTTTATGTAACTATTTGGATAATGTTATTATTGACTTTAATGTGTGAAATATCTTTTAGTTTCCCTATTTTTGTCCACTTTACTTTTGAAAAAGAGAGTCATTACACATCATGTAATTGTTATTTTCAAAAATTCCACTTAAGATCACTTATGAAGTTCCCCCTCACATTTACCCATAAATACACCCCATTTATTCATGTTTCTGATTAACACCTAAAAATATTATATCATAAAAAATTATATAATTTTTTTGGAACATCATATTCGAGGAATACGTCCAAATTCCATTACTTTAAAGAGGATACCTAAGAGGATATTAATGTCTTTAATATAAGTGTTATCCACTCTATAATCATTCTAAATTAAATTTTTCTTCTAATTAACCATAGGTTAATTTCTTGACATAAATAAATTTATTCTTAAATTATTAATTTATATTAAGTTCACATTATTAGTATAAAATAACATGTTCTTACTCATTCAATCGTTATAATGTGTTTTTGTTTTCCAAAGTTTAACCATTAACATGAATGATGTTATGATGACTAAATAATGAGTAAATATTATATAATAATTATTTATTTATGGTATTTTATAAATTATCTAATGTTAATATTGTAAATTATATTAACTAATAAATTAACTTATTTTTTAATTCAGAATCACTGAATATTATATTTTTTAAAAATTGTATGGAAACTATAAAAATGACTTTTATGAAATGAAAATGAAACTAAAGTAAATATATATAGAATATACAATATACTCAGGAAAAACATGTAGATGATAAAAAAATGATCAATGATCAAAGAAAATTACATCTAAACTAATGCTTCCTTGGAAAAACAAAACAATTATACCCTGATATTACATTCAACAATAAATAATTAATATCTACATAATAAGGAATTATAAATGAATGGTATTATTTAAAATAAATATTTATAAGGTTTTTATAAAAATTAATAATAAACAATATTTATAATAAATGTGGTTAAACTTCTTTTTTCGACATTGAGATTAAATTTAAGGGATTCATTTCTGAACTCACATTGAAATCAAGATTATTTATATAAATTTTTTAATAATGATATAGATGATATTATTTATTTATTAATATATATATTTTTACTCTCTTTTAGTTAATTATATTTTTTCAATTTATTATTACTATTTCACCATTGTTGGATCACAACTCAACCGGAATAATTCCTATAAGTGTTTCTTATCATATATCATCATTTTAGTCGGGAAAACTGTCCACCATATCCATGTTTCTAATATTAAATTATGGATGTATTTATGTATACAACAACTATTTAATAATTTCATTTTATATTAAATTTAAAATTATTAATAAAAGAGGTAATGTAATTTATTTTTCAACATTTTCCACATAGGTCACATTCTATTATCTCCCAAAATCGTAATAAATATGTGAAACTAAAAAAAATTTAAATTATTTACACACTATCTCTTTTCCATAAAATTTTATATAACTTTATTTTTATATATATTCCCTATTTATATTTTAATATTTTCCTTTTTTATTACCATTATTTTATAAATTATTTTTAAAAAAATATTGTTATTAAAATACTTAACAGTTTCTTCTTCTAATTTTAAAATTCAATTTACAATTTCTCTTATATTTTATTTTATCATTTTTAATGTCCTTTAAAATTTGTTATTAATGATAATAGATATGATTAAATTGTATCTTACACCTTACCTCTCAAAATGCAATCTGATCATTCCTTGTAGAAAATTTCCTGATACTGATTTCATTAACAAGGGTTTATTATTCTATGATGGAATTATGATTTTTTATTTTTATATTGGAGACATATTTATGATTTCTTATTCAATGATGGGAACAAATGTAATTATATTTTACCTTGATGAATTGGTTAAATATTTATATCTCATTAGATTATAGGAAAGAGACCAGGGACTAATAAAAATACACTATGTTACTCTATCCACTATGTTTTTAGGAACATGGATTGAAAATAATAAAATGTGGGAATCTATCTACAATGTGTTAATGCAATTTATTGTGATTATTAGGATATGAATTAATTCACTATGATTATTTAAAAACTGCTTTCTTATTGCTTATATCATTTTGATACCTTATACCTATGTTATGTTTCCAAGGTTCATGATTGATGAATGAACTCTCCACACTCCTATTACTCACATATTATGTTATTATAAAATAAATATATGATGAATCATGATTTGAGATTCATTTTTTATTGGGAAATATTTTTTTACTTTATAGAAACTTTATTAGGTTCTCAAAACTGCATGTCCATATTATACACAACTAAGATCTTCAACTTTTTTCCACATTTTTTAGTCTACCCTAATAATGTGTGCACACAATTTATTATGATTCCATTCCACTGAGCATGAACAATAGTGATATTAATGAATTTTCAGGAGGGTTATAATTATGGGTGATAATATTTTGAATATTTTTAGGAATTCTTTTAAAATTAGTTATCAGTATATATAATCTTCAATGATAAAATAACATATACTTTTAGGGGGATATTTTAATAACCCTATACATATTCAATCAATATACCCATTTTAGAAAATAATCCAATTTATAGTATTTTAAAAATATTTTTAGATTTAAAGTTTTTGATAATTACTTTAAATATATTTTAAATCAATCCCTTATAATACATGTAAAACACATCATTTTAGTATCTATTTTACTCTCACATAATATTTTTAAATGTATAATGTTTTAGTTCCAGGATTTTTTTTAAGAAATTTCAATATGAGTTCTTATTTTCCCATAAAAATCCATAAAACTGATAAAAAACATTTAAAACCATGGTATGTGAAAAATCACATTTAGGGTCATAAAAAGGAAGAGAGAAACTTGTTTGTTAATTCTAAAATAATTATATCACAAAATGAGTTTTCCTTTAACTTAATAAACATTTTCCACAAATGAAATCATCGTTACAACACATGTTTTTTTCCTAAAACACATTTTAATAAAACATAATTAGAAAATCATAATCATGATTGATTTTTAGAAAATAAAATAACATATTAAAAATATTTTCTTAATCAAATACATTTTTAACCTAAAATTTAATAAAAAATCTTTAGAATGATCATTATATTACATTGTAAAATAATATAATATTTAGTAAAACTTATTAGAATGATGAGAAAATTGATGTAGGTTCTATTATAACTTATATTCCCAGAACCCTTATAATTAATTTTTTATGAAATATTACAGTTTGAATAACCAAACAGTGAATGTCAACATTATTCTTTAGTGAACTTAATAATTACCCAACTCATTGGAGATATATAATGTGGCTCACGCATCATATAAGATATAAAAGGACCAGCCTTTCATTATATATAATTTTTATGTACAATATAATGAACAAAATATGTTATGTATTCACTTTATGTTCATATAACCCTTGAAAAACACTCTTAAACTATTATTTAAAACACTTTTGGATATCAAAATACATATCCATTTTAAAGATATATTATAAAAAAACCATGAACCATGGGAATGTATGATTTTCATAAAAATAATAATAAATATTATAATAGATAAAATCAAAATATAAAGGATTCAAAAGTCGGATATATCATTAATACCGTATACAATAAAATAATTCATTACATTTGGTTTTTGTTAAATCATCTAGTAAAAGGATTTAATTTTGATTTTTTTTAATGAACGTGAAAAAATAACTTAATTTTTTATTTTTTTTTAAATTATATCTATATATGAAAACACCCTAATTTTTTTTAATTTGGAAAAGGAATATAAAACGTTATTAAAAAAATCCTTAAAAAATTTAAAATGATTCTTTTTGTTTGACTTTCCCTTATCTTGAGACTAACTCATTATTTTGCTTATTATATTTCTGAATAATAATTTTTTTACAAATTAAATTAATAAGAACGTTTTCACATTTTTTATTTATTTTATATTATTTATTACGATTTTAAATATAATTTCATAATAAATTCATTGTTAGTTGGATGTTTAGACAATATTCGTCTCATTTATCCCAACTGAAAAATCTAGGATAACATCAGTAAATGATGAAATTATTACATATTATTTTGAATTATAATAATGAAATAATTTTCATAATTATAATTTATTTATAATTTAACAATCAACTGTGAAATTAGGATATGAATAAAATAAGTTATGTGATAATCATAAAGAGGTTAGGCCATTCGAACGCTTGTGTAACATTTCCATATTTAATCGATTTTTATAGAAATGAGGTAAGTGTTACATTATCTTTACATACTGATAAAAATATCATTAATATAATATTAATTCATTCATTAATCTCATATATATTTTCCATATTATGTTGTGATTAAAACAAATCACATCACTTCTTGGAGGTGGTAGTCCAAACGTATTCGAGAACGTCTTTATTATATTATATATAATGTATATATAAGAATAAATTTTATATATTATAATAAAAAATTATAAACTATTCATTAATATTGTATATATATATATATATTAAATATCTAATTATATCCTTTTGTGGAACAATTTAATGGATAATGAATTATATCAATTCACAAAGAGGAAATCCACTATACTCATGAATGCTGGTTTCATTTCCAATTTTATGATTTTTTGAGATTGTTATAACATATTCAATTAACATAAAAATATAATTATATGTTATGTAATGTTTTAATTGTTTTTTTTTCAAATTTGATGAATATTTAATTGTGGTAGAAGAAGAATAAATCAAAACATTTTGTTAAATGTTATTACTTTTATTCAGAAAAACTCATATTCATTTAAATTTAATCAAAATTTGGTTATTACTATAAAAAAATAAGACCCATAAAATATAGAGAAATATTTTTTAAGAAATAGTTTATGTATTTTCTAATAAATACTACTTTGGAATTGTGACAAAAATAGGTGTTGTGGTTTTCTTTTATATGGGAGGAGAATGGTACTATGAAAATTATCTATAATATTTAATTAACATATATAAATTCAAATTTTAAAATGTATACTAATTGATATAATTAAAATAAAATATAATTATGGGTCAAAATCATCTCATCATATAATATGTGGACTAGTTTAGGCAATTTCCATACACATATCTCATAGTTTTTACCCCCATTGAACCATTTAATGATTATCGTGATATCAATGATTTTTATATAATCATAGATATAAATGTTAATATTAAATAATATGTGAACCGTAAATGTACAATGAAATATATTATCAAAATACCCATTTATTTAATTAAATAATTTTTTTGTTGTTTTAATTCATTTAATAAAAATTATTTACTATGATATATCAGTAATGACATTTTTGAAATATTTATTTAATTTCACTTTGTAAATAGTATAATATAAATGGAATTATAATATAATACTTTCACATATTCATTCTATGTTATCACTATATTTAAATTTTATTAAAAAAAACTCACTCATACTTATATTACTTTTATAGAATATTTTTAACATGATTTATTTGAATTTTCTATATCTAACATGAGAACTGTGTCAGAGTTGTTTTAGAATTTATGTTAATTATAGGATCATTCGATAATTATAATAATATAAACATGATAGAAATTTTAATATATCATTAAAATGGAAAAATATAAATAAAATTAAGTTATTTTAATCCTTATCTAAAAATATTATAGATATTAAAAGTAAGAGTTTGACATTTTTAATTTAATATTTACATAAAAAATTTTAAATTTTATAATCAATGTCAAGTGGATAAAAATTTATAAATTCTACAATCATGTATGAAAAGGTTTAAATGAACGTAAAAAATTACATAAATAATTTTTTGGGAGAGTTATATTCCTCATTATTGTATTTTTAACCATAATTATTCGATCGACACATACCTAGGTGAAAAATATTAACTACAGTTAATATTATTAATGAAAAAATTAGATGAAAAAATTTCCCAAATATGGATTTCATAAGTAAAAATTTGGAATCAATTTTTCACATATTTAGTTTCTATATGTTTTTGAAATTAACATATGATTAAAATAGAAAAGAAAATTAATAAAATTTTATAGAAAAAATGCATTTGAAGCCAAAAATGAAATTATACCAAAAAAGGTATTAAGATGATTATGATTTTATTTATTAGACAATATTTATATGAATAATAATTATATTTCATTTAGATCAAATTATAATCAATATGGTACTTTTAATTTACTTTATTTGATGGAAATAAATTAATGTTATACAAAATATATATTTTTCACAATTCCTAGAAAAATCATTATCCTTAGAAAGAAACCAATATTTCCCCTAATATAGATTTTATGATGATTTTAAAAATTAATTTCGTTATTTTAAATTAAAATTATTTAATATAAATATTATGTAATTAAATGATACATTATTATAAAATAAGTTAAATATGAATAATTATATTTCATTTTCATCTTGAAAAAAATTACAAAAAAATTATTATAATTATTATTAAATTAAAAAACATTATTACTAAGTTTTAATAAGCAATGATATTAAATATTAAATTTACATGGGTTGTTAAATTCTTACCCCTTTTGGAAATTTCCATTACACATTATTATTCATTTCACAAATAATTGGGAACATATGGCCCTCATAGTATTTTCAAATTCTTTGGTTGTTTCCTCAACAATTTGGGTTTTATACAAAACCAAAAAGTGATGATTTCCTTATTACATAATACCTAATCATTGAAGTGAAAAAAATTTACTTAGATTCATTTATAAGAAATAATTTTTCCCACTAAAATACTTTAGGGAAAAAATATTATATGCATTCAAAAAATCATTTATTTAAAATGAAATAAGCAGGGTATTGTGTAACTGTGATATACTCAGAGGAAATGACACTCTGTATGATATTGGACAAAATTTATCCAATGATTCATATAATGTAACAAACTATGAGACTAACTACCACATGTTGATAAAATTCCCAACACTTTTCATATCTGGATAAGTTATGAAATACATGAACACTTACCATGAAATAATGATAATTCCTTCGATTATATGTATTACTTAACGACCTACTTTGAGCTATTCTAACTGTTTTCTAAATCATATTAATCTTACAAACTGTTTCCTCTAACACATTTACAACAAAAGACATCTTTTATCCTACTACATACTAATAAGATGTTGTATGAAATTGATGTTCATAAAAATAATCAAAAGGTTCCATTTATATAATTTAACGAATATTGTATTTATAATAAAATGAGATTAATGAAATATGAAAATAAAAAATTCTCGGGTAATACATTTCAAAATTTCTAGTAAGGTATTATAATTTATGAATAATTATTTAAGAATTATTCTTACATTGATAATTAAATGGATTACAAAAAATTAATTCATAACAAAATAACTTTTGGTGACTTTTCGATAAATTTGATGACAATCTAGGAATGTAGTAAAATATAATTTGGGAGAAATTCCATGAATCCTAACTATATCCTTGATTTACATTTGTGAAAGACAATATAAATAAAATGTATCTTGAACGGGAATAAAATGTTAACATCTCGTCAATTAATAAAAAATAATTTAAATCAATTTATTACTATGAGTTGTTATTGTAAATCCTTCAAAAAAAAATGTTGATATATTTCCACATTTCCAATCTAGCATTGGAAAAGGTTAAATAATACCCTTTGTTGTACATCTCGTTCCCCTCGTTGTTTGATTTTCATGATCACAATCACCTTCTTATTTATCTAATATTGTGTTTTAAGTGTTGTGGATGATAGGCAAGAGATTGCCAAAGGAATGGCCCAAGAAAGCATCTCAAGTGGACTGAAATTCAGTCCACCGGCCAACCGGTGTGATAGCACCGGCCAGCCGGTGGACCTGGCAGAGGCATTGCCCACTGCCAGGCTCCACCGGTCAGCCGGTGGCTCTGTCACCGGCCAGCCGGTGGCACCCAGATGAATAGTGTGAGCTACTGCCTCACCACCGGCCAGCCGGTGGCTCTGGCACCAGTCAGCCGGTGGAGCCTGGACCAGAATTTTCCTCCTCTGCCAAGGCACCGGCCAGCCGGTGGCCCTGCACCGGCCAGCCGGTAGCCCAGTCAAACTAGCCGTTGGCTTTGACCAGTCAACCTTCTTTTGGCCTCCAACGGCTCCGAAGACTCCCCAAGGGTTCCATGCCTATAAATAAAGGCCAAGGAAGCCCCGGACACCTACCAGAACATATACGAAGCCAACAGACATTTTTTGGATCAATTGGCCAACCTCCGGCGACTTCCTTCAAAGGAACCCACCTTGCTCCAACAACTTCCACATCCAAGGAGCTCCACCCAAGAAGCTTGGAAGCGGCCTTCAACACCTCCAATCAATCAAAGGCGCCCAAGTCTTCCTCAATTACGGTTTTATTGTTTTTATCTTTTTGAGCTTTCAAATTGGGTTTGTGCCTACAAACCCCAACTCCTTTTCTCATCCCCCTTTCTTTTGGGTTTCACACCACCACTAAGGTGTGAAGAGGTTCACAAGCTTTTCCTTTAAAAAGCTTGAGAAAAAGTCGAGTTATCCTTCACCTGTAAGAAGGATAGTGGGTTCTTGCTAAACCATCAAAAGCAAGTGGGTTCTTGCTAAACCACAAAAGCAAGCTGTAATAGGTCCTAGTGCTACCTCAAAGCCTAGTGGGTTTCTTGCTAAAACCATTGAAAAGCAAGCGGTAGGAATCTCTCAACGGTTGAGTTGGGAGTGGAGACGTAGGCCGGGTTTTGGCCGAACTCCGTTATCAATTTCTTGTGTGATTGCCTTATTTATTTCCGCTGCACTTTACTTTGATTTTTAATTTGTTAATCTTTTTTTTAAAGGCAATTCACCCCCCTCTTGCCATCTTTTCCTTGTTTTCTTCCGACCCAACACCCTTCAATAATTATCACTATTTTTTATCTTTTTGAAATTCAAAAAATTTCATGTAAAATTATTCTATCTATCCTCTCATTTCATCCCATCAAAAATGTTTTTATAAATATTCATACATCATATTGCTTCCATGAAGAATAAAGAATATATATCATTGTGATTCACTCAATAATTATATCTTAAATAGGTAATCAAAAGTCATACATAATATTTTACAAATATAATATATCCTTATTCATCATAAATAAACATTGGAAACATACCATTATTAACATATTATACCTATTCACATAATGCATTAACCTCCATCAAAGCTTTCTTAATTCTTTATGATAGTGATTATTTTTATCACACCAAATACAAAATAGAAGAGGTTCCTATATGAAAAATTTATTGGATAAATTTTCTCAAATAATTAACCAGAGGCTTGTGTTCCAAATCTAACATAGTTAATATATAATATATATTTGACAAAAATTATTAGATATATAATTTTTTTTTAAAAAAAATTAATTAATCCTTCAATTATAATCCTTAATCATCTCCAGACATCCTCTTTACCTCAGGTTCAACTCTTTCATAGTAAATATATACATCAAAAAATTATGACAAGCCTATACACAAATTTGTACCCTAGATAAATGATTCTAAAAACTCTTCATATAAAAAATACATAAAAAACTCCAAATCATTAGTAGGATAATTTAACTTGTGAGGATTTATTTTACATGAAGCATATGAAAATACCTAATCTTTCATCTTTAGTAAACAACCATGTCCCTTCAATAAGGAAAAATTGTATATAAAAATTATTTGTTTCTACGTGGTGTGGAAAAAAAATCATTCAACAATCATATTTCTAGTTTCTATAAATATTCATTAAACTTATTCATCTTGATTAATTTTACTCATTTTTTGAGTTAACTTCTTATGTGGATAGATAACAGAGTTCAGTTTTAATAAAGAATTTTTTCTAACATGATAATATAAGAAAAAAATGAGTCTCTATTTTATTTAAATTATTAAAAAACTTGTCTTCATAGGATGAATATTAATTTCATCAATAGAAACTAAATTCCCAAGGAATTAAATTTATAGGATCCTAAATTCATACATACTAAATTTTCTATATTGTTAGATTTTTCTTATTTGTGAAAAAAATCCATATGTGACTTTTTTATTCCTCATGAAGTTTATAATATAACCAAATATCATCAATAATGAAAACCAAAAACATATCATAGAATTCATCAAAATATAAATTCATATGATCCTTGAATATTTTTGGGTCATTATAAAACCCAAAGGGTAAAACTATAAATTCATAATTCCCATTACCAGACTAAAATGATATATTTAAATCATCTTCCTCGTTAACCATAAATTAAGGGTTCCATGATCTGAGATCAACCAGTGAAAATAATTAATCTCCACAATGATAATAAAACAATCCATATATATACATATTATGAAATGGATACATGTTCTTAAAAGTGAGGTTATTCAAATATCTGAAGTTGACGAATAGTCTTATTTTAAAATAATTCATTTTTTAAAAATAAAATTTTGGAACCCTAGGTGAAGTGATTGGATGAGTGAAACCATTAAATATATACTAATGTAACAACATTTTCAATTTATAAATTATATAATAGAATTATTTGTCATGAAACAAATATGCCATGCTTGATAAGCCACTGATTAAGGCTTGTTACATGGTGAAGTATAACAAAGAGGAAGTAAGGTGTCTTATGATAATCCTGAACAAGGGAAAGCAATAGGGTATAAGGAATAAGAAATGGAATATATCTATGAGACCTAGAATGTGATTCCAAATAGAAAAAATTAGAAAGATATAAGAGGACATGTCTAGAGAATTCAATGTTTTCCCGCAAATTACCACTAAAAAAATCCTATACAATGAATATGATTTTCTGAGAAACCAACACGCTAAAAAATTTCTTTACATTTACCATTGTATTAAAAAACATCATCTACTACTTTTAAATTTGAAAATAATGGAGTGAGCATATATACAAGAAGGATAACACCATGAAATCAATATATGTTCTAATTAAAAAAATAAATTAGCTTTAGATTAAATAAATATGTTATTAATATATTTGAAAATGTAAAAGTACTTCCTAAATAATTACATTAATTTTCATAATATATTTCTATTTTAACAAATTAATGAAATATATCATGTATAAATGAATATAGCAATGAAAAACTGAAAAAAAATATAATTAGAATGTTAAACAATAACTATAAAATACAACATTATTTGATATACCCATCCTAAAAGACATATCAAACGATTTGAAATCTAACCTATTGGTATAACAGATGGACATGAAATAAAATCCCCAATCCAGGCCTACATTGGATACATCTAGTCTAGCATATAGAGACATTATACAAACTGAACACACATAAAACCTATCACGTAATTACACAAACAAATAGTGATATGTCTAGTCCTGACATAGTAATGGTGACTTAGTGTGATAAGGTTTTCAAAATCCATAAAAAGACCATAATAACATTTAATGAAATTATTTAACATCAATACAATTATTATTCCATGCATGAAGTCACATTTCAAAATCATATCAACCATTTAATTAATTTATCCAAACACTGGTTGTGAAAAAAAACCTTGTTTATCAGACCCCCATTTAAAAAATTAAAACCATTTAAAAAAACAATTCCAATATCAAATCATGAATTTCAATTAAATAAACCAAATCCATTGATGATAATATATAAAACCGCAATAATTAACCGCTATCATGGAGACACCTACTATAAGAACATATTAAATATTATTTCCTTCAGTAATGGAGAATGGAAATAGGTGTATCCATCATAAGAATATATGGACTGAGGGAAACCATCAAAGGATTAATCGATATTCAATCTCAATTTTTAGACCTTTGAATTATTTTTTCAAACCCCAACACCAAACCTAGATCTACAATTATAAAATATGAAAATGAGATCACATATACCGAAAGGGATACAACACTGAGAGCAGCTAGTCATGATCAAGTATCACTAAGAGGGGGATGTGGTTAATTTATTATATATGATTCATTTTGGTTTCCTTATTTCTGGAACAAAAATTTCTTCATATTCAAGAGTCATCACTTTTAAGTAAAAAATAGTCATACATCCATATTAATGCAAGTGAAGCTACATCCTTGGTATGGTTTGGAAATATTGTGATATTACACAATAAACTAGAAAATAATTACATTGAATAGAATACAATTAGTAAAAAATTACATTACAATTATGTAGCACTATATTCAATACAATAGAGTATGTGAATATATTTGAATGTATGATATAAAACAATGTATGAATCATTTAATGGAACATGTTATTGTTTTTCAATATCAACTTTGATAGATATGTTAATTAAAAAAAATTCTTCACTTCTTTACCCATTGGTAGGAATGAACTTACTATAATTTATTACTATTCTTAATCTGATTCCAAAGTATAATTCCCCAATATAATTTCTCAGTATTATTATATAATTATTCTAGAATATAGAAGAAACAAATTATATTCTATTTCATTCTATGTCCCAAATTTCTAGTCTAATTTCACAGTCTGATTCTGAAACTATGATTATGATATTTTTTCTTCTCCATTATTCTTTGGTCCAAGAAACAACCTAATGAAAAAAATTGAGAATCGTATTCTTCCTAGAACATCTGATCTTTTCTCTCGTCCTATGTTCATATTACTTGTTTCATAAAATAAAAAGCACCTCCTCCTATTATAATTGACTCAAAACTGGTTTAGGCATTGTTCTGGAAATCCTTGCCACTCCACCAAATTTATCAAATATTTATATATTCTTTAAATATTGTCTACATATTTTAATTCTTCAATGATTTGAACACTTGGTGAATCTTCTTAAATCTTCACAACTTCACCACAATTCAGACATTATTAATATACACTTTTACGATTTTGATTCCCTATTTCAATGTCATCATTATGATGATGACATCATATTATTCATTATGTTTCTCAACCAAAATTGAACTAAAACATTTGTATTATTTGTATAAAGATCTAAAAAAACTAATAATTTATATTTCATTAATATTATGGATATAGTATATTCCTCAATACATAGCTTTATTCCAAAAGAAGAATATGAATAAAATTCATCAAACGTGTTCAACACCTTACGATCCCCTTGATAACACATTAAAATGATTCAAGGAATTTTAGTCCCTATTTTTCTGGACATATGTTCATTAGTAGGATGAGTCAATATCAATGTTAATAAGATAATAATCCTCATTGTGAGTTTTATTACCCATTACACAATTTTAATTGTAATGAAAAATTAAAATTATATCATGTCCCCAAAACATGTTATAATTCTTCATTTCTATTGAACCACATGTTTTATAAAACAATAAAAAATTTCTATCTAATAATTGTTTTAATAAAAAATTTATTGATCTCTGATTTCCCCTTAATATTTAGTGAAAATAATTCTCAAAAAATAAAATGTCTACCCATGAATTTTTTTGAAACCATTAATGAATATGCTTATCAGTATCATAGTCACTATAATGTGTGGTAGCATAGAAGGTTTGATTGGATAGTTCCAAAAATATCGACATTATAAAATTCAATACATTTCTAATTATGATACCAATGAACATTTAACACTCAACTAATTTCACTGAATATTTGTTTCTCATAGATTATTGGTTTGATTAAAAATGAGAATCTTTATATGTTCACATTCCAATAAACCTTCATAACCTTGAAACAAATATGTGTCCGACAATCTATGACCAATAAACCTAATACCATAATTATTTACCTTCCAAAGATTCCATCTTACAAAAAATTACGCTTTTAATAATGAGTTATTCATGATTTTTCAACGTTTATGACTGGAATTGGGTCATCTCACTTGCATCAATGAGTATTGTGAATAACCTTTTTTCTAGAAACAAATTTCTTTCCAAACTACCCTTAATATGATTGACATCACCCCACATCTAATTTTTAAGGATTTTATAAGGTTTTTTATCCAACTTATGAATTTTCTGAAAAAATTAACAAATAATCATCAATGTTTTTTTCAAATGTACAATGATTCAAATTTTTTCCTTATTGTGATCTTTATTTCATTCGGACACAAGGTGAGTTTGATGAATCTTTTCTTCCAGAAAATCAATTTCCAATCTAATGAAATATATAAGAAATTTGTGGCTCAAAACTCCTATATATGATGGTCAATCCGATGATGAACATTCACTAATTTAATTGGTTTCCTTGTTCTTTGAAATCCAATTCAAACACTTGAAATATAAAACTTCTTCCAGCTTCCCCAAACAATTTATACCCAACTTGGTTCCAAAAAATATCCCAGTCTGTATTTTTTTGACAACAAATATTCACAAATCATTTAACTTTGTAACCTTATGCTATGGTTATTTTATCAACATTTCTAAGGCTCATGAACTTACACATTGTTGGAAATAAGAATCAGTGACACAAAATCATTATTTCAACAAATATTGACTCTATATGATTATAAATATATTGTTCTAATAAATTTTCACTTATTCATCTTTAAAATCAAAAAATATTCCTAAAAAAACTCCATAAAATAGTTTGAATTGTTCACAAATTTGAATACTGAAATCCCAAATTACCCCTGACCACCTATATATACATGCTTCCTTAATTTTTTAACATATATCAATGGATTGTTTTATGAAAGCATTATCCCCCATGAAAACAATATATGAATACAATATTAGTGAGGGAAAAAACACATACATCATCTTTAAAGAGAAGGTGATTGAAAAAAATGTTCAACCTCAATTTTTTAAAATGTTTCCTTTGTAATGGTAATTTGAAAATGTTAGCAACACTTTCCTATGTAGTAAATCTCTATAGATTCAATTTAATCATATCAATATTTTGATTGATGAAATGATATTTGATATCAGTATATTTTGAATGATAATTTTGTACAGTATTTCTTGTATGGTTGGATTCACTTTTAATATCTCATCCCAATAGTAGAAATAAATTCACTTAAAAAATCAAATATTCTAGCATAGTCCTCATCCACATATGTTGGGAAGAAAATTTTCTAGTAGAAATATTATCAACTTCATAATTTCTATGATTTACCCAATTCGATTTTTTATGCGAACTAACACTAATTTTCTATTTAATAAAAAATCTACAAGATTTGATTATTGTATCTAACAAATTTCGTTCTAAATCAGCATATAAATACATAAACAAGTTAATACATTATGAGTGCCATTCTTGATTCTGATCTTTTTTGTTTCTAATATATTTAAAATTTTATTTTCCATCCAATATATGTGATCATTTTGGATCACATTGGAATCATTCTCACAAGATAACAACCTATAAATTGTGGGTTCTTGATGTTGTTAATTAAAAAACATCATATTAGCTTTAGAAAATATTTCTAATCAACATCCATTAATTCTACATCAATGAAAAAAACTTTTCCCATTAACATTGATATGAAAACGGGTTTTCAATTTTCTATGTTGAGCCTCTTAATAAGTTCTCTACCATACTTTTTATGAGAAAGAAAAATTTGTTAATTTTTTAGATATGCAACACATGACATTATTTCATATCTCCCATCACAATAAAAAAATTTCTATTTATTCTTAAAACGTATCACCTGTTCATTCGTCATTCGAAGCACAGATAATGTCATGAATATAATCAAATATGATGTGGGAAAACCCCTTAACTTAAATGATTTAAAAATTAATAACAACTCATCCTTTATTATAAACCGTATTTCTTAAGTATGTATCTAATTTTGAAAACCATTCCATAATTTCTTATTTTATCCCATTCAATGACTTTCAACATTCACAAATAACTCTAATATTTTCCAAGAAAATGGAACTTGGTTTTTCAATGTAATATTCCTCATTAATATATCCATTCAAAAATTCTGATCTCACATCCATTAGGAAAGTGTTGTAGCATCGTTATGCTGTAATAGAAAGATAGATTTTTATTTATTTATACCTTTTTTTCAATAGATGTAGTTTTAAAAAAGTCAATACCTTAATTTTTTTTATTTACTTATTCCCATAAATATGGATTTGTTTAATATCAATTCAACTTATTCATTAATAATCTTCTATAAAACCAACATTTTAGAAGGAAAATTTCTTCCATTCTGTTCGTGGATGAGTTTCCATGTACCATTATTTTATATTTAATATATCTCTTCTTTCATCCCCTAAACCCCTTATAGGTGCTCAAAGGCTTCATTGAAATTTTTCAGGTCAATATTTTAATACAAATAATTATGCGTAACAAATTTTTATGTCCTTTTATTTTTATACATTTTATATTGATCACCAACTATATTTTTATCATCCACATTCTTCTTCTACATAATATGGGATTATTGAGATTTTTAGTTAGCACATGATGTTGGTGAGTCAAATTCTTTTTCTTAGAAATGATTACAATTTATTATATCCTTTTCAGAATCCTAACTAGATTTTCATTCATATTGATTATATTCCTTTTCTAAATGAGTCTATATAATTTCCATAGATTTTTTAAAAAAATCAACATTAGTAGAGCCAAATAATATTCTGGAATTTTTTTGAAACCTATTTATCTTCATACTTAATGATAATTGAAATGATAAATTAATTTATCGCATCTCTATTCTGACATTCATAGGATTCCACCTTTGTTCTTTCTGATGCATGGACTAAAAATATTAAAACTTTTCAAACATGATGATTTTACGTAAATTTTTTTCCATGGAATCATATACTATCATTTTTTATAAAAAATAGTTTTTTAATATAATAAATTATATCATGGAATTCCTTTAAAAGTAATCATAATTAACATGTTCATGTAACATAATCCTTCCAATTTCTGGGAGAATTATTTTTCCCCGCCAGCAAAAATATTTTGTTGAGGACTGTGAGACATGAAACAACTCCTAAAATTTTTTGTTATCTTCAATATAAAATTCAAATTATTCAATGTTTTATTCACCATAGTTGTTAGTTATCAACTTCTTCCATTAATTCTCACATTTCTTCTCAACATTCCTCTAGAAACTGTTAAACCATTTTATAGCATCAAACTTATGTTTCATATACCTATAAAAAGTAATTTGAGTAAATTAATTATTGAAATTGATGAATTACTTTTATTAATGATAATTTATTTTTTTTATTGGACAATAGATATCAGAACGAATATGTTCCATGTGTCTTTTTGAGGAAACATCAACATTCCAATACTCAAAATTTACAATTATTCATTTTGATATATTCAGAAAAACAAATATAATCTTCTTGACATATCAGTAATACCTCTGACACTATCGCATTTTCAAAACATTGTAATGTTTCTTTGACTCATGCTCCTATACTTATAGGGAACAAAATATTTTCATCCACTATGCCTTAATTACAAGAGTTTTGTACTCCACCAACATGAAATATGTTTTTTTCTAAGTTTCCCTCTTGTAAAAATATTTCCATCTGTATCTGTTTCACAACATACCCATATTATCTAAAAATAACTTTGTTTCCATTATCAAAATGTCAGGAAACAATTTGAAATTTATTTATCATCCCATAAATAATGAAATCATTTTTGGATTTTAACATTTCTACCAAATTAATGTATGATCGAACACCAATGATTTTTAGTGATTCCTAATTAACCAATGTTAGTATTTCTTATTCTATATATTTTAAATTTGTTAGAAAAAATTTATGTCACCTATTGTATTGGAAGAAAACCCATTATCCAAAACCTGTTGTTGTTCCCCTTTTAAACCATTGAATGCAGTTTATATAAATGGATATTTTTATTTTCCTTCACGTTTCAAAACATCTAGATTATGAGAATTATTGAAAAAGTTTTATAGTTTCATTAAAAAAATAAAACATCCATTCAGGATATTTGGAGGATTTTCAAATCATTAAAAAATAATTTATAGATTCTTGAATAAATTTTAATCTTTTACAGCAACATCTTCAGGTATCTTAATGTCATCATTCTCAAACATATTTATTTGAGTGGATTTACTCCCCCACAATCTTTTCCTTCTATAATTGGTTGAATATTCATAATGTTGTCGGTTAGAAAAAAACATATTTTCCATATTCCAAAATCCACCACAATACCAGTAACATCAATAGAAAGAATATATTCTAATAAAAAATTCATACTATTTTTGGTTCTGACCATATTTATTTCAATTCTTATTATCTAGACATTATTTACCACCAACCATTATATTATAAACATGAATCATTATTTTCATCTCAGTTTACATTTAAATCATTTCATAATAAAAAGTATTAGAATCTTATTAGGATATATATTATTTAAAAACATCTTACCTCTCCACTTTATTAGTTTTATACAAATACACAAATTTCAAATATTTTTTCTTCTTAAATACAATGTACGAATTCTTCACCAACCTTAAAGGTAATTTTTTATCCTTACCAGTTTCTTCTTCTCCAATGCATTAATAAACATCATAGATAGAAATAATGAAACATGTAATCATTTTTCACACTATATAATATTTTTTAGATATATACAAAATATTATTCTTCTTTTTATCAACCTATCATCTACAAGTTCATTACAATTATTTTCTTTGTATAGATATTTATTCAATTTATGAATCACATCAAGGTTAATAAATTTATCATTAGGGAAAAATTATAGATTATTAATTGAGAATTATTCAATTTCCACCTCCTTAATTTCTTTCTCAAGAAATACAATCTATCTTTGGAATTCTTTCATTCATTATTCTGATGAAATTATTGTGGAGTTTCTTCATCATCATAAATGTTGCCTCTAAAGTCATTACTCTTAACTATTGCAATGAATGTATTTTCTACATCATTCTTAAAATATTTTTTATATTTAGACTCACTATCGTCTAATTCATTATTTTTATATAAAAACATCTCATTTTGGATTTTAATCATTTTTTTAAATTTGGAATCAGATTTATCAGTATCACTTTATTTCTTCCATGATATTCCATTATGTATATAATATTCATCACTATCTTATTATTTTTTTATATAAGGTATATTAGCCAAAAATTTCCCAAAAAAACCCCATTCAATAAATTTCATGGGATGTTTATCTGTATATTTACATGTACCTATTTTAATTTTTTTGAATAATTGATAAAAATTAATCATGTTTTTTACATACCACATTTTTAGAACTAGAATCAACAATTTATTCATAAATAATAATATTATTGGACATTCCTTTCATAAAAGCATTGAAATAAATGTCTCTATCAACATTTTTTCATAGATTTCTTTTGTCCAATTTCATATGTGATGAGAGTGATATGAAAATCAACTACAGATAATGATTTTGGATCTTCAACTTCCAAGGATGGAACTTTATCATCAATCTTGTCGGGAATAATTCTCTGGATATTTTCAAAAATGGCGACTCTTTTACCTTTTCACAATATCATATAAAAGTGATGATAATTTCATTCACAATTGTGAATAAGTCACCAAAACAATCATATCCACAAATATTATGTTATTCATACTTCATCCTCAAAATTCAAAATATTTCATCTCTTTTTTTGTATTTCCTTCATATATTTTTTGAAAATAATCCATTATACATTTGGCTAGGGGGACTCCCTTTACAGTTAAATAGTCACATTATGAAAGTGATGAGAGTAAATCATTTTTATCCCTCCATCATTATCATGATTCTTATTTTCAACAGATGTAATAATAACAATTGCAACAATTGGAAGAAATCAATCTATTACTGCTTCGTGAACATTATACACAAGTGAAATAAGATAAGAAATTTTTTTATCCTTCCAAATATGATAGTTATTTCAATCAAAACAAAGAATGCCCTTATTACTCACAACATTTTATATTTTCCATCATAAATTCCCTATGAAAACTTATGTAAAGTGTAAAAGAAGGGGCCTATCAACTATGATATAACTTGAATGTGCCCAGTCAAGATCAAGTATCATAGATAATGGGAGGGGTTGAATCTGTGATATCAATTTTTCTATGTTTTCCTCTTTTTCAAATAACTCTCACATAGTATTATATAGTTATCAATCCATATGAAAAAATCAATCACACAATCCCAAAAAACACAAGAATTTACAAGGTTCAATAATCAACAGGTGTATTAATGTCCTTTGTATGGTATGAAAACAATCTAATATTACAAAATCCACTAGAAAACTATACTTTTTGTGGAATAAAATGAATGGTATATTCCATTAAATTCATGTAGATATATGTTCAATATAATATTTCATGTGCTTCAAGTAACATGATTGATGGAATAAATTTTGTGTAAAAATCTATAAAGCATGTTAATGTGTTACCTTGTCAACTTTGTCAAATATATTCCTTAGAGAAACTATTTGAATTATTACCCATCACTAGGGAGGATCTTTTTGGACCAAGTAATGATACTCAATATGATTCTTCAGTCTGATCCCCCAATCTGATTTCTTAGTCCTACTATATAATTATTTGATAATTCATATGAAAAAACTATGAACTACTTATATTTGAGTTCAAAAATCCCAGTTCAATTATTCTATCCAATTTTGGAAGCTATGATTAAGATATTTTATCATCTCAATTATTCTTTTATTTAAAATATTTACTCATTATAACATAATACAAAAATCTATTCTCCATATAAATTTTGAGCTCTACTCTCTTATTTCATGTAATATACATATGTTAGTAAGTACATTGTACCTCTTCCTTTTATTGGAAACCCAAAAGGTGTTTAATAGGGATTCTTAAAATCATTCCCCCTAAAAAAATTCCTAAATATTTATATATCCATATAATTTTGGCCTCATATTTTACGTCGTTAATTTTTTATAACTCTAATTAAATCATCTTAAATCTTAATGGCTTCTTCTAGCATCATACATTTGTCCAAAAATTCCAACCCATTCTGATTACCCATTCTGATATCGTCATTATAATGATGAAAAAATATAATATATTATGTTGCTCATTACCAATTATGAAACAAAATATATATTCATATTATGATTTTATTTATAGAAAAATCATTATAATTACTTCATTATGATTGAGACAAAATTTTACTTATCATGTTACTCTTATAAAAGTGTATTAGATAAATATCATTCTTCAATCTTCTTCAAAAACAACAACAATCACATTAACTACACTTTGAAAATATTTATCCAATTCTCCTTTTATAATTTCCCTAGGCAGATGATCTTGAGTCTCATGAGTTAATAAAACCTTTATTCTAATAATTAGTGCCATTACATGTCTGATGGTTCTTAAACTAATTGACATTTTATGGGAAAAGTTACTTTATCTCATTCCCGAAAAGGAAACATTTCTAATTATTTATATTATATTAACAAAAATATGGGGGAAAATCATAATATAATCTTTATGAAGTTGTTTAATAAAATATTGATTGAACTATAATTTTATTCCTCATATTTTTCACAACAATTCGTGAAAATTAATAATTTTCCTCCTATTCTTTTATCAAACATTACAACAATAAATGATTATTACCAAGGTCACTATGATATTTGGTGGCCCAATGCATCTGTTAGACTAGTTTCAGCCTTTTCAACATTATAAAATTATTTCCTTTTCTGATTATGATACCAATGTAAATCTAGAAGTGAAAATATTTCTTATAATATTTGTTCCTCAATCGATTCCATTTTCATTATCTCATTATATGTAGGAAATTTTCCAATTTCATGAGTCGATAAATGATCACCCAAATTAATTATTTCCTAATATGATTCCATTATAATCCAATGATTAATTATAGAGAAATCTCATCCAACATCAGTTTGAGAACTGGGAAGGGTTGTAACAAACTAGCAGGTAAGTGGGGATCCACCATAATTATCTATGACATAATAAACTGTGAAAAATTTTAAAATTTATTATTTCTTCCCCGATCAGAAATACTCACATCTCATTTCATTATATATTTTGTTAGTACCATGGTTAATATACAAAAAATGATGAATAATGTCTAATATATCAATTTTCAATGAAAAAGGAGTGAAAAACATGTTTTCTAAATTTAATGCACTATCAAGAGACCAAGAACAGTCACCTGAGGTCTCCCTGGAATTTCATATTTCAATGAATATATGGCATTAAGTTTCATGTAGTTTCTTGAGCCAACACACTCATAAAATGACGATTCAATCCTTATCAACTCTATATACACCTATCCATAATTTTCTTTAACTCATAATCAAATCTCTAGAAATAGAATCACTAGAAACCACTCTTCTGCTAATTCCATCCAGGATAATGTTTTTCATTTCATTCTAATTGGATAAGTGACCCCATTATTCTTCCAAATAGTATTATAAATATCAAAATATATATTCATAAGACACTTATACCAGTATATATTCTTCTTGTTTAGATCCCATTGAGTGAAAAAATATAGTTTTTGATGATCCGAATATAACATAATGACAAAATCAAATAGTTATTGTGCCTATATTTTTGGTGCAATAATAACCACATAAACTCAAGAACATGGGTGAGGTAGTTATTCTACTAATGGAATTACTAGTGAGAGTTTTAGATTCCACCTTTTCCCCGTATCAATACCAACCAAAAACTTATCTAGAAGAATTGTAGAAAACATACTCTCCAGAATCCTGTATCGGATGAATCAAAGCTTGATTCAAATCAAACCTCAATATTACATCCAAAAGACATGTCAAACGTTATTCAAACCACTCTAACATTAAAACATTATTGGTTGAATTATTATTGGATATACAATATTGGATAATTCATAAACAAACCTCATATAATAACTAGAAAACCCAAATAAGATTCATTTATCAAACACATTTATGTTATTTTTCCAGGCCATAACTGCATGTATCATTTTAGGATCCACTTATAAATCCCTTCTAGATATACTAGTCAATAAAAATTACATCATTAATAAAAAATTATTACATAGAAATATTACCATAAATAAGATACCACAAGGGTTCTAGTATTTATATCAAAATAGACCATGTGCTCTTAATTTTACATGGAGTACACCATAACATAATTCCTTAACCCAATAATTATATATTCCACAAAATGATGAATGATATTATTCTTAAATTACATAAATTATAAATCGGTGGTGGTGGGGTTGAATGGAAAAACCCAAAACTCAAAATGATCACACCTTATCTTAGAAACTATCTTAGGTATATCCTCTTGAAATTATTTAAAATGGTGGTCCCTTTAACTATGTTATATATTATTTTAAAAACAATATCACTTATAAATAGATTAAAGAGATCATCAATCCACACCAGGGATATTTTTTCACCTATGTTACATTCAAAAACCCAAAAAATTCCTAAGGATCTCATATACATAATTTTCATGGATGATACAAAAATACAGAGGATAAAGGATAATTTGTATAAATATATTATCATTGAGGTATTTTACCAAAACAATATGTTCATATAACTCAAAATATGGCATATGATTTGAAAAAATAGGAAAGGTTATCATAATAGTTAACATATCAAGGGTAAACTAGACCTCCCTCTATAGAGATAACCCCTAAAATTAATATTTAAATCCTCATGGTATTAAAAAAACATGAAGTGTACTTTTCAAACAAGGATTGAGAGCATATAGGATCATCTTCAAAAACTTTGAGGAGATCCCTGCAGTGTATAGAACAACATTCCCCACTCTCCAAATAAAAGAATCCCACACACCCTAGAAGACAAGAGGGAATCCCAATGGAGAAGAAAAACAGAATTTCCTAATGATAATAGATGATATATACCAAAAAATGATCATCTAATCAATTACAATAATTATATTGAAGATATCAATAAAAAACTAAGAAGTATCATTCCACCTCAACCTTAGTTCTCACCACTCTACATGTGGGACACAAGAAGCATTATCCATAACTCTTTCCCAAAAGGATTGGAATGGTCCAACATGAAATAAAAAAGAAACAAATGCAAGACCAACTTCTCAAAGAAATTGATGATATAAGAGAATGAGTAGCACATTTATCAAAAAAGGCTATAATTATATATGAATAAATCCAAAGTGTACCTAAAAACACATATGACCCTACATTAGATTTCATTGGTGCATACTCCACCATATATTGACATCCAATTTTAGAACCACCTTACTCTTTCATAGCCAAATGAACACCAACCAATTCACAAGGATAATTTCCACCACCCATGGATGCATCAAAACAAAACATTGAACCCCTAATGATAGTGGATCCATCATAAGTATATTGGGTAATCCTTACACAAAAAACACCTTAGATGAAAAAATTTTCTATAATGATGAGATGTCTGGGGATCCTCAATTCAATAAGGATTTTCATGACCATGAATTCTACACTATAATAAATATAATGTTTTTTTTCTAACTAAGACATTGAAATTGGTCATGTATAAAATTTTATTCCATTTTGCATTCTTTTTTTTTCTATAATAGACACCGAGGAAGATGGCCACAAAATCTGAAGCTCTACCGAACTGACTCCTCCTTGATATATCTACCTCTTAAATATCATTTGTATCTTTAATTTATAAAATAATTGGAAGACACATGAGAACCATTATTTTCTGAATATTGTACCTCATGCATATATAAAATCTCTGATATTTTGTGTAATTTATTGTTCCAATATCCAACTCTAGGTTCAGGAACACAACAATGTGAGTGGAATATTCTAGAATAATATCGCCACTTTAAACTATGTTTAGAAAATACCTTATTTTTTTACATGAATAATCTCTTAATAACACTATTTTTTGATGATTTCATTAAATGAAGCCCATGTAATATACATATTAAAAATATCATTCTTAATATTTTCCAACCACATAATTCATAGTTTGTCAAGTTGATTCATGAACAAACCACCACTCTTGTCCTTAAGATTTTTTAAATATTTAACATCCTCTAAATTTTATCAAGACACACATCATATTATTGGTGTATTTTTTCAAAATAATTATTAGTGTATTATGCTTAGTGAATTATGAGATGTTGTCCAACACTTGTCCTAGAATCCTAATAACAACATGACCTAAAGAGTAAATAATATAGATTAAAACATTCCAAAAATAAGGGATAACATGAGGATTTTACTATGGAACCTATCTCATAGATTCCTCTCTAAAATTTGAATAAAACTAATCTAGGATTCACTGTATAATAAAAATATGTCAATGGACAACCAATATATGGTAAAACTCAATTAATAATACACCCTTTAAAAAAATATACATCTCATTTATCAAATATTAATTTTAAGAATCTATGAATGATATGAAAAATAAATAACACATTTATAAAGGAATTTTTACTTTAATTAAACCCACAATCTAATTTATACAAATAACCCCAACCAATATGTCTCATGAATGGAATGAATCTTCAACCACCAATGGTAAATCAGTTTTTATCATAGAAGTGATATGAACAATAATCATCTTGAAAATAATAACAATATTATTATAGGACTAACTCTAGTACACCAATGACAATAATCCAAACCTATGATGTTTCACAACACATTTTGATGGGTACCTCTATATTGAAATTTTTTTATAAACCGTCAATATCCTGCTTGAAAATCCTTCCAGGAAGGACCGCAACATAGTGACATATAACAAAGAGAAACAAACATTTACTATGAAAAACATAAACAAAGAAATAAAATGGGTACAATTTTAAATCATGAAAACATATCTATGATACTTACAAATTATATCCTTAATGAAAAACATATATAGATAACACTAGAAAAGTAGAAACTGACCCATGTTTCATCATCTGTGACGTTTAAATATATTTTCTTTGATGATAATGAGGAAAGAAGAAAATGAAATTATAAAAAACACACTAACATTTACCTGATTACAAGAAAACAACATCTAAAACTATACAAATTAAATTCTAGGTTTGGAGTGCCAATCCTATACGGATACCACCCTATAATCTACACATTTTCTAATACCAAGAATCAATTACTTCTTGCTTTTAGAAAATTTAGTTAACATTTTTTTCTCCTAATGAAATTCCATTTGATAAAACATTCCGTTGGATTTCATAAAATAATAACATATTCACCGAATTCAGAAATATTTTAATTATGAAAGAAAAAAATTAGAGACCACAAACACACTATATGCTAATCATGTAAGAAAATAACCCTGGAAGATATCATCATGTGACAAACTAATCATAAATAAAAAATCTCACCATTTAGGATATTTATTATTTGTATAAGTGATATAAATGAAAAAATACAGAGTAAAATCCAATGTTTGATACATTTAATTTAACCAGGTGTATTTTTACAAACACTAATGTGACATAATATCTCTTATGGCAATGCACACACAAATAGTGACAATTCTATTCCCAATTCATACAAGGTTACCCAATGTGATATTTTTTCCAGAATCCATTTTAAAACCATTAGAACATTTAACGAAAAACATTCACATTAATTCCCTTATAATTTATTTCTTAAAGTCGAAATTAAAAATCAAGACAACTATTTAATGATTTTAAACAAGAAATTGGCGTGTGAAAATAAAATTATTGTAGAAAAACATTTTATAATCCTGAATATAATCCAATAAGTACATTCTATTGTCAAATAATACATTTACATTGGAAAGCTCGAAGGAACTGAAAATAAAATTTAAATATTAAATAAATTACCCCTTGATTATAGACACATACCTCTAGAACAGATGCAATTTAATAACCATTGAAAATGGATATTAAAAACAATAATATCATCCACAAAAAGACAATGTTGTTGGAAAACTATAATAGATTGATTCAAGTCACATTCATATTATTTGACCATAAAAATTACATAAAATAATACATGAAAACCATGGCAAAAATCAATGTTGGGAGAGGGAGATAACACATACCAAAATGATTAAAACCTACCACACTAGTGATATACCACACTATGAAAAGTGATATAGATGAGGAAGTGATATGGTTGAAGGGTGGAAAATCAACAAACAAATATAAGAAAATTCGATACACAATAAGATAAAAACCTACCGAATAGCAGGATTTACCCTATAAACACCTCACCTATATCATAAATATCCAACAACAATAATTTATTGAAAAATCCCCTCATATTTTTTGTCTGAAATCAATTATTTTACATTGAAAAAGAGAGTATAATGGGGTAAAATTATATTTTTCAACTTATGATAATATTATAATATAAAATATTTCATCCCTTGTGACCATTTTTTTTTTCATAAATCCTAAATTTACAATGTAAATTTTTCAAATAGTCACTTCAAGACCATAACCACCTGTAGAACATTCTATAAGACAACTAATTCAACATAGAAAATAAGTGAACCCTCTAAATCATGTTCCATGTTTATGCCCAAACTCCATTAATTAAAAATATATTCCATTTAACATATTTCAACTTTTTAAAAAGTAATCTACATCCCTAAAAGGTATTAAACATATCCAATAAAAAGGGAATCAAAAAAAGATCCAAGAAATACCTGAAATTAGTTAATAGAATTGTATATTTGGAAATTGGATTAACATCAGACACTAATACAATAGTAAACCAAAACTCCCTATACAGAATTATTCGAGGAAAAGGAATAGGATATACATCTAGAAATAAATTCACATTAGAGAAATCATCGATATGAATAATTATATTCTTTTCAAAAATATTTGCAAGATGACATACATTTTCAAAATTTAATTGTTTCTCATTATCCCAATATATAATCAGGGGTATAAATTGTATATTTTTTAAAAAACAAAAAATAATTCTAAAAAAATCATTCAATGTAAAATATGGGTTTTAATGTTAAAAAAATACTAACCATTTCAAAAATAAAACAAATTTCTATAATTTAATGAAATAATTGTTTTCATGTATATACATTGGACATAAAATACAAGAATATTTTTATAAGTTATTTTTTCTATAAAACAATTCTTCGGTTCTTTTAGTAAATATTTTTTCATCATTTTATTTGGTGAAATTTCAAATTATCCAAAAAATATATTGGTAGTTAAATAGAGTATATAAGATATATTAAACAATGAATTTTAATAATTATAAATAATTATTAATTTAACTGAAACCATATCGTTTGGTGGTCCAACTTTTTGTAATATAGTATAAATGGATTTATCCATACATTTGTATTTATGATATTAATTATTTTAATACATCATAACTATATTTGTATAATTACTCACATAATGACCCATCTCGTTATGATTAAATAATCTTACCATTATATTATCATTGATTCTCTAATAAATATATTTTAATTCATGAGCATACTATATAATATATCCACATAAAAAACACTTCCCATATTCTATAATTCATTCAATAAAATTTATTTACAAAAGTCATTACATGATGGATACATTATTTATAAACATTCATGTAACTTTTTTGGATACTACCCTATTGATTTATATATGGACAATTTCTTCGGAATGGTTTCATGGAATATATTATCATTATTAAGTTCAAATTTTATATTCTTGGTGAAAAAAATTACATGTTTTGAAATCATGTGATAGAAATTCACATTAACATTTATATTTAAATATAATATACAATCAATTAGTTTTACTATTATGATTAAAGATAAAATTTAGTGAATACCTTGCTAATCAGGTGAGGTTTGATTCATACCTAGCCAAAGAATATTATTCTTTACATCAGAATTTCATGATTTTATATTCAATCTTAATTTAAATATCCTTATGAATACATTTCTCACGATAAATATTCAAATATTCAGCCCATTATAAGACTTAAATATCTTATATTAATTTAATATTCTAAACCATTTTCCACAACTATTTAAATTTAACTTTGAAATAGTAAATTGAAAGATTTATATTTATTTGGTCGGAAGAAACCATGTCCTATAATATCATCACTATGGATTTAATACATCATTTTCCATAATTATCATAGAATATACAAAAATTAGAAGGGTGTCTTTTTTTATGAAATAACCGAATATAAAAATATTCCTTTAAATGGAATTCATATGAGTGAAAAATCATGAGTACTAAAAATTAATATCTCTATACAGAATCATTTCATGAAACAACACACTCCAGTATATAGTGGATACAAACTGTAATGAAATTATCTATATTCAATGCATAAATTCATTTTTATACAATATTTAATTTTCTTATATTTTAGTGTTCCTTTCGTGATTATAGTTATATACAATTACATTAAAAATACAACACATAGAATCTATATAATTAATATTGGAATCATTGTCATTGTATCCAATTTCCCACAATACACAAATTAAAAAAAGATCAATGTTTCTGATTCAGGAATAATATTTAGGAATTTTAACATGACTTTTAATTTTCTGAACCTCTTCCTTAAAACCAATGAATGTTGTCAAAAATGTTTGATGATCACAAAAATAAAAGGAATGGACATAAAAAGAATGTGAAAACTTGTTAGTATATTTTAAAACAAAGAAATCTTAATTTTTTTTCATATAACAAAATAAAAATTGTGTTCGTATGAAAAATGTCTTACTATCAAAAGTTTTATATAAAACCATTTGTATTAAAACATATCGTAAATATCATAATCCTGATGGTTTCATAGAAAATATGATAACCAACTAATTGTTTTTCTTAAAACCATAACTATTTACACTAAATAGGAATAATAATCACACTAAATAGATCATTAGTGTAAACTTTGAAATAAAAAAATTCCCTTGGAATATCTTTATTATTTATAGAAAATATATGTAGGTTCATAAAGATATAAATTATATATAACCATTATAAGAACCGTTCTGATTAGAATATCTATATGGCCATCTTCCAAAACAAATATTTGGATAACATAATAATTACAAATTGAATTAGAGAGGTACAATGTCGATCAACTATCATACAAAATTTAAATGGATCACTCATAAATTATATATTGTTCTCTAGTATTATATCAAGAAGGAATTTTTTTATTCCTTTTCCTTTTCATCACAAATCCCATGAAAAACTATTTTAATCACACATTCAAAACACATTCGTATATCGCATTATTATTTCATTGAAAAAAAATATTAAAAAAAAAACTAATTTAGGAAATGTTAAAGCGGGATTTTCTTTGAAGAAAATATAAATTCTCTTAAAGTTATACTAATATCAAATTAATTTTATGATGATGGAAAAAACAATTAATGACTAATAAGTTAAAATAATAATTTTGTTTCAATTTTTATTTTGTAAGTATACATAAAACTATTAATTATTGAAATAAATTGAAATAATGTAAAACATTAACATATAATTTATTGTATAATTAATTTATTTCTATATATAAAACCAGTATATAATTATATATATAAGTACATAGATGAAAATTAGTTAGAAAATAAATCTTGAGATAATTTAAAATGAGGTTTTCTGTTAAAGTGTACCTTACCTCATGTGAGAGTCATTATATATGTTCTTTATAATCCTCAGTAATAAAATTTAGTTATTTTTTTAATTCACAACATATTTAATAATTTTTTATAATTTTATTTTATATATTACCTATATCGATAATATTACATATCAATTAAGTCATTATTATATGTTTCATCAATATTTATTTTATATGTTCCAAATGACATTGATTAGTTGAATATGGCCCGAGGGGTCCTTATTCCATTAACATATTAATAATACTAATTAAATAATAATAATATTTATATTCTAATTATAATTTATAGCTTACAATCCAATGTGGTTATAAAAAATAAACTTTGTTTCAATATTGGATATAATATGTTATACAGACAGTTCAGTAATGATTTCATTTTACAATGATGAAGATGAAAAGAAGATAAGTGTTATTTATTCATTATCTAAGCTTAATTATATCATAAATATCATATTATTTCTTCAAATAAATTTATATATGTTTTCTATAAGATGTTCAGATAAAAAAGTAACCACACCCCTTCATGGGGGTGGTAATATACATATACATGTGAATGATGTTACCATTTTATAATGAATGGAATGGTGGGGAATTATAAGATATATTATATTTCATGAATATTAATTATGTAATTAATATAATTTATATAAAATAAATCCATCATTATAAAAATTTATGAGAGGCAATGATGGAAAACAAATTACATTGATTCACAAAATGATATTGTTCTATAATAGTGAATGACATAATTGTTTCCCATTTTATGATATATGAAGAGGGATATAAGTAATTACATTAACATAGAATCTAATATGTACTTTTATGAAACATTTCTTATTATATAATCATATTTTTGAGAATAACTAAAGGATATATAATAAGATATATAATGAGGATGCTTTTCTAAAATATATACATATTCATTAGAAAACCTCTATTTATTTATCCTATAAAACATTTATTGTTGGTATTATACAAAAAATTAGACCTCATGAAAATAGGGATGAAATTTAAAAATGGTTTTTTGTGTATATTGTTTGAAAAAAAATTATTTTGAAGTGTGGAGAACAGAGGAGTGGTGGGAACTTTTATAAGGAAATGGAGGGTTCCTCTTAGTATTGCATAATTAATTAAATTAATATAAATTCATTTTAAGTCAAAAGTTTTAAAAAAATGATATAATGAAGATATAATATGAATATGGGTCTAAATAATCTCATCCAATAAAATTTTCAGTTTTTACGCAATTTTATTACTCATGTCTCGTTGTTTTAACCCCCGGTTAACCCTTATAACGATTACCATAGTATCAATATTCTAAAACTAAAAGAGAAAAATAGGATAACATTAAATAATAAGTGGCAATGAATTGACCATGATTTGTAGTATAAACCCCATTGTATTCAATTTCTAAAAGATCTTATTTTTTTTGGAATTTTCAATCATTTAATAAAAAATTATTTACTGTTAAATATCATTAATGTCAGTTTTGAAACTATTCATTCATTTTGAATTTGAAAATAAAATGAATGCATAATAAAATGGAATCTAGTAAATTCATTAATATAAGATATTTTGTTTTTATCTATAAATAATGAAAAATGTATACTGAGTATAGAAATGTAACAGAAATATGTTTAGAAAAATATTTTCATGATTTTTCTAGTTCTTACACAAGCATTATGTCAGTGTTCTGGAAGAATATAAATAAATTATATTATCGATAATAATTGAAAATAAATTAACAGATATAAAATAATATTAATATCGAATAAATATTTATAACTAAATATAATTTGTTTTTATCCATGTCACTAAATAATATAGTCATTAAAAACAAGAGTGTGTCATTTTGAAATTAATATTTTCAAAACAGAATATAAAAGGTAATATAAAAAGAACATGGGTAGAAATTACAACATTGTTGAATATTGGATATACAATGCTGGAAAAATTTATCCAATTAAATAAATAAAAGAATTACGGGTGTTTTGGGCCTTATCAAATTATTTTAAACCTTAATTATCTAATTTACCCTCATTGTGGTTAAATTTTTTAATTTGGTTACTTTTCTAAATTACCAAAAATTAGAGGGACCTACTTACCAAAGATTTACCATATTATAAAAATTTAATTAAATTTTCATGATTTTATTTTTATAATTAGATTATATTAATTTAATAATAAAACCCATAATGCAATGAAAAATGTTTCTTGAAAATTTTAATCCAAAAAAGAACTTATACCAAAAGAAGGTATAATGTTAACTAAAATTTAATTAATTAGATTATATAATTATGAAAAATACATTTGTTACTTTTGTATCAAACTCAATTTTCTACCAAAATTGTAAATTAATTTATTTAAACAAAATAAAGTACAATTTTACAAAAATCAGTATTAATCACGTTACAAAAAAAATAATATTTTTATGAAAAGACACAAATATTACCCTATAATAATTTTTATATGTTGATTTCTACAGTTAAGTACATTTTTTAAAAACAAAATTTTATAATTTATAAATTTATCTTCCACATAACACCATATAAAAAAGTTTAAAAATAATAAAGTGATTTCATTTTTTTATTCTAAAAATTAATTAATGACCTAATAATGATTATGACAATATGAAAAGTAATTATTTTATACTTATTTGAAACACAATTAAATATTTACTCTACCTAGGATGTTATAGTTATTTATTATGAAATGTAATGAATTTTTATAAAAAATTATGCATTATGTTTTTCTGATTGCTATATCTTATCTACAATTATATTTAACATAATAATTTTTAGAAACACCTTTAAAACTACAATAGGTTTATTCAACTATAAGAATTATTATGAATTCAGGACTATAATAATTTGGTTTCTTTAAGAAAAAATTAATTAGTTAATATTAAATAAATATTATATTTAAATAATTTCTAAAATGGAGGATTTATATTAGAAGACAATAAAAAAAATATAAAAAATTAATACTCATGGTAATTTTTAGTCACACATATATGAGTTTATTATGTATCATATCTTCATTGGTGAACTTTTTTTTTTGAAAATTTACTAATTGTAGAAATTTTATTCAAATATAATGACCTGAACACCAATACAATGATAATTTATGATATTATAGAATTCACAGGAAAAGATTATTGAAAGGTATTATTATAAAATAATGTTTTATAACTACATACCAATTATATATAAACAAGTGACATAATAAATACATAATAATAATATGAAGAATAAATAAATTAAATGGGGTAATAATAATTAAATATATAATAAAAAACATTTTATGGATGTAATTAAAAAATAACATTTTATCATTTATGAGTTCAGAGAATATACGAAGTGAATCAGGACTCATGGTTTTATAATTTCTATCTGAATTTTAATGTTTGGAAATATAGTTCCTCCTCTCTATTAATTTTATATTTTTATTGAAATGAAATTAACTTATGAAATATTAATTTCAATTATATGTGTTTTAAGTAACATTTAATTTGATCTCTAATTCATTTTTTGTACATTTTACTAAAATTATATAATGATGTGATTACAAATATATGTCAAGTTCAAATAGTGTTTCTCTATATCCTATCTTATATTTTATGTCTTTGACCAAATATATAGAAGTTTTTATTTTATATACTACATTTTTTATTTATATAATAGTAAAATTCATTTCCCATCTATTATATTATCAAGTCAAAAGTTAACATGTCATAAGGAGATTGATGATGTTAAATGTTATTTACTAATGAAAAAAATTAAGACATCCAAATAGTGAAAATATTAATGATATATTTTAACCACATTAGAGTAGCTGATATTGAAATTTATTAGAGTTATTGGAATTAAATTTCACATTTGAATACTTTTCTAGTAGATGTCAATTTATCTATATGATGTATGATAAGATGTTATTTAAAAAAAAATTAGGTTTTAAATGATTACATTGATGTTCTTTCCCTATGGATTAAAATGGTATGATACATAATCATCATCCAAATTGAATGTAGAGGTAACTTTGTCAGTCCATCAAAAGTACATGTTTTTGGTATAGACATATATAGAGGAATTTAAGTGGTTATGGGACCCTAAAAATATACGAGTACTGACAATATGCCACTATATAGATACATGGGACCATTTCACACCTATGGAATTAGGAATAGTGATATAATTAGTTTGTTTTCCATAGTGACTCTAATACTAAATAATTTGATAAGTCAATGTGGAAAATAAATTTTCTTTTAGATATAATAGATATTTTCTTTACCAAATAAATCCAAATGATATTTCTTGATTAGTTTAATTTCACCTTAATGTTTTATTCTAAGAGTTTTCTTAGTGTGCAAGGAGAATTTAATTGTAGTAATGATATTCAATGGATCATAAAATTATTTGTTTTTCATTAAAATTTGATGGGTTTCTTAAAAAAAAAATTCATAAATTTATTTACGCAATTATTGTTTGGAGGGTTTAAACTATAAAAACTATGTTGTGAATTCCAATAGGTTGTATTAGATCATGTCATATAATATATCTTACTGGAATGAATGATCATAGATTTAGGTTATATTCTGAACTTGAAATTATATGATTTAATAAGAGTCATTATTTTAGAATGTATTACATAATAATAATATAGGTTATTGATAAATAAATTTTACGAAGCGGGGTTTGAAATTTAAAGGACACATATTGAAGAATATATGATTAATAAAATATCATGAGGGTCCATTAATGGATTCATACTCAAGGAATTGAAAAATTATAATGGGAAAGTATGTTTTTAATGCTTCATTGACTTAATGAGATGTATCAAGAAATAATTTTTACATTTACATTTGAGAGATTAATACCATTGTGGAGTTGATGGAAACTCTAAAAGGAATATTTTAGATGTCAATTTTGAATAGGAAAGTGTTCATGTATAAATAGATTATTGAGATATGATTTATAGACGAAATACAAGAATCTAATCATGTGAATTACTATAGTATGATTCAATGTTAGATCCATTCAGGTAATGTAATGTTTGTGGAATATGCGTAGGAATTATCATTGTTTTAGGAAATACTAGAGTCATGGGAAGTGATGGAATATTCTATATTTAACCATTATGGTGAAAAACCTGCGCCTTTAAGGATGTCATAAATTTTACTCTGATTGAAAATAATTTTTTGAGATAAGAATTGTCACCTACTTGATCCTTAATCAATAACAAACGTTGAATATTTTTAGAATATTAATATTGTTGGAGGAAATTTGATTATATGTCTTTGGGATAATCCATTTTAAATACAACAAGGATTGTAAACATATGATGGTAATATGTCAATAATGGTAAACTACATGATAATTATATGGATCACATGGTGAATTAGGAATATTTAACTTCTAGATGTTCTATTTTTATAGATTTTATAGTCAATGTTAGTATAATTCTATTATGAAGTATAAAAACTCCAATGGAATCATTGATAATTGATTCCAGTACTTCATTCCACAATATTATGGAGACGAGATGTAATGTTTTTTTATAAATAAGTTTTAAAAAATCTCACATATTTATTGATGAACCTATATATATCATATGGAATTGAAATTATGTTCTCTATATGTAAAATCAAAAACAATTTGATCTTATAAATAGTTTGAAAGATACCAATTATATTGGAAAACCAAATCTCTCTTGGTTACAGTGATACATACCTATTACTAATGTTCTACATTAATAGAGTAATAATGATTAATATTGGTTCAATGGTCATGTGTAGTGGGGAAATATTCTAGATGTTTCATCTAATGGGATAATTAGATGGGGTAATAATTTTTGGAATAAAAAAGTACTAATATTTGGAGTTAAATCCACATTTCATTGATGACATTAGTGATATGATCATGAATGTTCTACATGTTAATAGATTACTGAATCCAAATCAGTTGGTGTATATAATTTTTGAGAGTATTACACATAGAATTTATATATTAGTGTTGTTCCACTTGAATGGAAGGAATCATATGCTTCAGATTATAGATAATATTAATATAGATATTTTTGGGATTTCAAAAGTATATTATATTGGTGGGTGAATGTACATTATAACATTAAGTGAAGAATCAACTTAAAAATTATGATATTATTTCCTAAATAAGAAATTCATGTTTTTTTGGACTGTTTTTTCAATTGAGTTCCATGAAAAAATTGGAAATATGATGAAATTAATCATGCCTAATAATGATTGATAAAATATTAGAAGGTGTTTCTGTAATTATTTATTTAGGAAATTAAATAATTTTTAAAAAATCACACATAAAAACACAAGTATAATGGTGTTGTTGAGTTGATGAATCAAACAATAACTAAAAATTCATTGAACATTATAATAAATTTTGGATTTTCTAAGGATATTTAGTTTGAAGCATTCAATTTTATAATGTATATTTTTTATAAGAGTATTTATGCACCAATATGGTAGACGATTCCAAAACTGTTTGGGATTGGTACGTCTATGGATGTTTTCCACATCAATATTTTTATATTAATTCTCGGTATATGTCAATCAAATAGATTGGAAAAAAATATCAATGATATGTTTATTTTTTCATTATTGGATATGGAAGTGAAACAATCGGTTTTAGTCTTTGTTATATTGATAATCTAATGATTATTAGATGTAATAATGTTTTCCATAAAGAGTATGTTTTTTGGAGAGGCTAAAACATGGTGTGAAAGAATTGATAAGAATCAAAATTCATTTATTACATAGATTTTTTAAGGATTAGATATTTACGAAATTTCATTATAACTATTACATAACGTAACCATATAATAATTTTTTGTAACATTATCTTAGTATCCATTTTATCATAATAAAATAAAAATAAAAGGATCACGATTTATTTTCAGAAAAAATAAGTATGATTGTCAAAATGAATTAATCCTTGTTTATCCCATCCTTAAAAATTATGGAAAAATTTATAAAATTGTGATAACAATAAAAATATTAGTACAAATCATAAAAATAATTATAGAAAGTAGTTAGATTATTTTAAAACCATAAAATATGAAAAATATTATTCTTATTACAAAATAAATATTGGGTTTATATTAAAAACGAGTTACGGTCCAATGATTTTCATAAGACAATTTATATGGAAAAAATAAAAAAATATCATAATCAAAAGGGTTTCTTAAAAAATTTGAGAAGCATCTAAATTTTTTTTGATACTATAACTATTTACACAAAATGGTTATAATTATTCCATTCAAAAAATCAATTCTGTATGATGCTGATTTTTCACTCAGGTTTGGATCCATTAAATTTTGGTCTATATCATTATATTTCACATAATATAGATTCCCAATGAGTTATAAAAGTTTATAGGGGTGTCATGGGTAATTTCAGAGATCACAAACCCAATTTTTGGGAAAACTGGATAGGTCACATAGTTAGAGCACAATATGCACACAATATGGATAAGCGTGTAAATTGTTATTTCTAGATATAACAACATTGAATGGTTTAAAAATGGACATGCTTCCTAACCATTAAATGTTCCCCTTATATATATAAATCCTTTAATGTTTTGTGCATGGTTTCTCAAATCATGCCGACAAATCATGCACATTCCATTTTTAGGGGTTAATTGACAATTTCCCCTTAATGATCTAATTAGAACCAATCATACTCATTAATCTATATTTTGGTGGGGTTATCCTATTTTTTCTCATTTTTGCACTCATTAATTATATAATGTATGAATTAAGAGAACTTGTTCATTCAGTATCTTTTCGAGCTTCTGTCATCCTATTTGATGTGAAACAGTAAGTACATGAGTCCTCTTGAGCCATTCCCCTTCCTTTTATCTCTCGACTGAGTTATCAGTGTATGTGAAATATTATCCTTTTTATAGATATACTCTGGTACGATCTGAATCAAGGGCCAATTCCAGAGGAGGTGTATCATATAAGCGTATGGTGGGTGTTCTATAACTCATCCCACAAGTTTATTGATTTTTTATTTGTAATTTTTGACCCACTGATTTCATCAGATTCCATTAATAGAAATTTTATTTAATACATATACTCATTAGAAACATGTGGTTGTCCACTTTCTAAATATATGATTAATTATTTATGGTTATGACCACAATTATATACATCTCATGTATAGTTTTATTCCAAAATTTGGTTTCTAGAATTTAACATGTTTGAGCCACCATTCGGGTGTTCCTTGGATTCACCATCTAAAGGTTAAGAGTTCCTATATTAAATGTATTGTTTATAATGAGGATTTGTTATTCGAAAGTACCATGTATGCTCACCAGTTAACCAGCCTAATGTATGTTCATTAATTTAAAAAAAATATGAATTGTGAATTGGTGATTATATTATATATATGACATGGACTTAAATGGATATGAATAGTATGATTCTTAATCATACAACCCCTTACCGCATTCATAGACGGTATCAGGATGAACATTGAATATGGAATATGATTTAAATTGATTAAATGGATGGTTTATGCTTCATTAACTAGTTAAATGAATAGAAATGATGGATTGAACCATATGGATTGATTAAAAGGTTGCATGATACTTGAACATATCACACTAATGATAGAAAATACAAGAACCAAATGAAAATATTTTATGACATAAAAACCCCATTTCGATTTGATGATTCACATTACATAGGTTGAGAACCATCTAGAACCTGATCCATGTTGATTATGTGTTTTCCCCATATGATACCATATGATCCCATTAATATCTTTAATAGAATCCTTGGATACAATCCTTGGATCCATCATTGAAATATAGGTTCCATGGTTATATCCAACATGGACCAATCTCTGCTTACCCCCAATTTTCCTTGGATGATCACCTTAGATTCAGTAGGCACCTTATTGGTTAATTCCTTCGAACATGACCCATGGATTATAATCATACCCTTAGCTAGATTTAGATAATCTACAATTACCATATCTTGTGTTCTACGTTGTTATTGTTAATACCTTTGAACTTCTTTATTAAGTATAATCAATCATGGTTTCCTTGTTAAATCAGGGTAACATCAATATTTATACTATTATGAGGTGATGTCGGTATTGGATATGTTTCATGTACCTTCTCAATATAAATTTCTTATTAAATATTTAAATGAATTATTTACATGTTCAGACACCATCCAAAGGATGAAGATGGTACATGGGTATTTCGTTACATTGAACAACTTTCATTTATATATGCATTCTTCCACACTATTGCATTTCCATTACATGGGCCAGATGTTATATACATCATTGGTGGTGTCCCACATGGATTAATCTCACTACCTCTCCAGGTGTTGTTTGGTACCAAGAATAGATTACATGATTAGAGGTGTTGGAAAAGGGAAGCATAAAGCTTCAAAAAATTTGTTTTTCTATTTAGTATATAGCTTGATAATAAATGACCGAGTTTTTTCTTGGGATTCATGGTATAGACATTTTTTTACTTATTAATTATGTGGAAAATGTTATTCCCACTATATATTATCAATGTTTTTCATGTTTTATAGTGAAATGACATTTCATCAATTGTTGAATATTATTCTGGTTATTTCAGTTATTTTTATTTGTCTCTCTATTTTTTGAATTGACTTCTATTGACTTCTATTTCTTCTATTTATTACCTATGTTAACATGCATCCTCTATGCTAATCTTTGGTAATGAGAGAATAGTATCCTCATGGACACACCCTAGTCCCACGGTAACATTCAGGAAGATGCGGTTGAGGCCATGTGGGCCACTAGGATCAGGGCACATATTCAGTGAAAACGTGGTCTTGGACATCACAAAGTGGTATTAGAGGGTTTTTTTCTTGCATTAGTATTTGGAGAGTGTAGATTAGAGATTAGTTATTTTTGGTACTTATTTATAAGTAGTGGTTGGCGTCGTGAACCCGTGTTCATGGTAAAATCCTAGTTACCCTAAATTTAAATGTTGTTTCAGTTATTCTTTTTACAGTTAATATAATATCATTGTTGGGTGTTTTACATGCTATTTGGTTTTATTGAATATTAATTTTTTTGATGATTTTTTTCACCCTTTTCCCGATGATATTAGGGTAAGGATAATTATTACATGCTTCATTATATGCACCTAGTATTTTCATGTCATGCAAATTGTCATTCCCTATTAGTACATTTCATTGTTTCTTATTGCATGATTGGTATGTGATTTCTTAGTGATGATGTCATAGTTATCATGTTCTTTTACTACACTTGGTTATGGTTGAGTGATTTCTTGTCCCAATTCATGTGGTGTATGGGACCTCTTGGGCTGGGATGAGTAATTTACCATGTCGAGGCATTATGATATAAATAAATGGGTATTGTTTCCAATGATATGGTGTTTTGGAACGGATTCAACGGATTTGACTATGCATTATAAACTGAATCTTTAAATATAAAATGAATTTGTTTCATATATGAATACCTCCTTTTCAATTTTATTAAATGTAAAATACTGAACTTGGAATGTAAATATAAAATTAAATGACAGTTATACATAAGAACATACCATTATCTAGCTGTCTAAGAGGATAATTGGGGTAGTATTCATTGGGTAGTGAGTTTTTATACGTTCATCTTTTGTTAGTGATGTATAATTCCTTTTACGACTGTCCGAAGGAGTGTTCTTTCCATTGGTAGACTGATGTCTCCATGAAATCCTCATATCATACACTAGGAGGGTGGATATGACTTTGCTCGAGACATGGTGAGAAATTAGCTACCTGTTTTGCCTCCAGGATTAACACTTGATGAACTTCCTTCTATACCTGAATTGAGAACTGATATCCATGTTCCTTCTAGTGTCTTAAATCCAATGAATTTCACGCATGGTCCTCAATGGCTGTCACTTACGACAAACGTTCTGGCTCATGAATTCCAGCAGTAACATCCTCCTACCATTTCATGGGATAGTGATCCATAGGTTACTAAGTATTTAGAGGAATCCATCCTAACTATATTTGATCATCTAGAGATGGCAACATAGTGGAGGGACTATATTTTCACATATATTCATTGTGATTATAACATGAACGTTTGAGATGTGATTACCCAGGATGGTCATCATTAGTGGATGTTACGAATTTATTTCTAGACTGCCTTCTATGATGATGTCATTCCTCATATACTGAGAGCTGATAGAGCCATATAGTTCTTTCAATTTGTTTAGGGTTATTTTTTAGTTATGAAATATTAATCTCATTTCATAGAGTTACAACTCATTTCACTGCTTCTATTGGGTGATGAGCATTTGGGTACTTGACGCTTTGAGGATGGGCTACAGAACTCTATCCATATGTAGGTGTATGTATATAACCTTCCAAATTTTTCTTAGTAGTCAATATGGCTCTTACAGCTGAGGGTATCCTGAGGGACGACAAAAATACCTTTCATAGAGTACCTGTACCAATCTAGGCCATTAGTTCTTCCAGTGGATGGAAGCGTTCAAATAAATTTTCTCATTAGGGATGTGACAACTAGAGTAAATGTATTTTTATATCTAGAGAGTGTAGTCAGTAAGGTAGAAGAGGGATCAAGTGTCCTCAATGTAATAGAAACTAAATGGGTTTCATGTTTGCAGCTGTATAGGATATCTCTAGTGGTTCTACGTGACCATTCCACAAGCTTCTTGGGGAGGATTTATGGTTGGTGCTAATAGATGGGATTAGGGGGAGAGACGATTCTATTGATAGAGAACCCTAATAGATCAATTCTATCACATAGGTCGAGATCCTCACTAGACCCTAATGAAGGAGTTTTTGGCTCCCTTGTGATTGGGGATATGGTCAGTCTAGTGAACCCTTCACTCTCATTTTCTTTGGATATGATGTGTTCTCTTCCCACATTAGCACTTCTCTTGTTATCCCAAACTATTTGATTCCCCCAATCCCTATCTCCCAAAAATAGAATCCTTCATTCATGGGATCCCTATCATTTTTCATTTATGCATCCAAGGTTCAGGATGCTTCTAGCTTCCATTCTGAGATGCTTGTGGACAGATTTGCTACGGATCGACCTTTGCCAGAATTTTCTGAGTGTTTCATCAACTCAACATGATTTATTTGTTCCTAGGAAGTTTTTGGGGCCTGGGATCACCATCACTGAATAATTTGTCTATTTTTTATGATTTCTCTAATTCCACATCACCGATGTCACACCTATGTGATAACATGTGCTTCCTTCTCTTTCATTGGATAGTGGATTCTGAACGTTTTTGGGATTGAAAGAACGGGTTTGAGTGAGTTATCCATACACATTCCTTTAATAACACATCTATTCTGATTGGTGTAGGTGTCATAATATTTTGTTTTCTCTATATTTATTGTCATACACCTTGCATGATGTAACTCATCTTTACTCACCTTTTCATCGAGATGGACCTCTCAGAGCGTCTCCTGAAACGACTTCATCTCGAGGTGGAATGTATGTCCATTTTTTAGAATCACATTCATTATAAAGAATCATTTGGATATTGTTCTATTTTATTAAAACAAGGCCATTGGCCTTTATTATTCTATTGATGTGGGCAAAGAGGTCATATGGAATCAACAGCTCAACCTATTCACACACTTGCTTCAACTGTCTCGATGGTTACTATTGGAATGCCTCCCTATGATACTAGGATGAGTCCATGACTTGGTGATCATCACTTCCATATAGTCATCCTTTAGGATATAGCCATGTTCTGTCCTAGAAAACTGGCTTCTGGTCTACCATGTTTGGCCACTCATGCACTTCCTATGTTTTGTGGGATTCTAGTGGTGAGTGTTTGGGTAAGGGAATCTGTTCATTCATTTCAGGGTTTTTGGACCTTCCATTTCCAAATTTGGGCATGGTGGTGTGGCTCAACATGTTGGGAGAATGGACTTTATAAAACTAATGTGTTCTCCAAGGGTCGATGGAACCAATGGGGACAAAAGTACTATTGTTGGTTCACCTAATTATAAAATAGCAGACATTTCTACTTCTCCCCACTCCATGTATGAGGATGGATGGATTGGTTGAATGGGGGTCCAGAATGAATTAGTTGCACCTATGGTTGCACATTTCCTCCATGAGGAAAATAATAATCCAAATATAAAGCCAAAAATTCTTGGGAAACATGCGAGTTATCCCACCTTGGTGATTCCTCAATGGTGTTTGAAATTCTAGAAGTGGAAGATTATCTTGGAAGAAAGCTCACTGGCTCCATATGCGGCCTATATTTTTATGTGTCTGAGGATACATATCTCGATTTGAGAGGGATTAGTATGTTTCTGTATGTATGCATGAGGATGATTTTTGGGTGTATCTTATATTCTTTCCATGGTTATCATTCAACCAAAAAATATATTTATAAATTTTTTAAAAGATTTGTTGTGGGGAGTAGAAAAAGATATGTTTCAGCTCCACAATCAGGAGTAGGATATTTACTCCATTTCAAGAACAGTTTTGGAATATCACCGGCTAGTCTGAATGATGTGGAGGTTGGGGTTGTGGTAGACAGACCCCTGATCACTTGGTGTTCCATCAGAGTTGTTATGATTGTTTTATTCCATTTGTTGCACAAGGATGTGGATCATGTCAGTTTCATTCATTACATCCAATACACATGGATTTTTCAGGGCAACCATCTATAGAACATGGTAATATCCAAATTTTCTATACTATTGTACTTTCATTATTTGATATAGGTGCTTCAAACACTTTTATGTCTATATCCTTCTTGGAGAGTCTCAGACCTGAGATACACTGTTATTATGATTTAATGACCACAGTAATGATGTTAGGGGTACGAAAAAAGGGCATATGGTAGCATAGCGACTCCCCCTTGAGGTATGTAGTAATTGTTTCTTATGGAAACACTTATTTCAAGAGATGATAGGATACAATGTCATTCTCATGATGGATCGGTTGGTCAACTATAATTTTTTTTGTAGACATCTATTTCTATTGGGTATCATTTACATAACTAGAGGGTAAAATTTATCTAAATAATAGTGAGTTATATTTCTATGCTGGTAGATCTAGACCAGAGAATCAGGTCCTGGGTAAAGTGACTGGCCAGATTGCAAATATATTTATCGTGGATTAGGTTTTAGGACATGTTTTTCCCTCTAAGATAGGATCAATTCATAGATGTATTTAACTATTATTTTTATGTCCTACCTCTTAATAAACAATTATATTTTACAATTGATAGTACTATGGGAGAAACTGTAGTGTCCATTCCTCTGTACAGAACGACACCAATAGAGATTTAGGAGCTCAAGAGGTAGTTATAGGATTAAGGGGCCAATGACACTATATGGGATGGTAATTCCTCTTGGAGTTCACATGTTCTTATTTCCCAAAAGTCAAATATATCCTTACATCTGTGCGTAGATTATAGGGGGTTGAACCACATTATATTAATGAATTGGTATACACATCATCAAATTGATGATCTCTTCGATCAACTTTGAGGATAAAAGGTATTCCCTAAGATAGACCTGAGATCAGGTTATCACCAGGTGCGAGTTAGGATAATAAAAATACCTTATTCAAATTTTTGTAGTTCATATGGTCTGCATGAGTACCTTTTTATCAAATTTGATCTTACGAACACACCCACTCATTTCATGAATTTGATGAATTAGGTGTTCCATCCCTTTTTGGATTCTTTTTTCATAGTCCTTTTGGATGACATCTTTGCGTATTTCCTCACATATAAAAGACTTACCAAACATCATGAGAACATTTTGAGTATAATAATTGACCATCAACTTTAGGCCAATAATTCTAGTGCTAGTTTGGGACTGAAAATGTTCACTTCATTGGTCGTATAATAATGGAATCAAGAGTTTCTATTGACCCAGAAAAGGATTGTTCAGTGGTTTCATGGGAGTATCCCAATAATGTGTTTGGCATATGGAGTTTCCAAGGGATGGATAGATATTACAAGAATTTTATACAGGAATTATTTCACCTTGATTCACCACGTACTTTCCTTAATAAGAAGGGTTTAAAGTTTATATAATCAGAAGCATGTGTGAAATCCATTTAGGAGAGGAAGGGGAGGCCTGTCTCAACACTTATTCAAATTAATTCTATTATGCATCCAGAAATGGACATGTAGTTTTAATGGTGCAAGAAGTTAGAGTCCTTGAATATGGATCTCGATAGTTGGGGCCTCATGAGTGATGTTACACAAAAAATTACCTTTAATTAACGGTAGTTGTACATGCCTTATGTTACTGTAGATACTAACTTTTGGGTGATCATATTGTGGTTTACATGGATTAAAAGTGTCTCAAAATATATTTTATTAGGATGAAATGAACCTCAAATAGCAGAGATGGGTTAAATATGTACAATACTTTTATTTTAAGATTTCAAAAATTCCTGGGAAGATAGATGAGGTTGCAGATTCACTAAGTGGGAAAACACAAGATCATGCAGTATGGGATGCCAATGATGAATGGATGCTAATGGACATATTCTCTAAGAAATATCTGGAGATTCATGAAAATATTTAGAAATATTATCTCTAATTCATGGTAGATACATCATCCCACCATGAGAATGTGAAGGGTAGATAATTATCATATTCTATATACTGGGTTCTCTATATGAGTAGATAACACTCATTTAGATTGGTATGTAGATAGAGATGACATCATGAAAATTCATGGACGTGTCTAGGTCCGAACAGATCTAATAGATGTGTTGATGAATGAATCACATGCCTCTTATTGGGAAAATCGTAGAGGCATCGAGAATATATATCGATATATGTGATTCTAGTATTGGTATCCTTGGATGAAATGTCTAATTATAGGCATTATCATAGGTATCTCGCATGTCAGTAGGTGAAGGTGGAAAACCTAAGACCTGTGGGATTGCTACAGCCACTTTCAGTCCCTGAATGGAAATTTTAAGACGTTTTTATGGATTTTGAAATCGGTTTACCTAGTTTACCTCTATGTAGAATAGTTGTATGGGTTCTAATTGACAGACAGACAAAAAAACCCCACTTCATTCTTATTATGTATAATATCTCAGTTGATGATATGGGAAAACATTGTATCCATAATATCATACATCTCCCTAGGGTCTGTCGTACTATCGTTTTAGATCATCAATCATTTTTTACTTCACGGTTCTAGAAATATTTGAAGATGGATATGGGAACACAGGTTCTGTCGAAGAACACATTTTCACCCTCAGACTGATGAATAATAAGAATAGACAATACATGATCTTGAGGATATATTCTCATCATGAATCCTTGATTTCAATGGTTCTTGAGAATTAAATATCCCTCTCACTGAGTTTTCATATAATAATAGATTTTAGATGAAAATATAGAGGGCTCCATTGAATGTCTTATATTGTTGATATTTTCATTCACTCCTATGCTAGCTAGAGACAGGTGAGGCAACCCTACTCTATCTTCATCTCATTCAGAAGACTTAGGAGTAGGTTCATATGATCCAAAACCATTTGACAACCACTCAATATAGGGAAAAAAGTAATATTGTGATCTTATTCAATGAACGCTATAGTTCAGGGTTGGGTATCATTTTTTTCTTTGGGCATCTCACAGGAATGGGCATAAGAGTTTACGAAAGCAGGGAATGATACCTTCTCGTTATGTAAAGCCATTTGAGATTCTAGAGAGATTCGGGGTAGTATCCTATCAGTTTCTATTACCTCGGAGATACCCATCCATTAATGACATCTTATATGTATTAAAACTTCTCCAATATCATTCTGACCTATCTTGTACTATTTATCTCATGGATGTTGAATTATATGATGATGCTAGCTTTCAAGAATATCCAGAACACGTCATTTATCAGAGCACTGGGGTTCTCTGAGGCCGATTTGTCCCTCTAGTACATGTGCAATAGAATAATGGATGTATGCAGGATGAGAATAGTGAAATGGAAGCTAAAATACAAGCTCATCAGATATATTTGTTATCAGATAGTGTGTCACCACTGTTGGATGGTGAACTCTGGGAGGCGTACTTTTACGGCAGGAGACTATAAGAACACAAATTTTTCCAGAGTTATGTATACATAAAATTTCATTCTAAATATTTAATTTAGACATAATATAGATTCCTTAATGAGTTAGAAGATGCATGATTGGTTAGTAGGTCATGTTCATTGCACAAAACCCATCTTTTTCAGAAAACATGACATGTCACATGGTTAGCGCATGGTTGGTGCACGATTTTCCTAACCATGCTTAGTGAAATTTCTAGACACAACCATTTTCAATTGTTTGTGAATGGACATGTGTCCTAACCCTGAAATTCAAACCTTTGAACAAGAGCACCATGCTCGGTTTGTGAACAATTGTTCAGACCAAGCAGACAATCCATGCATAAGACATTCGTCTGGGAAAATTCTCAATTTTTCCTTTAATGATAAAATTAGAACACCTCATCCTCCATAATATTTATTTAAGAGGGAATAAACTATTTTTTTTCTCAAGGTGGAGACCTTTAAAGAAATATGGTAGTAATCAACAGATCGCCATCGTCCTGGATCTGTTTGATCTTATATTCATCACATTGGATGCAAAATGGTATGTAATCGAGTCCTATAGAGCTATTATCCTTCTCTTTCCCTCTCGACAGAGTTATCAGGGTATGCGATTTTTCTCCATTTGATAGATATTATACGATATGAGCCACATCAAGGGCCAATACAGGAGGAGGATGGTTGTATAAGACAACGATGGGTGGTCAATAAATCATCCCTCAAGTTCATTGAATTTTGATTTTTCACGTGGGGCCCTCAAATTTCATTAGGTTCCATTAATAGAAATTATACTCCATTCATATACAAATTAAAACCATATAAATATCCTCTTTAAAAATATTTTATTAATTTTTGGTTTTTATTCCCATTATTCCATCCATACCATGTAGGATGCAATGCAATAATTATGTTTCTAGTATTTGACATGTTTGAGTCACCATTCATGTGTTCTTTATCATGACCTTACAAAGGGTGATAATTCATATATGAAATGTCTCATTTATAATTAATATTTCATAATGTAATTTACAATGTATTTTCACTAGATAATATTTTTATGCTGTGTGCTTAAATTTAACAAAAATTTGATAAATGTTAATTGGAGAGTATACTAAGTATATGACTTAGCTATAAACATAATAGAATAGTATTTTGCATATCTATAGTACTATTAAAATGTTAATTGAATGTATTAGAATGATCCTTGAACATAGAATATTCCTTAAATTGATTAAATGGATGGTTTAATTCTATTTGACCTTGCCACTCTAATAAAATTCAAGGCATAAACCAAATGACTTTTTTGAATGTTTGCATACTACATGACATTATCACACTAATAAAAGTAAATGGTTGGACCAAAATAAAAATATTTTATGTCCTCAAATTTAATTACAAATGGAATCAGTCATGCTCACATTGGGTTTTGATCAACAAATTCGATGAGCACTCAGAGACCCCATTCTGAGTCAAAGATACAACTTACTTTGGTTGAGAACCATATAGATCCTGATCTTTTTCTATTATTTTCATTCCATGTATTAAACCATAGGATCCCATCAATATCATTACACTATGACTCAAATAGACTCCTTGGATCCATCATTAATAAGTATGTTCTGTGGTTGCATCCCATATGGCTCTGTCTCTACATAGCCATGTTTTGCGTTGGACGATCACCATGGATTCAGTAGGATATTTATTGTGGAATTCCTTGTAACATTCTCCTTGTATTTCACTCTTACCCTTAACTAGATAGAGATACCCATAAATTAGTGTCCCATGATATCTTTATTTCCTTGGTTAATACCTTGGATCATCATCATTAAATATCATCAATCATGGTTTCCTTGCTACATCTCGGAATGTTCATTATTTATACTATCATGAGGTGATGTCAGGTTTGGCTATGCCTCATATAAACCATGAATATAAATTTATAAATAAATTATTAAATTAATGGGTCACATGATAAGACACAATCCAATGAAGGAAGGGGTACATGGGTATTTATTTACATTGTCCTGGTTTACATTATGCATTTAAGCATTCACACTATTACATTTCCCTTAAACAGGCCTAACATTATAGACACCATTTTATTTGGACCACTGAGATTTATGTCACACCCTCTCTAGGATTCATTTGGTACATAGATTATATTTCACGGATGTAGGATTTGACAAATTTGAGCATACGACTTCAATCACTAGAATTATTAATGTTTAGTATGGATCTTGATAGAAGATGAATAAGTCAAAGATCCGGATGCTTGGAATAGTCATTGTTTTTCTGATGACTTATAAGGAACATGTAATGCCTATAGTCTTGTATCCATGCTTTCCATTTTTCTAGTGACAAGACATATCATATGTTTTTTTTAATGTTATTCATATTTTTTTAGATATTTTTAAATGTACCTATATTTTATCTTGTACCTTATGTATACTTATATTGCTTCTATTATTTACCTTGGTTTACTTCTATACATTGTGGTAAACATTGGTAATGATTTCATAGTTTCCCCATAGACACTCCCTAGTCCCTTATTGATATTCGGTAGCAGTCTTCTATTCAGAGAGATGTGCTTGAGGCCATGGGGCTCACCATGTTTGGGGCACCCATTTAGTGGCATCGGGGTCTAAGATGTCACAATTAGATTAAATTTTGAAATAAAATAATTTCCATGAGAATACCATAGTATAAATAGAAAATAAATGATTGATAATTCAGAAAAAATATTTATAGAAACCTTATAAGAGCCTTTACAATTTGAATAACAATATATGGTCGACTTTTGTGAAAATTCTATATAGAATATATTCATTACCTAATTAATTTGATATATATAGATAAGGTCACTATAATATAAGATTTATTATTCTCCTGAGTGTATTAGATATAATGATAATGAACAATATCATGAACAAAACATTATATTCTTGTACATTTTCATCATAAATCACTTGTAATACTTTTTAAAACCCGTATACAAAACACTTTTAGATATCATAATATCATTTCCTTAAAAGTGTTTTCAAAACCAAAATAATTATAAAAAACTAGAAATTTTTTTTCTATGAATAAATAAAAAAATATTATAATGGAATCCAAAAATAAAATTACATTAACAATAAAAGAAAAAATAATTGATGACATATACATCAAAATAAAATTCTCTTTCTCTTTTTATACAAATAATTGCACAAAAAGATTCCCTTTTGAGTAAAATTCAATAAAATTAAAAGGTGAAATAAAATGTACACTATAATTAATTTTTTACATATAAAAAATTTCGTAAAAATAATTATATGAATATGTTAATGGCAGAAAATGATATAGATAATAAATGTTCAAAAAAATTTCAATTATGTTTTAGGTTAATGATTCCCGTAACTCATGTCTGACAGATCACATTCATTATTTATAATCATAAATAATAATACATTGTTAATTATTTTCTTTCTTATGAAATTTATTCATCTTATTCATTTTATAATTTTATTCATTACCATTATATATATTATTACTTCTTAATTAATTTCTGGTTAGATGTTTTGTCAATATTCAATTCATATGAACACAATGAATTCATTTGGTTGAATTTGGTCAAAAATGTCATTATGAGATCATATTTAATAGTAATAATGAAATAATTATAATATTTATAATGTAACTATATTTTTAAAACCAACTGTGTAATATGTACTGAAACATGAACAATGTTAGAATATTGGACACAATAGGTCATATGTAAACATATGTAAACATTCCATCCTCTCATGATCATGATAATATAAAGGTATGTGTTATTATATCATTCAATAATGGTATTATTATCTTAATATATCATATTATTTATTTAAATGAACTAATATATTTTATCCTAATGGCATGGTTACCAAAAATGAATCACATTCTTTCACTGATGAGGTATCCCACACCTACGTGCGAAAAATGTAATCATTTATAAATTAACTAAATGATGTGGATGTAGATGATATATTATAATTAAAGAGTAAAAAATATTTAATTAATACCATATATATAAATAAAATCCATCAATAAGACATTTAATGAGTGTAATTGATTGAAAATGAAATACATTTATTCATGAAATGAAAGACTTCCATACTCAAAAATGACAGATTAATTTCCCATTAGATGGTAGGTGAAGAATTATATAGTTTATTTTATTAATATAAATACATAGGTATGTTTAATATTCATTTTTTATTATTTAATCATTATTTATAATATTTATAGGAAGATAAAGATGAAATATATTGAAAACACTCATCTAAAATATATACCTCTTTGCTAGACAACCACTATTTATAACATCTCACGAACTTTGTGTTTTTTATTAAGAAAAAATTATTAACTCTAGAATATTTTTAGGGAATTTTATAATGGTATTCTATTGGTATTCTCTAAAATAATTTTTTTTATATCTATCAAATATATGAAAGAAGATTCCTTTTTTTAAGGAAGGATATGGCCACTCTTGGAATTATATAATGTATTAAATTAATTTTAATTCATTTAATTTTGAAATTTTCTATAAAATTATTTAATTAATATTCAATAAGAGGGTCAATCTAAATAATCTAATCGAATAAAATTTTGGAATTTTAGGCTATGCTCTAACCCATACATATATTTTTTCCTTAGATTAACCATTATAACTATAAAGACAATCTTAATGTTCTAACATTCAAGGTGTTAAGAGTGTTTTTATAAATGTATAAATGACCCATAAATTTAACATGATTTTTATTATACACCATATAACATTAATTTCTGAAATAATTGATTTTTTGAATGATAACTCGTTTAATAAATAATTTATATTAAATATTTTACTTAATATAAATTTTGAAACTAATCATTCAATTTGAATTTTAAAATAAAATTATATCAATTGAATATTTATAGTACATTAAAAAATCAATAATATTATATAATATTATATATATATATATCTATTAAATACATGTTACACATAAACTAACTAGAAATATTTAATTTTTTTAAAAAAGCATATCATTTATTTTTATTGTTCTTATAAAACCATTGTTTAAGTGTTCTGTTAGAATTTCCGGTAATTATATTATCACAAATAAATCATAATAAAATAAATATTTAAAAAATAATTTATATTTGATATTATTATTTATAACTAATCATAATTTTTTCCCAAACACAAAATATTATGGATCATAAAAGCAAGAGAGTGAATTTTTTAATTTATATTAGCTTAAATAATAAAAATTATATAATAAAAATAATTTGTATATAAATTACAACATTGTTATTATGAAATACTCATTGATAAAAAAATTTATCCAATAAAATAAATACATATGTTTTGGGGAATTTTGGGACTTATCACTTTATTTTTAACTTAAATTATCTGATTTAACGTTACCAAGGTGGAAATATATTACCATGGTTTCTATTCACAACGAACAAAAATAAAAAAGACAATTTTACAAAATTTTGTCCACATTAGAAATATCTAATCCATTTTTTAATGATTTAATTTTAAAATTATGAAATTAAATTAATAATAAAATCCACAATATAATGAAAAAACATATTAGAAAAATAAAATTTAAATAAAATAAATGCACCTATACCAAAATTAGGTAAAAACATGATTTAGATGTAACTATTGGGATTATATAATACTAAATAGTACTTTTATTATATTTAAATCAAAATCATTTCAGAATGGGAGTTTTATATTACCTTATTTAAGGAATATTAATTATTGTTTTACAAAAATTTATATTCTTATATATAAAATGATAAACTAATATTTTTAAAAAAATTAAAAAAATTTACCATATATTAAATTTGATATCCTAATTTAAAAAATTAATTTCCAATTTTAATATTAAAATTTTTAATTATTGAAATCGAACATCCGAATTAAACATTTTAGGAAATTTTTTTTAATAATAATATTGAAATCTATTTTTGGTTTTGATGGAAATTAATTAAAAATGTTATAATTGTTATAACTATATAAAATTTATTTCTTAAATAATAATATAGAACAAAAATAATTTTTGAATTTATCGATGAAGATATAGTTATTTATTATGATGTATAAATAATAATCCTATTAAATGATTTTTATGATTGTGTGTTTTGATTGGGTCATTCTTATTACATATTTATTTCACAATATAAATTTGAAAACCCTTTAAAACATTTTTTTGGTTCATTCTCTTATGTGAATGATTATGTTTTCCTGAATATAAAATTTTTATTTTTTAAAAACTAAATTAATGAATAATAATAACATAAAAATTAAATTATAACAATGTATTAAATAATGGTTTAATATTATAACCATATAATAAAAATATGAAAACTAAAAAGTTATGGTAATTTTTAATAACATATAAATAATTCTATTATGACATTTTTATTCATTTTTTGTCTATTTAGACAATTTAATAATTGTGTAACATTAATTATAACATAATGTCGTAAACACAAATATTAATAGTCTTATAAAACAAATTGAATCATTGGAAAATGATTATTTATAATTACTATTAAAAAATAATTTTTTTTAGAACCATTGACCAATTATAACAAAATAGTCGAAATTGGAAATATGAAATTAAAATGCCAAGAATAAATGGATTAAATAGAATAATAATGATGACATATACATGATTTTTTATGATAGTAATTAATAGTTTATATTTTATTATTTATGATGTTACATAATATATGTAGTGTGTAGAGACCCAATATTTTAATATTCTAGTCATAATTTCCTTCTTTGTAAATATAGTTCTTATACTATATAAATATTCTATATGTTTTTCTAGGATGTTAGTTTAAAAATATTTTATTTTTTATTCCATAAATGTCATAAAATTATTTATGCAATTTTTGATTAATTTCTATAATTTTTTTTAATATTCGTAATGATTTAATTACAAACATATGTCTTATTCAAATAGTGCTTATCTTTTTCATCTCTATTAATTTATTTCATTTATCAATTATATGTAATTTTTTTATATATTTAATTTTTAGATGTTCATTTATGTATTTCGATTGATTTTATACCTAATGTTAGTATTAGTTTATTAGAGAGTATCAACATTCAATGAAAATCAATGATAATTGATTCTGGGGATTTACTCCAAACCATAATAGAGAATTGATTTATTGTAACCAATGTATAAATATGTTTAAAAAAGTTTAACATAGTTATTGATGAAGAAAAAAAGATCATAAGTAGCATAAATTTTAATTTCTAGATGTAAAATTAAATCATTTGTATATAATAATGATTTTTAAACATACCAATTATATAAAAGAACCAATACTATGTTGGATACCTAGATAAAAAAACATTTAGAATCAGGTTAAAAAACATAACATGAATGATTAATCATGGTTATAGAGTACTGGATTACTGACTCCCAATTAGATAATGTTTTATTTTTCATTTCCTAACACTAGGAATATATATATTGGTTTTACTCTACAAGAATGAATGACCACCTATACCTCAAATTCTAGAGATTTTCCGGAAAATTATATTTCAGGATTTCACCAGTTTATTATAATGGTTGGTTAGTGTACATTATATCATTCCTCTATGATTTGAAATTGAAATTATGATTTTATTTCCTCAAAAATAAATTCGAGGTGTTTGGACTATTTTTTCAATAAAGGTCCGGGATAGAAAATGTTATTGGAAATATGCTACAATTAATTATGAATAATAATGATAGAGAATATAATAGAATGGGTTTCAAGAATTATTTCTTGAGGAAATGAATCAATGATTAAAACTAAAACTGAATAGCAAAGAACAATGATGTAATAGAGTGGATGAATCATACATTACCAAAAAATGAAAAAGGACAAGAGACAAAATTTTGGAAAGTTTATGGATATTTAGGATGCAACATTCAATTTGAGGTGCTTGTTTTATAAAGGATTAATTATAGACCAATGGGGCAGGAAGATTCCATATCATTAAAAAATATTAAAAAAATGGATGTTAGTGACATCAATGTTTTTTGATATTTTGTTTAGGTGTGTTTCAATAAAATGGTTTGGAGGAAACATGATGATATGTTTCATTTGTTTTTGATTATTTGATATAGATGTCGAAAACTAGTTTTCAGCTCTATGTTAATGACAATCGAAATATTATTAGAAGAAATATTTTTCCCGTAATTCGAATATATTTTGGATAAGCCGATATATATTTGAAAATAATGTTTATAAATAGTAATTGCATACCAAATAGAATTTTAATATAATTTATGTTTTTAAATGATTCTTCATTTGAAAATATTACATGTAATATTATGTTTAGTTTTTTTAGGAAATATATAAAATAATATACCAGAGTGATTAAGACTATAGAATCTCAATATAGAGTATTAGAATATGCCATATTGAAGGTTTTATCATTAGAAGGACCAGAGTAATAGATTAATTTTTGGGGATCTATGAGAGTCAGTTGACTAAAAAGGAATTTTTGAACTGTTTTTCATTATTATCTTTTTTAGACGAGGGAAATCCTAACAGCTCGTGATGTGGCTATATTTATACAACGTTTTTTCACATCATTTTACATAACTTGTAATGATTTCATTAAATATTTAATCAGTTTTTAATAAATAATTGTACTTTTATATTTATATAATAAAATTTATTAATTAGTCATTTTTTACATTTGATTATTTATTTTTAGCCTTTAAAATAATTAATTTAATTTAACATGGATTTTATAGTTTAATTTATCGGTAATTTGTTTTGTTAATTTTAATATTCTCACCTTTTAAAAATTTTACTTAAAAAATAATAATTTTATATTCCTAATTGTGTTAATTATAATAGTCTTTATTTTAATAATTTATTATTTAAATTTTATTTATTAGAATAAATTAACTTTGATAAATAATGAGTTTAACTATCATGCTTATAAATTAAGACATGAATTTGAGTTTTAATTAAATAAAATATTTCACTTTTAACTTTAAGTGTCCAATTAGTTGTTTAATTAATTATTTTAGAGTTTTAAAACATTAATTATTCAATCATATGTATGGAGTTATACCATTTATTCATTACCTTTTATTTCTAGTCTACCGATGAGGTAGAAAATTGCCATTAGTGACCAATTTAGTCACTGTTGCATTCCTTTTTCAGTCACTTCTCACCCTACATTTAATTTATATAAAAATTTTAATTTATGTGTTTTATCATTTGAGTTTATCAAATATCGAATTATTAATTTAAGTGTTATAAATTAATAATTTTAATTGTGACTTTAATTCTTTAAGTCTAATAATAATCCTTTTTGAAATATATGGTGTTTAGCTTTTGTTTAATTTATTATTTTCAATCTTCTTATTTATTTAGCTTAAGTTTTAATTTTATGGTCCATTTTTGTTAAGATCACTGTCAGTTCTACATTTTTGTTCCACCAGTAACATTTTAATTTAATTTCACCAATATCCTTTTTTCATCGGCGACCCTTTTTAATTTCAAGTATCAGTATACTTTATTTTTTTATGTATCAGTAACATTTAATTCTATCCATAAATTAGAACTGTATCAGTGCCCTTTCTATTTTTCTTTCTACCAATGACCTGTTTTATTTTATTTCCCATCAGTGACCACATTTTAAACCCACCGCAACCCTCTAATTTAATACTATCAGTGACCCTTATATTTTAACTATATGTGACCATTTTAACTATCAGTGACCTTGTTCTCTCCACAACACCTCACCATTAGGCATCTTCAACCAATCTGTTCACCTATTTTATCTCCTGCACCTTACCATTAGCCACCATTTCTCATCCTCCTCCACAACCAGAGACGAAGATGGCAACAATGAAGACTTATTGAAGCATCACCACCCAGAGCCTGATCTTGAATTTGATTAAAGTTGTGAAGAATCAAATAGAAGAAAAAAATTGAATCCAACACAAAATTTTGAATATGCTCATTACCAAACTCGTGTATAAATTGAACAAAAACAAAATTACTAGAAAATCAAGATAAGATAATCTATTGTTTTCCAAAACTGGTTCTTCTAGAGGATTCAGGTTCATGCTGTGTTGACAAGGGGTGCACAACATGAAAAGTTTTTTGATGAAATTGTAGGATTAAGAGAACCCATGGAGTAGATCTGTCACCGAGTAGGGTCAATTGAGTTGCAGAAGGGGGAAGATGTACTAGTTGTTGTGAGGAGGAGTCGAACCTGATGTGGTCACTGCTGGGTGATGGCACTGTCGAGGGTCTGTTGTGAAAAGGATGAATCATGCCGCTCTGCAGGAGTCAAATCACCCAACATGGAGTCTGAGATTCCCTTATGGATGGATTGAATCTTTGTAAAGGAAGAGACCGCCAGACAGGATCTGCACAATGGAGGTGTTGGAAGCTATGAGAAACATTCTCCCTACTATGCAGCGCTAAACTGAGGAGGAAGACCTAAAGCCGCCATCACTGCGTCATGGGAGGAAGAGATGGTGTCCTGCTAGGTGTCTAGTCTATGGAACAACATCACTTGTATGAGTTTCTCACACCGACCAACTTCTAATCAAAAGAATGAAGTCGTTGCGCTGTGAATCTCCAAAACTTGAGCTTCGCCGCTGGTCTGCAGAAGGATTTCGCTGGATCTGTGTGGCGTCGCAACGTCTTCTACAGTCGCTGCTAGAGCTGAGGTCGATGCCACCCTGGAGTTGAGGTCACCTTAGGATGAATTCGAGCCAAGGGGGTCTCCCGAATCCTGTAGCTATGGTGCTGCTTCCTGGAGAAGGAACTGAGAAACTCTTCAACACTTTGTGCCGATATTTGTGGGGGGAGGAAGAATATAAAGAATTTAATTAATTCTAAAAATAAATCATTAAAAAATAATAAAATTACTAACATAATTAATTAAATTATGTTTATAAAATCAGAATTAATTAACCAATAATTAATATTTTTATTTAATAACATCATTAATAATTAAATTAAACACACTATTCTAAATTATTATTTTATCTAAATTGTTTTAAAATTGTTTATTTATTAATTTTTATAAATATTGACATTAATGTTGGTTAAGTAATGTTATAAAATAATTATAATTAAATAAATAATGTAATTAACTTATTAAATAATTTAATTATAGTTTGAAATAGAGAAAAATAATTAATTTATAATAGATAAATATTAATATAAATTAAATAACATTTAATAATAAATTAACTATATTAGATAATTTTGTATTTATGATAGTAAAGTATTTTTATTAACAATGAATACTATTATTCTCTGTATTTACTATACAGTTTTGACCCACTTCTATAAAAATGTCGATGTTCCCAAAACTAACTCATTGTGAGTTAGTTATGGGGGTTATACTAGCACGACATGTGTGTCACGAAAAATCGCATATGTGAAGTGAACATATGACGGACTCTTGAAGTCAGTGGAAAGTAGGGGTAACATGCAATAGAAGACAGTGGGATTAAAATCAGAGTAACAACATAATTTTTGGAGACACTCGTTCTAATTACACACCACACAATTCAAGAGTGAAACTCCCGAGAGACCCCAAAGTTGTACCGGTGACATGGAGTTGCAAGAACAGGTCAGAAAATCAATAATGTCATTCACAGAGGGAGGATTATTATTCCTCTTCTCTATTTTATTTGTGTTGTATTTTCTACTTTTCAATTGAAAATTATTTTCGCATAATTTCTTGTTCCAGAAATTGGAAATTATATTGGATCATATTTTCTTCTACTGCATTAAATTTCTTCCAAGGAGAATCGAAATCTTTCAGTGAGATATGATCTGATTCTCAAATCTAAAATTGAGTCTTCCCTTTCATGAAATAAAAAATTCCATCCTTGATCTTTCGGTGATATTGATCGTGATTTATTTTTATCAAAACATTAATGTTCAAACTTTAGAATCATTCGGTGAGATAAATTTCAATTAAAATATTAAAAAAAACTTGTTGTATGTGGTTTTGAAATGGAGAACATTGAGAATTGTAATACAGAGTGTTATTTTTTCGGGTGAGGATGAATTAAGAACTAATTTTCATGGTGATAATTCATTCTAATAATGAATAATTTTTATAACTATTCTATTTCAATTCAATTAATCATACAATTTGATCAACTCTATTCACTTTTTTTCTATAATCTCTAGTTTTTTCTATTTCTTCTATCTATTTCATTTTTGAAGGAAGAAAATAAGCAATTTATAGAATTAGTGTTGTTTGTTTTCACTACATCATAAATAAATTTTTTAAAAATATAAAATGTTGAAAATTATGTAAATATTTCCCCACTAAAGAAAACATTGAAGGTTGTAAAAAACATAAGAGAACTCACCTTCCTTATCTGTGGATCGATCCTGCACCACAATGCTAGTGTAGGATATTAAAAGTAATTTAGAGGGTTGTGACGACCTCTAGTCACATCAACTCGAATGTAGAAACTAGTATTAAAGATTTCATAATGTTGGAGTTATTTATAATGAAAATGTTGGATTAGTTTGATGAAAATTAATGCTATAAAGTAAAAAATTGCCATTATGGAATAGATCAATACAAAACAATACTATATAGTGATTTGGAGGTGGAAATTTATAAGTGGAACCTATACAGATTCATGAACAAGAATAATAGAGATTTTTCATACAATATAATGTAAATTAATTATATATTTAAACAAGAACTAATGAAATGAAATTGTATAATATTTTATTCTATATTTGACAAGGGTGATTTTCAATGAAATAAATTATTATTTCTATCAGAATATGTTGAAGGATAATATTTTTTTATCCAGATACTATATATATATAATAAGACCATAGAAGAAATATAAAATATATTGACCAAAGAGGTGAATAATGATTTTTAAAAGATTTCAAAAGAATGATACCTATGATGCCATGAAAGTATTATAAATATGGATTGATAATCACAAGAATGATGGATGATTTACTTTTATTAATGTTGTTACATCCAAAACGTCACGGTAATATTTGAAATTACATAATGTAGACCTATTACAACTATATTAATTTGAGACATTAAAATATCAAAATAAAATGAAAATAAAATTAAGATGAGGATAATTAAATGGAAAATGATTCTTCTTTACTAGACTGTTTCAGTATTCTATGTGGTATGAGATATTTAAGGATAGCCATTACATTTTCAGTTTGTGTTTGGGTCAGTTTTTGAAAATCATAAGAGTGGAACCATGAGAATCTACAGATATGATTCTATTTTATCTCAATGTATTGAAATATATAAGAAAATTCATTAAAATAGATGATCCATTATATTGTCACATGGATAAAGACATTGGATGGTATATAGATTCATATAGAAGATCCATAGTGTATGTGTCTATATTTGGAGGAACAACAATAAGCTACACCTTTAGATTACAACTAGTTGAAGCACTATGTATAATTAATGTATGATATGTCACTATCCCAAAACATGGGAAAGAGAATATATATCCCATGTGTTTGTTGTAAGTTCTTGGTAAAAGTTAGAGATTTTTCTTAATCTAATCTGTAAATTATATTGAAATTAATTTTAATATGAATATGGGTTTTTAGTCATAGAAAAAGAACATTGATCTAAAATATCATTTTATCAAGAAAATTATGGAAGAATGAGTTATTTTTAGTTAGAATATCCATAATTTCTAGAGACTAGCTGATATTTCCAATATGGATTGAGTCCCAAGATATTGTTGGATTTCTTTTGATTAGTGATACTAGGGTTATTGGAATGTGGTAGAGACAAATTTGTTTCTATTAAAGAAGGATTTCTTTATTAATTTTATGTTCTTGTGATTCTCATGGGTTTACTTGTATATAGTATTCATTTTTGATATTTTCAGTAAATATTTTTTATGTTCTTAATTTTTTTTTTGACTGTTGAAAAGGAGAAAAAAAAATTGAACAATTAAAACTAGAATAACTAGAATTATAACCATAAAACCTATCTAAAATTTCATGTTCTATAAGGATTGTGTGTATGAACCCTTTTATGGAGAATTAATGTAAATATTTTATGACAATTAATTATCATTTAAGATGATGAAATTTAATGTTAAACCTACACTATTTAATGATAAATTAGTGATATGAAAGGTCTATTTGAAGGTAATATAATGATAAAATAATTGGTTCATCAAAATATGGAGGTAATGAATGTATTAACTATAATAAATTAGATGTATTAAAGGAAAATTTTGGCCCCCTAGAGATGTTAGAGAATAGTAAAACTAAATGATCTGTTTAACTCCAATATAATGTGGTTTGAGAGCTATTAACATGTATATTCAAATAATTAGTGATCCAACATGATAAATTCTCAGTTATTATTTTTATAATATAATATACAAAAATGAAATAGTTCAGCATTATTATATCATTTATTTATCACATATCAACCAACTATGTATAAAAATGTGTTGTTTTCTTGTTTTAGTTTAATATTTTGTAAATTTTTGTTTCGATGGGATTCTGTATTTAGGATTTGTGGAGCATTAATCAATATTAATGATTTTGGGTGTGTATTTGACATTTTATGTAATGTGTAAATAAAAATCATTTGTTTCTCATAGAATTGTATAAAATTTAACATTGTTTCAGGTTTTAAATTGTAGTTATTTTACTTCTGGTGATCAATGTTCCAAATCCCATAAATTTTTTTTTTGAAATCTCAGTCACATCCATATATTTCTAATATATATTCTATCATCTATTCAATGAATTATCACAAATGTATTGAATATATAACAAAATATTTTTCCATTGATTTTGGGGTTCATTTATCTTTTTACCGATTTTATATTTTGAATATGAGTTTTCTAATCTTGTCGGTATTGCGTTTTCATCAAAAAATAAATTTATTAAGTGTAATTATTTTCTATGTTCTATATTATATTTTATCGATTATTGAATAATTCGTGGAATAATAAATTTGTAATTTTCTTTTTTTTCAATTAATACCCCATATATATTTTTATATTATTTTTTATATGGTATTTTGTTGTGAATTTCCATTCTTTTTAAAAATTTTAATATTGTAAAAATAATTAGTTTATATGGTTTATATGTTATCCATTATAAAAAATTTTCATCATTCAATATTTATTCATCAGATTTATTATTCAAATTTGGGTTCTCCAATTCAATTCATTTTTATTTCTATATAACTAAAATTGAATAGGGCATCTTTACGCGATTACAATTAAATGGGTTTCACACATTATTATTTCTAATGTGATAAATATTTTCTAAATATTGTATATGTAAAAGTTTATTTCCATTTATTTTATAGGTATTTACATATTAATCTCATAATTTTCATTTTTAATGATCTAGGAAAACCTTTGTCTCTCTAATTATCAATTATGTATTAAAATATATTATAATTTTCCATTTCTAATGACTTGTTCATGTATATTATTATTGACATATTATCCCTCGGAAATCCATATTATCTACTTGAATGAGGGAATATATTGAATTATCTATATATCTTATCAATCTATATTGTTTCGATACAGTTTACATTATTATTTTAATTGAACTGAATAAATCTAGAAATTCATACCATTCATTTGACTGTGGAATTATTAACAATTCATGTTCCCACTATTTCTATATTGATAATAAAATGTTTTTTTTTATTTTTTAGGCAAGTGATATCATTGGGAAAATTATGGAATATTTAATTATTCCACGTATTTCATATGATGGACATGTTATACACATTAGCTGATTTGTGTAAACCAAAATTGGATCTCCCTTTGATGAATCAATATGTATTATGGGAAAAAATTCCATGAGTATTTGGAGTATTCTATCCCTTTTATATGTATTATGTATTTTAAATAATAATTAGAGATTTGATTATTATGTATGGACTTATGTATTTGTGAATTAAGAGTTCATTTAATATTTTTACACATGTAAATATTTTATTTTCATTATTATCCAATCCACTGATATTTTACACTCATTTAAATATTTATATTTATGGATTTGAAATTTATTCCAAACATATTAATTCTGTCACTTTTATTCCACCGTATATTTCAACATACAATACAAAATACTGATATCACACTTACCTGTTATTTATCCATTATCCCGGTAAACATGGTTAGATACTGTGTATGAGCATAGGATTAAAATGGAGTAATTATAAGGATTCATGTATTCCAACAATTAACATTCTTATTTCCTTGCAATGTAATAATAAATAATGTATATTTTCTCTTGAGGCACAAAACATTTGGATCCCTATTATTAAAATTTTTGAATTTTGTTACTAATTTAATTAATTAATTTTTATCCAAGTTGTTGGAGTATGGGTTGATACATTTAATGGTTAAAAAAAATTATTTTATGATTATGAATGATTTATAAGATATATTTCATTAGTGATTTATTATACATACATTTTATTACATAGATAATGTAAAATAACAATTTATCTATAGAGACAAAGAATCCTTTCTAGTGGATTTTCATTACATAGTTATTAAATGAGGGAATATTAATCACTTTAAACCACAAAATGATCCATAATGTGAAAAATTGTTATTAGGTAGAATATTTTTATGAAATTCTTGAAAAAAAAACCATGAGTGCTTATTGATATCCAATCCAAATTATGTTTTCGGGATTTTCAATAGACTTTTTTATATAGTTGCATATGTTATACCATATGATGTTACATATGGTGAATTATGCCGAAATAGAAAATGATTTAGCAAAACTGAGATATTGAATGACATATATATGCACTAAAACCATAAATATTCCTATAAAAATGTTATACTACATATTTTGGTAAATTAATATTTCATATGATATAAAAATATAACATAAAAAATAAAATTATATGGTTTCCTTTTCATGGGGTTATATAATAATTTTATATATACTTATATGCATGCGATATGAGATATCATTTAACGAAACATGATTTCATACACAAAATATATTATATTATCATTTTATCATCGTTAGATAATGTTAATTAGAGTTGTACTGTATCATAACAATCAATTAAATATTTAACAATCATATTCATGTGATATTAAGTTATATTATATATTTGATTGAGTTATACCCGAAATCCATTATAAATCTAATGAAATCATAAGAAATACGATAATATATGGTATTTTTTAGTTATATTGTAACATATATGAGAAACAAATGGATATAATATTATTTTTGATAAGGTATATTTTAAGGCATGATACATCAAATCAATTTTCGAACCTTTCCACTCATACTACATGATTTTGGAAAATCATAAATCTCCAACATGTGGAAATAGTATTATATGAAACAAGTTACCAAAGTATATATTAAAAGTATTATAAAATTAAGGACAAATTATGTGATTGAAGGGGAATTTTTTTGGTATACTTTTATAAATAATTTTCCATTAAAATATATTTATCATTGATTATAAATGTTTCATAAAATGAAATAGTTTAGAGAATAATAATAATTCATTTTTATGATATATGAATTCATCAATATTGGGTTAAAAAGGTTTTGATGGATTTACTAATCATATGATTTTTAACATATTATTATATTAATGGTTTCAAAAGGAATAACCCTATAGAATACATATGATGGTTGAAGGCCATGAAAATGGTATCCTTTCTTCAAAAATCATTTTATTTATTCTTAATTTTAATTTCTCCAATCCTTTACATTTTATGTTAAAGGTAATATCATTACACAAAAATTATTAGTATCATACCTATGTATTTATGGATTCATTATTGCAGGAATACATCATTGATGAAATATCATAATGGTTTCATTTCATTGATCATCATGAAACTCATGTTTTGAGGAAAGTGATTTGACAAATATCTATATAAGGGACATATGTTTTTCCTTTTATAAAACAACGTGGTTTTTTTATAAGCATCATATCTAGAGTTAAGGGTTACTTTATACATTTTATATCTACATTAATCATTAGTCGATTCCATGAATCCAATATTTTTAATCAAATAATTCCCATGTGATTTGATTCTAGAAATCACAAATAAAATAAATAGAAATAGATATTTTATTATAAATAATAAAAAATAGATTAGATTATAATATATGGTTTGTCATATTATTTTTATTATAATTTACTATAAATGTACATAATATATGATATTTTACATTTGAATAAATTATTTACTTTAATACCATTAGTTATCAATATATAATAATCATTGATATATGGAATCATAAGATATGATATTATTGATACAAAATATTCATCTGAAAAAAAATCGAGATGTGTATCCACATTAAAATCTTGGTGATATTATAAGACATGACTCCCACACACGAAAGGATAATATAGAAGGTCGTCATAAATCAATATCAAAAAGAATGATATTGTTTTTTAAATGTTGTCCCACCATATGATATATATGATATTAATTTTTTTTACAATTAAAACCGTAGTATTTTAATATTAGTCAAGGCATGACGGTTAAGAAAATGATTTTTATTTTCAACTAAATCAATGATTAAATCCTAAGAAAGTTGTAAAATATTAATTTGAGATTTCTTTCACAATTTTTTAATAATGATTTGAAAATAAAATTTTATTATTAATAATAAAATAATAGAGGAAATGATGGTTCTAATATTTTTATATTTCATAGAGTAATATATATTAACTAATTACCAAATACTTAGAATTAAATATAAAAAATTTATAAAGATATTTATAAATAAAATTATGTAATATTAATTGAATGTAATAATATACCATTGAGTTTAATAGGAATAAAATTCTATTTTATGATAATACGTTTATATAGTAATTAAAAGACAACTTATTATAATTTTTTAAAATATAAAATAATCAAAAATTTAATGATTCTTATATTCAATTATGAATTTTTCATAATGTCTTATTTGAAATGTTAAAATTAAACAACCAAATTTGTGAACGTATTTCTACCAAATATAACAGAATATAGATAATTTATATTTTCAAGAATCTAATATTGTAAAATATATTATATCGTGTCTATGAAAAATGGTTATACAACTAATTTTGAATATAAGGGTATTTTATTTAATTTAATATCATATATTTATTAAATAGTATTTAATTTATACTATGAAGTAACTCTTATTGATTTTTTGTTCATTTATTTAATTATTGATTATCCCTAATGCATGAAAAAATTTCACTGTGATTATATGTTTTTGGTTTAAGAAATATTCATGAATATAGTAATATTCCTTGCAATAGTTAGGAATATTATTTCATATAGTGAACTAGTATATGATTTATTTTAAGATGAAAAACTACTACTATTAAATATAAAACAATATCAAAATTTAGTAAGAAAATATTCTTATAATTCATATAGAAATTTATTAACATAACACTGGATTGTACTGAGTTTTGGAATGGAATGAAGATGGTAATTATAGTTTTATTTTTTTCGGTGTTAGATTTGTTTTTGAATATTATTATCCTCTGAGTATAGAGCCATGTTAATATGTTAATTGGTTAAGACGAAGCCATCATATGATATTATAATCAGTCGTGGGTCACCTTCCTCCAACACTATGCTTACCTTGATGGGATTCTTTATAATGTAATTTAAACATTTAAGTGAAAGGGTTTTAGGATCATTTTGTACTGGATTAATTTCTATAAGTGTAAATATATTTTACCTTATATTTAGGTTAGTAAAATAATCTATTGGTTATTATAATATTTAACCATCAATATTTATAGACATATTGATTAGGTGGAAGGAATTATAATTCCAAAATAAATCATTATAATCATGAATACATGTTGATTGAGAACATGATATAAGATAGTATGATACATTATAAACCTTAATCAAATTCAATGTGTTAGAATCCAACAAGAGGGAAAATTTATCAAGAAAGTAATAAATTAAATACATGTGACAATGGCTACTATATACCTGTAAATTGTCTTCAATAAAGATATAATATTAATGGTGAATAAAACTATTAGATAACTATATTGTATAAAATATTTTATATACACTTGTCTGAGGAACCTTAATCCTTTTGATAAAATACTAATTGTACAACTTTATGTCAAATTTTATGTAAGAACCTATTTATTTTTTCCATGACTTGGGTTTCTCCTTTATTTAATTATCATGAATCATTTTTTGAATTTTGAGTGGGATTATAATAATTTTGTATTGTAACAACCTGAGATTTTATGAGAATTATTCTTTTTAATTTCATTTATGTCTTTTGTTGTATGATACACCAAAGGGATCTTTCACTACACGGATCTCTGACTTGTCTTTCATTACACGCCATCACGACCTTCCTCGATAGCATGTGTTGTACGCAATACCGGGTTTCACTAAACAATGATATATCGTTATAATATTATTATCGACTAGCCGTTATGAATATTATTGACTATAATTTTAATATTATAACATTATTTTTCATCTTACACATTTTCTCTAACATGGTATGAGAACAAAATAAAATTTTTGGGTAAAATAAGTATTTAAAAAAAATGAAGTTCTATCGCCTTATGATGGGGCACCATCATTAAATCAAGTTTTTGACAAGTTTATAAGTTAAATTTGACAATATAGAATTCTTATTTGGATTCAGGATATAAAAATTTTCTTTGGATAAATTTTTCATATTATTCTGATAACATTCATATATGACTGAATAGTAAAAACACGGTATATTTAAATTAAAAACATCTTTTTTCATCACAATAATTTATATGGTTGAATAATAATATTGAATGGTTTTACTATATAAATGAAATATATTTTTACCATTTTATATAATGTATGTCATTACGATTAATTTTAAATTTAATTCATAGGTAAAAACATTTCAAACTTTGGAAATATTTTAATTTTTAAAACTCATTTTCTTAAAAACAAGATAATTTTTAATTTAATTATTGAAACTTCTATGTTTAGAATTTTGAAAAATTGATTCCATATTTGGATTCAGTGGGTCCAAATTATGTTAATTAGTTACTTTTATTTTTTTTTTTATGAAGAGTAACTACGGTAATTTTTATTTACTTTAGTTAAAGATAAATCGGGTAATTATGCGTAAATATAAGATTATAAAATTTCCCAAACACATTCCAAAATTATATTAGATGACTATAAGTAGACCCAAATCACCTAAGGGTCATATTATATTATTTTTATGGACTTTGAACCAAGAAAATAATTTAATTATTATTAAAACCAAAGAAAGTGACAACATGCCACTCTATTAAATCTTATAAGTATAATAATTTTAATTGAGTGATACACTTCATGAAACATAGAACAATAATAGTCTCCATAAATCTAATAAAATTGTTTACATCATGTAAATTTATTTTGAATTTTTAGGTATTAAATAATTATCCTTAAAGGTGACACAATAGTGATGTTGAAATTATTTTATTGATTGAAATATCAAATATGTGGTTTAAAAAATATTAAAATAAATATTATATGAACTATTTAATGTGCTAAACTAATTTTATAGAAATATATGACATGTTATAAATCCATTAAACATTTTATTTCGAACATATCTTCTATGAGGATTTTATTTAAATTCATATAAATGAATAGTGTCAAAATTAACACTATTGTTATTTTATATAAATAACATAATATAACTTTTTTTAAAAAGCACAAAAATATTTAACAATTATAAATTAAACATTATATGGTATAAAATGTCATAAATAATCCAATTATGTACAATTCACAACACATAAGTAATTATTTATAACAATTTAAATTTAGAATCTTATAACCACAAATAAAATTAAATAGATTAAATAAGGATAAATCAAGTTGATAATGATTAAAATAAATTACCAACTTGTTTAAATTTTATTGGTTGATGATATTACAACATTACATCATCTAATTTCGTATTTGGGTCATTTTAGATTTTTTTATGTGGGTTTTGAATTTATTATTAATTAATATTTTTGAGGTTTACAAAAGTTCCCCTCTCCTCCCTTATAAAAAGGGAACCCCTTCCCTCTTTTCTTCACACAATTTTGAGCCTTGAGGCTCGTCGAAACCCTGAAAATTTATCTTCTAAAACTCTCTAGTTATATAATTTAGGTTCTGGTCTTCTCAAAAGACCAACTCTAGTGCCCTAAGAAGAAGTTTAATGGAGGTCAGTCGAGGAGGAGGTAATCTCTTCTACCGACTCTTTCAAGTTTCTTTCTTCTTCTACTTTCTCTTATTTAGTTGTTTCATTTAAAGTAATAACATCAGTATTACTTATATACTGATATGTTATTATAAATATTAAACAACCCTATTTCGCCTTCTATCCATCCTACGGAAAATGAAATCACCGCGCGTATGTACGTACGGAATACCGTCTCCACGCCGTGGTGTAATCAGTTTTTCCACCACAACCTTACTATGATGGGTATAATGGTGTAAAGAATAAATATATATGATTATTATAACATCAAACTTATTCTATGATATTATATCATCCACTGCAATTAAATTCAATAAATATGGGAATGATATCATCGCTCGTGCGTACGTACGGATTACCGTCTCCACGACGTGATGGGATTCATTTTCTATTTTTACAATTCAAGTATGATTATAAAGTATATATAATAAGTAATCATGAAATATATGACCTAATAATTCTACTATATTTATGTATATATATATATATATGTATTTCATCTACCTAATTCCATTCAATTTAGTAAGGAATCGAAAATAGTGTTCATGCGTACGAATGGCCTACTGTCTCCATGAACGGTGTATTTCATTTGATTTATCGATCTTATATATATATGTATATTCTGAAAAGATATTATATATAAACCATGTTTTATATTCTGGAATTATGTAATCATGATCTATGAAATAATATTAATAATTACAAGTCAAAACACAGATGATAAATGAAACGATTTTACCCAAAAAACTGCTTTTACATGGAATTGACAAATGAATGGATAATATAATGTCATAAGGGAATCATATATGATATCATAAATATTATTTTGGTTCTATTACAAGTTAATAATATGTTTAAACCAACAATACTGGAGTCTCAGACACATACGGAAAAAATTGGTCATATGGTAAGGTATAATTTGAAAAATCTCATTTTTATCTGAGATTGCTTATACGTAAGTATTTACTGGGGTTATATTTGTCACCCATGTCCATAAAAATGTTTTTCATAAAGTTTTTAATATTATTCCATGTATGATTAAAGTCATTTTTACCCCTCTTTTACTTTTACATTGTGTTATGGAATGAATCTTTCTATTGTTTACCATACGAGGAACTTTTTGACTTCTCTGAAAAAAGTACGAGGATAATATATTTTTAACTTATACGGAATGAATGAAATTTTACTGTTTCATATCTCCTAGTTTTCAAGAAGATTTCTCTACAAGGTTTCATGGTTATTTTCAATAAAATCCTTTTCTTTTAAAATTTTGTGGCATTTTGTGAAAAGAAAAAGATTTTAAGGAAAAATGTTATTTTCCTGAAGAATTCATTTCAAGTGTTTTATCAAAATTATTTTCCATATAACATGAAATTAATTATCATGTTTATGTTTCAAGTATAATGTATCTATTTTTTACATGGTTTGATTATACTTATGATGAAATGATATCCATTTTTTTATATGGATTACGTTATGATGGGATGATGTTTATGAAACCCATTTTATTCTTTGTCTTCTGATGAATGATTTATGTTTATTTTGTGGCACATGTAAGAATGATTTCAATATGATATGGTTGTGACCTATATCTCCCTCCAATTCATTGGGTAATGATTTATATCTCGTGAGATAGACATGGTTAGAACGACAAGTTAATTCAGTTCAGTGATACATGACTGGAACGAGGAGTGAACTCGGTTCAGTAAGGGACTTTGTCCACTAAGATGGTTTTGGCAGCAATGCCTTGGCTACTCATAAAATCATATCATGTTCTTAATATTTTTCCACAATTAAATGTTTTATTCCCATGCTATTTTATAATGATTTATGTCCCATTATGATCTATGCCTTACGTACTGACATGTTTCTATCATCACTCATGATTTTGATGTTTAAACATTATGTACATGTTTTAAGTTCAAATGTGTATGGTTTGTTTTATTTTCTCCATGTTTACCCATACTGACCATTTGAGCTCACCCTTTATATGTTTTCTTTTCCCTAGGATTTAAAGAATGGTTTTAGGTATGAAAACAAAAGGGGAAGATCTTTATGGGAGATGTTGAATATCTTTCACCATTATTAGAAGATTATGTTCCGTGTTTCCAAAGACACTAAACTATTACTATCCTTGAGTGTTGGTTTTTGTTATGTATTACGTATTCATAAAAATAAATGTAATTTCCATGTATGTCAAGCTTTGGGTCTCTACATTTGGTATCAAAGGAAAGGTTTAGTTAACCTTTGGAAACTAGGATGTGAAAACATTAGTGAAAAAATAAAATTCTTCTTTGGAATCAAGATATAAAAATTATCTTTTTATAAATTTTTCATATTATTCTAATAACAATCATATTTGAATGAATAGTAAAAACAAGCTATTTTTTAATTAAAAACAACTTTTTCATCGCAATAATTTATATGGTTAAATTATAATATTGAATGTTTTTAAAGTATAAATAGAACATATTTTTACCATTTAATATAATGTATTTCATTACCATTAATTTTACATTGAATTCATAGGTAAAAACATTTCAATCTTTGGCAATATTTTAACTTTTAAAACTCGTTCTCTTAACAACGAGATAATTTTTAATATAATTACTGCATCTTATGTGTTTTTAATTTAGAAAAATTCATTCCATATTTGGATTCAGTGGGTCCAAATTCTGTTAATAGGTTACATTTAGTTATTTTCTATTATGAATAGTAACTACGGTAATTTTTATTTACTTCTATTAAAGATAAATCGGGTAATTAAGGGTAAATCTAATATTATAAAATTACCCTAACACATGACAAAATTATATTGGATGACTAAAAGACAACCCATATCACCTAGGGGTCGGATTATATTCATTTTATGGACTTTTTACCATGAAAATAATTTAATTATTATAAAAACCATAGAAAGTGACAACATGTCACTCTCTAAAATCTTATAAGTATAATAAAATAAATTTAATGATAAACATCATGAAACATTGAACTTTAATAGTCTTATAAAATATTATAAAATTATCTACATCATGTGAATTTTTTTAGAAATTTTAGGGATTATATAATTATCATTAATTGTGACACAATATTGTTGTTGAAATTATTTTATTGATTGAAATATAAAATAAATGGTTTTAAAATATTAAAATAAATATTATATGAACTATTTAATGTGATCCACTAATTTAATAGACAAATATTAAATTTTAGTAATCTATTAAATCTTTTATTTAGAACATATCATATGTGAGGATTTTATTTAAATTCCTATAATTGAATTGTGCCAAAATTGACAATATTCTTATTTTATAAAAATAACATAATATAAAATTGTTTAAAAATCACAAAAATATTTAACAATTATAAATAATAATTTATATGGTCTAAAATGTCATTGATAAACCAATTATGGACAATTCACAACACATAAGTAATTATTTATAACAATTTTAAAATTGGAATCTTATAACCACAAAAAAAATTAAACTGATGAAATGAGGATAAATCAAGTTGATAATGTTTAAAATAAATCACCAACATGTAAAAATTTTATTGGTTGATAATATTAAAATCCTATATCATCTAAGTTATTATTTGGGTAATTTTGGAAGATTTTATGTGGGGTTTTAATTTATTATAAATTAATAATTTTGAGGTTTCCAAAAGTGCCCCTCTCCCCCCTTATGAAAAGGTAACCCCTTCCCTATTCTCTTCACACCATTTTGAGCCTTTAATCTCAGACAACCCCTGAAAAATTCTCTTCTCTATAACTATAGTTATATCATAGAGGTTCTGGTATTCTCAAAAGACCAACTCTAGTTCCCTATGAAGAAGTTTAAAGGAGGCCCGTCGAGGAAGAGGTAATCTCTTCTACTGACTCTTTCATGTTTCTTTCTTCTTCTACTTCCTCTTATTTAGTTGTTTCATTATAAAGTAATAACATTAGTATTAAATATATACTGATATGTAATTATAAATTTCAAATAACCCTATTTCACCTTCTATCCATCCTACGGAAAATGAAATCATCATGCGTGCGTACGTACGAAATACCATCTCCACAATGTGGTGTAATCAATTTTTCCACCACCACATTACATGGATGGGAATAATGGTGTAAAGAATAACTATATATGATTATTATAACATCATAATTATTATAATATATTATATCATCCACTCCAATTTCATTCAGTAAATATGGGAACAATGTCATCGCTCGTGCGTACGTACGGATTACCGTCTCCATGACTCGATGAGATTCATTTTCCATGTTAACATTTCAAGAATGATTATAATGTATATATAATAAGTAATCATTAAATATATGACATAATAATGCTACTGGATTTATGTATATATATATATATATATATTTCATCTAATTAATTCCATTCAATTTAATAAGGAAACGAAAACATCGTTCATGTGTACCAACTGCCTATCGTCTCCATGAATGGTGTATTTCTTTCAATTTATCGATCTATTATATATATTTATATTCTAAATATATATTATATATAAATCATATTTTATATTTTGGAATTATGTAATCATGATCTAAGTAATCATATTAATAATTACAAGTCCAAACACAAACGATAAGTGAAACGATTTTACCCGAAGCACTGCTTTAACCTGGAATTGACAAATGAACAGATAATATAAAGTCGTGTGTGAATCATATATGATATCATAAATATTATTATAGTTCTGTAAAAAGTTAATAATATGTTTAAACCCACTATATAAGAGTCTGAGACACATAAGGAATAAATTGGATATAAGGTAAGGGATAGTTTGTCAGATCTCATTTTTATCTGATATTGTTTATACGTAAGTATTTACTGGGGTTATATTTTTCATCCATATCCATAAAAATGTTTTTCATAAAGTTTTTAATATTCTTCCATGTATTTTTAAAGTCATGTTTACCCCTCTTTGACTTTTACATTGTGTTATGGATAGAATCATTATTTTTTTTACCATATGAGGAACTTTTTGACTTTTCCAACAAAAGTACGAGGAGAATGTTCTTTTAACTTATACAGAGTGAACATATTTTTACTGTTTCATATCTCCTAGTTTTCAAGAAGCTTCCTATACATGTTTTGATGTTTATTTTTAATAAAATCCTATTCTTTTAAAATTGGGTGGCATTTTGTGAAAAGAAAATGATTTTTAAGGAGAAAGGGTATTTTCCTCAAGAATTCATTTCATGTGTTTTATCATAACTATTTTCCATCTAACATGACATTATTTAGAATGTGTATGTTTCAAGTATAAGGTCTCAATTATTTAAATGGTTTAATTCTAAATGATATCCATTTTATTATATGGATTACATTATGATGGGATGATTTTTATGAAACCCATTTTATTCTTTGGGTTATAATGAATGATTTAAGTTTATTTCGTGTCACAAGTAAGAATGATATCAATATAATATGGTTGGGACCTATATCTCCCTCAAATACATTGGGTAAAGATTTATATCTCAGGATATAATGATGGCTGGAATGGAAAGTTAATTCAGTTCAGTGATATAGGACTGGAATAAAGAGTGAACTCGGTTCAGTGAGGGGCTTTGTCCACTAAGATGGTCTTGGCAGCAATGCCTTGGATACTATGGAAATCATAACATGTGATTAATGTTTTTCCACAATGACATCTTTTATTCCAATGATATTTTATCAATATTGATGTCCCATTATGATCTATTCCTTACATACTGAAATTTTTATGTCATTACTCAAGATTTGGATGTTTAAACATTATGTTCATGTTTTTAAGTTCAAATGTGTATGGTTTGTTTTATTTTCTCCATGATTACCCTTACTAAGCATTTGAGCTCAACCGTTATATGTTTTCATTTCCCCAGGATTTAAAGATAGGTTTTAGGTAAGAAAAAAAGGGGAAGATCTTTATGGGATATGTTGAAGATCTTTCACCATTATTAGAAGATTATGTTCCGAGTTTCCAAAGACACAAAACAATTACGATCCTTGAGTGTTTGTTTTTGTTATGTATTAAGTATTCCTCAAAAGTAATTTAATGTCCATGTAGGTCAAGCTTTGGGTCTCTACATGGATGTTATTAGTATCTTATGATATGTTTTAGAGGGAATGAGAGGTTCTTGGAGCAAAAAGTGACTCACCATGGGTTTCCATATACTATAGTGTCCATGAGAAAAACTTTTTGTCCATATATGTGGAGATATAGGATTTAGCACTTCCCATGGTGATAAGGGGGACTCCAATTCAATTTTTGTTGTACATCACTATAGTGTGTCATACTGAGATGTTTTGGTTTAGGCTCAAGTGTTTAACCTAGAAAGCGATGACCAAAATTTCCAAGATATGAGTTTGGTTTGTTGTAGAGTACAATGGTGCCACCTATGCGACATAGGTGACCATAAAAAAATGGTTGGAAACTGGTTTGATCATGGTTGTAGTCCACACTCCCATGAAATCATGGATAAAACTATGACTAACTAGGTCATGGTCCCTATTTAATTTTCTATTTTGGTATAGGGGGCCCAACCTTTGAAAATTTAGAAAGTGAAATTCATAACTCGGTGTATTTCATCCATGAAAGAAGACCATAAAAAGGATATATTTGAATTGGTGTGTCTGTATATATCATTATAATCTCATTTCTATTTAAATTACCATGGTGATGTTGGGTGACCCATTAAATATTGGTCAATTTCATATTCTACCATTGGACTCATAAATGCCATTGTGGAATCATTTTATCTTATTGATTGACCAACATATCCCACGTGAATTCCCACTTCCATCCCCCCATTCATTTTTTATTTATCCAATGATAAATTTTGAAAATTATATCTTTTAATTATGATATAAATCCGGTGGTAAGTGTATCCTTATGTTTCCCCTTTTCAATGGAATCGTTTTATTCATAGTGGCCACAATTAGTTATTTCTTTTGGATCCTTAGATTTGGTTGTTCATCTATATTTTCATCTCCCATCATTTGATGTCAAATAATTGATTATAATTCAATGATTATAGACAAAAAATTATATTCTATATGTTGTTGATGATATCCCATTAAATCTGAATTTTTGTTTTATGGTTTCTGATTCATGGTCAAGAAGACGTACCATGATCATAAAAAAATATATAATTGATTTTTTATAGCCGAAATTGAACAAATTAATGAAAAAATATGATTAATCTATCCCATATGTGAATTTATTATATAATTTATTTCTCCTCACAGCGTGGTGTTGACCTTGAAAATTTAGTATGAAATTTATGTTAGTGACCCTAATGGTTCAATAAATAGAAGTATGTGACAATGTTTGGTGGGGATTCCTAGATTTTACTCTAAGATATGTGGTACATATTTATTATATAGACCCTTAAATAACTATTATAAATGAAGTGATTAATTATTTTACACTTCATTTGGAATTCCATGGAAACATTACTTGAATTTTAATTAAGGCTATCATTTTAAAATTCCTTGGATATGCTCATTGGATTAAATAATGAATGTTGTCATCAAAATAAATTGTAACACTCCATAGATTCATGATAGGAATATTGGTTTGGAATATTTTGGGAACTCACCTAGGATTCATTTAGGACATTACGGGTCACTCTGAATAATGAAATTCATCAATGTCCAATGAAGGAATGGTTGATCTCGTGTAGTCCCTAGAAACCCAAGGATTGACATGGGTAATTAATAATATTTCATTTATTTCACTACTGAAATTATCATACACTATAATCTCCGGCTTAATATACATTAGGGACCATTGTTGGTGGCCTAATGAGTCATTCTAAGACCATTATCGTGCCACTATTTGGGACCTGACAAGACACCATTGTTGAATTAGGGGAAACAAGATAGCAACATAGAACCGATGCATGAATTGGAATTGTTGGGAAGGAGAATGAGATATTAGAACCAATATTAGACTCCAAAACATTAATAGTGGTGTATCCCTATTTTAACTATTTTTCATTTTGGGATGTTAGTGTATATAGTTTTCATTGGATCGATGACTGTATGAAATTTTATGTGACCAATTCTGATATATCCTGGTTTATGAACATTTATTGGAACTTTATCTTTATTATATATAATTATTTATCGATATGAATATGATTCAAAATATTTATTATATTACTATACATTTTTGTGATGTTATATTATCCCCACATTAACATTATGGAAAATCAATGTTATTTAAAAAACATTGGAATACTTAGATGTTCACCTGAGGTCACAATGTTACTCCAAACCATACATCAATTAGTTTTTGCTGTATATGGGACATTATAATGTACTATCGTATTTTTTTATAACTGTTTGGGTAAGGTAGAAAAGAGAAATAAAATTTTTAGAAAATGGTACAAATATTTTTCTAAAGAGTATCTAATCAACATCAGTGGAAATTTCATGTTTCATTGGATGAGATTTATATTTTGGTTTCTATTTTTTGGTTCTCCAAAATTACATAGCATGAATGATATGATTTTTTAATTAATAGTTTTTATGATTTTTATCACATGTGTGGAATGGAAATATGGTGTACATACAAGAATAATATAAGAAACACATTATTGAAATGTCATTATCATAATTTTATATGTCTGGTAATGTGCATAAAACAGAGGGTTCAGTTATTTAATGTGCCTAGATATGTATATATGGATATTCTATAAAACATGATGGTTTCATGTTATTTATCCAAATGATAATATTTATAAATTTAATTTATAATGATTGATATTGGGTTACATTTCAGCATTGGTTAAATCAAATAAAAAATTAAACTTGTAAAAAATTCCCCAAGATAACATGAATTGTTTTATTTATATTATCCTAGGTTTTTAATTTCTCATGAAAACTAATGGATTGAAATAATATTGATCCTCTTTGTATAAAGTTTGACCTAGTGTGTTAGAATATAGGGCCAGTGAGATTAGATGACTTATATGTTTCCTATGTTATAATTTGTATAGAATAAGAAAGTGTTAGGTATTTTATCAATTTCTATAAACAATGATTTCAAGTGTTATTGTAGTATTTTATTTTGGGGAACACATATGAAATTTTAAATAAATGGTTATATGGTGGTCTATAGTGATAACTAGAAGTGTGGAGATGAAAATTCCCCATCAGTGGTTGGAGTGGATCCTCATATACTGTTGGGTCAATATATGGAAGTTCATATATAATATATAATGTTACATATTCCTCGTTAGATGGAAAGAGAGGCTCAACATGGTCTGTTGATGATGTCAGATCATACTAAGGAGTTTCATTCACAACACCTTCCATATTTCGTTAAGGAGGGTGGTCCCTAGGATGATGTTTTTTGGTTATAGAAAAAAATCAATTTTTATCATATATTGACACCCATATATAATAGGTGAATCTCACTACATAAATTTGTTGAGGAAGAACCAATTATAGTTCAGAACATAGGGTATATAAAAATAAGCATCTGGTGATGTCTTTTATTGGATTTCATACCATTTTTTTAGCTACATCCAACCCAATGTTATGATTGAAGAACGGTCTAGGGAGTTCATGGTCTATTAGGTGGAAGTTTACTCTATGATAGATAATTATCTTATTTATATTTATTTTTAGTAGTTTAATTTGAAGATGAAAATTGTTGAGGTGGTGAGAGTGATTATTTTTTAGGAAGACATCATATATGTGGTGTGATTTTAGGTGAATTTGTTTTTTTAATAATTGTTTAAGAGGTATTGATTTTGGGCCATATATCTAATAGTAACATGAGGGAAGAATAATGTTCTACACTTTTGGATTCAGAAAAAGGAACTGATATTGGGTCATCAATGAGCATCAAACACTATTTATTGGGTAACTCATAATGTAATAATATGAAATAATAATAGGGTTATGATCTTCATGTATGGAAAGATTCTCATTGTATATCATTCATTATGGAAGGATTGTCTGATACCATTCATAGGGTGATCAATGAAAATTATAGTGATAACCTAATAGGAGGATTGATAATTTTTTTAGATTATTCAGTAGTACTAAGGAGATGACTAGACATAGTTTTTCTGGGTAGGTGCATGGTTCTGGAGTTGGATCTCATGTGCAACTGAATGGAGGATACTATCATTTTATTGAATATGTGTGTTAATTTGTGAGACATATTCAATGGGAATTGGAAATAACGCCATTTGGGTTGTACATGGTGGGTTAGTCAATTAGGGGATGATGGATGAGGCACAGTTTGTCAATATTCCATTTTTTTAAACCCATTTTACTTGGGGGATAGACTTTCTAATTTTTGAGTTATTTATTCATATGATAAATGTATTGAACATATTAAGTGATGAGTGGGAACCAAAATAACTATGTAACTTAATGCATTGGAAGGTATCATGAGATAAAATAGGTTTGGTATTTGAAAAATGTTGTAACCATTTATATATGATACCATTGCATGAATCCTCAATAATATGATTTATATTACTAAATATAAAAATTATATATTTACAAAATATTCTATTCATTTCAATGTGATTCATTGAATAGTTTTTTTTCAATATATAATTTTCAAAATAATGTGATTATATAAATGATTATTTTTTTATTATAATTTGTTACTTCTATATTATTTTTCCCTTATATAGTCTATGAAAACATCCTCTTTACAAATTACCTTGTTGGTCTTCTGATCTCATGTAGTTATTATGTTTATTTCCCCCAATATGATTGGAAGTGTTTTATGATTCATATGTAAGGATATTCTAGATATAATAATGTTATTCTAAAAAATATAGTTTTTTAATTTATTTTTTAAAATTTAATGTTAAAATTAATTATGTATCATGTTTACTAAGACAATTATTCTACTATGTCATTTTCGACAAAACAACATATATCAATAATTAATGTAATAAAGTAAATATAAGCTCAATTATTCTAGGTTCAGGGAAATTACACTAAAAATTTCATCTCATTTTTATATAGACTTATTATATTGACCCGCGGTTTGGGTGATAAGAGTTATTGAAATTTAACATAGTTTTTAGAGAATATTTTTGACATTTCTAGAATATTTTTTTAATCCTTAGATCTCGAATGGATAGAGTCAACTGTAGTTTTCCATGTAGCCTCACCACTGTCTTATTTCATATCCATGTTATTGAATCAAGTTGTTACTCCTCTTAAGTAAAAATTTAATGATTATGATTTGTTATAAGTTCCACCAAAACCAATATAAAATTATTTTCATTTGATGTCTTTGGATGACAAGTTATATTGTCCATGGAGATGTTTTCCCATTTCCAAATATATAAGGGTGTTGGTGTTATCATCCCATAAAAAGATTCATTTCCACCATCATGTGGTATAAAAACTGGAACAATATGGTATATTCCATGATCTCCTTTATCGTGTTACCCCAATAATAATTAAATTTGAGATATCGATATATCTCCATGATCACTATGTGGTTGGAGAGGGTTATGTTTTGTACATCATTGGAAAGAAAATTTTCTATAGATTTATTTTATGGTATAAATTCTTCACCTAAATATTACAAATCCTTATTAAAAAAATTCGAACTTCAAGGATTTCATTTTTTCTTTATAGATTTCACATTCTTCTATACTTACATATCATCCCTCTGATCATTATTTATCATCTTCTGAATGATTGGTTAAAAAAAATTATAAAGTAATATTGATATTATGTCATTTATGAATACCTTATCCATACATTACATGTCTTTGAAGACTAGATCCTTCTCAATTATCATCCATTAAGGTTATATGATTATTTATTCTTTAAGCACATGCCAAATTATTCAAATTCCGTAGATGATAATGTATTGATAACTCATAGTCCTTGTTCAACACTAACATGCTTCATTGGATGATATTACGGTCATTATATGAGAATATATACTTTAGGGTATTATAATATATATATATAACATCTTCCCATAATGTAATTTCCTAAAACAAATTTATGTTGTTGAGTACTACATATAATTAAAGATAATGCATTATATTGTTTAGATCATAGAAATTAAATTTCCTTAAGGTGTAAATTTTTTATTTTTTTTCATTATTGAATACCCCAATTCCTTTTTCTATGTGTCAATATATATTAAAAATAGTTCCCCAATTGAGTGTACCATCGAACCTATATTTATGATAATCCTCCCTTTCAAATCCATGAATATTCCCTTATACGCATTAGTCTGGAAACAATTACTCCATTTTGAGTCATCATGGTCAACTAGTTTAAAAATAATATCATGTTTACCAAAAATCATTATGAATAAATATATTTTCCATGGAAACTATGGAAATCTATTATAAATTCTAGACTAGGATACTGTAAAATTGGAATTTTCTTAGATGGGTGTATATATATATCATTATTGTGATAACATTCTCCATCCTTGAAAAACCCATGTCAAGAACTAAAATTTATGGTACTTTTCATATAGATTCTCCTATTAAAAATTATATAATCCAATATTTAAATACACCTCCATCTCATAATTCATTTTGTTTTAAATTATAATATAATTTGCAAGGACAACGTAATATTATTCAAGGAATTCCTTAAATACTCTATTAAGAGAGTCGTAAAGGATTTTTTATCTATTAGTGAGATTAATGTGCATCATAATGAACTAATAGTGTCTATAATGTGATGGGAATTAATTCTTCAAAAATATCCAACTTCTTCATCTTTAATGGGTGATATCCTAAATTATGGTACACCATAGAGAGGTGACAGTCAAAATATTATTGATTGAACATGTCATAAATAAATGTATGTTGATATTTTTTTCTCATTATCTCTTTAACTTCATGAAGTTCATTGCTGAGGATAACTGACACATCCAATTCATGACGAATATGAATGGTTCAACCTGTAGTGGAAAACGTTGGAGTACAATACCCTTCACCAAATTATCTTATAACAACTAATTTGGTTCTTTGAATAAATTGTTTCAATTTTTATGGAGTCCTAGAAATGGGAAGAAGTCCGTTATTATGTTCAATTGAGTACTCAAATTATTATTCAAGAGGAAGACCAAAATACCCATTAGGAAACATAATAATATTTCTCTCATGATAGGAATATAATTAAGACAAATTCTATATTTTGTCTTAGTAATTGGATTATTATATGATCACTCACAATTTAAAAGTATAAATTCTTGAGAAGATGGTTCTAAAGTATATTCACCCTCCCCCTTTTTCATGTATCAAATTAGAGGATGATTTGGGATTTGAATAGTGATCTCTCTCTTTCTTGATAGTTGAGGTTAGATTTATGAATGGAAAACAAATCATTGAAAAATATAGTATCAAAATCCACTAATAGTAGTATGACTTGATTTACATGGTGGTTTAATCCATAAAATTTGACTGGGTATGGGTTATATAATTTGGAAGCAATATTTTTCCCATTTTCAATTACCTATGATAACATTTCCTCTATTTATTGTAGTGGTGTCCAAAAAATATTACTACAAATCCATGAAATTAAAGAATCTGTAAAATAATATTCATATAGGATATTTGAATCTCATGCCTGGATAATGAAAAATTCATTCACTATTTGATTCATGTACTTTCCATTTAGTACATGCATAACACATTTGGATAAGAATACATAATCTAATAAGAATATAAAATCATTAACCATGAAAATAGATAAAATATGTTATAAATGGCGTAAATTTCATTACATACGAGTCTATAGGATTCAATATTACTATATCCATGATACATTTCCAATTGGGTTCCCTACCATAACAATATATTCATGTACATTATTGTTGTTCATAATTTGATTGTGAATTTTTCATATTATATCCCCTAAGAGTGTCAAACTTGGTGTATACAATGTCCTATTTTTTATGAACCTGGTATAGCTAGTATCAATATAAAATGATCACTTTTGGGGTTATCACCACTAGTTACATCAATTATAGTGATCCATCAACTTCTTTTTATCCAAACATGGATATAATATCTTATAAAAAACTCACTCTTGGCATCACTAAAATATTGGGATATTTTCATATATATATATATATATATATAGTGGGTTTTACAAGTTTATTCTTTTACTAATCACCAAAAATAACTCATTCATTTAACTGATATAATCTATAATTACACTAGTATTTTACAGATATTATTACCTGATTTCTAGTATCAATATGTAATAAACGAAACCCATGGATCAAATGGGATAGTTTATTTATAGGAATAGTTATATAAAACATCAAATTGAAAGTTAAAATAATAAATAATTAATTTAATCAATATAATGATATTTTTAATACCTATATTCTCCTAAACTACATTAGATAATATAGAACATTCATAAATAAAATGGGTGAGAAACAATGTATAGAATGGGAGTAATCATGAAAATGAAGCATATAATATGAGTCCAAAGAAATAATATAATATCATTAATGATAAGTATCATGAATAATTATATGAAATCGTGATATAATGATCATTGAAGCATTTTCTCTGTAATATATTAATTTTTAAGAAAACTAAAACAGTACACGGTCATATGTCTAGGATATCCACCTAGAAACATCAAATTGTGGGAATAATCCCATAATTTATCATGATAACTCCCTAATTCCTACCATTTTATCTTATGAAACATGACATGATTCATGGGTGCAATATATGGGAATACCCCCAATAACATACACATGAATATTTTGGATTAAGAAGATAATAAAATGTAGAGAATAATCATAATTCATAACCAAGAAATGTGATGGGATACATAATCATTCCTCATATCATAATTTAAAGTTATTTCATAAAATTTCATACAGAATAATGAATTAATTTTTTTATTGTAATATTTTATTATATGAGAATTGTTCCATAATATTATGATTAGATGAATAAATTTCATGAGAAAGTGAAGTAAATTGGATATATAAATGAACATTTAATTACATTCATTGAGAAATTAGTTAAGGGCTTAGAGAAAGAATATATATATTAAATTTTATTTTAAACTTTATTTAAACCATAAATTTTATAATAAATTATTCATATATATATTGAAATCATGTTTTGTAAAAATACTTTAGAAGAGTGTTATATAAATGTATTAAGCGACATAGATGTTCCCCTTAATTGTATTTTATTTCCAAGTAGGCATTGTGAAATAAATATATCGCATGTATATCCCCCTCAAAGGAAGGGATTATAATATAGTATTTTTTTATTATATATATATATAATTCATGATACTTACATAACATCAAATTAGGTGAGAAATTTAGTAATAGGGTGAAGGGTCATATCTAATAGGGAATATGGGGGTTTAGGGAGATCTATTTCTTTAGGTCAAGAATCATTCTGCAAATTCACATAACATCCTTAGTTATCAAATTAATTTCACTAAATAATTAATTTATATATGTTTTTATCTCTATTATATTTTCTATAGTATAGTTTTATTATTTATAACCATTTTAATAAGATTCATAATGTTTAATTTCAATGTTCTCGTGGATTTCATTTCATGGTTCATTGGTGGGACCACATATAAGTAATTATTACTGTCCTTTTCAAATGGGAATAAAACACTATAAGTGAAACTAAATTAAATTATTATACTTATATAAATTGAATAGGTCTCAAATATTTGTATATGTTCAGATAAAATTATGATTAATTTAGTAAAATTGTTGATGTTATACATTTTGTTCTTTTATGTGGTTTTACAGACCTTTATGAAATAGAGTAATATTATTTATTTAAATTTTTTTAAAACATTAAAGAACTAGATATACATTTTTTAATACTTATTAAAATCTTATTGAACCATAATTTTATATCTATAACCATCAATGGAGGTGGTAGAGAAACACAATTTCTGTTGTTCTTAAAGGTAGCGAATGAACCATGTTGTGAATAACATTTTGAGAGTATAATATGATGAGGGTAGGGTAAAAGTTGGATATTACAATAGAATGATAGCACACACACACACACACATTTAGGATACCAATGTAACTATTTCTAATTGGATGGAAAACATATTTTTACAGTGTAAGAATTATAATGTTGAAAAAGTTATAGTTGATAATTTATCTCTTCATTGGGATGTCTGCACATAATCAATAAACTATATAACAATGTAATGATATTTATTAATAAAATGTAATGTGTTGATTTTGGGGAGAGATATATAGAAATTTTGGAAGAGTTTGGGTAAGTTAATTGGGTAAACAATTATGAGTAGAAAGGTGTTTTTATATTATATGCATTAGTTTAATATATTTGCTCAAGATCACCAAAAATGATTGACATTTTAAACTTATATAGTATATAGTGCCTGTAAGATTAAGATAATATTCAATTACATCATCCATAAATCATTTGTACATGTACATTACTTACAATGAAAACTACTATATATTTTTGATTGTTATTATTCACCTATAATATAACTATTTTATAAATATACCAAAAATTCACCCTAGATCATTTTTGTAGTGTTCATTTGAAAAAGAAAATTAATATCCATGGCTTATTATAGGATAAATTGATTTTTTAATTGTAAGTATTATTTATTTTATGAATAAATTTTTTAATATTATTACAATTGTTTTGACCCTTGTAAAAACATCTTACTATATAATGAATTTGTATTATAATTATAATAAAAATAATATTATCCTATATTCCCATTTTATAAAGATATTTTTTAAATCATTAAATTTCATTTAATAATTAATATAAAAAAATTATGTTTTATCAAAATATAAATAAATAATATATCATTTTAATTTTTTTTCTTGTATCATGGTTTAAATATGTAACATTTCATTTTATAAGATTATAAAACATTATTTAACACACCCGTAGATTAGGATAAAGTTTTAAGGGTAATTATATTATTCGTAAAAGTTAGATGACTATTCTAATGGTCAAAATTTAAAAAATTTTATGGGTTCCCTAATTTATATAAATACATCATATTTCATTAATTATTCATTTATCTCTATTTCTTCAAAAATATATATATATATTTATTATTTTCTTGATGAGTATTGTATTACTAATATATTTTTTCATCATTATATTGTTTTTCATGAGTGTGGTTGTTCTGGTGGATTGAGTAGATCCAAAATTTATATTAGATTTTTGTTATTTTCTAATTATTTCATTTATTCAATTATTTTAATTCTTATAGCAATATTTATGATCTAAATTTATTGATAAAATTAATTTAATATTTTTCTGTTTTATCATATAGTTAATATGCTCTATATAGGTTTCCATTCCATTGTATGATATCTTTCAAGAAGTGAAATTCTATTGATAAAATCATCTATCACTTCAAGGGCTTTAGAAAATGGATGAATGTATTAATATAATGGGAAATAATGGAACTAAACAAATTTTATTAATAATTAACTTGATCCAAATGTATGATACCCAAGATCCTTATCAAGCTATTATTATTGACTATATTTTATTAGATCCTTTATCCAATTCTACATGAACTAATATTCCCAATATTCATTTCTATGATTAGTATTCCATGGAGACGTATTTGACAAATAAAATTTCACATACATAAATATTTAAAAAATATGTTTACACTAAATTGTATGTGGTTCACCATCAATAACATTAATATTTCATACGTCATTTCATCTATTGAGCTATCTCGACCCAATCAGAAAATATCATTTCCAAAGAAATGTATGGAATGATTATTTTGTAGGGAATATAAACAAATAATTGATATTATATGGAAATGATTGGATGTAGTAAAACTAATCCAAAATACACTCACTAATATTTTATAAAATAAAAATAAACAAAATTAATTATATATCATAAATTCAGAAACATATAAAAACCTCTTCTAAGTCATACACTCATGTTAGTCAATCACAATCATGTGTTTTAGACAACTCTGATATAAGAAAAACATTAAAACCATTGAAGAAATTCCCATTGTAAAATAAATATATTGAAATATATAAAACCATTATATAATAAAAACAATATACTATCAACCCTAACAAAAGTACAGATTCATAAAACTATATAATTTTATAATCGAAGAGAAATTAATTTAAAATTTATTCAAATCATTAATAAAATAATGGGAAGTAACTGATTATAGCATTATGAAATTACATACACATGTATGTGAGATATAAAATAGTAGGTATCCACAAAGTAGTTGATTCCAATATTCCACTATGTTGAATCAATATTTATTAGAATTGTATTTTCTAAAATTATATTCAAAATACTAATAATAATTAAAAATTATAAATCACATAGGTGATAATATATTTAAAAATAATAAACAATCTGAATATAAAATGGATTCCTTAATCTAAAAACAAATATGCTAATGGAAAAACTAAAATTTACACTATCTGAGTGCTTTTGGAATGGTATTTGTACTTTAAATCTTCATTTTTCTTCATTTTCTGACATAAAAACATGAATATTAAGTCTTAGTTGCCACAAATTTTTATTCATCCCTTAGATATTTGGTTGTAATCATCATAAAAAAATATCTCATATTTCTGAATTTAATATATCTTCTTGTGAGAATCCCTATGAAACTATCACACAAAATAAATAATACCATAATCAATTTTTATGAAAAACTCATGATAAAGAAATATTAATATCCTAAATTATATATAGGATATTTTATTTAAAAGAATCAAATGTCACTTTATTCATATATGTTTCACTACATTATTAATATATTCATTCACTCAAACTGATATATATTCTTTTACACAATAAAAACATGGGATTAAATAAAACATAATAAAAATATTCAACCAATAAGAAAAAATACTTATCATACGAAATACATAATCAAAAATTTTAATACACAAGGAATGTAATCGATATTTAATATATTATACATATAATGTATCAAAATTTATCTCATATATAACATGATTATCATCTTATATGATACATAATATGTATGAGTTATCCATATTTTCTATTTCAAAAAACAATATGTTTTGATTTATCTATGAATCTAAGAACATATATTATCTACTGAATCCCTCTAGGAATATTCAATTATATGTTTTATTATGTCTTCAAAAAAATATTACATATAAACATTAAATTTTCTAATTTCACTACACTATTTTTATATTATATATCCAATACAGGGGTTCTCAATAGTTATCCAATATCATATTGACCTATGTTCAATATTTATATAATCCAAAAATTTATAATATCATATATACTGGAATAGATTGTTTAAAAATTATAATATTGAATAAAGACACATTGAAATTAAAAATTATACCAATTTCACAATAATGTCCATTTTATTTTCCTCTGAGATAATAATATAATAATAAAACTTAACATGTGGGAGGGTTGTGATTAAAACATTAAAATATAAATAAATTTTTTTATAATATAACCCATATCAATTCTTCAAAATATAAAAATTTGACTCCAATGTGATTATCTAATAGTAATGTAAAAATAGTATTATCATTAATATAATAGAAACAATCCTCAATTCCCACATTTAATGAAATACTAGGCATCATACATGATTCTCATATGTATTATTCATCATTTAACACAATCATTATTTAAACCTCATGATAATATAAATTTATATTTCAGAACTACAAACCATGAAATACATTTCTCTCTTGTCCAATGATTTAAAAATGATTATTTTCAAATATTCAAGGGAATTCATGATTACTATAGGCTTTCTACCATCATTGACAATTGAATCAATAGATTCATAAATGAGTTAATCATAAGGCCTTTTACAAGGATTTTTATGCGGATGGGGTTGGGAGGTTTTAAATATTAGAATATTTTATGATGAATAATTATGGATGAATCAAATAGAAAATAAAAATTATGAAAATTTTTTATAATCAAGAATGTTTCAAAACTTATGTTACATACTGATGTAATGGGCCTTACTCTCAAATTATATTAAGCTATTAGGTTTTTGTAGTTTTAATATGAGTTTTTAAGAAGAAATTCAGAGTTCAATTTGTGATTTCTGTTAGGGTTAGATTTGTGTTGGGATGGAATAAAAAATTTCATGGAATTTCAAAGGCTAGGATGTCTTTGTTAGTCTATTTTAGGGGTCCAAATGTCTTTATTCATTCAATACACAATTGAATTGTTTTGGTTGTTATTGGGTTAATGTTAATAATATATATTCAATTTTTTTTCAATGTTGGGGTGTATATCCTATAGTGGTTGATTTTTGGATTTTTTTTTCATTTTGGATGGTACTTTAATATGGTGAATATTCCACAGTATGGAGTTCCCATGGTTGGATATCAAGGATATGATTTTTTTAGTTTCTAAATCTATTAGTATCTTAAAAGATGCTATTGTTTATTTATTGGTGATATTAGGATTTGGGTGATTAGATTTTGTGTAATTGTGGATAACATGGTATGAGAATCCTTCTTTTATTATAACTAGTATATAGTATTTGATGATTTCAATTGGTAACTATAAGGGAAATTTTGACAAGATTTTTGGATATTCATTGGATTTAAATTTTCTATAGTGTATCTATACACATTGCTGAATGATTATATACTTTTAATGAACCATTATAAATTTAGGATCCCTCATAAATTACAATGTATTCATCCATTTTTAAACATTACCAATGTTATTAATGGTTCCTTCTCAGATATCATTGAGAAAAATTAGCACAATCTTTGTTCATAACATTGTGTTATTTGGATTTATCCATCGCAGGAGAGTTTTGTTCTACTTTTTAATTTTTTTATTTATATTCATTATTAATATCGGGGATTCATAATTGGATTTATTGGGGATTGATGAGGGAGTATCCTAGTTTTTTTATTTTAGTCTGCATTATACAATTAAATTATTGTGGTTCTCCTTATCTACAATATTATTATACAATATATGTTTAATCATTGATAGAGTAAAGAACTTTTTAATGCCTTATTATATCAGATGGAATAATGAGATTGACAAGGTTTCAAAAATATTTACCATAGAATCTGTCATTATATTTTTCATTGAAATTTAGATATTTTCACCTATGTAGTTTAATTATTTAAATTGACACTCTTTTCCATAATCTCCCTGATGGATATTGAAATAAATAATGATAATGAACTAGATATGATGATCATGTATAATGAAGGAGATTCCCATGTTCTTTAGAGATTTTCATGTTATTTGATTTTTCTAAAATGGTATTTTAATATGTTCATTTAATTGATTGTTTTATTAATAATTCCTATCACATCCATAATTTGATAAGTGATTAATTATATAGAGGTAAATTGTATAGTTCAAATCTAGACTTTATGAAATATTATATTTATTGACAATTAATATTTATGTTGTAATTTATTTTTAACATTATATGAGTTAATTGAACATGGCAGGGATGAATTGTTATAGTGGTAATGTTTGAGTTGATGTTTTATTTATTATATATATCCATATGAATATAAATAATTTATTATAGATGTTAAATAGAATTATAGCAAAGTGGTTTAAAAGAGAATGTAAATTAAAAAATGGGTAAATCCAAAAAGTAAATGTATTTTTTAATAATATGGTTGTAAATAGATTGTAGAAAATATAATTAATGAAATTAATGATATTGTTGATGTGTTATAATCATGTTTTTCATTGAAGGAATATTTTTAGTTCGATGAATATGATAATTGGTGGAATGATGTTAATAAATTATTAATAATTGGAATGTATGAACATGTATGGAAAGAATATGATTAAAAATGAATTTATGACTAGAAATGTGATGTTGTCTGATGATTGTGTTAACATGGGGAATAAGTGGCATAATAAACATAATTAAGATACTAGTCATAATTAGTGTGATTTGAAAAAGATGGGGAAAATATGATGTTATTGATTATGGGTTTTCTGATTCTTATGGATTGAACTATGATATTGGTGTTTATATTTAGTGGAAAATAATTTTTTGGTATGGGGATATCATGTTGTTACATTAAAATTTTTTATATAGTCAGGGCAGTGTGATTTTGTCTTCGGAGAAGGTATGAAAAATCAAATGAGTTGTTATGTCTCTCAGTTATAATATGCCAGGGAGATGAAATGACACTCATTAGGTTTTTGTTTTTGGGATTATATGGATTGATGTAGGAATGTGTATGTGGGATATAATTTCATAATTTTATTAGAAATAAACATTATGAAGACCCAATTATGTAGTGGTGATGATTATATGTGTTTGGGGTCAACCATTGTAAAAAGAATGAAGAATGTTGATGTTGTTATTTTTTATGTTTCACTATATTGATGTGGAGTGTGTAGGAACCTGAATATAGGTTGGGGGTGGGAATGAATATAAATGGGATGAAATGAGTACAAATATATTAATTACGTTAACGTACTGGCATTTGGTTGGAAATGTGGACATGTGAGGGTAAAATTTTGGATATGTGCTGATGAGGTATGTGGTGGTGGAATGGTGGATATATGTATGAATTTTTTGTATTATGATATGTATTACATTTTTTAGTTATGGAATGGAGTGATAGTTATTGATATTTTATTGATGTTATTTTTTTAAAATAAGCTAGTTAATTGGTGATGATATTTCTTGTCATCTCAGTATTGATTTGTGGTAGAAGGGATCTCACTATGACAAAATGGGATCAATGGTAAATTTCATAGAAATATTATTAATTTATTTTGTTGAGTTTAGGGAATTGATGATATTACTTGGTCATTGATTATAGAAGTAATTTTTTGAAATTATTGAGGATGTTTTGGATAATAATTTTAATGGTAGTAAATTATTTGGGATTTATAGTATAAGAAATACAAATATTATTCATATTTTTGTTACCTATGTGGTTATTTTTTTCATTGTTGATATTACTCTTTAATAGTATTTCATATGTTCTTCACATGGATATTATTTTTATAGGGACGATCCTATTAATTATTCCCAATTTCATACCCACCTAAAGTTTTCTATGTGTTTTGATGTTTGATGCATGGTAGATGGAAGTGTGTAATCATTCTTAACTGATTGATATCGAGGGTTATTCAGATGATTTCTATTTAATAATTAAATTCATTTTATGATGATAACATTATATATAATTTTTACATTTGTGATGTCCTAACTTATAAATTATTTTATGGAAATATTTTGGAGTTTATTGGTTATTTTTTTCATTTCATGGATTTTATATGGGAAATTACTTATATATGAAATTTTTATACCTTAGTGCTAGTTTCAAACACAATAGATATTATAGGGGAAACATTGTAGTCATAATAACCATTTCTTTAGACTATGAACTAGTAAAAGTTGCAGTGATTCATGGAAGAGTGTTATCTTATATTTTATTTTAGATTTGTGTTGTGTTTATTATTATTAAAGGGGAGAATATAATGGTATTGGTAGATAAAAAAATTAAAAGAATCCAAATTATTGATAAAAAATTACATTTTCCCAAAAATAGATATTTTAGGCCCTTTATGATACAATGAATATAAAAACCTACTAAATTTTTTATGTAAAGGTATAACTATTGGAGGTAGAAATCAATGTTATATACATTAATACTTTAAATTAGCTACAAAATAAAGTTAGTTTGTGATCTTATTTATGGTTACTTTTTATACTTATATATGTCACCTATTAATGATTTATCATTCACATGACAACATGGTTACATAATCAGAACTGGAAGAGTAACATTGTGATTGACCGAATGTTATGGATTAACAAAATCTGTGTTGAAACATAGATGATTTGTTCATATAAATTCTTCAATAAGTTTTCTTTCAATACAATAGATTTTTAATTTATAAAATTATAACATAATGAGCTACATCCCCAATTTTTTAATTATTAGTAACTAATTTTTAACTATTAATGGTTATACGAAATTAATAATGTTTAAGAGCCCTTATAGAGTGTGTTCATATTAATAAATTACAAATTTATTATTTTTTTTGTTATTTTATAACCATGCTTCATAATTTTATATATTTTCTATAATTTATTGTCCTGTGAGTTACCTTTAAATCGTCATATATAATATGAATGTTCTTGGAATTTATTATTATGAATAATACTAGTTATTTAATTCAATATGAATAATAAGACGAAGAGAGTTTGTAATAATAAACCCTTAAATATTTGAATTTTTCCTGATTTTGTTTTCTCTTCATTTGAATAATGACTAAAATTATGGAATAATGGAATATTTATGTGTGATAATTTGATTCATATATATTATTTCAAGTTTATTTGATGTGATATGAAAATTGAATCCTAAGTGAGAGACATTTAAAGTAAATATTTATCATGTGACATGGATAGTAAATGTGAACTACTTAATATATAATATATAATTAATATTAATGAATTCTTGCATGACTTTATATAGAATCACATGATAATATATTTCACATGTAATTTTAGTTCCATTTGAAATTAATAATTAATTAATATTTCCTAAATAATTCTATGTGTTCAGGACAATTTATCTGAAATATTAATCTAAAACTATTTTACTAATTAAGCAGTGTGATGTAATGTTTCCATGGGTCAGATTGTGTAAATCATTATGACATTGATAATGTTGAGCGTGATGCATTAGAAAATAATAAGTGACATTTTAGTCATTCAAAATAAAGCAGAATGCTTATAAAATTCATGGGAAGAGTATAATGATTTATCTGAGATTTAGTTTACCTAAATAATATAATTTTTCGTGATTTTACTGGATTTGAAGGAATTTTCAAATATCAATTTGAATTTATTTTTTCTACTGGAATTTCATGATTATTTTATTATATACTCTTGTAGTGAATGAATTGGTGGGATAAAATTCCTAAAATGGTTAATCATTTTAAGATGGTTGTGAAAGACATATTTAATTTATGGAATAATGGCAATTTTTCCTTCGAAATATATGACTAATTAAGGTGAAATAATGGAATCTAAATGTTTTTTAATGTTTTATTTCAAAACTATTTGGTGTTATTTTATTATGGAATTATTGGTTTGTACAGTGGTGAAAAATAAAATTAATTTGGGGTTATTGTGCTGAATTATAGGGATATTTTCTTTAATAGACAATTTTTTTGAGGATAGTGTGGTGTGACTTTTCATATGTAAAAGAGATAATATTATTTTTGTTGTTTGGTGTTTGAAATGGTGATTGGTGTTATTTATTTGGGTTGGATTCTAGGATATTTATAGGGTGGTGTGCATATTGTTATTGAGGTGTAATAATATTCTGATTTATCATGGTTGGTGATGTGGTTTAATAAATATTATTTAGATGACAAAAATACCAAGGGTAGTAGGTGGGATGATATATTTCCCATGAAATGTTGTTTTATCAATTATATTGATGTTCTTATCTTTATTTATGATAAAGTTTTTCCTTTTTTTAATGACTTATCATTTAATTTACATATTAAATTTTTTACTGTAAAATCTAGAGAGTGATTTTGAGATAAAATATTTATAAAATTTTAGTCGCATGATGTATTGAAGTTATTAAATGGAGTGTCTATCCTAGATACTATGGATTTATTAGAGGATGGAAATGCTTCCATTTGGCTGGTGATGAAATTATTATAAATTCTATTTTAATTAGATATTTAATTATATCTTAGGGCGTCTCAATTATGATGGAGGAGAATTTTGGGAAGCCCAAATTAAATGAAATAGTGGAATACCATGTTTTATTAATGAAGGATTTATTTTCTCGAGTAGAGATTAATTATCACTTGAAAGAGATTCATTAGATCGATTTGGGGTGATAACATTGGAATCTTTAGGATTTATATTTATATACATTTTTTGTTGGGTTTAAATTATTATACTCAATAATTGAGAAATGTGTAAAATTTTGAGTGTTTCATGTTTCTATATATGTAGTAATATATCCTTCCATTTTGGTAGATTCTTTAGAATACGTCAAATAAATAATGATGGAAAAATATAGTTGTTTACCAATGATCAATGATTATATTGAAGTCCCATCTTGAGTGGGTAATAAATTTGAGATTAATGATATAATATTTGGTTGTCAGGTTTTTTGGATGGGGATAATGTGGTGAAATTCTAGAAGGAGAGTTTAGAGTAACACTCTAGGATGAATTATTTTGTGAATCTGTATTTATTAAGAGAAAATCTATTTTTGATTTATTTATATGGTGTGTTTTTAGTAAAATGTCATGTATGATTCAATATATATCACAGTGTATAGTTATTAGTTACATATATGGACATCATAGGGTAAAATTAAACATTTGTAAAAAATAATGTATTTATTATTAAAAATAATTAAATTTGAACATTGAGTTATATTTAAAAATTTATTAGTTTATTTTTTCTAGAAACTATTCTGGGATATTTTTTGGAATTTTCAAAATTGGTAATGAATTTTTTTTTCTAATGGGTAACTATTTTTGTATCTGGTTTTAGTTGAAATCCATATCTAAATGGGAGTTAATTGTGTGTTTGGTTATTTTTTATTTTCTAGTTTCATTATAATATTGTGTTTTTATTTGAGACGTATGTCTAGTGTGGGTGGGTTTTTCCACCTATTAACTTCACTGGTGGGGTTTTGGAAATTTTTCTTATCCAATTATTTTGAGGTGTTGGTGTTCCATTTATTCTATTTTTGAGTTATCTTTCCTTAACGAGCATGATTTCAATTCTCATTATCTTGGATATATTTTAATTATTTATAATTAGAATAATTTGAGTAGAATCTACTGTAATTAATGAAACCTTCACGACCCATTATATTGGGTTTTTTAGAGTTAGAGGTTATATGAGGACGTCTGAGTATGGAAGGTGGAGTTAATTATTATATTTATACTTGGTGTTGTTTTTTGGCATTATAAAAGAAGTCACACATCGGATTTTTGGTTTTTGGGGTTCCTATGGTCATCCATTTTAGTTTTCTAAATGATTTGTCTCATTGTTTATGATATTATTTCATTTATGTGTTGATTGTGATGAGGGAATGGAAATAGATTAGCATTCTGGTTATCACTATTTTGGCATATAGCCTCTATTGGTAAATTTTTTTTACATTTTCTCTTTTAGGTTAAATTGTTCGGTGGTGACTATGATGTTACAGAGAGTTCCAACGGTTTTATTCCCTGGATCTTACTTTTTTTTGTATTATTATTCCATGGAAATTATTTCTAGTTTTAGATTGTTTTTATATCACATTATTCATTATTTAATTTAGTTGATCTAGTATGGTGATATCTTTTATTTCATGGTCCTTCTTTTGTTATACAATGAATTTAATTGATTTAGATTTTAATGGTGGAATGATGGTTGGATAAAAAATGTTATTTATATAACTTTAGTAGAATTAATACTATTAGGGAATGTATATATGCATTCTTCTATGATTATATATGTTTCTAAAATATACATAAATTCAATATCGTACAAACATTCATTTAACTTCTCTCATTCCCAGAGAACCACATAGTGATCAGAGGTCCCTCAATGGAAATTATTGGACCTCATTTGATATATTTTTCTCCTCAACATTTTTAGGTCAATATCATTCTATCTGGGTTTATTTTATCTCTTTATCTTCTTGGTTATATCCTAGTTCCTTCATCAAGTAGTAGTTTTCTTATGGGTGGGATTTGAAAATTATTGGGACCATTATTGATTAATTTAATTTGGCTTCCACTCACATGATTCTATTTTTAAAAAGATTTCTTCCTCTCCCCCATTTTTTAGTGTATCTCAAATAATTATTTTAGATTTGAGATTTCAAAACTCTTCTTCTATGATATATAATAATTTGATTGAAAATATTATGATGATTTATTCAATGGATCCACTCTTATTTTGTTTCTAGTTGATTGTTATGGTCTTTCATGTCTTTCAGTTTCATGGAATGTGAATATATTATGAGAAATCCATTTGGGGGAATAAAAAAATGATGATACTAAACATGTTAAAAGGAACATCGAGATGAAAGGAGAGTTGGATATTCTTTATATATTTTAATTTAATTTTCTTACACAGAAATAATATTATAATATACTCACTACTAATATTATTTTTTCTAAAATCCATTATATATTCATAATATGATAGTTATGTAAAGGAGATAATAAAAATGAACAGATAAAATTTATAATTTGGGTAATATTATTATTATTGAATATTATGTTGGATTTTCTACTTATAATTGAATTATATGTTGTGATGGAAGTGAACATTGTAGGGTAAAATTGATATATTAGGAAAGATGGTGAGTATGTGCTGTGATTTTTAATATATCCATTGGAATAGTGATATAATATTTTATAAGTTAAATTATATAGTGGTTGAAAAGAGGATTTCATGGGGAAAATGTGATAGATGAAAAACTCAATTTATTTGTTAATAATGTGATGTTTCAGGGCCTATGATAACTAATATAATGAGAAGGGATAATATAATTAATGTGAAATTAACATTGATAATATGAGTGGACTATTGTTTTCATGGTAAATATGTTGATGTGTAATGGGTTTCTATATATTTTTAAAAAATTAAATGTAGAAAACATGATGGAATGAAAAAGATTAATAATGGATGAATTAATTGAAGTCTGAAGTCGATTGATGTATAGGATGGCTTGGGAAACTAATTAAATAATAAAATTAATGATGATATTAATATTAAATTTTGGTACTAGAAAATGATTAAAAAAAGTGATGATATTTATTGTGTGGTTTTATATTGTTATGGATTTTTTTATTCTATTGATGATGATTTATTTTTTAATTTAATTTATTTGTGCATAGTATTAATGTTTAAACATTCATATTATGAATATAGTTGTTGGATTATCATGATGTGAACGTGGAATGTATATGAAATCATCTGTGATGTGATGGATCTTAGTTGGTAAAATTGTGTGTCTTATAATGGATATAATTTTTTTTACCTTCACAGGATATGGTGGCTCAATGTGGGAATTTGAATGAGTTTTATAATGGATTAATGTTATAATTACGAATCATTATGAAGAAATATTTATGTAGTGGTGATAATGATATGTAGTGGGGATTGAGCTTTGTAGGTGGAGGGAATGAGGTAGATGCCACATATGTTAATTAATCCTCCTTGTGACGAGGAGGATGAGGATATAAGGACATGTGGGGGGAGATGAATTGAAAGGGGGAACAAGATTGAATCTTGTTTTGTTTAAATTACCCAGATGGATGTGGATGTAAATATAGAAATGTGGAACCACATTTTTGGATAAACGGTGATGCAATATGCACCTTTGGAATGAGTTCTATAGATGGGATAATGGGGATTTTGGATATTTTCTACATGGCATGTTGATGAATAGATTGATAGATGACGATATTTTTTTATATTGTTTCATTACTAAATCGTTGGTTTTTTGTTGTAGAGTTTCCTACCATATTTATACCAATTTTATTTTTAAAGTGTGTGAGGAAGATAAATTAGGGTAGTGGTATATTTATGATCCTTTTTATTTGTTGAATTTTTTTTATTCATATGAAATTCATGATATTACTATGTTATGAACCATTGAAACTATTTTTGGTTTTCATTATATAAATGAATGATTATGTTCTAGGGAATATATTAATTTATTGGAAATTTTATAGGATAAATAGTTTGATTATTTTTCTATTTATACATATTTTTTATATATATGTGTTTATGATTTTCATGGTTTATATTATTCTTTCTCGGTGTTTCATATTTTTGGCAGATGGATATTGACATGTTTAGAAAGATTATGCTATAATGTACTCTAAATTTATCACCAAAACATAATATTATTAGTGTTTTTATGATAGTATGAGCATTATAAGTTAAAATTATTAATTATAATGGATGGAAACATAAGATGTTTTTTAGAATTGGATGCTTGCCCATTCATGTATTTTATGAAAATTGTATAACCTTGAGGAAATTTTTGGGTTATGAGAACTTATATTTGTTTTAGTTTAAATGTTTTTGTTCATATTGGTGGGTAATTTTTTTATTCTATGGATTTGGGGGGGGGGGTGTAATTACTCCCACATAATTTTTTTATACACATAGTAATAGTCGCCAACCAAGGACCAATTAAAGGCTTCATTTGGGGGATACTACTATGGTTTCTGTACCACGAGGAGGTTTTCTAGTTGGAGAGGGTCATGAAAACCAATCTACTTGAAATTTTTTTCATAAAAATAACCGTTTAATATCATGGGGATTCTTTACATTAAAATATTTTATAGTTGAAATAATCTATCTACTCCACCACTATAACATCAGGTCATTTTTATCATTTACCAATACATTTTTTCAATAGAAATCTATTTATTTTAAATATATTGAAGGTATGGATGAATATTTAATCCTTAAAATTAGTTTCTGAACTCTAATACAAACATTGTGTTTTATATTTTCTATCACCTTTTCATTCTATCATAAATTTTGTCCCCAAAAATCTACATTAAGGAATCAATTTTCAAAATAACTCCAAAGATAGCTGGATCCCCAGAAAATATCTTAGTTAAACCATTATCATGAATTCAAATCTATACAAGGGTTGGTTCAGAGTATTGTTTTTTATTTTAGATTAAAAAAACTATTTTTCTATTATGAACCGTCCCCCGGGGCCCGTATCGTGACTATCCCAAGCCCGCATTCCATAGGCCAGGGGCTGGCGACTAGCACCAAAGGCGTAATTCCCTAAAACTGGGAACGATTTTCCGTTATAAATAGTAAACACACACAACCAAAGTACAAGAGGAAGAAAACACTAAGAAAAACTGTATACAGAAGAAGTGCTGGAAAGTAAAAGGGTCCAGGATACAAGGCCAACTGTAAAGTACAAATACAACTGAAAGCATGTACAACAAAAAAGGGAAAAACAGATGGAAGGTGAAAGCAGTTCCTGGATCGTCCTCTAGAGTTCCTACCTGAAGGGTAGGTACATATGCCCTCCTTAGCACTCCACATCCGTCAGACTCCACTGTGTACTGATACGTCGTAAGGTCCTCCTCTAGGTACTGTCCAGTCCTTATGCTCTCCGTCTCCTTCAGCGTTGTCTGTCGTCTGCATCCAACACAACGAGTTGCGGGTATAACCCGTGTAGGGGTGAGTATAAAAATAATCATTAGGGACCCCGATACCCTTAAGGTCTCCCAAAAATCCAACAAGGATAAACCACAATGTATGATTTCAACGGATAACCATTAATTAGGTATATGACCATACATATACCTAAGTTATCGAATAACCCATCTCAAACATTAGGAAAACACAAACGTCATTGACTCATCTCAAACCAGGATTTTCATTAACGAAACAACAAACTACTAGAGAACTCCACTTATGTTGAGTACAGTGGTCATCTCGCGACTCTGAGGTGCTACTCACTAACCTTAGAATGCTGAGGTACTCCTCCTGTTGAGTACCGTGGGTCTTCCGCCTCACACAGTAGCGCTCCCCCTAAAATCCTAGAGTTGTACTCCCCCTATCGAGTACCGCGGGTCTGCCGCCTCACATAGTAGTTCTCCTCTACCATGGGTCTTCCACCACACATAGTAGTGCTCCCCACTGGGCTCCTCAAGTCACTCAGAAACGAATCAGAGAAGCATTCATCAGGTCTCATCCAGCTACTAAGTCTTCATAGTGTGCTCACTCGTCTCTAGGAGGGTCATCTTCATAAGGTAAAAGCTAATAATCCATGTGGAATGAAGTCCCACGAAGAAGTATTTCAAAGGTCCGACATGTCAAAGGGGTCTCAATGCAATAAAAATAATGTCAATAAGACGCCTGATCTATGAGTTATTAGCATTTTTTCCCGGGAGCCTAGTTGGTTTCGTGTACGAACCAACCCGACCGTATCTCAACTATACCCTTAACTCGCATGGGGTATTTTGAATGGACCGTTTCTGTAGAGACCCGAATCTTGACATACATGGACATTACATTACTTTTGCGGAATACTTAATACATTACAAAAACATACACACAAGGACCGTAATATTTTAGTGTCTTTGGAAACTCAGAATATAATCATCTAATCGTGGTGAAAGATCTTCAACATCTCCCATAAAGATCTTCCTTCTTTTATACCTAAAACCTTTATTTATATCCTGGGGAAAATAAAACATAAAAGGGTGAGCTCAAATGCTCATTAAGGGTAAACAAAAGAAATATCAATCACATCATATACATAAGAACATAACTTTTGGAAATCATAACCTGCAAAAGAAATCATAATTTCATAAGATGAGATAAATCATAGTAGTGAAATGTAATCCCAATAATCATAACATAAAACATGAAACTTTGTGGAATACACACATAATCATAGAGAATCATTTCTTGTTAGTTAAGACTCATTTCCAAGACTATCTTAGTGGACAAAGTCCATTTCTGAACCGAGTTCACTCCTCGTTTCAGTCCTGTTTCACTGAACCGGTTTAACCTGCCGTTTGAGCCATGTCTATCTCATGAGATATAAAATCTTTACCCAATGAATTGGAGGGTTATATAGGTCCTACCCATCTCATAATGATACCATTCTTATGTGTTCCACAAAATAACAAATCATACATCATTGCATAACCCATGTAATAAAAATGGGATTCTTAAACAACATGACATCATAATACAATTCATATAAGATAAAGAAATTCATAAAAATAATTCCATCACAACATAATCAAATAAATTTAATAATAGGGAGATAAACATAACCCTATATTATCTTAGATGGAAAATAATTTTGATAAAACACTTAAACTCCATTCTTGAGGAAAATATCCTTTCTACTTCAAAAACATTTTCCTTTCTTAACATGTCATACAATTTTAAACTAAAATAAGTTGATTAAAAATAAACTTGAGAACTTTTAAAGGAATCTTCTTGGAAATAATGTTTTAAAAATCCATTCATGACGGATAAGTTAAAAAAAACATTCTTCTCGTACTTTTTTCGGAAAAGTCAAAAAAGTACCTTGTACGAAAAACAACAAAAGATTCTTTCATATCTTCTACTATAAACTCACAAAAGGGTAAAAATGGATTTAAACAATTGTAGGTGGATGGAAATAATATTACATATTGAGGAAACATGGATGTGGATGATAAAATATACCCCAGTAAATTCCAAAGTATAAACAATCTCGTATAAAATTGAGATTGTGATATTTCCCTTACCTTAGGTCTGATTTGCTTCATAAGTGTCCGAACCTCATATATAATGATTTAAATAATGTCATTGACTTATTCCAGAATCATACTCATTGTTATGATATCATATACGGTTCACTTATGACTTTATTTTACCCATTCTTTTGTAACTTCCATGTTAAATAGCGTTTTGGGTAAAATCGTTTCATTTGTCATCCGTGTTTTGACTTGTAATTATTCATATGATTACTTAGATAATGATTTCTTAATTCCAGAATATAAAAAATGATTTATATATAATATATATTCAGAATATACATACATATAAAAGATCAGTAAATGGAATGAAATACACCATTCATGGAGACGGTAGGCCGTACGTACGCATTAACGCTGTTTTCGTTTCCTTATTGAGTTGAATGGAATTAAGTAGATGAAATACATATATACATAAATCCATTAGATTTATAATTTCATATATTTCATTATTATTGCTTGTATATACTTTATAATCATTCTTAAATAGTAAACATGGAGAATGAATCTCATCACGTCGTGGAGACGGTAGTCGGTACGTACGCACGAGCGATTATATCATTTCCATAATTATTGAATTGAATTGGAGTGGATGATACAATATATCAGAATCAGTATGATGTTATAATAACTATGTATAGTTATTCTTTAAACCATTATACTCATCCATGTAAAGTGTTGGGGGAAAAACAGATTACACCACTACGTGGAGACGGTATTCCGTACGTACGCACGCGTAGTGATTTTGTTTACTGTAGGATGGATAGAAGGTGAAATGGTGTTGTTTCATATTTATAATAACAAATAAGTATATTATTGATACTGATGTTATTACTTTATAATTAAAAAACTAAATAAGAAGAAGTTAAAGAATAAAGAAGCTTGAAATAATCGGGGGAAGAAATTACCTCTTCTTCGATTCGCCTCTTTGAAACCTCCTCTTAGGGCAGTAAGATTGGTCTTTAAAGTAAACCATAACCTCTAGGATGTTTCTGAGGAAGTGGAGAAGATAATTTGGCAGGGATTGGCCGATCTTGGAGGCTCAAATTGGTGTGAGGAGGAGAGGGAGGAGGTGCCCTTTTATAAGGGAGGAGAGGGGCGCCTTTGGAATTCTTAAAAAATATTAATTTATAATAAATCTAACCCCACTTAAAAACCTCCAAAAATGACCCATATTCTAAGCTTAGATGATATATGGTTGTAATATCATCAACAAATCAAATTTAGACATTTTTGGATCTTATTTTAAACCTTATCATTTTGATTTATCCTTATTTAGTCTATTTAAGTTTATTTGTGGTAATAAAATTATAAATATTAACTTATAACAAATAATTACTTATTTGTTGTGAATTTTCCATAATTGTTTGCTTTATAACATTATAGACCATATAAATTTAAATTTAAATTTTTTAAATATTTTTGTGATTTTTAAACAATTTTATAATATGTTATTTTTATAAAATAACAATAGTGTCAATTTTGACACTATTCATTTATTTGAATTTAAATAAAATATATACAGAAGATATGTTCTAAATAAAAGCTTTAATAGATTCATAAAAGGTCATATGTTTCTATAAAATTAGTGGATAACATTAAATAGTTCATATACTATTTATTTTATTATTTTTAAAACCATTTATTTGGTTTATCTCTTAATAAAATAATGAATACAATATTTTTTTATAATTATTTAATATACTGATTTGTTGAATATAATTTTAAAATAAAATCCTATGATGAAGATAAATCTATTACCTTTCACAATAATTCTTTTACTCGAATTTATCATCTTAAAATCACAATATTTAAATTGTTATATTTATTAAATTGTGAAGGTGACAAGTTTGGCATCATTTAAAATAAAATAATATAAGTGTCATAATTGCTTGTATAAGACACCAAATGGTCAAATATTCGACCATTGGATGATTATAGTTTAAATTTACATGCCCAATAAGTTTTGGTCAGGGTTTTGTGTTGTTTAGGGTCACTATTAGTTTAATAAAAACTATATTCTTGATTTTTCACTAGATAAATAATTTCTGCATCACTATTGTGTCACAATTAATGATAATTATTTAATCCCAAAAAATTCTAAATAAATTCTCATGATGTAGATAATGTTTTTAGCTTTCTGTATACTATTAATGTTCGAAGTTTCATGAAGTTTATCACTAACTTAAAATTAATATACTTATAGTATTTAAGAGAGTGATATGTTGTCACTTTCTTTGGTTTTAATAATAATTAAATTATTTTCATGGAAAAAAGTCCATTAAATGAATATAATCCGACCCTTAGGTGATATGGGTCTACTTTTAGTCATCCAATAGGATTTTTCCAAGTATTAGGGTAATTTTATAATCTTATATTTACCCTTAATTACCCGATTTACCTTTAACTATAGTAAATAAAATTTAATGTACTAACTATTCACAATGCCCAAAAATAAAAAGTAGCTTATTAAAATAATTTGGACCCACTGATTCCAAATATGGAATCCATTTTTACAACTTCAATACACATAAGTTGCAGAAATTAAATTAAAATTAATCCCGTTGTCGAAAGAAAATGGGTTTTTCTTTAAAACATTGCAAAAGATTGAATTGATTTAACATACGAATTCAAGGTAAAATCAATGTTAATGAGATACATTATATTAAATGGAAAAAATATATTCTATTTATACTTTAAAACCATACAATATTATAATTTAACCACATAAGATATTACAATGAAAAAAGTTGTTTTTAATTAAAATATAGCGTGTTTTTACTATTCATTAAAATATGGAAGTCATTAGAATAAAATGAAAAATTTATCCAAAGTAAATTTTTATTTATTGATTCCAAAGAATAATTTTATTTTTTCAAATGGAACTTATAAACATGTCCAAAACTAGATTGAAAGTGTGTGCGCCATCAAAAGGGGGCAAAACTGCATTTTTTGAAAAATACTTATTTTACCCGAAAATTTTATTTTGTTCTTATACCATATTCTAGAAAATGTGTAAGATGAATAATAATGTTATCAAATTCAAAATTTAGTTAATAATATTCAGAATGGCTAGTTCATAATAATATTATAACAATATATCGTTGTTTAGTAGAACCCGATATTGCGTACAACACACGCTATCGAGGAAGGTCGCGATTGCGTGTAATGCAAGCCAGGTCAGGGTTGCGTATTGTGAAAGAATCCTTCGTTGTTTGATATAACAGAATCCAGACATATTTCATTTATACATTGAATATATATATATATATATATATACACTCAATGTTGCGTAGAATAACTATTATCAAAATTGGGTGTAACACGATCCAAGAATAGTGTTGCGTATACTGCAAGCTAATACGGTGTTGCGTATAGCTCAAGGTAATCTTGGTGTAGCATACAACACAAGACATTAATGAAATTAAAAGAATATGTTTCATAAAATCTCGGGGTGTTACATTCTACCCCCCTTAAAATGAATTTCTCCCTCGAAATTCGTCGAGGTTATAAATGGTTCACTACTTGAAAGTTTGTTTAATAGAAACCCACATCGAAAAAAATACCAAAACATGGATTTAAAAACTAAAGTATGAAATGTAATGGTTACCCAAATTAACTCATCACTGGGTTTCCACGTAGGAGGACATAGGTGAAAATATGTATATGGAAGAAAAATCTAACCATCAAGTTCTGATGGAGAGTGGTAGAGAACATGTCTATGAAAAAGCCAAAAATCACAATGCTATTGATTTGTGGTGATCTAAGGTACCATCTGATTCATCAGATATAAGGGAACTAGGACAAAATTTTTTGTTTTTAGGATCATTTCCCTAAAGATGATGAATTAAAAGAAATACTTGCATGATTTTGGTACAATCTTACTGTTGTTTGTGAATTGAAAAATTTCCACTTCATCCCATAAAGAAATGAAGTTGAATATGTTATTTGTGATGTATTAGCAGATCATGTGATAGAATGATGGGTCATTCCATCTCTTTCAAACAAAGGTTAGAAAAGTTTAAAAGTCCATCTTATGGTTAGATTAACTGTATATGGTTCCATAAATGAACTTATACTTCATATATCATACCGCTTAATAAAATAAAACTAGTTTCTACTAACCAGGGACTTCTTGTAGGCCAGTGGTAGGCGATAAAGGCCAGTCTAACTTCGGTTGTGGGTTCGATTCCCATAGCCTGGTCCGACGCGATGGGTTGTCGCCAGTCCCACAGGTTGTCCTTTTTCTAAAGCTATATTACTATAACATCCCATCAATAATATCTAAAAAAGTTATATCCTAACTTATGTCCAACATAATCCATTCTAATCTTTAGGCTTATCTAAAATACTTCGGTCCAAGTTCATAGTATAAAGAAAGTGATTACTTGAAATGTCACATAACAATCACATGAATGCCATAATTTATCCCCCATATATCATAAGATATATCTTTTTGGTCAAATTACAAACATGTGAATACCTTAATCATGTATTCTTTTGAAGAATGAATACTCATTTAACCTTAGTGAAAACATGAATGTAGTTAAAAGATAACACTTTCCACAAACCAAAATCCTCAAAATTCTTTATACTCAAACCATGATATCACTTAGTCCTTATATCAATCCTGAGCTCATGAATACTGTCAAACATTTCATTTTCTCCTTATCTGTTCATGATGCGCATATCATCTGCTTTCCACAATATTTGAATCACTTTTCATGGTTACCGGTACCTTAAAATTATTGAAAAGCACAATAGAATAATACAAAAATATTCTAATACATAATAAAAGTACCTTAAAAACATTATTCTTGAATAACAATACACAAACACTTTAATCCATCCTCTTCAATGATTGTCCTAGAATAAGTCGTTCCTTGATTTAGAAATAACTTTTTAGATCAGGGCATTGAGTTGGGTAATGCCCATGTTCTCCACAAATAAGACATTGAACTCCATAACAGTCTGTCACTCTATGACCCTTTTCTCCACACAGATAACATTTGTCCCTCCATTTGAGGTATTCCTCAAGGTTTTTCTTCCCTTCTTCAGAAATCTCAATCTTCCTATCTTTATGCTCCTCAACATGCGAACATGCATAAAAGTCTATCTTCTTCTTATTTTATCAATTAATCATACCACTAAATTTCAACTTGTTAATCATATATCGCGATGACTGATTCGAAATAATCACAATATATTTCTCTCTAGGCATTACGCAATTTTTTTTCTCATAGTCACCAATTAGTCCATTGGATTCAATGTTAACCGAATTCCTTCTGGTTCCCTCCATTGACTAAAACACAAAAAGAATTCTGTGAGAGGCAAAAATCATACAAGGAAAATAACATTATCATGGGAGAGTACCTTCGACATCTAACATGTTAGGTTTAATTCTAATATCATTAGTGTAGTTCTAGGACTATATCCTATACGTTTACATATCTTTAGGGTCATCCGTAGACATTCCGTAGAAATATCGTTAGGTATCTCAATAAAGTTATCACATCCTAGTTTCGAAAGGTTGACTAAACCTTTCCTCTAATACCAACTGTAGAGACCCGAAACATGACGTACATGGACATTACATTACTTTTTCGGAATACTTAATACATAACAAAAACAGACACACAAGGACCGTAATAGTTTAGTGTCTTTGGAAACACGGAATATAATCTTCTAATCGTGGTGAAAGATCTTAAACATATCCCATAAAGATCTTCATTTTTTACCTAAAACCTTTCTTTATATCCTGGGGAAAAGAAAACATAAAAGGGTGAGCTCAAATGCTCAATAATGGTAACCAAAAGAAATATCAATCACATCATATACATAAGAACATAACTTTTGGAAATATTAACCTGCAAAAGAAATCATATTTTCATAACATGGGATAAATCATAGTAGTGAAATGTAATCCCAATAATCATAACCTAAAACATGAAACGTTGTGGCATACACACATCATCATAGAGAATCATTTCTTGTTAGTCAAGACTGATTTCCAAGACTATCTTAGTGGACAAAGTCCATTTCTGAACCGAGTTCACTCCTCCTTTCAGTCATGTTTCACTGAACCGGTTTAACCTGCCGTTCCAGCCATGTCTATCTCATGAGATATAAAATCTTTACCGAATGCATTTAAGGGAGATATAGGTCCCACCCATCTCATAATGATACCATTCTTATGTGTGCCACAAAATCATAAATCATACATCATTGCATAACCCATGTAATAAAAATGGGATTCTTAAACAAAATGACATCATAAAACAATTCATATAAGATAAAGGAATTCATAAAAATAATTCCATCACAACATAATCAAATCAATGTAATAATAGGGATAGAAACAGAACCATATATTATCTTAGATGGAAAATAATTTTGATTAAACACTTGAACTCCATTCTTGAGGAAAATATCCTTTCTACTTCAAAAACATTTTCCTTTCTTAACATGTCATACAATTTTAAACTAAAAGAAGTTGATTAAAAATAAACTTGAAAACTTATAAAATAATCTTCTTGGAAATAATGTTTTAAAAATCCATTCATGCCGTATAAGTTAAAAAACATACTTCTCGTACTTTTGTCGGAAAAGTCAAAAAAGTACCTCGTACGAAAAACGACAAAAGATTATTTAATATATCTTACTATAAAATCACCAATGGGTAAAAATGGATTTAAAAAATTTTAGGTGGATGGAAATAATATTACATATTGGGGAAACATGGATGTGGATGATAAAATACACCCTAGTAAATTCCAATGTATAAACAATCTCGGATAAAAATGAGATTGTGATATTTCCCTTACCTTAGGTCTGATTTGGTTCGTAAGTGTCCGAACCTCCTGTATAATGATTTAAATAATGTCATTGACTTATTCCAGAATCATACTCATTGTTATGATATCATATATGGTTCACTTATGACTTTATTTTACCCGTTCTTTTGAAAATTCCATGTTATAGAGCTTTTTGGGTAACATCGTTTCATTTGTCATCAGTGTTTTGACTTGTAATTATTCATATGATTACTTAGATCATGATTTCTTAATTCCAGAATATAAAACATGATTTATATATAATATATATTCATAATATACATACATATAATAGATCAGTAAATGGAAAGAAATACACCATTCATGGAGACGGTAGGCCGTACGTACGCATGAACGTTGTTTTCGTTTCCTTATTGAGTTGAATGGAATTAAGTATATGAAATAAATGTATACATAAATCCAGTAGCTTTATAATGTCATATATTTCATTATTATTTCTTATATATTCTTTATAATCATTCTTAAATAGTTAACATGGAGAATGAATCTCATCGCGTCGTGGAGACGGTAGTCCGTACGTACGCACGAGCGATGATATCATTTCCATAATTATTGAATTGAATTGGAGTGGATGATACAATATATAAGAATCAGTATGATGTTATAATAACTTTGTATAGTTATTCTTTACAACATTATACCCATCCATGTAATGTGTTGGTGGAAAAATAGATTACACCACGGCTTGGAGACGGTATTCCGTACGTATGCACGCGCGGTGATTTTGTTTTCTGTAGGATGGATAGAAGGTGAAATGGGGCTGTTTCATATTTATAATAACAAATCAGTATATTAGTGATACTGATGTTATTACTTTATAATGAAACAACTAAGGAAGAATAAGTTGAAGAAGAAAGAATCTTGAAAGAATCGGGGGAAGAAATTACCTCTTCTTCGATACGCCTCTTTGAAACCTCTTCTTAGGGCAGTAAGATTGGTATTTAAAGTAGACCAGATCCTCTAGGATATTTCTACGGAAGTTTAAAAGATAATTTTTCAGGGTTTGGCCGAGCTTGAAGGCTCAAATTGGTGTGAGGATGAGAGGGAGGAGGTGCCATTTTATAAGGGAGGAGAGGGGCACCTTTGGAATTCTTAAAAAATATTAATTTATAATAAATCTAACCCCACTTAAAAACCTCCATAAATGACCCATATTCGAATATTAGATGATATAGGGTTGTAATATCATCAAAAAATCAAATTTAGACATGTTTGGATTTTATTTAAAACCTTATCATTTTGATTTATCCTTTTTTAATCTATTTCAGTTTATTTTTGGTAATAAAATTATAAATTTTAAATTATAACAAATAATTACTTATTTATTGTGAATTTTCCATAATTGTTTGATTTATAACATTATAAACCATATAATTTTAATTTTAATTTTTTTAAATATTTTTTTGATTTTTAACCAATTTTATAATATGTTATTTTTATAAAATAACAATAGTGTCAATTTTGACACTATTCATTTATTTGAATTTAAATAAAATATATACAGAATATATGTTTGAACTAAAAGCTTTAATATATTCATAAAAGGTCATATTTTTCTATAAAATTATCCGATCACATTAAATAGTTCATATAATATTTATTTTATTATTTTTAAAACCATTTATTTGGTTTATCTCTTAATAAAATAATTACTACAACATTTTTGTATAATTATTTAATATATTTATTTGTTGCATAAAAATTTAAAATAAAATCCTAAGATGAAGATAAATCTATTACATTTCACAATAATACTTTTACTCGAATTTATCATCTTAAAATCACAATATTTAAATTGTTATATTTATTAAATTATGAAGGTGACAACTTTGGCATCATTTAAAATAAAATAATATAAGTGACATAATTGCTTGTATAAGACTCCAAATGGTCAAATATTCGACCATTGGATGATTATAGTTTTAATTTACATGACCAATAAGTTTTGGTCAGGGTTTTGTGCCATTTAGGGTCACTATTAGTTTAATAAAAACTATATTCTTGATTTTTCACTAGATAAATAATTTCTGCATCACTATTGTGTCACAATTCATGATAATTATTTAATCCCAAAAAATTCTAAGTAAATTCTCATGATGTAGATAATTTTTTTATCTTTATGTAGACTATTAATGTTCTAAGTTTCATGAAGTTTATCACTAACATTGAATTATTATACTTATAGTATTTAAGAGAGTGACATGTTGTCACTTTCTTTGGTTTTAATAATAATTAAATTATTTTCATGGAAAAAAGTCCATTAAATGAATCTAATCCGACCCTTAGGTGATATGGGTCTACTTTTAGTCATCCAATAGGATTTTTACAAGTGTTAGGGTAATTTTATAATCTTATATTTACCCTTAATTACCCGATTTACCTTTAACTAGAGTAAATAAAATTTACTGTAGTTACTATTCACAATGCCAAAAAATAAAAAGTAGATTATTAAGATAATTTGGACCCACTAATTCCAAATATGGAATCAATTTTTCCAAATTCAATACACAAAATTTGAAGAAATTAAATTAAAATTAATTCCGTTGTCGAAAGAAAACATGTATTTTCTTTAAAACATTCCAAAAGATTGAGTTGATTTAACTTAAGAATTCAAGGTAAAATCAATGATAATGAGATACATTATATTAAATGGTAAAAATATATTCTATTTATACTTTAAACCCATTCAATATTATAATTTAACCACATAAAATATTATGATGAAAAAAGTTGTTTTTAATTAAAATATATCGTGTTTTTACTATTCATTAAAATATGAAAGTAATCAGAATAAAATGAAAAATTTATCCAAAGTAAATTTTTATTTTTTGATTCCAAAGAATAATTTTATTTTGTCAAATGGAACTTATAAACTTGTCAAAAACTAGATTTAAAGTGGGTGCGCCATCAAAAGGCGGCAAAACTGCATTTTTTTAAAAATACTTATTTTACCCGAAAATTTTCTTTTGTTCTTACACAATGTTCTAGAAAATGTGTAAGATGAATAATAATGTTATAAAATTCAAAATTTAGTTAATAATATTCATAACTACTAGTTCATAATAATATTATAATAATATATCTTCGTTCAGTAAAACCTGGCATTGCATACAACACACGCTATCGAGGAAGATCGCGATTGCGTGTAATGCAAGCCAAGTCAGGGTTGCGTGTTGTGAAAGAATCCTTTGTTGTTTTGTATAACAGAATCCAACCATATTTTATTTATACATTGAATATATATATATATACTCAATGTTGCGTAAAATAACTATTATCAAAATTGTGTGTAACACGATCCAAGAATAGTGTTGCATATACTGCAAGCTAATACGGTGTTGCGTATAGCTCAAGGTAATCTTGGTGTAGCATACAACACAAGACATTAATGAAATTAAAAGAATATTTTTCATAAAATCTCGGGGTGTTACAGTTTCTCAAAGGGATTAACAGTTCAACTGACGGTTCATCAAACAGTGGTCCGGTGCCAAAGATATGGCCAACGTAAGCAATGGTTCATTAGTGGGACTGAGTCCGGTCCGACCCGGTATGACCGACTCGGCCCAACCCAGTCTGGGTCAACTCGGTCAGACTTGCGGGGTCTGACTCGGCCCGTTGGGCAGGCCAGCCCGCTATGTTTGGCCCAGACCGCTGGGCCCGACCCAGCGGACTGTGTGGATAGTTCCGACCGATGTCTCCATGTGGGCGACTTGGCCCAAAGGACAATAGTAGGTTCGATTAGTGTCGTGAGGGGAGTGTCTCGGGAAGCTCAGTCCGGGAAGCCAACGGCAGGCCGCGCTGGGCGCGGCAGGCCACGAGTGTGCCGGGAAGGGAGAGAGGCCCGTCGGGCAGGGCGTTGGGATGCACCGGGCAGGGCGTCCAGGGTGCGGGGGGTACCAGGCAGGGCGCCAAGGGCACTGGGAAGGCGGCCGAGGCATTGGGCAGGCCACCGGGGGGCGTCGGGCAGGTGCTGGGGGCGCCAGGCAGGCGGCCTGGTCATCGGAGGGGCGCCGAGTAGGCGGCCTAGGTGCCGTAGTGCGTCAGGCAGGTGTCGAGGGGGGGGGGGGGGCGCTTGTCAGGCGCGGGGCGTGCCGATAGTGTACAGGGTGCGCGAGTAGGTTGCTGGAGGGCCGGGAGGAATGCAGTTTCGGATGGGGCATGCGTGGGGCAGTGCGCGGGTAGGATGGTCGGGCGCCACCTGGCCGACGACACGGTTCGCGGAGGTCGTAGGAAGCACAACCTTTATTCACCATCTTTTTCACTGTCACCTCATTTCCATGCCATCTTTCCTTCGTCATCGATACAAGGTTTCGATACCATAATGTTTTTGGAGGGGTCGGGTAGTGTTCATTTGGCTTGAACCCTCTATATTAGAATGATAGAAAGCGGCACATGAAGTTGATTTAACGAGAGATGATTAAGCATTAAACAACTTTCAACAAACACCAACCTTGTAATCAGCATTGTTTGACGTAGTCGTGCGATGGTGGAGTTGCTTCATCAACGCCAGGAGGAGCTGACATTGTCGTTGTCGAAGTTCTTTGTGGGCGGCGTCTCCCCGTACCTTTCCTCGATTGAAGAAAGAAGAACCTAGCATCGATCTTCGATTGAAGGAGCGTTCTTCGTGTTTTTTGCTGGAAGAATGGTTCTTCGCTAGGTGATTTTCCTCTCCTTAGCTTTCCACAGAAGAAATTCCCACCAACATCAATTATGTCAATGAAAATAATAAGAGTTTCTTTTTAATTTAATGTTGGCACGAAAATTCATATAAGAGAAATAAAGCCAGGCTCCACCAATTAAATTCTTGTGCGGTGTCACATTAATTAGAGAGGAAGTCAAGAGGCTCGCCATAAATTTTTGGAAAACATTAATGGATGTGTTGAGGAGTTTCTCCCCATTTAATGGGGATTGGAGGAGTTTCTTATCCACCTACATTAATAGGGGTCTGGTGGTCCCCACCCCTACAATTTAATGGAGAGGTTATACGCGGGTGGTCCCTGCCACAATTATCTTCCCAAGGGAGGTTATGTGTGGGTGGGACCCACCACCAACCACCACTAGGTGGTTTTAACCAGAACCAATAAAAAAATTTCACACATTATTTTCATCCAACTAAATTAAAACCCCCGAAAACTATCTTCCATACACATTAAAACGCAAATGTGGTAAACATCTCACAAAGAAATTACCGATGATATGATCTCAATGGTTCCCTTAGATTTCAATTCTGAGCACCCATTCAAAAGATATATAAACCTGCTCGTACGTTTACCAAACGTACCCGAACAAAACATCAGAAATTGATTGTGGGCACACCGGGCCTCGGAATCAAACGCCGTCAGAAACTGTAGGCTCGTAAAATTATAAAAAAATTTTGAAAGAAAAATTCCTTGAAATTTATGGGTGTTTAAATTACCCACACCTCAGGGATTTACATCCCAGTAAAGGTATAACACACATTAGGGAAACAAATGGGGGTACGAAACATGCATTTGAGCCTCCTGCTCCTATGTGCTATCCTGGAGGTTCCTAGGCTTCCAGCGAACACGCACCAGAGGAATCGACCATCCATGCAGGACCCGCTCTTGTCGATCCTCAATCTCCACTGGGACCTCCATGAGAGTCTCCCCATCATCGATGTCCAGCTCCCCGTGGTCGGTGATGTGGGACGGGTCGTGCACGTATCTCCTCATCTAAGATACGTGGAAGATGTCGTGCACCCAATGAAACTGAGGTGTGAGGGCCAGGTGGTATGCCACCTCGACTACTCTACTGATGACCTAGAATGGCCCAAGAAATGCAGAGATAAATTACCACCTCTGCCAAATCTTCGTAGACCTCGTCGAGGTGAGACCCATAGAAAGACGTCATCGCCATCCTCGAACTCTAGTGGTCTCCGAATCCTATCAACATTGGACTTTTGTCTGCTTTGTGTAGTCTTCATCTGCTCCTGGATGATCTGAACCTTCTCTGTGGTAGCTCATACCATCTTTGGAACCACTAGTGCTGACTCCCCTGGGTTTGTCCAGCACAGTGGCGATCTGCAAGGTCGACCATACAGGGCCTCGTAAGGGGTCATCCTGATGGTGGAGTGGTAGTTGTTTTTGTACGCAATCTCAACCAAGGGTATGTGATCCTCCCAGCTATGACCATTGTCAAGTAAATATGGATCTATCATGTCCTCAATAGTCTAAATGGTCCTCTCAGTCTGACCATCCGTCTGCGGATGGAAGGCGGTGCTCAAGCGAAGCTGTATCCCGAAAGCCTCCTGCAACCCCTTCCATAGCCGTGAAGTGAAACGAGCATCTCGATCGGAGATGATAGTCGATGGAACACCATGGATCCATATTATCTCTTGAACATAGAGGTGTCCCATGATATATACTGAGCCCTGCTCTCTGATTGGTAGTAATTGTGCCAACATGGTAAGTCGGTCAACGATCACCCCGATAGAGTCGTGTCCTCTGAATGTACGTGGAAGTCCCATCTCGAAATCTATGGATATCCCATCCCACTTCCACTTTGGGTCCAATAAGGGCTGAACCAAGCCTATTAGAGCTTGTTGCTCTACCTTCACTTTCTAACATGTGAGGCATCGAGAGACAAACTCAGCAACTGCTTTCATTATACCTAGCCCCCAGTGCTGTCGTCTGAGGTGCTGATACATCTTCGCCACTCCTGGATGTACCGCTAGATGAGAAGTGTGGAACTCCAACAACACCTCCTCCTATAGTGCGACTGGTACCATGGTACGTCCTCTGAAAAAGATGATGTTCCCCCCACCTTCAGAAAATAAATGAGGTTCATGCCATGTGGATATCTGACTATGTCGCATCTTGTAGTCAGTGTCCCCAAGATGCACCTCCCTGAATCGCTGAAGATGTGGGGGAGTGGCTGTAAGAGACTATAGATAAGTTGCTCCATCCATATCCACAAAGTATATCTGCAACGTGGCCAGCTGCTCGATGACCACTCCTAGCAGTTGAATGTATGATCTCCTGCTGAGCACATCTGCAACTACATTCCTCTTCCCAGGAGTATAGACTATCTCGAAGTAATAGTCATGGAGGAACTCATGCCATCTCCGCTGTCTCATGTTCCAGACCTTCTGATAGAAGATATAAATGAGAATCTTGTGATTATAGTGGACTGTAAAACACTCTCCCATCAGATAGTTCCACCACATCTTCAAGGAGAAGACCACAGCTGGTAACTCCAAGTCATGGGTATCATAGTTCTTCTCGTGTTGTCTCAACAGCCGTGTACCATACGAAATCACAGCTCGCTCCTACATCAAGACACACCTGTGTCTGGTCCCTGATGTGTTGCAGTAAAATACATACCCTACGCCTTCCTCTAGAAGCCTCAAGATGGGGGCACTAGTCAGCCTCTGCCTCAGCACCTGGAATATTTACTAGCATCTCTCTGACAACACAAAGGGTTTCCTCTTCTTCATCAAAGCTAAAAGCGGTGTTGAAACTCTGAGAAGTCTGGAACAAGTCTCTAATAGTTCCCAGCCAGTCCCAGAAATCACTATACCTCCGACACACTCCTGGGTGGCTCCCAAGAAAGACTTATTCAATCCTCATTGGCTCCACTGCAACTCTAGCCTCTGAGATGATGTGTCCCAAGAAGTGAACCTCTCAAATCCAAAACAGGCACTTTGAGAGTTTACCTTAAAAATGGTGCTCTCAGAGTGTATACAGTACCACCAGCAAATGGTAGGAATGATCCTCCTCAGTAGTCAAGTAAATCAGTATGTCGTTTATGAAGACTACAAAAAAGCGATCGAGGTATGGTTGGAAGATCTTGTTCACGAGACTCATGAACACTGCTGGATCATTAGTTACACTGAAGGGAATAACCAAAAACTCATAGTGGTCTTACCAATACTTGATGGCCGTCTTCTACCCATCCTCATCTCAAACTTCGAGATGGTGATAGCCTTATCTGAGGTCTATCTTCAAGAGCCATCGAGATCCCTTGAGCTGATCCAAGAGGTCATCAATCCTCAAGAGTGGGTATTTTTTCTTCACAATCAACTGATTCAGGCAACGGTAGTTGACATAGAGTCGCAATATCCCTTCTTCCTTCCTGGTGAACAAAATCAGAGATGCCCAGGGCAAAACACTGGGTCGGACAAATCCATTCTCCTGCAAATACTCCAGTTGTACCCGTAGCTCACTAATCTCAGCGGGATCCATCCGATATGCTGGAGTATATATCGGTGTCATCCAGGGGTAGAGGTCAATGTATAAGTCCACCTCTCTATGAGGAGGTAGTACTGGAACATCTTCAGGGAAAACAACTGAGTACTGGTCCACCACTACAGGATAAGTCCCACTCTACACAACAACTACTCCGAGGGTAAGGCGTGCCAATTGGTGAGAGATCGGATGCATCCTCCTACGAGTAAGTGTATCCTACGCTGCAATGTTTCCCCTCTCACCAGTGAAGGTAAACATGGTCCCATCCATGTGAACACACCACACATTGTGCCTAATATAGTCAATCTGAACATGGATTGTAGATAAACAGTTCATACCAAAGATGACATCGTAAGGCCTCAATGCTGCTACTTGGAGATCTCACCTGAAGTTCTCGCCTCCTAGAGTAAGCTCTCACTACCGGAACCAGTGCATGATCATTGAATCAGCTCCTGTAGGTGTTTCTAGTCATAAGGATCGAACTAATGGCTCCTTTGGAATCTCCGACCTCCGAACAAGGTAAGTGGCAATGAAAGAGTGACTGACACCTGTGTCTATAAGAAATGAAGCTGAGGTGGGGCAGAACCATATCATACCTAGAATCATCTCTGGATTTCCGTGATCAAAGGTTTCAGCTGTATGATGTTGTGCTCTGCCCTGTCCACCTACTCCCTGTGGTTGAGGTGGACCTCCTAGTTGTGGTGGTGGAAACACCTCGGAACACCATCCACCTCCATCTGCAGGACCAGCTCCCCTTCCACGTCCACCTCTACCCAGCAGACCGCCTCAATAGATCCTCTGCCTCTTCCTAGGAGGTCCCTCAACTGACTACTGATAGTATGTGTGGCGGTTCGGACAGTCACAAGCCATGTGAGCCTGGCCACCACATGTGTAACACTGCCTAAAAGAACTGGCTATGTCTCCACTCAGGGTGCCCCCGCACTACCGATCCTATGACGTGTGATCGACCACCTGTATATCTGGTCCTAATGGTCCTATGCCTCATCGGTCTACTGCCAGCTGCAGATGACTCTTCTGTATGTTGGCTAGTGGGGGGTCTCACTGCTGAAGACTGATTAGTAAGGAAACTCTCCACTAGGATGGCTCGCTCCAAAACTCATGTATGCGTCAGAATGCTGTGAGAGATAACTGAAGCTATGATCTCTCACCTGAGTCACTGCTCAATGGTCATGGACCTGATGAACGGGACTCGTACTATATATGTGTATTACTGTGAGAGTTCATTCAACCTCTCTGAGTACTATGCCACCTTCATACTACCCTGCTATGGATGTAGGAGCTCATGTATCCGCACCACTCAAAGAGTGACTGGGACAAAATTTACTTGGAACAGGATATTGGAGTCTTCCCAGAGTAGTCTCGCCTCATCGTGGACCTGTAGCATCAGGCTCCACTATCTACCTACTTTTTCCTAAAATAAGGCTAGCAGCAGGGATCACTATAAAGTCTGCTAGTGACACTAATAGCCTGAAGAATCTCACCACAACCTCCAGCCAATCCTCAGCCGCCTGTGGTTCCGTCTCTCCCTAGAACCTAGGTAGCCTCTAATGTTGTAACTCATGAAACACGCTCAAGAGACATCCATACACTACTACTGGGGCTGGTAGCATCGGTGGCCCAACAGGTAGTAGTGCCACTGGTGCCTCAACAGGGAGAGGGCCCTGTACTGAGGCCTCGTCGCTCGACAGGCTATCAGAATGTACCACTCTCACAGCTCTAGCTGGTCGTCCACGGGGAGGCATCCTGAACGAAAATAGATTCAACACGGTCAAAATACTAAATCTGGTGAGCTGACATGGTTTGAGATGACATAAAGAAAACTTTTGAAAAACACACACACAATCTGGGTTTTCGTGCACTGAGTCAGAAATCAGAAGTCTGAGTCCTAGTGTATGGATACGTCGGCCGCCCGCACCAACGCTGGACACCCTGAACTGAAAACCACACTTAGTACCATTATCACTGTTGCTTCACATAAAAGGAATACCAGATTTCGATGTTCTGTGGTAGAACCGACATCCTCTGATTCCAATTTGTCACGACCCATCCCCCGGGGACGGTATCGTGACTACCCCAAGCCCGACATCCATAGGCCAGGGGCTAAAGACTATCACCAAAGGCTTAATTCCTTCAAACTGGGAAGGCATTGCCTATATAAATCTTAAACACACACAACAAGAGTACAAGAGGAAGAAAAAACTAAGAAAAACTGTATACAGAAGTAGTGCTGGAAAGTAAAAGGGGCCAGAATACAAGCCCAACTGTAATGTACAAATACAACTGAAATAAAATAAAACAAAAAAGGGACAAATAGCTGGAAGGTGAAAGTAGATCTTAGATTGTCTTCCGAGGTTCCTACCTGAAGGGTAGGTACATATGGTCTCCTCAGCACTCCACGTCCGTCAAAATCCACCGTGTACTGATACGTCGTAAGGTCCTCCTCTGGGTACCATCGAGTCCTGGTCCTCTCGGTGTCCGTCAGTGTTGTCCTTCATCTTCATCCAACACAAAGAGGTGCATGCATAGCACATGAAAGGGTGTGTATAGATATAATCAGTAGGGAACCTGAGACCATCATGGTTTCACAAAAATCCAACAGGGATAAACCACATAGTATGATTTCAACAGATAACCATTACATAGGTATATGCCCATTCATATACATAAGTTATCGAGTAACCCATCTCAAACATGAGGAAAACAGAAAGGTCATTGACTTGACTCAAACCAGGATTTTCATTAACGAAAACATGACTACTTGATAACTCCTCCTCTGTGGAGTACAATGGTTCTATCATGACTCTGAGGTGCTACTCACTAGCCTTAGACTGCTGAGGTAGTCCTCCTGCCGAGTACTTCGGGTCTTCCGCCTCACACAGTAGAGCTCCCCGCCATGGGTCTACCTCCTCACATAGTAACGATCCCCCAAATAGCCTAAAAAGGTACTCCTACAGTCAAGTACCCCAAGTATGCCACCACACATAGTAGCATTTCACCGCCATGGGTCTGATGCCTCACACAGTAGTGCTCCCCACTAGGTTAGTCGAGTCACTCCGAAACGAATCGGACAAGAAGTCATCAGGTCTCAGCCAGCTGCTAGGTCTTCGTAGTCTGCACGCTCGTATCTGGGAGGGTCCGCTCCACGAGCTACAAGGAAATACTCAAAGTGTTAGAAAGTCCCAAAAATAAGTATCTCAAAGGTCTGCCATGTCAAAGGGGTCTCAATGCAATAGACGGCGCGTCAATCAAACGCCCGGTCTATGAGTTATTAGCAGTTCTGTTCTTGGGGCCCGGTTGGTTTCGTGTACGAACCAACCTAACTATGTATCAACTATACCCTGAACTCCAATGTGGTATTTTTGAAGGGGTCATTTCTCAATGGGATTACCAGCGCCACATACAGTTCATCAAACAATCATCTGGTTCCAAATATATGGCCCAAGTAAGCAATGGTTCCATAGTGGGCCCGGATCCGGTCCGACCAGATCAGAACGACCTGACCAAACCCAGTCTGTGTAAAACTGGTCAGACTTAATGGGTCTGACTTGGCCCATAGGGTGGGTCAGCCCTCTATGTTTAGCCCAGACCGTCGGGCCCGACCCAGCAGACTGTGTGGACAGTTTGGACAGAAGTCTCCACATGGGTGACTCGGCCCAAAGGACAATGGTAGGTTTGGCCGGCGCCGCGAGGTGCGCGGCTCGGGTGGCTCTTCCCGAGAGGCCAACGACAAGCCACGTGGGGTGCAGGCATGGCACGGATGTGTCGGGAATGGTGTGGGGCGCTGAGCAGGGCACTGGGATGCACCGGGCATGGCGGCCTGGGTGGAGGGGCACTAAGCAGGGCACCTGGCAGGCAGCCGGGTCGCCGGGCAAGCAGCCGAGGGGTCACCGAGCTGGCACTGAGGGGCACCGGGTCGGCGACCTAGGTGACGAAGGGCGCTTTGCAGGCGGCCGAGGCACTGGGCATGCACCGGGGGGCACTAGAGGGCGCTGGGTAGGAGACCGGGGTGCCGGGCAGGCGGGGGTGTGCTGGAAGTGCGTGGGGCATGCGGCAAGGGTGTCGGTGGGCTGGGATGGCCGCGGTTTCAGTCGGGGCATGCACTGGGCAGCGCACCAGGTAGGCTGAATGGGCGGCGTGCGGCCGGCGGTGCGGTCCGCAGAGGTCGCAGGAAGCGTGACCTTTATTTTCCATCTTTGTCACTATCACCTCATTACCATGACTTTGTTCCTTCACCGTCTATCTAAGGTTCTAAAACCATAAAGGTTACAGAGGTGTTGGGTCGTATTCGCTCGGACCGGACACTCCATGTTATAATGATAGAAAGCGGCACATGAATTTGATTTAACAAGATATGATTAAGAATTAAACAATGTAAATCACACTCGTACCTTATAATCAGCATCGTTTGACGTAGTTGCGGGATGGTGGCATTGCTTCGTCAATGCTGGGAGGAGGTGTTGTTGTTGTGGGCGATGTTCTTTGTAGGAGGCATCTCCCCTTCCTTTGCCTCGATTGAAGAAAGAAGAAGCTGGCGTCGATCTTCGGTGGAAGGAGTGTTCTTCGCGTTCTTCGCTGAAAAAAAAACAGTTCTTTGTTGGGTGCTTTTCCTCTACTTAACTCTCCACAGATGAAATTCCCACCAAAGAGAATTATGCCAACGAAAATAATAAGAGTTTCTTATTATATTAATGTTGGCATGAAAATTCAAATGGGAGAAATAAAACCCAACTCCACCAATTAAATCCTTGTGTGGTGTCACATTAATTGGGGAGGGAGTCAAGTGGCTCCCCATAAATGTTCGGCAAACATTAATGGAGGATTTGAGGGGTTTCTCCCCATTTAATGGGGAGTTGAGGTATTTCTTATCCTCCTCCATTAATAGGGGTCGGGTGGTCCCCACCCCTACAATTTAATGGAGAGGTTATGCTCGGGTGGTCCCTGGAAAAATTATCCCCCCAAGGGAGGTTATGTGCAGGTGGGACCCACCACCATAACATCTCATGAGAGGTTATGGTGTGGTGGACCCCACCACCAATCACCACTCAGTGGTTTTAACCACGACTAATAAAAATAATGTTAACACATTATCATTATCCATGTAAATTAAAACCCTGAAAAATATCATCCATCCATGTCAGAATGCAACTTCAGTGAAGGTCTAACTAAGAAATTACTGATGCTGCAAGCTCAATGGTGCCTTTAGATTTCCATTCTGATAATCCGTTCAAAAGATAGAAAAACTCGCTCGTACATTTACTAAATGTACCCGAACAAAGCTTCAGAAATTTATTTCGGGCACACCGAGTCTCGGAATCATGCGCCGTCAGAAACTAAGGACTCATAAAATTCCATTGATTTTAAGAAAAAAAAATTTCATTGAAATCTCTTGGACTTTACATTTACATTTTTAGAAATACATTAATAATGATTATATATAAATTATATTTTTTTAAATAGAAGAAATATTTTAAAAAGTATTTTTAAATTGAGACTCATTAATATCTTAATCACTGAAAAAATATGGTAGTTTTTATGTGACTTTTAGTGGATAGTTTGAGACCTCACAATATGCCTACATTATCTACAATAAAATTAATTGTAAATAACATATAAAAAAATATTCAAAACCACTTGAGTTGGAAAAGATATATATTTTGGACAAAACCAATGAACATGTATTTCTCATTATATTAATATACCTTAGATGAAAAAGTATTAAATCATGAAAAAAAATTACAAAAAAATTAAAAATTATTTGAAATTAAATTCAAGTGGAATAAAAAATATTAAAATGTATTTTTTTGTTTGCTAGGGTCAAATGAATCTAATGATTACTTAAAATAGCCAAAAAAATAAAAACAAAACACGTGCTCATAAAACGGATTCCCCCCCCCCCACATAAATGAGATGGAAATAAAAATCATTTTGAATAATTTTGAATAAATATAATAGTACATGAAATCAAAAGATATGTAATGGGAAAATTAAAGTTTATTATAAATGCGATAGTGATTATTTAGTGTACAAGCTATTACCAACTACAGACATATATTTAACAATATATGTCATAAAAAAATTAGTGATTGAAAAATAAATGGAAACCAATAAAATGGAATAATGAGTGATAGATAATTGATTAAATCCCATGTGGGTATTTTTTTGACTACCGCTAGTAGGATGTTTATATTATCACCCAAAATCAGATGGTGTGTGTAGTTTATGTTATTTGAACCTCCCAATTTATTTAAAGCTAATGTATACTCCTTTAAAAAGAAAATAAAAGACATTATAGATTGAATAGATCTTTTCAAACCATTTTTATATGATATATAACATGTATAGTGGGGCTAGAAAAAATAAGGGGTTGTCCTATTTATCTACAATTATTTTTTTAATCCATATTTTTTACTTTGAGGGCCTTATCATTTTTTTTACTAACATATTTAGCAAAAGTGGATGACCATGAAATGTTCAACTTGAATGGAATTAACACATTATAAATGAATAATAATATCATCCATTTAGATGTGTATATCATATAATATGGAATCTTTATGGAATGAATGTTAGTAGTATTAAATTTATAATTTTAATTATTGTTCGACAGGTTTAGAGAACACAATTTTTTCTTTAAGAGGTGAAAAATATTATTAATTTTCAATCATTTGGGAAATATATGAATTTTTAAAATATTAAAAATTACAAATAGTTGAAGGAAATATTAAATTAAATTTTATTAAAATTATAAAAAAAATCTGAAAAAAAATTCAACAAATATCATCTTTACATTTTGTTATTATACATCTATCAATTCCTCAATGAGTTGAGTTATCATTGTTAGATTAATGTATTATATATTCTACATTCTCTATTAAAATTACACTATATTAGGGGTTTCATCTATAAAATTTTGTGAATATAATTTTTTTCTAATCCTTAGTATAAAAATATGGAATAGTCAGTTGATATTTCATTTCCTATAAACTATTTCCAGAAATACACAATTGAACATTGATATCTCTTATTTATATGAGTTGTCCTATTTTCTTCAAAAATTATAACTAATAGTGGATTTTTAAAGTTAGTTAGATATTGAAAATTTTCCATCTAAAACACATTTATGTTTTTAATGGAAAATATGATTAGAAAATGATCTCCTTCTACATGTTCTACTTCATGATACTCGATTTACTTTTCATTATATGTGAGGAGATATTTATTTTATAAAATCACTTGATTCCTCTTCAACCATATGTATTCATATTTTTTCCAAACAAGTATCCATTTAATAACATTCATCACCATCTTCAAGCACATTTAATTACTTAGACCTTGGAAGATTGTCTGACATTTAATATATCATGGAAATAGTTTTCTATTTTTAAATAATAAAATACTAACAATTAAGGATGAAAAAAATATAACATTCAACATTTTTGACTCCCTATAATTTATGTTATAGTTTTTACACACCGATTACATTATTCTAAAAAATAAGAATAAATATACAATTATATTATAGTGATTCAATAATGTAATATATCATGGGGATATTTTATATCCCAACTCAAAAAATCTATACACCTAAACAATTATTATGTTATTTATTATAATTATATAAATCAAAGTAATAAATGGGTGTTTTGGAAATATTGTCATAAATGAAAATAAGTATATGAAATAGAACCAAAAAAATGTAACCAAGAATGAACATTTACTTAAGTTTGATAATTGGGTATCTTCGTTATCCATCATTATGAATTATATTCTCTTTATAAATAAATCATGTAATATAAGAACTACATCACATATATCAATTCAGAATATTATTATTCCTAGGAAATGAAAATAACACACCAGATATGCCAACCAATAATAGTCTATAGTAATGAACAAACTCATTCAAATGTGCGACACCATTCGAGAAATTACTCCGGTGTAAGTAATATCATCTCTCAAAATAAATTAAAACCATTTTTATGTTATTGTATGATAAAAGTAAGGGACTTATTCTTTGTTTGGGAATGTAATTAAATCGTGGATAATATCATAAAATGATGTTCAATCCTGACATTGACTTTATATAATCCAACATTCCTTAAAAAATATTATATAAAAATAATAGATTTTAAATATTGAAATTAGAAACATCAATAAAACCAACCCAAAGTTCATGTGTTGTGTTATTCTTTCACAATTTCATGTATTAAAAAACAAAATTGGGAGAAATAAAAGAAAAATATAATTGATATAAGTGTATATTAAAATAATTTCTGTTCAATTGTAGAATACTATTTCCAAATAAAAACAAAACATTAGAAAATACTAAAACCATTACTAGTTATAAATGTCATGACCCCTCCCCCGGAACCCAAGCCATGACTACCCCAAGCCCTCCATTCATAGGCTAGGGGTTGGTGACTAGCACCAAAGACATAAATGCCTAAACTGTGAAGGAATTGGATTTATAACTGTAAACATACAAAATAGAGCACTCAACTGGATACAAAACAATAAGTAAAAATGTATAACAAGAGCGTGAAAAAAAGTAAAGGTGCCAGAAATACAAGCCGAACTGTAAAGTACATGTACAACTGAAAAGGAAAAATCCTTTGAAAGTTGAAAAGCAGCTCATGGATCATCCATCACATATCCTACCTGAAGGGTAGTTAAAGATATCCTTTCAGCAATCCACATCCTTTAGTCTCCTCTGGGTACCAACTCATTGTGAGGTCCACCTCTAGGTACCATCCAATCCTTGTACACTCAGCCTCAGTCAGCGTTGTCCGTTGTCTGCATCCAACACAATGAGGTCTGGGCTTAGCCAGTGCAGGGGTGAGTATAACGATACACAGTAGGGACCCCAAAACACTCAAGGTCTCTCCAAATCCAACTAGGATAAACCAAAAATTATTAAATCAACAGATAACCCCACTTAGGTATATGCCCACTCACATGCCTATGTTATCAGGTAATATATCTCTATCATGAGGAAAGAAAAAAGTTACCAACTCAGCTCACACAGGTATACAAATTATGTAGAGAGATAGAGATGATCAGATGTATCCACTGAATCATCTATTCTGTCGAACCCACATATTTTCCAAGAAGAGATATCTGAATTATTAAACCCACATAGGTTCCATGAATAGTAAATAGAGCTATTGAATGCACACAGGATCCCGGAACAGATGTCAGTTATGTCAAACCCACACAGGATCTTGGAACAGTAGTCGGAGCTGTCGATCCCACACATGATCCCAGAACATGCCTTAGTGTTATCGAACCCACAAAGGATCTAGGAATAGTCGTCAATGATGTCGAATCCATACATGATCCAGGAACAATCGTCAGTGCACAACCAGCCACTAGGTTCCGCATAAGGCATGCTTGATTACGGGAGGGTCTGATCCTCAAGCTGATCATCGATACATCAACTGCCACAAAGTAAAATGTTTATGTATCCATAAGATCCTTCTTTCCAAAAAAAAACCCAACTCAACAGATGTTGCATCAATCAAACGCCCGATCTGAGAGTTATAGGCATTTATGTTCCAAGGGCCTCATTGGAATTATGTTCGAATCCAACCTGGCCATACCCCCAACGTTGTCCAAACCATGAGTAGGTTATTCCAAAAGAACAGTACTCCTCCAATGTTTATGTAGCCATAGAGGGTTCATCGATTGGACACTCGTAGCTCACATTACGGGCCAATGAGTGGGGACATGCTAAAATGGGTCCGGGTCAGGTTCCGCCAAGTCGGTCCTACCCAGTCTGCGGGTCCGACCTGGTCTACGGGGGTGGCCTGGCCGGAGTGGGCGGCCTGACCCGTGGGGGCTTCCTGGCCCGCGCTGCATCCGGCCCACACTGGGTCTGGCCCGATGGCCCATGGGGTCCACCCTAGCCTCGTCCAGGGGGAGAGCGGCACCCCCTCGTAACATGAACACGTTAGTCATTCAACTGGGAGTCAAACCAGCACCACATGGAACTGGTCCGCATCACACAGGACCTCCGCTATGGGGTCCCACTATTCGTGGCTGGCATAGAAACCAGCCACATCCTGCGCAGCGTGATTACGCTGCACCTCCTCCGGCAACCCGACACGTCGGGCCGTCGATCTTCATCGCGGCAAGCCTTACACCGGCCTACACTGCACCGTCGTGGCCATGGGTTGCGGCCTCCCTTTGATCCAACACACATCACATTTGTGTCGCACCTTCCTCGGTAACTCGGTGGCTCGAGCCGCTCATCTCCTTCGCGACTGGGATTGTGTCAGCCGCCGATGCACCGCCGCGGCCCGCCAGCCATGGGCTACTCCTCCGGCGGCGCGGTTGGGCCACAACTGCCATGCGGTGATTCTAATAGGTTCCATCCACCAGATATCATTCTGCTAGTCACCAGAAGAATTTCGGTGGCCCAATTCTCATTCCAGAAGAAGTTGTGCTCTCCTCAGGAAGTCTCCTTCGATCTAAAATTATCGTTAAGGAGAGTCTCTCATTCCAGTATCATTTCGCGTTTAGTGTAAAATTCCACATAGATGGCAGAAGTGTTGGACCGTCTTTATTCGTCACACACCCTCCGCATTAGGGTCATATCATGCGGCTTCTATTCATAATCTTTGATGAATAATGAAGAACGTGAGACAACAAATAATGAATCCCCTACCTTTGTTCATTGTTTGTTGTCGAAGACTAAGGTTGGCAGATGTCGATTCGTGGACGTTGGGAAAGAAGATGAAGAAGTCGAGGATGACTTCTCCGGTATTCATTAAGGATGGCACTTCCTCCCTTGTTCTAGTTGATGATGAATGAAGAATATGTCTGTCGTTGGTGGAGGAAGTCTTCATCGTTCTTCGATGGTCGGTCATCATTGAGAGGAGCATTCTTCGTTGGAGAGAATATGTTTCTCCAAGAGCCCTTATAACCACCTCTCCCAACAATGGAATGGTCAATATAAATTAAATTATGTTTTAATAAATTAATTTTAATTTCACCATTAATTCAAGAGGTGTTGGAATAATAAATTAAAAATAGGGGTCGCACCATTTAGTGGGGAGCTCATGTGGTTTCTCCCCACATAATGAGGAGTTCAAGAGGATTTAACATCAGGTGGTCCACCCCACATTAATACTCACATGAGTGGTTGTGTCCTCATGGGCCCCACAACCATAACCTCTCATGGGGGGTTATGGTGTGGTGGTCCCACCTTCAACTTCCATGTGGAGGTTTTACGCAACAATAAAAATTAATCCACAAACATAATTTTACTTTTATCTATTCTCTAAAAACCCAAAAACATTCATTTAATATCGACCCACTGTCATCGAGGTGATAGTATTTTTAAGTGAATATCAGTGCTTCACATTTAATGGTGCCCTCAGATTTCAATCCCTAGCACTGGTTCAAAAGTTATAAAATCCCGCTTGTACGTTTACTGAATGTACATGAACTAAACATCAAAAATTGATTCTCGGCACTCCAAGACTTGGAATCATGTGCCGTCAGTTTTCGTGGACTCATAAAATGCTCATTAATTTAAGGAAAAAATTCCATAGAAATTCTGGTTATTAATAATCTCCCCTCCTCAGGGAATTACGTCCTCGTAAACTACAACTCGAACTAAGGGAACAAATGGGGGTAATAAGAACACATCTGAGCCTCCTGCTACCATGTGCTCTCCTGGAGGTTCTCGTGCTGCCAATGAATGTGAACCAGAGGTATCAAACATCCATGAAGGACCCGCTCATGTTGATCCTAAATCTCCACTATAACCTCCGTAAAAGTCACCCCATCATCGACGTCTAGCATCACATGGTTAGTGATGTTAGAAGGGTCGTGCACGTATCTCCTCAGCTTGGATACATGAAAAACAAAGTGCTCCCGGTGAAACTGAGGTGGAAGAGATAAGTGGTATTCCACCTCGCCAACTCGAATGAGGATGTGAAAAGGTCCGATGAAACACAGAGATAACTTACTGCCTCACCAAAATCTCTGTAAACCTCATCGAGGAGAAACTCGTAGAAAGACGTGGTCGCCATCCTTGAACTCCTGATGCCTCTGTCGCCTGTCAGCATAGGACTTCTGCCTACTTTAAGAAGTTTTCATCTGCTTCTGGATGATCTGAACCATCACTATAGTATCCCATAACATCTCTGGTCCCCCCAGTGCTGACTCCTTTGGGTCTGTCTAGCACAAGGTGATCTGCAAGGTCACATGTACAACGCCGAGAAAGGTTCAATTCTAATGGTGGAGTGATAGCTTTTGTTGAATGAAAAATCCTCAAAAGGTAAGTGATCCTCCAAAATGTGATTAAAGTCGAGGATAGAAGCACACAAAATTTCCTAGAGGGTCTGAATGGTCAGCTCAGCCTAGCCATCTGTCTGAGGATGGAAGGCGGTGCTCAGAAAAATCCGCGTCTCGAAAGCCTCCTGCAACCCCTTCTATAACTGGGAAGTAAACTATGAATCACAATCGGAGACAATCGTTGAGGATTCTCCATGTAGCCACACAATCTCCTGCACGTAGAGTTTTCCGAATCTCTCTACAGAACATTTCAATCTGATCGGTATGATGTGGGCCGACATGGTGAGTCAGTAAATGACCACCCAAATCGATTCATGACCCCTAGATGTATGTGGAAGTCCTGTTATGATGTCCATGGATATCCCATTCCACTTCCACTCTGGGATCTCTAAAGGCTGAATAAACCCTGCTAGTACCTGGTGCTCCACATTTACTTGCTGACAAGTGAGGCATGGAGATACAAACTCAACTACTGTGTTCTTTATACCTAGACACCAGTGCTATCTTCTAAGGTCCTACTAAATCTTCTCCATTCATGGATGTACTACTAGAGGTGATGTGTGAAACTCCCTCAACATTTCCTCATGAATTGACACTAGAAGCATAGTACGTCCTCTAAAGAGGACAACATGCTCCCCACCTTTAGAAAATCTATCAGATGCCTTCCCTGTGGATATCTGAGAACGCTGTGTCTCGCAGTCAGCATCTCCACGATGCGCCTCCCTGACTCACTGAAGAAGTGGAGGAGTGACTGTAAGAGACTTAAGGAAAGCTGCTCCATTTCGGTCCACAAAGGATATCTGTAAAGTGGCCAGCTGCTCCATTGCCATGCCTAGAAGCAGTATACCAGATCTCCTATTGAGTGCATCTGCTACAACGTGTCTCTTCCTAAGAGTATAGACTATCTCAAAGTCAATGTCTTGGAGGAACTCATGCCAACGTCACTGTCAGAGGTTCATGTCCTTCTAAGGGAAGATATACATGAGACTATTGTGATCCGAGTACTCGGTAAAACGTTTAACCATCAGATAGTGCCAACAAATCATCAAGGCCATGACCCCTGCTACTAACTCCACGTCATCGGTGGCGTAGTGCCGCTCATGCAGTCTCAAATAACGAGAACCATAAGTGATCACTTCTCCCTCCTTCATCATGACACATCCAGTTCGGACCCTGATGCGTCACAGTAAACTACATACCCTACACCTTCTTCTGGAAGCCTCAAAATGGGGGCCCTAGTCAGCCTCTACCTCAGCTCTTGAAAGCCCTGCTGGCATCTCTATGTCCACTCATAGGGATTACCTTTCTTTTTTAATGCTGATAGTGGCGCTGTAACTATGGAGAAGTCTGGTACGAACCTTCAGTAGTATACATCCAAACCCAGAAAACTCTATACCCCCGTCACACACCTGGGTGGCTCCCAAGCAAGTACAACCTCAATCTTCATTGGATCTTCTACAACTCCAGCCTCTGAGATTATATGTCCCAGAAAGTGAACCTCTCAGATCTATAAATTTCACATCGAGATCTTACCATAAAGTTGGTGCTATCAGAGTGTGTCTAGCAATACATGAAAATGGAAGGCATGATCCACCTCAGTATTCAAGTAAATCATAATGTCGTCGATGAAGACTACGACAAAGCGATCGATTTATGGCTGGAAAATCTTGTTCATGAGTCCCATGAACACTACTGGAGCGTTCGTTACACCGAAAGGCATAACCAAGAACTCGTAGTGGTTGTACCAACATCTATAGGATGTATTCTACACAACCTCATCTTGATATCTGAGCTGGTGATAGCCTGACCTCAGGTCTATTTTCGAGAACCACAGTGCTCGCTTCAGCTGATCAAAGAGGCCGTCAATCCTCGAGAGTGGGTAATTATTCTTCACGTTCAACTAGATCAGGTGTCGGAAGTCGAAACAATGCCTTAAGAACCCATCCACCTTCATGGAAAACAAAACAGGGGCTTCCCAAGGTGAGACACTAGGCCAGATGAATGCCTTTCCCTAGAAGTCCTCTATCTATACCCACAACTCACGAAGCTCAGCGAATGCCATCTGAAAACATGTGTAGATATCGATGTCATCCCAGGGTACAAGTCAATGTAGAATCTCACCTCTCTATGAGGTGGTAGTCATAGAACTTCATCTGGGAAAACATTAGCGTACTGGTCCACCACTATAGGACAACTCAGACTCTCCACATCAACTTCTCTAAGGGTAAGGTATGCCAACAGATTAGTGATCTACTATCCCCTCTTCTGAGTATGTATGTCCTATACTCCAAAGGCTCCCTTCTCACCGATGATGATAAACCAGGTCCCATCAGTGCGGACACACCGCAGTTTGTGCCTAATATAGTCGATCTGAGCATGGACTGAATATAACAAGTCCAAACCAAAGACGATGTCGTAAGGCATCGACGCTGATACGATGAGATCATAACTAAAGCACTAACCTCCTAGAGTAAGCACACACTACTGTCACCAGTGCGTGATCCTTCAGTCATCTCCCGTATGAGTATCTAGATGTAAGGATCAAGCCAACAAATCCTTCAAAATCTCCGAGATCCAAATGAGTGTAGTGGAAATGAAAGAGTGACATGCACTTGTGTTTATAAGAACTGTATCTATGGTGGAGCATACACAGACCATACCTCAAATCATCGCTGGAGCTCCATGATTGTATGCCTCAGTTTCGTGGTGCTAATCTCTCCCCTACACACCTACTCCCTGTGGTCGGGGTGGATCTCTTAGTGGTGGTGGTTGTAACACCTCGTAACATCATCCACTGCCAACTGCATGACTAGATCCTCTACCACATCCTCTTGCACCCTGCGGATCACCATGATCGAATATATGCCTCTACCTGGGATGACCCTCAACTATCTGCCGATCATCTGAATGGTGGCTCTGATAGTCACGGGCAATGTGACCCCTTCCCACAACATGTGAAACAATGCATGTTCCTCGCTGACTGGATCGGTCTCATGTGCCTTGAACCACCAAACCCATGCCCTGAGGTCACCCCTAGATGGTCTGGTCCACCCGGACCTCTACAACATCTGTCTACTAGCTGCTGCATAAGACTCCTCTAGGTGACACCCAGTGGTGGGACTCATTGCTGGTGACTGATCATCTAGGATTCTATCCACTAAAAGGTATCGCTCCAACACCCCTGCCTGCGTCGGGATGCTGAGGAAGATCACCGAAACCCTGATCTCTCGCATGATCCCTTGCTCGAAGGTCTGGGCCCTGAAAAATGGGTCACATACCTTATCTATGGAGTAGCGCGAGAGGAAGGTGAACCTCGCTAAGTACTGTGACACCATCATGCTACCCTGAGGTAGATGAAGTTGCTCTTGTATCCGGACCACATGTAGGGTGGATGGGACAAACTCCACCTCAAACAGGTTCTCAATGTCTGTCTAGAGAAGTGTCTCCTCATCATGCACCTGGAGCATCAGTCTCCTCAATATTCATACTGCTTCCTGAAGTAGACTCACGACAAGGATCACTATAAGGTCTATTGATGTCCACACTATTAAAAAGACTCACACCCCAGCCTCCAGCCAATCCTCAGCTATCTGCAGGTCTGTCTTGCCCCTATACCTGGGCAGCCTCTGGTGATAGAACTCGTGAAAAGTGGTCAGGTGGTGTGCAGTCTCTATTGCTGGGGCTGGTGGAATCTGTGACCCAACGGGCAGTGGTACCACTGGTTCCTCTGCAGTGATAGGGCTCTGCATCGTGGCCACATCACTCTGTGGGCAACCATCTCGTACAATGCCTAGAACCCTGGATGGCTGTCTACATGGAGACATCCTGTAAAGAAATAGGTGCGCCACAATCAAAAAGTTATACCTGATGAGTTGACTCAATAAGATCACATATAAAACTTTTCAAAACACACACTCAATTAGTGTTTTGATGCACTGAGTCAGAAATCCGAAGTCAAGGTCCTTGTGTATGGATACATCGGCCGCCGCACCAATACTGGACTCCCTGAACTGGAAACCACACTCAGTACTCTTAACACTATTACATCACAGAAAAGATCAGAGTCCTAAGTTTTGTTGTAGAACCGACTCCTCTTATATAAATTTTTCAAGACCCATCCCTCAGGGCATGTGTCGTGACTACCCCAAGCACACCTTCCATAGGCCAGAGGATGGCTACTAGCCCCATAGGCATACATCCTTAAATTGGGAAGGCATTTCCTTTATAACTGTAAACACACAAAACAGATCACACAGCTAGATACAAAACAATATGTTAAACTGTATAACAAGAGAGTGTAGAAATGTAAAGTGGCTAGAAATGCGAGCCTAAATGTAAATTACATGTACAACTGAAAAAGACAAAACAACTAAAAGGTTGAGAGCAACTTTTTGATCATCCACCACGGATCCTACCTGAAGGGTAGGTACAAATTGCCTCCTCAACACTCAACGTTTTTCAGTCTCCTCTGGGTATAGACTCATCGTGAGGTCCACCTCCGGGTACTTTCTAGTCCTTATACACTTAGCCACAGTTAGCGTTGTCCAACTTCTACATCCAACACAACGAGGTGCGGGCATAGCCCATGCAGGGGTGAGTATAACAATACTCAGTAGTGACCCAGAGACCATCAAGGTCACTCAAAGTCCAACAAGGATAAACCAAAAAGTATGAAATCTAAAGATAACCCCACATAGGTATATGATAATGCATATACCAATGTTATCATGTAATCCATCTCAATCATGGAGAAAACACAAAGTTACTGACTCAACTCACACAGGTATACAACTTATGTTGAGAGATAGATGTGATTATATGTAGCCACTGAATCTCCTTTTCTGTTGAACCGACAGAGGATCTAGGAACAGAAATCAAGATTGTCGAACCCACATATGATCCATGAATAGTAAACAGAGTTGTCGAACCCACATAGGATCCATGAATTGTCGTCAGTGCTTTCGAACCCAATCAGGACCAATGAAAAGTACTCAGAGCTATCAAACCCAAAAAGGATCGAGGAATAGTCCTCAGTGCTGTCGAACCAAAAAAGGATCTTGGAATAGTCATCAAGGTTGTCAAACCCACAAAGAATCCAGGAACAGTTGCCAATGCATAGCCATCCACAGGGTTCCACACGATGCATGCGTGATTCCGGGAGGGTCCACACCTCAAGCCATGTGTTGATACATCAACTGCCACGAATTCCCATTTTTTATGTATCCAAAAGATCTGTCTTGACAAAATAAACCCAACGCAATAGAAGGTGCATCAATCGGGTTCCCATTCTAAGAGTTATTGGCATTTCTGTTTCGACGACACGATTGGAACTATGTTCTAATCCAACTTCGTAGTACCCCAACTATGTCAGAACCTAGAGTGGAGTATAAAAAGAGAATCTTCTTCCTCCAAGGTTTCTTGTAGCAATATATGGTTCATCTATTGGATGCTCGTAGCTCATGTTATGTGAAAAAGAGTGGAAACATGTCAAAACAGGTACAGGTCCGACCCCATCCACGGTGGAAGCACGGCTCGTGAAGGTGGCCTGACCCACGAGGGAGGCCCCACCCATATTGGTGGCCCAGCCCGCACTGGGTCTAGCCTGCACTGGGTCAGGACCATGCTGGTTCAAGCCCAACGACCCGTGGGGTCATCCTAAGACACGTCCTGGGGGAAGCCACACCCCCTATTAACCCAAACAAATTAGTCATTCGGGTGCGAGTCAAACTGGTGTCATCTGGTGCCATTTCATATCACGAGGGACCCATGTTGTGGGGTCTTGCTGTTCTCGGCTGTCAGAGGAGCCATGCGCCTCCCACTCACTGCGGTTGCACCGCACCTCCCCCAGCAACCGGTCGGCTGGGGCCGCCGGTCATCCTCATGGAAGACCTTGCGCCAGCAACCGCTACCCCACCGCGGCCACGGGTCGCGGCCCCCTTCATTGCATCGTGCAGTGCAGTTGCGCCGCGCCTTCGTCGGAAACCCGACGGCTCGAGCTGCCGGTCTTTTTCACAGACGGGTTTGTACCGGCTGGTGCTGCACCATCGTGGCCCACCGGCCGTGGGCTACTCCTCCGGTGGGGCGGTTGTGCCTCCGCCACCACGCAGTGATGTTCGTCGGTTCCATCCCCCAACGATCATTCTGTGTGTCAGCAGACGAGTTCCAGTGGTCTGATTCTTATTCTGGAAGAAGTCATGCTCTTCTCAGGACGTCACCTTCGACCCACAATCATTGTTGATGAGAGTCACTAATTCCGATCTCATGCCACGTTTAGCGTAAAATTCCACAAATAAGGTGGAGGTTTCATTCCATGTTTGTTCGGCCCACACCCTTTACGTTAGGGTGATATCATGCACCTTCAATTCATAATCATTGAAGAAAAACCAAGAACGTGCAACAAAAAATCATTAATCCCCTACCTATGTTCATTTTTCGTAGTTAAATTTGCAGGTAGGTGGACGCCGATTAGATGACATTGGGAAAGAAGATGAAGAAGTCTAGGACTACGTCTTCAGTGTTATTCATGGATGGAGCTTCCTCCCTTGTACTGATTGAAGATCAAAGAATAAGATGTATGTCGTTGGAAGATGTAGTGTTCTTCATTATTCGATCGTCGCTCTTCATTGGGAGGATAGTTCTTCATTAGAGAGAATAATTTTCTCCATGTTCTCATCCAACCCCCTCTCCCAACAAAGTAATGGACAATATAAATTAAATTATGTTTTAATAATTTCATTTAAATTGCATCATTAATTCAAGAGGAGTTTTCATAATAAATTAAAAATAGGGGTGCCACCATTAAGTGTTGTGCTCAAGAGGTTTCTCCCCACCTAATGGGGAGTTCAAGAGGATTTAACATCGGGTGGTCCACACCACGTTAATTGTAATACCCCAAGCTTCTACGGTACACATCTCTTTAAATAATGCAATAGTGTGTGTTGTACGTAACATCGAGTTCTAACACACCACAACCAATAACACTAGCCCTTATGAAGAGTAATACCCACTTTTTGAAATTTATAAATTTTATTTTTCAAAATGGACTTCATTTTTGGATTCAGAATATCAAAATTAGGCTAGGGTGAATTTTTGGGTTTTTCTGAAAAACTTCATTTTTTGATGAGTAGTGAAACCACTAAGTGGTAGTTAAAAAACTGAATTTTTCATAAAACTTAATTTTACCGCTTCTGTGAGTGGTGTTTTGAAAATACAAGAGAAACTGTTAATATCAAGAAATGAAATGTGGTTCAATGAGATGAAAATAATTTTTGGTCAATAGTAACTTTTTACTTTTATTTACCACGGTTAAAAGTAAATACGGAAATTAAGGGTAAAAATGATATTAATATTACCCTAACACGTGTACTAATTCTATTGGAAAAGTGTATATCGACCAAAAAAAACCGCATGAACAAAATATTATCATTTAGGTCCACTTGGATTAGATTGGGACATTTATTATTATTAAATTCAAAGAAGAGTTAAAAGAGTTAAAATCAATGTTTATTTACTAAATCATTTTTAATATAGGGTAATACATAAGATAAATAAGATTGTAAATATTAATTAGAAAGATAAAGATATTTCCTACCTAATGGTATTTTATTTATAATTTTTATACATTAAATAATTTAATTTATGTATGACACAATGATGATGCACTAATTACCATAATATTGAAAAATTAAAATAATTGATATTATAAATACACAAATAAATATAATTTGATACTTTTTATGAATTAAAATAATTTTATAGGTTACTATGATATATTAGTATTGATTATATACATTTTTTTCGAAGTAATAACGTTTTTATGAATTTATCAAAAACAAAATACCCAATAGTGTCAAAATTGACATAAAAGAGTTTTTAAAAAAAATATTTTATTATTAATTTATATTAAATTTATAAAAATATAAGGTTCGGTCTAGAGACCTATATCATGATAGGTTTATCATTAATGGACCACTTGTGGGTATTTTGGAGGTATATAGCAAGTTTATTAACTATATAATATAAAAATACAAAGTGACATGGTAAGTGTCAAACTAATTAACCAAGAGTTAAAACTAAAATATAAGGTTAATATAATGACACAAACCTGTCTAAATTCTATTAGTTGAGTGTTTTTCGACAAATACCCACATTAACCTTTAAATAATCCACTTTGAAGCCATTAGGAACCAAATATAAATTTATTATAAAATAATATTTCTATCTTTTAAAAAGGTGCCCCTCACACCTCTTATAAAAGGGCACTCCTCCTTCTAATTAATTCACACCATCAAAGCCTTTTGGTTCAGACAAACCCAGCCCAAATACTCTCTCAACTTCCATTACTAAAACCTAGAGGCCTTAGTTTGATCAGAAAGGAAACCTAAGGATCCCTTTTTATCAAAAGGAAGAACCCGAAGAAGAGGTAATGCTTTCACCACCCCTTTTCAAATTCATTTCTTCTTCAACTTCTTCTTTCTTTGTTATTACCATTATAAAATAATGAATCAAGTATCTCCTATATACTGTAATATTATTATAAATATGGTACCACCATATTCAGTATTCTATCCATCCTTTGAACGACATGTCACCATACATGTGTACGTACGGCTTACCGTCTCCATGTCGTGGTGTAATTGTTATTCAATATATTATTATTTGGATGGGTATAATAATGATTTGTAATTAATGTAAATAATAAATATAACATGATAATGATTCTGTATATATTATATAACATCCAATTATATGTTATTTTAATATCAAAAGAATGATATTGTCACTCGTGCATATGTACGGACTACCGTCTCCACGAACGCGATGAGATTCATTCTCCATCGTATCCATTAAAGTATAAATATCATTTTATGATTTAAAAATAAGGTTTAAAGACTTGATATAATTCTGGATATTAATAAGACACAACATATCGATAACAAACATCGCTTACATGACAAAACATATAAAAGAGAATGAGTAAGTTAACACCTGCAACGACAATAATATTAAGATATTATTAACAAAGCAATGCTAAAAGATCGTATTTGATATCATATTAATGTATATCATTATTGTATAATTTCATAATAATTATTTCACCATTATACAGGAGGTTAACCTACCCCCAACCAAGTAAAATTACAAGGTAAGGGTTTATTTCGCAATCTCTTCATTATCTGAGGTTGTTTATACGTAATAATCTACTGGGAATTCTTTATCATCCACATCCATGTTTCTTAAAAATGCATTTCAAAACAATTTTTTTACTATTTACTATAATATGGGTTAATGTAATTTATACCCTTGTTGACTTTTATAAGTGGTTTATAAAGGAATATTTCCATCGTTTTCCAAACAAGGTCCTTTTTATCCTTTTTGACCGAATTAAGGTAAGAATGTTTTTTTAACTTATACGGTGGGTGCAGCTATTTTCCTCCGTTATAAAATATTTGATGCTTCCCTTACAAGCTTATAAGAATATTTTCAAAGAAAATGTTTCATTTTATAAATATATGACTCTTATATGATTTCAAAATAGAAAGAGATATTTCTCTAAAAAGAGTTTTTATTTCATCTATGTCAACATACTTTGATGGATTTAAAGATTATTTGAAATTGATTTATTATGATTCAAAACATCGATATTGTATTGAATTTTTTGTGATATGTTTGACTGTGGATGTGTTATTTTTATACCATTCATGGTTTATGGAGAAAGTATTGACATTTCTTATGCTATTTTTAATGTGAATGTTTATGTTATGTTTAAACCTTTTCATATGGGAATGAATTGGACTTAATATGTGACAGGTGGAGCCCGCTATAGCTCCTTGATGCATCGGTAGGTCTCATGAGACAAACTAGTGTCTTGGAACAAGGCCTTGACAGAATCTTATTTGTAGTGTCATCATGAGGCCTTGGATATGTGATTTTGATAGTCTGGCATTATGCATTCCATCATTATGAAAGTTGTTATTGATATTGAATGTGATTATTTGATTAGTAGAATATCCATGTGTATAAGTTAATGGAATTATTTCATTTTATTTTTTCCATACTATGTTGAAGTTCAAGTTTAAAAGGCTTTTGTTTTAGATATACATTGCATTTAATGTTTATTCTTATTTATGAAAGTTTCCGCTACATTGTTATCCTTATTGATCATTTCACCTCAACCCTTTTCTATGTTTTATTTTTCCCAGGATGTGAAAAAGTAATTTATGAATGACCTGCAGGGATAGTATGCAGGAATAAGAGTGTGGACTATGGAGACAATATTGTTTTATTTTTCATTTTATGATGTAATTTAAACTTTATTAATGTATCTAGTTATTCTAATGCTACTAAACTAATCGGTCTTTCGAGACTTGATCATTCTTGTGATAATTCCAATGTTAAGTAATAATGCACCGACTCTGGGTATCTAGGGTCAGGGCGTTAAAGTTGGTATCAGAGAATGTTTAGTACAAACCTTGGAAGGTAGATTTAGATAAACTGTGATTGGAGCACATAGGCCTAAGATGGACATTGAGTATTAGTATAGAAGAACATCCTAGAATTTTGGTATTGTAGAGATTTTGTGAGTTTTATGAGAAATACATCCCTGTCTAGATACAAGTAGGTAGAGGCAGCTCTGGCACATATGTTCCTAGGGGTAAAACCCGAAAACACCGCTTTGAGCTAGACTCAAACGGGAACTGGTGCACGACAACGGGCCTTACTACACTCTTGGTTACGACACTCCCGGGGGATATTCTTAGGATAACTCTCATTTTCTTTACAAATCATTATGAAGGGTTTATGAGTATATATATATTCTCAAATAAAACATTTTTAGGATTATGGATTATATCCATAAATAGTTCAATTTATGTTTTAGTGTTTTATAAGTATGGAATTATGTATTTTGATTCATAAACTGATCTAGTTTATGCCATTGTTTAGAAATGGAGCCTAGTGGAAGAAATGGAAACTGTATCAATGCACGCACTCCATTTAGGGATTTCCCTCATACTCAGGATAATTATAGTAGAGATGGTGATGAAACTGGTGCTGAACAACTAATCCCCATACTGGGACAACTCACTCATGTTATGAATAATAACCTTACCCGTATGGAGCACCCTAATCCAAAGTGTGGAGGATAAATGTTAGATCTCTACATGAGGAAGAAACCACCAACATTCAATGGGAGTACAAATCCATTAGTAGTTGAGAAATGGATAAATTCCCTAGAGAAAATATTTCAGGTTTTGGGGAGTAATGAAAGGGAAAAAGTTATCATGGAAGTTTACCGCCTCACTGGAGATGCTGATCAATGGTGGACATTGATTCAAAATATAAAGGAAGATGATGAAGTATCAAATATGGAATGGAGGGAGTTCAAAGATTTGTTTTTAGAAAAATACTTTCCCCGTGACCATCGAGCAGATATGGAAAGACAATTTCTGAGTCTGAGACAAATGGAGGATGATAATTTTGCAATGTTTGAGGCTAACTTTACAAGGTAAGCACTGTATGCTGGAGATTATATACATAACCCAATAAGTAAGATTGATTGTTTCTTTGATGGGTTAAAACCATTTCTCCGTCGAGAATTTGTCTCACAATCCTTCTCATCGTACGAAGACATTGTCTCATGTGCTATCAAGACAGAGAAAGAATTCTCTAAGTCATTTTACTTTAATGTAAAGAAAGAGAAGAAGAGATCTTCTGATCAATCTGGGAATGGAAATAAAGGGAAGAAGGGAAAAATTGAATATCCATCCTATAGTAAATGTGGGAAGAAACACCCCAGTATTTTCTTAAAAGGAACGAGAGTCTGTTACAAGTGTGGTGAAAAGGGCCACCAAGCTCGTGATTGCATGGGGAAGAAGGAAGCTACCGATGTCCAATGCTTCAATTACAGTGAGATGGGACATTATGCAAATGAATTTCCTAAGAATCAGGGGAACTTACCTCAGAAAATTTCAAGGGATAAAGGCCAATCTTTTGCTATCACTAATGCTGAGGTAGAAGCTCCAAAAGATATGGTGGTAGGTAATTTAATGGTTTCCTCAAGTTTAGAAAATGCATTATTTGATTCTGGATCATCGCACTGTTTCATATCTTCCCAGTTTGCTAAGAAAATTAGATATTTTCAATTTGATTTAACAAGGGAGTTGTCAGTTAAAACTCTTAAAGGAAGTATCATTGCAACAATGTTTTGTGAATCAGTACCCATTAGATCACACAAATGTTCTTTATCCGCTGATCTCATCGTCATACCTATGACTGAGTTTGATATAATACTCGTAATGGATTGGATTTCGGACCATGTTGCGAACATTTATTGTAAGAAGAACGAGGTTACAATTTTTGATGATGATGATAAGGAACACCTTATATTTAGAGAAGAATCATCACCACCTAATTCTTATCTAGATCCACCCCCAGTTGCTCAACTAAATTAAATTATTAGGGAGGAAGAGGATGAAATTATAGGGGGTGAGGAAAGGAATGTTCTAATATAGCATTTACCTATTGTGAAAGAATATGTAGATGTGTTTCCAGAAGATTTACCTGAACATCCTCTGGAACGAGAAGTTTTTTTTCCATTGATTTAATTCCTGGATCAAGGCCTATATCGAAGACCCCTTATAGAATGGCCACTGTAGAATTAGTAGATCTAAAGAAACAACTATTGGAATTGAGTAATAAGGGATTTATTTTCCCTAGTGTTTCTCCATGGGGAGCCCCTATTCTTTTTGTTAAAAAGAAAGATGGATCTATGAGGTTATGTATCGACTACAGGGAGATCAATGCTATAACAATAATGACCAATTATCCCCTACCTCACATTGATGATTTATTTGACCAACTACATGGAGATCAATACTTTTCAAAGATTGAACTTCGATCCGGATACCATCAGTTGTGTGTGAAGAAGGAAGACATTCCGAAGACACCATTTCGAACCAGGTATGGGAATTACGAGTTTACAGTAATGCCTTTTGGATTGACTAATGCACCCTCTGTATTCATGGATCTGATGAATAGAGTTTTCAAGGAATATCTAGATGAATTTGTGGTGGTATTTATTGATGAAATCTTGGTACACTAAAAAAGTTACAAAGATCATGAAAATCACATGCGCATTATCTTGAATACTCTTAGAAGACACGAATTATATGGGAAGTTTAGCAAGTGTGAATTCTGGCTTCAGGATATTTCTTTTCTTGGCCATATTGTCTCTAAGGATGGAATTTCTATTGATCCTTCTAAGACCATGGTATTCAAAGAATGGAAAGCACCTACGATTATAACTAAGGTACTCTATTTTATTGGTTTGGCAGGTTATTATCGACGTTTTGTCCAGAATTTTGCCCGATTGGCTAACCCATTAACGAAGCTCACACGTAAAGGGGTTAAATTTGTTTGGACAAAAGAGTGTGAAGAATGTTTCGATGAACTGAAGAGAATATTATCCAATGCTCCTATATTGACCCTACCATCGGGGAATGATGGGATCGTTATTTATAGTGATGCATTGAAGAAAGGACTTGGTTGTGTCCTTATGAAGAATGATAGGGTTATTGCCCATGCATCACGACAGTTGAAAATTCATGAAAAAAGCTATCCAACTCATGATCTCAAGTTAGCAGCTATGATCTTTTCTTTGAAGATATGTAGGAACTACCTCTATGGTGAAAAATGTGAGATTTATTCTGATCACAAGAGTTTGAAGTATATTTTCTCACAAAAATAACTCCACATGAGGAAAAGGGGATGGCTTGAATTACTCAAAGACTATGATTGAACGATACACTACCACTCGGGGAATGAAAACAAGGTTGCAGATGCTTTGAGCAGAAAAGATCCTGAAGTTTTGAAAAATATGAAAATTGAAAGGGATTCAATTTTCATTGATCTAGTGAAGATGGATATGGGAATAACCATAGAAGGTGATACATCAATTATTTTTCAAATGGTTTCCAAACCATCTTTACTAGAAAGGATTAAGAGTTCTTATACTGATGATGATGAACTTCAAAAGAAGATTAAAGCTATGAATGATGGGAGATTGAGAGACTTTGTGTATGAAGATCGAATTTTGATATTTGGGAAGAATCATTGTGTTCCCGATATACCTGATCTAAAAAGGGAATTGCCGGATGATGCTCATAGTTCCAATTTCTCTATACACCCTGGGAGCACAAAAATGTATAGAGATTTGAAGGAACATTTTTGGTGGGACAACATGAAGAGGGAGATTGCTGCTTTTGTGTCAAGATGTATGGTTTGTTAACAAGTGAAAGATGGAAGGCAACATCCTGGAGGAGTCATGCAACCTCTTCCCATACCAGAGTGGAAATGGGAAAATATTATGATGAACATTGCCATGGGGCTACCAAATACTCCTAGAAGGAACGATGCAATATGGGTTATTACTGATTGTCTTACCCATTCATCACATTTTCTTGCTATAAGAGAAGATCTACCACTAGAACGTCTAGCACGACTATATATTGATGAACTGGTGAGACTTCTTGGAGTACCCATATCGATTGTTTCTGATAGTGATCCCTGTTTTACTTCAAGATTCTGGAAAAGTATTCAGAATTCCTTGGATACTGAACTTCATTTAAGCACTGCCTACCACCCTCAAACTGATGGACAATCAAAAAGAACTATTAAAACCTTAGAAGACATGTTGAGATCCTACTCACTTGACTTTCAGGGTATGTGGGATCCATATTTACCTCTGGTAGAATTTTCTTATAACAATAGCTTCCATTCGAGTAATCATATGGAACCATATGAAACATTAAATGGAAAGAGATGTCGCACACCAACCTGTTGGGATGACATTGGTGAAAGAAAACTTGTAGGCCTAGAACTGGTGGAGGAAACGAGGGAAAAGGTGAAGGTAATCCAAAATCACATCAAAGAAGCTCAATGTAGGCAGAAGAGCTATACCGATAATCGAAGGAAGGATTTGGAATTTCTTTTTAGTGATCATGTTTTCCTGAAGGTATCTCCATGGAAGGGATTCATACGTTTTGGTATAAAAGGTAAATTGAGTCCCAGGTACATCAGACCATTCGAAATTCTAGAACGAATTGGGGCTGTAGCTTACCGATTGACAATGCTGCCAAGTCTCTCCAAAGTTCACGATGTGTTCCAAGTATCTCTGTTGAGGAAATACATGCCTGACCCAACGCATGTACTCACCTACGAGGAATTAGAACTGGAACCCGATATATCTTATTGCGAAGATCCCATCAATATTATTGATACGAGTGAACAAGTACTGAGAAACCGGACGACTCGTCTGGTAAATGTCTTGTGGAGAAACCATAAGATGGAAGAGGCAACGTGGGAACCCGATGAACTTATGATGAAGAACCACTCGAGCCTTTTCATACAGTAGTATTCTATAAATTTTGAGGATAAAATTATTTGATGGAGGGGAGAATGTACCACCCCAACCTTCTACGATACGCTTCTCTTTGAATAATGCAATAGCGTGTGTTGTTCTCAACATCGAGTTCTAACACACCACAACCAATCAAACTGGCCGTTATGAATAGTAATACCAACGTTTTGAAATTTATAAATTTTATTTTCCAAAATTGAATTCATTTTTTGGATTCGGAATATCGATATTAGCCTAGTGTGAATTTTTGGTTTTTTTCTGAAAAACATCATTTTTTGATGAATAGTGAAACCACTAAGTGGTAGTTAAAAAACTGAATTTTTCATTAAACATAATTTTAACATTTCTGTGAGTGAAATTTCAAAAATCTGAGAGACACGGTTAATATCAAGGAGTAAAATTTGGTTCAATGAGATGAAAATAATTTTTGGTGAATAGTAACTTTTTACTTTTATTTACCACGGTTAAAAGTAAATATGGTAATTAAGGGTAAAAATGATATTAATATTAACCTAACACATGCCCCAATTCTATTTGACAATTTTTTCTAGACCGGAAACAACTTTAGGAATAAAATATTATCATTTAGGTCCACGTGGATTAGATTAGGGCATTTATTATTATTTAATTCAAAGAAGAGTTAAAAGAGTTAAAATCAAAGTTTATTTACCAAATAATTTTTAATATAGGGTTATACATAAGATAAATTAAATTGTAAATATTCATTATAAAGATAAAAACATTTCCTACATAATTTTATTTTATTTTCAATTTTTAGACATTAAATAATTTAATTTATTTATGACACAATGATGATGCAGTAATTACCATAATAGTGAAAAATTAAAATAATTTATATCATAAATACCCAAATAAATATAATTTGAGACTTTTTATGAATTACAATAATTTTATATGTTACTATGACATATTAAAATTGATTATATAAATTTGGTTCGAAGTAATAATGTTGTTATGAATTTATCAAAAACAAAATACCCAATAGTGTCAAAATTGACATAAAAGAGTTTTTAAAACAAATATTATATATTTAATTTATATTAAATTCCTAAAAATCTAAGGTTCGGCAAAGAGACTTATATCATGATATATGTATCATTAATGGACCACTTGGGGGTCTTTTGGAGGTATATAGTAATTTTATTACCTATATAATGTAAAAATACAAAGTGAAATGGTAAGTGTCAAACTAATTAACTAAGAGTTAAAACTAAAAGATAAGGTTAATATAATAACCAAAAACCTGTCCAAATTCTATTGGTTATGTGGTTCTCGACCCATCCCCACATTAACCTTTAAATAATCCACTTTGGATCCATTAGGAACTGAATATGATTTTATTATAAAATAATATTTCTAGCTTTTTTCAAAGGTGCCCATCACCCATCTTATAAAATGGAACTCCGTTTTCTCATTTATTCATTCCACAAAATCCTTTTTGTTCGGCCAAACCCTGCCCAAATACTCTCTAAACGTCCCTCAATACATCCTAGAGTCCTTAGTTTGATCAGAAAGCCAACCTATGGATCCCTTTTGATCTAATCCAAAGGTAGATCCCAAAGAAGAGGTAATCTTTTCACCACCCTTTTTCAAATTCATTTCTTCTTCAACTTCTTCTTTCATTGTTATTCCCATTATAAAATAATGAATCAAGTATATAATATATATTATAATATTATTATAAATATGGTACAACCATATTCAGTATTCTATCCACCCTTGGAATGACATGTCACCATACGTGCGTACGTACGACTTACAGTCTCCATGTTGTGGTGTAATTGTTATTCAATATATTATTATTCGGATGGGTATAATAATGATTTTTAATTCATGTAAATAATAAATATAACATGATAATGATTCTTTATATATGATATACCATCCAATTATATATTATTTTAATATCAAAAGAATGATATTGTCGCTCATGCGTACGTACGGACTACCATTTCCACAAACGCGATGAGATTCATTCTCCATTGTATCCATTCAAGTATAATTATCATTTGATGATTTAAAAATAATTTTTAAAGACATGATATCATTCTGGATATTAATAAGATACAACCTATCCATAAAAAACATGGCTTACAGAACAAAACATATAAAAGAAAATGAGTAAGTTAAGACCTGAAACGACAATAATATTAAGATATTATTAACAAAGCAATGTTAAAAGATCATATATGATATCATATTAATGTATATGATTCTTGTACAATTTAATAAAAATTATTTCACCATTATACATGAGTTTAACCTACCCCCAACCAAGTAAAAGTACAAGGTAAGGGTTTATTTCTCATTCTCTTCATTATCCGAGATTGTTTATACGTAATAATCTACTAGGACATCTTTATCATCCACATCCATGTTTCTTAAAAATTTATTTCAAAACTTTTTTTAATATTTACTAGAATATGGGTTAACGTAATTTATACCCTTGTTGAATTTTATAAGTGGTTTACAATGGAATCTTTCCATTATTTTCCAAACAAGGTCCTTTTTATCCTTTTCATCAAAATTAAGGTAAGAATGTTTTTTTAACTTATACGGCGGGTGCAACTATTTTCCACCATTGTAAAATCATTGAAGCTTCCCTTACAATATTATAAGAATATTTTCAAAGAAAATGTTTTATTTTATAAATATATGTCTCTTAAATGATTTCAAAATAGAAAGAGATATTTTTCTAAAAAGAGTTTTGATTTCATCTATGTCAACATCCTTTGATGGATTTTAAGATTATTTGAAGTTGATTTATTATGATACAAAACTTCCATATTGTATTGAAAGTTTTGTGATATTTTTTAATGTGGATTTGTTATTTTTATACCATTAATGGTTTATGGAGAAAGTATTGACATTTCGTATTCTTGTTTTAATATGAATGTTTATGTTATGTTTAAACTTTTTCATATGGGAATGCATTGAATTAATATGTGACGGGTGGAGCCCGCTATAGCTCCTCAATGCATCGGTAGGTCTCATGAGACAAACTAGTGTCTTCGAACAAGGCCTTGAAAAAATCTTATTTGTAGTCTTGGCACGAGGCCTTGGCTATGTGGTTATGATAGTCAGGCATCATGCATTCCATCATTATGAAAGTGGTTATTGATATTGCATGTGATTATTCGATTAGTAGAATATCCATGTGAATAATTAAATGGAATTATTTCATTTCATTTTTTCCATACTGTGTTGAAGTTCAAGTTTAAAAGGATTTTGTTTTAGGTATAAATTGCCTTAAATGTTTATTCTTATTTATGAAAGTTTCTGCTATATTTTTATCCTTACTGGGCATTTGAGCTCACCCCTTTTCTATTTTTTATTTTTCCCAGGATATGAAGAAGTAATTTATGAATGACCTACAGGGATAGTATGAGTGGATAAGAGTGTGGACTATGGAGACTATATTGTTGTAGTTTTCATTTTATGGTGTAATGTAAACTTTATTAATGTATCTAGTTATTCCAAGTCTACTAAACTAATCGGTCTTTCGAGACTTGATATTTCTTGTGATCATGCCAATGTTATGTAATAATTCACCAACTGTGGGTATCTAGGGTCGGGGCGTTACATTAATCCTCACATGGGAGGTTGAGTTTGGGTGGGCCCCACCACTATAACCTCTCATGGGAGGTTAAGGTGTGGTCTTCCCTCCTCCATAATCCATGAGGACGTTTAAACCAACAATAAAAATTAAGCCACACACATAATTTTTTAATTAATTCATTATCTAAAACCCCAAAAACTATCTTTTAATCTCAACCCACAACCATTAAGGTGATAGTCTTATTAAGCAAATAATGGCACTTCGAGTTCAACAGTGCCCTCACATTTCAATTCTGAGCAGCAGTTCAAAATTTATAAAATCTCACACGTAAATTTTTTGAACGTACCCAAAAAAACATCAGAAATTGATTCTGGACACACATGGACTTGGAATCATTCGCCATTAGTTTTCACAGACTCATAAAATTCCCATGTAATTAAGAAGTAAAATTCCATGGAAATTCTAGGTCTTTACACTAAAAACATCATAATTTCAATTTAAAGAATGATAAATTAATTTCAATTGAAAAAATAATAATAAAATCATAGGTAAATGAATTATTGGGTTTCATCAGATTGATTCCTCACGTGAATGGGAAGAAAATAATTAATCTCTATATAGTAATGATTCTAAGTATTCTTACATGTTATACCATTCCTTATTAATATTTTAATTCATTATATGATATTAAGAATTACCTTCTTATCCAATAATATAAATAGACGTTATATCAAAATGATTTGGAATTATTTAATTTTAAATATTAAATGCATTTTATCATAGTGAAATTCAAAATCTCAGGACGCAACTAAAATTTTATTTTATACCATCTATTCTTTATTGGATGTGGTAAAGGATTCATTAATATTTTGTCATGGTGTTTAACTTCATTTATATTTGGTACAATTTCTTCCATTTTGATGCAACTAATATCTTCACGGAATAATACTGGTGTTAAATGATTTATTCAATGGCTACATAATAACATGAAAAACTCTCAACATATATAAAAAATAAAAAAACATTCATGAATCCCTCAATGTAAAAACATACTCTTGGATAAAAAAATGAATATCTAACATGATATGATGTATATTTTAATTATAAAAATATCTAGTTTCATGATCTATATTGTGTTCAATGTATACATAATACATTATTATACTCTTAATAATTGGTGAATATTTTTTACATAGATAATATTATTATAAAGGAAACATAAGATGATATTTATAAACTAATGGGAAAAAATATATTTCGAAATACATAAAACAATTTTATCATATTTAAGAAAAATGATTCATATATAATATATTTTACTTATTCAGATTGAAAATTCATGTCATATGTTAGAGGATTAAAAACATATATGACACATAATAAAATGTGACATTAGGATACAATCAATTTTAATGGAAAATATTTTTATGTTTCATCAAAAACAAATCCAAAATATATTACTTATTAGGATTCACTATGTTAAATATATCAGATATTTTCTCTTGGATTCCAAAATATATTAGATATCAATAATGTTATATCCAATTTCACTAATCTTTAAGGATATTATCTATCAATATAAAATGAGATCAAATATTAGCCAATAATATATCCAAATTAGATAAAAATAACCCTTTTATAAAAAAAATAAAAATTTATATAAGATAATTAATTATCCAAATAAATTGGGAAATCAATAAAAAACATAAAACACAATAAGTATTCCAATTGGAAAATGAATTCAAATTTATTACTAAAATATAAATTCGGATAATTATCCTTATAAAATTAAATATAATGGTGATTAAATCATTGAAATGAAAAGTAAATATGATGAAAATTTGATCTAAACAATTAACATTCAAAACACATAGCATTTTGTCTAAGTATTTCACCAAATATTTGACAATTTTCATTTTTAAACGAAACATTTCTTAATATAAATTATTTAATTACACTCCAAATATAATGGTATAATTGTATATCCTATCATTAATATTCCTTAGTTAAGTAATATATAATATAATTTAAACCAAACACATGGTTAATATATTATTTAAATAAATATAATATCATAAAATATACTCATCTTGTAGAATTTAACCAAATAAAAATAAGTGAAAATAAAATCAAAGATATTTTTTTTGTAAAAATTAGTCCATTTGATTTAATATAGTAAAATTAGATCTTGTGAAATTTATGATTGTTTCAAATGAGAATATTATCACAAATAAATCCATTAATTTTATTGATCCTCATTTACAATATTTCAATAAACTCTTATATTGAAAATAATTTATTGAAATCTATAAAAAAAATGTAATTATAAATACCATAAAATGAAAATCATATTTTGCGTGACATTATTTGGAAAATTAGTCACATATTGGGAAGTTATGTTATAATTAATCCATGATAATTATTTATTGTAATAAAAATAAAAAAATTTACAAACAATTAACTAGTTTCTTTGATATATAAAAAATAACATATCTATCATATTTATTTTGTTATAATATAGATGTTGGATCATTGTTACCATAATCAAATTAAATTGTTTTTATTTCTTCGACAACGTATATGAATATGTTATATTTTACTACTTTACAATTATAAAAAATTCATAAAATCCCAAAAAGAATAAAAATACACTTTTCGAAAGATTTCAAATCATATTTGGTATTTATATATAATGTAAAAGTAGGTGGAGTTGGAGTAAAAATGTAAATCGTTGAGCCTCAATGGAAATTAAATTCAATAAGAAAAAATAGAAATTTATACCTATAGAGAATGAAATTGGTAGAAAAAGTATAAGATTACATTTATTTGAGGGAAAAGAAATTATTTGAGGATGTGTCACCATGTGAATTTTTTTATTATTTATTAACCATAATTATATATATAACTTATTATAATAAAACCAACCACATCAAAATATTTTATTAGGGGTATATATAGAATTTCAAATCAATATAATCAATATTCTTACATCAACAGAACCATTATCCTCAAACCAAATATATAAATCTTCACAGAATATAATATTACAATTAATTATTAACATAATAGTTAAATTGTCCATTTACACTAATTTAAAATTAAGAATTACAAATTAATAACCTCATTTTACCGACATATAAAATATCTCTAATTTAATGATTAATTTTCCATGACTATATTGATATTATTATTTTTTATTCACCGCAAATATTACAAATAACCAGAAATAAGACCAATCTATTATTAAACTGTTATCCATGATTTTTTGCAGTCACATAATAGCCCTCAACTAAATGATTAATCGTTAAAAAAATAAAATAATTATCTCAATGATTTTAAATTTGAGAATTATTTATTCTCCCATACAATAAATGTCCTTAGGAATAAATTATTTGAAAATATATTAATTTTAATATTATTTTTACTAATTTTTACACAAAATAGGATATTTAATAGAAGGAAATATTTTTTTAAATAATTATTATTGACTATCATAGATGTTTTATAAATATAATATAGAGTAAAAATAATTATTTCTTAAGAAAATTAAATTAATAACCCGATATGTATCTTAATAATTTTGTAAATGGGATATTTGAATCTATTTTTTTATTTATTGGTATAAAAATATTTATTTTAATAAAATGATATATTTTAGTGATATTAATTCCAATTGGGTATGCTTTTATAGTTCATTTATTATATTTTTTTGGGAATGTATTTGTCTCTTTGGAGAGTGAAAAGGATTTACTCTAATATATGAAATGACATTTTTATATTTAAAAATTAATTTTATTTGATAAATTCTATGTAATTGAGTATTGTTGTGAAATGATTATTAATGACTACTCAAGTGATAATAATTGTAAAAATAAGCGAATTTTAATTTTTTTATGTTAATGGTTAATATATTTTAGTTCTTTATTTATATATTTATCGTACTGATAAAAATGTAAATATTTTTTATATTTAATAAAGAAAAATTATAAGTTATATGAATATATTTTATACCATGGGTTTTGATTCTAAATTATATTTTCTATGTATGACGTTTCACATTGTGAAAAGATTGTACAAAATTAATTAATCATAAAATATAACACTCATGACTTATAAAATAAACCCCCATTTAATTAAAAAAATTGTTTACTCCCAGAATAAGTATACATATTTTACTGTTTGGTTGTTTATGGAATAAATTATTATATGTGTTTTTATGAGAGTATTATTAATGATTTTTTAATTTCTTTAATAGTGTTGATCAAAAATATTTTTTTATGTTCCCCTAGAATTGTGATCAATTAATTCAGGACCTTCACATGCATTTACAATTGTTTTTCAGTCAGGTATATGTCATCTAATTTCAATTAATAATTTTTTGAAACATAACTTCTTAAAAACCATAAAACGGTATTTAAAAAGATATTAGGTAAAACATAGAATTAAAAATAATGTTTTTAAGCATTCAATTGTTTCAAAAAACAAGTAACGTCACATAGAAACTATGTTTTTTGACTTGGAATCTATTCTACATTAGCATGGTTAGTGTGAAGATTTTAAAAACCTCGATAAAACTATGAAACACTAAATGATTAATTTTAAAAAAATTAATGTCAATATGAATTTCATATAAACAGTGTACAATAATATTAAAATACATTATACTTATTTCTCATAATTTATTTTCTAGTGTGAATATATAAAAAATCAAGAAACAATGAAAACATATTAGATGTTTTTCTAAAAATTGATCTTTTTATAAATTAATTCTCAAATCAATTCCACTAACCACAATTATGAGGACACATTTCATTAAATGACACCCAAAAAGTTATCCATGTTTTAGAAAAAAAGAATCTTTTATACTTGTGAAATGTTCTAAAAAGATGAATATTCTAAAACCTGAATTTGGGAAATTTTAAAAAAATCCAATTTCACTACCTTCCTAATACTAAATTTATAACATACTTAATCTATACTAACTTTCGAATTTTAAATTATATTTCCATAAAATCATAACTAAACCTCACTATTTAGTTAATTAACTCCCTTTGTATCTATCATAAGAAATTTTTTAACTAAGTCATAATAACAATCAAAGCACAATTTATCATAATCCACATTTCCCAAGTTAAAATTCTAGAAAATAATAGTTCTTTAATAAATGGAATTTATTTTTTTAATAATATCATCTTAAAAAAATATATTACTCATTTAAGTAATTACAATGGTATAAATTCCTTTTAGTGACACAATTTAAAGGAATGGTTTATCTATTTATTTTAAATAAAGGTATTATTGAAGCTCGTAATTATAATCCATCCAATATTAATATGTATAAATACATCCTAGAAATACAATATCAAATTACATATGTACACTTGTTAAATTTTTGTTTGTTCTCGAAACCTTTGATTCCCCCATCAATTATGCTTTTGTTTGTGGTAAGGAAAAGAAATTTAAATACCACTATGATTTTATTATAATTATCGGTATATACTATCTCTCGTGGCCTAAATTTATTGAGAACATTTTTGATTTATTCTCTTTCTGCTTGGAAATTATTATATCTCAGATATTGTGGGTTTATATGATGCGTTATTTGATACATATGGATGATGACCAATGATAATTTTTAGAGATACCCAGATGCTCCTCCCTACATAACTTATTTATAATGGAAGCTACATATAGAAGGTTCTAGATCAATTGGAGTTTATCACCCAATGATTAAAAATTTAATACTAAGTGATACCGTGTTACTAGATTATCTGTGTATGGTTGTCTGGTTCCAGATTATAATGGTTATATCATAATTCTTTTTTATTTAAAATTTTTAATGGGTCTCCCATATTGTAGAATATATTTATTAAATATTGGGATTTAAAATATCTTACATAAAATGATTCCACATCACTTATATTGATATACAGTTAGTAAGAATTATTTCATTTCATCAAAAATTACATTACCCAGCCTTTGTAGATCCCCTATGTTATTCTGAGTTTACAAAACCACTATTCAAAGTATAATATTTTCCATTACGCTTTGAAAGAATGAAAAAAATTACATTTTGGAATTATCCCCCACATTAAAACTCTTTCCCATTCTATAATTATTTAAAATTATTATTTATCTATTAGATGTTTGTAATAAAATTTCATTTGATTATTTCCATCTTAAAAAAATTGATATGCCTCTATATCATGGTTAATTTTTACATAGTCCATATAAATATGATAACAATTAAAAACAAATGTACATGATAATAATATCCTATGATATGGCTATATCACTATATGATATATTTTTTATATCACATGATATAATTATATAATTTGGGGTGATATAAATGAGTTGGGTTTATCCTTAATGGAAATATAATAATATCACATAGTGTGATATCAGTACGATATAGGATATCAATTACTGAAAAATTCTTTATTATATAAAAATTAATCAGATTTTCAATTTAAAATAATTAGATAATATTTATTGGAATTATAAAAGAGCACAATTAATATTTATTCAAAAAAGTACTAATCAATTTTATTGAATATTGAGATATATATTAATAAATGGGATCATTTGGAGTGGTTATCAAACACTAGATGTATTTATTTGACCATTGGAGCATCTTGTAAATTTAACTAATTTGGGATTACACTATGTGGATGGTGTGATTTACATGATGTTGTTTATGTGTTTTAATCCCCAAAAAATTTAGCACCCATTTCACTCTTTCTACTTTAACATACATACTAGAATAATGTTATTAATTGATATATACTACAAAATATTATCTTGGTGTATACAACAACCAAAAACCAACAATGAAATAATTAATTTAATGGACAATGTAATGATATTTATCATGTATTTGTAAAAGAAATGACCAAAGAACAATTGTGTGTTCATCATTATTTATTTATCTTATATTACTATTCATGGAATGATTTTATTGGAAAGTGGTTTTATAATATTGTTCCAATAAATTTGATCTTGGTAGAGTTAATGAAAACCCAAACATGGTATCTAATCAACTACTTTAATGATCAAAAGGATTTATTTTTTTTAATGGTTTAATATTTTGATTCTTAAATTACATGTTAAAATACTTATAAATGTAATGTAAAATGATCATTTTAAAATTATTATGTAATTTTTAATGTGTTTTAAATGTATAAAACATGTAAAAAATTATTTAAAAAAATTAAGTGGTTTATATATTTTGAGAATTAATTTTCATATTAGAACTGAATATTATGTATTTATTTAATAATATCATTGCAGTTCTGGTTTATCGTGTTACGGGTTATTTAAGTACTAAATTTATGATATTTAAATGATCTAAATTATATAAATTATTAATTTGGGATGTTATTGTGGGTCTAAAAATGTGAATGTTAGATATTTTTTTAAATCGATTATTTTTAAATATTTTCAATTTAATTTTTTATCATTTAATTGATAATAATGAATAATTAAAATTTAAGATATAAAAATATTTTTTTTATTTATATATGTTTTATAATAATATCTATTTATTTTAATATTGAAAGAGAATTTTTTCTATTCTTATTTTGTAAAAGTTTCATTATTTCCCATGATATAATTTACAAATTTATTATTTATTTATTTATCTCCATGTACATGAATATTGATTTTCAATATTAAAAAAATTTGCAATATTTGTTTAAATTATATAAAATAATATTATATAATTTCATACCATGTATTTGATGAGTTTTATATTGGGGATTTTTTGACTGTTATACTAAATATATTTATACGATTTCCTCTAGAAATGTGGGGTTTCATACATGTCACAACTTATAGCGACATAATATGCATTTTATTTTATTATTATTTTTTACATTATATAATTTTTTTTGTAAAATTCGCATATAATGAATTTGGATATGTGTAAAATATTATAAACCAAATATTTTTAGAGATTAATAGGCGAAATAAGTGATTTTATAAAATGTTATATACTAAAATAATTAGTATATATAAGTTTTCATGATAAACCAAAAATGTTATTGTAAATTTAAACATCAAAATAATTATCCATTGGGAATTCATGAAATGGATAATTTATGATATCTTAAAAAATATATATGATGAGGTTGAATTAAATTATATCAAAATAATTATTGTCATTTAAATTGATATGTGAACTGTCTTCATGACATCAATTGTATAATATGTTTAGTAAAAATACGTTTTCTATTTCCATGGATTATATTATATAAAACATGATGGTATTGTGTGATCATACATAATACATTAAATATGATAATATAATTATTTGGATACATCCGTTTTTGAAACCCTGTTGTTTAATACATAAGATGAATATATTAGAGATATCCTATTATATTTATTTGGGAGTGTAATTTTTTATTCAACACATCAAGGTTTTATAGTGTACCACTAAAAATATGAATTCGTAGGTACACATTTGATGACACTATATCGAAAAAACTCAAGTCACGGTAAAATATTTATCTTAGAGAAATAATAAATATTGTGTACAATAAATATTTTTTATAATTTTTTATGTATATTTGGTGAATTTATTTGAATAATATTTTTTAAAAAATTATTAAAAATATGAAATTTTTTTGATAATAAAAAAAATGATTATAAACATAGAGATATATTGGATATATAATCATGAATGATAAAAGATATATGGTATCAATTTTAGATCATCACATTAAGAATTTATAATAGTTCAAAATTTTATGGTTTTATGTTTTAGTTAAATTGTTTTCCTGGAACCCTTTAAATTTGTAACATATGTAGAAAATAGTTCATGGTAATAAAAAATTGGTTGATTGATATTTAATTATAGTTATTACACCATAAAAAAGGATAAATTCACTTCTAAACCAAGATATAAATCATTGAATGGGGTAAGGGAGATTTAACATAACTAAAGGAAGACTACCCAACAAAATAAAGATCAACTTCAATAAGGAACATTATTCGTATGAGAAATAGAAATAATAAAATTCCACAAAAATAGATATGGTTTGTGATAGGAAGGCCATTTACTAGATAAGAGAAACATAAAGAAAGAACAATTATTAAAACCTGATGGGCCAAGGTATTTTTTTCATAAACAATGCTTTTACGGTTTATGTATGTATTAACTCACATACGGCTAAAAACACATCATCTTGAGTAAAGAACCATATGTCGATTATTTTATGACTTAAATGGGAATCTAATGGTGTAAATTTTTATTTTATGACATTAAATTTTCATTTTTAATAAAAGGTTTCATGCGTTGTCGAATGAAAAAATTTAAATCACAAACCAAGTATATATTGGGTGAATTCACTCTGAAACCACTACCTAGTAGTATCCCCAAGAGAACATCCCATACGTTCGTTAATTTAACATGAACCAAAAGTGAATCAACAAATCCTTTGAATCTTTTATACCTAGACTAGATTAATTCAAAATATATATATCCCTAAATATTTGGTTAATTTTCCGAAAATATGGTCTCCATGCATGAAAGGATAGAAACAAAAAACATCAAAATGGGAATAGAAAAATGAGTCATGATATACAAGAAATAAGGTAACGAGTTATTATAATCTCCTCACCATAATGGATTTATTCTCCTAAAATGTCCCCATTTTTTTGGGTTTGCAAAAAGGGAAGTTTGGTACTACCCCCACCCCCACAATTCCCACCCCTATGACTCTATTCTATCTTATACACACTAAAAAAGTAAATGGGACAAGGGAATTATTTTACACTTCAGTACCTTATCTTCAAAATCCCCAATACGTACCTGTTTCTCAACCATTGTATTATTAGGATCCAGATCGTAATTCTCCCACTAAATAACATGAGAAGATCAGGTTTGTACTACCATAGCTAGGACACAGGAAACAAATCATGGATGGAATTCAAATAATCTATTTCTAAATAATGAAAATAATATCCATATTCATGAAAAACACAAATAGTCAAACAATACCTTATTTTAATATAGAATTTCTACCAAAAAAAGTTGTCGCAAGACAAGAAAAAAATAAAAAAAACTAGATCACCATGATAAAACTCCATCTATTGATAAAAATGTTCAGAATATAATTTATAAAGAATGTGTTCCATGAAAAATCACTCCCAAATCAATTTTTCCTTTTCAATTATCTCCATAATAATATTCAATTGATCCAAGGACCTATTTTATTGTACCAAAAATTAATATGTTGATTTACATGGACACAAATATAGAACCTAAAATGGTGACTTATTAATTTATTATTGATAACATTTTTAATAGGAAAAATAGACCATAGGTAAATTATTTTCACAAAAACCACTAAAATCTTGCATATATATTTGGATCATATCCTCAAGATCCTGGATAAACCCCTCAATCTATCAATAAATTTTCTGATGATAAGTTGTGATGAATTTTAAATGGGAAACCATATCCTATTAAGAACTATTCCAAAACCTATATTTAAACCTATAGAACTTATAAAATATTCATAGAGGGTAACCCATGAATTATCATAACCTATTAATTATACAAGTCTCCATGATGGTCCAATTCCATCATCTCCTTGAAATGGAGGTTAGGATCTAATTTTATTAGTTGATTAATGATTAACCATATCTAATCATTCTCACATGAATCCCAAGGTAAAAAAATATATAACTATATATAAATATCATCCAAATTAAACAGTAAAATAGGGATGAGTTGTAACAATCCGTTAGGTCTCTATATCTCATCCAAAATTACCTAAATCATAAGATACAAGGATAGAAAATCAACAATCGACCATATCATAACTAGACACCAACAATATAATCACTTGTCATGATGCATCCTAGATGTCCTAGGGTTCATAAAACAATAATAATGGTGTATAATTTCCATCAACTAACACATTATAGAAAAATTAATTAGCAACATACTTTCAAAAAATTGAAAACCACCGAGAGAATGAGACAACTCACCCAAGGTATACCCATAATTCAAGAATTCACTAAAGTCCTAAAAATAGGTGTTATGTTCAATGTAGAGTTAAAACCAGAAAAAATAGGTTTAACCCAATATTAAAGTCTAGTATATATTCTTACCATATTTTTACACTCCTATTGTAATCATGGAAAATAAACTCCCTAAAGTCCATTATTCAGCTAATTTCTGCATGAATTATTTTAGTTCTTTATTGATATGGGATTTTGTATCCACATTCCATTTACTAGATGTTTAGGTAATATCAGAATTCAAAAATTGATGATAACTAACTCATGCTCTTTTTCACATGTTCCGAACCCTATGAGTGGAAAAAAATTAGGCTTTTAGATAAGAATATACTATAACATTCTCCAAAAATTTATCGTGATCCAATGTTTTGAGTTAATGAAAACATGGTTCTAAGTTTAGATCATGAGTGGGGTAGATCTTATCATAATGTAACAACATGAGAGGGTTTTATTCCACAACCTATTTCTCCAATATATAGAAACACCCCAAAAAAATAATAGATAGATTGTATAAATCATCATATCTCAATCCCAATTCTGGTGGAATCAAAACTGGATCTAATGGAAACCTCAAATTCAGTTTCACAAATGATCTATCCAATATTTCATTCCACACAAAATTTACCATCCAATGGGTTGAAAATTTCATTGGTGAATCAATTTTGGAGAATTTATAAATGAACAATCTATAATAACAATCCAATCCCAAGAAAAATCCGATGAAAAACACTTTTCTGTGATTCTCCCATGAAATAAATGCTTATATATTTTCAGGACCTACATAGAAGACCCTCACATAAATAAAATTCCCATGAATCGTTACATATATCATCTACAATTCACTCTTCTAATTATTATCATACTAATTAGTTTTTTCTAAAGGATCTATGATAGATATCAAAATGGATAATTTTATCTTTCATTAATTTTGATGGGCCAATAATAAACTCATTTAACTCAAAAATGTTTCACAATTTTGTCAATGTTCTACTTCATCAACACCATAAATACCATAGGATAATCAATGAGACTAAATAGAATAACCAGGTTTTAAAGATTGCCATGGCATATCATAAAACCAGTCTATGGTATATCTTATTCCAAAATACTCAACTAGTAGTTCAGTAACTGAAGATCAATATTTGAAAAAAAAATGATCCCCAATAATCTGATTAAGGATTTAATCAATCTATGGTAAAAAATATTTTTTCATGATAGTCAATTGATTTTTCAATAAATTACCCAGATAATGTATAAAGATCCCATATGTATTCATAAAAAATAGGATAGAAAAAAGCACATGTTTACATTCTATAATGAATAAGTCACTTATCCACATGGTCATCAATCTAGTCATTCAGCTCCCATTACTCAAAAGTTTCCATATGATTTGACAGAATAGTAATGAGAATCATATATGGTAGTTGGAAAATGGTAAAATCAATCTATCCTTTTCGAGATAAAAAAATAAAAATAATATGGATAGACTTTATTATATGAAAAAATGATAGGTAGTGGATTTCTAATACATCTTACAAAAACATCAAGGATAATCTCAGACAACTAACATGAGATCACCAAATCATATAAAACAAAATTCACCACTCTTAATGAAATAGAATCCCACTCACCTTGGAAGACACGAGGGTCTATGTATGGAGATAATAAATAAATGATATGACTAAAATATTTGATCTGTCACATAACACTAATCATCCAATCCATTACAATAATCAGGTCAAATATATCATTACCTTGTACCATTAAAACCCAATACACGTCAAGTTCATCTACCATCACATGACATGTGACCCAATTGAAACCTTGTTTTTCCCTCTTTCCCCAATGCATGTAATGAATAAAAAAACAAAATAATATCTCAATGAAATTTCAATACACAAATTAAATTTTACAATATAAAATAATTTGTACCAGCTATATCAATTAAATCTAGTGCTATTGAAGAATAATTAATTATTAGATCTCAAACAATAGATAAGCCTATATCATATTTAATTTATTAATTCTCCAAAACATAAATATGTTCATTCATAACTCCTCATTTATATTTATTATCCATATGAACATCCTACATTTCCCATGGATTTGGTATACTACCCTCAGATGAATCATATAATCTAAAGACCTAAAAATTCAATATAATTATTTTTTAAAATATTTGGGATTATTTCTCATCTATGAAAATTGATGGTGCTTGATTCTGAGACCCAGTTTGCATGGAATGAATTTTTGAACATTATTAAAGGTATGTTCAGTAAATGAGAGAATTCAATTTTCTACCTTTTGAACCGGTTCCTGGATTAAAAATCTAATGGCATCATTGAAATCGTATGGCCGGGATTTGCTTAAGTGAGAATTTACCTCGATTTCAGAAGGTCGGAATAAAATGATAGTTTTGAAAATGTTTTAATGAATAATAGATAATCATAAAAAATCATTTTATTTTCCTCCCACGGATGACCTGTGTTGGTGGGACCACTGAGTTTTCAAGCCATTTTATGACTTGAAACATTTTTTTTGCAACCACTCTATTGAGAGATGAGAGGAACATTAATTAACTTATTAATGAACCTCATTAACTCTAAATTTCATTAAACTCTCATTCTCCATCTATATAAATGGTTCTCAGGTTGGTGTTTTTGATAGGGCCTCATCAAGCGAAGAACCTATATAGAAGTACTGCAGAAACATCCATTGGTGGACGAAGGATACTTTGGTAGGAAAGATCCAGGATTGTCGATCATCAGAAAATTCATTCAATGAGGACATTTCTCCCACAACAACTGTGACACCTCAAATAATTCTGAAGGTAGGGGGTTTGACTTTATTTTATTCTGAGTGTTTTATGATTAATTTATTACTGCTTCATGTTATGATGCTAATGCGAAGGGCACGTTCCAATCGAAGAAGGATCCTACCTTCCACCGCTATTTTATTGTAACATTCTTTGGGGGGAAATTTATTCAACATTATAGAACCATGAAAACATAATTCACGTAGTGACATTGGGATTCTAGGAGGACCATAGACACAAGTGGAAGGGAAATGGACCACCGGAGCTCACCCGACGGACCGTGGATGTTCCGCTGGCATGGAACTGGTGACCAGCGCTAGCAGAGATGGCAATGGTAGGATATGGATGAGGGCGGTGCTGCATGGCCCTATAACTGACCCTATGGGGAGAACAACTCATGTCTGGCCTCTTTAGTGGATGGTGGTGCACCGACGCACGCAGTGGTGAGGAGTGAGCAACTTCGAAGCTGCAGCGAAGGGGACCCACACCCAGTGGGTCACGCTGCCCATTGAGGTGGTGCCACATGGTTCATCCATTACAAAGAGTCGAACAACTCTTTAGCGGCTTGAGAAGAAGAATACAAAACCCTAATGTGGGTAGCTCCCAGCCGGCCGGCTGGGCTGGTCCGCTGCCCTGCGGGCCGAGCCGCTGTAGCCTAGAAAATTCGGCTCGGGCTTGGTCAATCCATGTCCCAGTTGGTTCGAGCTGAGCTAGTTCAGTGCAGATAGATTTTTTTCAACCCGAACTACATCGGGTCGGCCCAGGATGGGCGAGTCAATCTATCTAACCAAGTCGGACCCGACCAGAACCCATTATGGCCTAGTTTCACTTAAAAGGTTGTATCGCGCAAACCAGATGTCCGTTTGATGAAAAATCTACTGCACTGGAATACATGGAATGGGACTTTCCTTTTTATATACCCCATTTGATTTTTCGATAATGTTGGTGTATGACCGGGTACAATTGTAAATGAATCTAACTAGCCCCTTGGCACTAAAATGCCTACAACTCTCAGACCAGGCATCCAATTGATTCGCCGTCTGTTGTGTTGGAACCCTTATGAAAATTAAAACCATTGGGTTGCTCTACTATGGATCTTTGTAGCAGTTATGGGATGACCTATATCTTTAGTACCAGATACTACAGAACTCATGCACACTAGGTGTGGGGAATCCTATGGATGGCCGCCAATTAATGATTTACCCTGGCTGGATTAGAATAATAGTGACCTTGTATAGATCAGAATCATTAAGATACTATGTGGATCAGAAACATAGGGACCTTGTGTGGATCAAATTTATAGGGTCCATGTGTGGATCAATATCATAAATACCATTTGTGGATCTGCATCACAATGACCCTGTGTGGATTAGCATTCATAGTAACCATCTATGGATTAATATTATATCAATCCTATGTGGATCATCAACATAGTGACCATGTGTTGATCATCATTATACTGTCCCTGTGTGGATCAGTAGTATTCTACCTGATGAGGACCAGACTTACAGCAGCCTTTTGTTGATCAAAGACATACAACCTTGTGTGGATCTTTAATGGAACTACTCCATTGTAGTTTAGCTATAGAGACTTCCTATCAGAATAAACTGACATTTCATAAGGCTAATCATCATTATTCCTAAACTCTTAGTTTTATACCTTGTTTGATCTGAGCATATTTATTTGTGATTTTTTATTTATATCATGATTTTTGGTTTTCAGTTGTGGAATTCGGAGACACCTTTGAGGGTCTCTAGGTCCCTACTAGGTATTTTTATACTCACCCATACACAGACATCAAAAACATCAAGCTGTGTCATGTGCAGATGGTGAGCATATCGGATGAGACTGTAGGACCAAGGACCAGTATTTACATGGAGACGATTAGTTAACACGGATACCTGTTGAGAGGTTTTATACCAATCCTTAAGGTAGAATCCTTGTGGGATGATTTCAAGATCTATTATTTATTTTCTTTTGTAGTTGTATCTTTTTTGTTGGGCTTCCATTTCGGCCCACTTTACTTATAGTACACACTTCTACTACTGCTGTCTTACTTTGTGGTTGCATATTTTTTTGTTCATAGGATGTGTGTTTGTATATGATTAAAGGAAATTCCTTCCCTTTTTAAGGATATGCATTTATGGTGCCAGTCGCTAACCCCTGGCCTATTCAAGGATGGCTTGGGGTAGTAAGGACACTGAACCTGGGGGATGGGTCCTGACAAAGTGGTATGTGAGGATTCAGTTCTACTGAAGAACAAGGATTCATATCACTGAAATAGAGTAATATTGTAAGTGTTTTGAGTGTTTTTTTAGTTTGGGGAGTCCATAGTTAGTGTTGAGGTCGACATATCCATACATCAGGACCCTGAATTCTGATTTCCAACTCAGTGCGTGAAATCAATGATTGCATTTATTTTGGAAATGTTTTAATTTTCATCTCATTAGAATCAGCTCACCAGGTATTAATTAAAGTCATTTTCACACCAGTATCTTTTCTTAATTCCACCATGTTGAAAACCAAATAGGATTTCTGAAAGTGTTCACGATGATGCCCCCCTGAGCGATGCGACTTCATTGCATGGACCTCTTATTATGTTGGCACCATCAGGTGGTATACCAAAAACAACACCACTCAGAGGGAATTATTTTCCACTATCCACACTAGTGGATGGTGCATGCTGATGGAGTTTGTTTCATGAGTTTCAGCAACATAGGTATCCAATGTTTTGAGGCGTGACAGATCCCCAGGTAGGTGAGGACTGGCTGGGGGCTATGGGTAGAGTTTTCTGACCTAGTTGGTACACAAATAGATTAGATATTGATCCTAGATGATATAATTTTATACGGAATATTATGGACATGGTGGAGTTTGATACTCTAGATCCATGGGGGGGGGGGAAACGCTCATGGTTGGACAACGAGACCCTCTTTAGGTCGGAGTTCTAACCTACGACTTTACACTCAGTGTGTATCCAGGAGCTATTGTAGATATAGAAGAAAATACCATCAGTGGTCCTGTACTCAGTGATATTTAATGACCTCTCTTCATACTCCACTGAAATGGTATGATAACTATTCATTAGGGCCTGAATGTTTCAGCAGGGACTCTGGTGGGAGATCCGAGTGTCGATTATATCGCTTAATATTCCAATGTAGGTTGGAGTGCTCGAGTGAGCATTACTGGTGGAGAGATTCTTAGCCTATATGGAATTGATGGAGAGAGTCACCGCTAGATGGTAGGTTTCCGGGTCATATGCCGCAGGGCGTAGGCAGTTGACGCGGAGGTCCTAGCGGGCCAGACCCTCTAGTGGACAACCCCAGGATGTAGGGTCTGAGGTGCGTAGCTCACGAGGCATATGGGGATAGATGGGAACAGAATGTGCTTTACATGCACCTGGAATGACCACATGGATCACGACTACCATAACCACCATACCTATGGAAAACAGATGACCGAGGGACAACCCAGGAAGCGTCTAAGGTTCGAGTGAGGGGGTATATCGGGCGAAAGACATGGAAAAGTATCAGGATTGGCTGGGGGATGATAGATGTGATCTCTGATCCAGGCGGTAGAGGCCTATGACCACAGCACACCCGAGATTATTAGAGGCACTATATGTGTCTATTACACCATATTTGTAGTTTGTATAGACACATGAAACAATCACTATTTTATTTCCATGACACCCCTTTAGATTATTGAGATTCAAATGTCGTCATTGGCTCCATTTTTACGATTATGGACTCTTACAGGAGATGATTCGATGATTACACTATAGTGATGATAGTTTGAGCTCACTCTAGCTGGCGAGATCTATGGTTGGGATCTCCTAGTAGCATAATTGAGGCCATATGATGTCATCATGGGCATGGTATGTTTACATACTATGCATGCACAAACTTACTGTTTTAGGTGCAATGTGTGTTGTGTTTATGAGGATGGTATCATATTTAACTTCACCAGTGAGAAGGGAACCTTTGCAGTATAGCATAGATTTAATCGGAGGAGTGATCATCAATTCACACATCAGTTGTCTAGCCTTAACCTAGGAGTAGTTGACTTAAGGATTCTGAGTTATCATGTAGTGGTGGACCTATATGCTGATGTCTTTCATGATGATGAATCGGGACTACCTCCACATAGAGAGGTAGAAATCAATATAGACATGTACCCTAGAATAGAACTGATATCTACACAAGCATACCAGATTTCTCCTATAGATATTTGTGAGTTTTGGGTACAGATATATAAATTTCAGGGGAAGGGGTTCATAAGGCCCAATGTTTCACCATGGGTATCCCCATTTTTGTTCGCTACGAAAGAGTAATTGACATTGAGGCATTGCATGGAATATTGGCCCATGAACCAGGTGTCCGTGAAGAAAAAGTATCCACTCCTGAGGATTGATGATCTCTTCGACCAAATGAAGGGAGCAATATGGGTATCAAAGATAGTCCTCTGATCAGGCTATCATCAGGTCATCGTATGGGATGAGGACGTACTGATGACAATCTTTAGATGTCAGTATGGCCAATACGATTTCCTAGTGATCCCATTTGGTGGAAAAAAATCTCTAGTATCATTCATGTGGCACATGAACATGATCTTCTAGACTTACCTTGATCGCTTTGTGGTTGTCTTCAATGAATACATGTTGATATACTCGGCATTAGAGGAGAATCATGCCATACCACTATATATTTTTCTGGATACCCTCCGAGAGCACAAGCTTTATGGAATGATATCCATGTGACATTTCTTGATACAGTAATTCCACATCATTGAGAACATTATCTTGGAAGATGGATTTGTAGAGGATTCGGTGAATATAGAGGCAGTGCTTCCTTGGTAGCAACCTAGAAGTGTGAACGAGGTGATGAATTTTTTGGGATAGGATGGAAACTACTAGATATTGCTGCCTAACTTTTATAAATATTTATCACACTTGTCCTCTTTGAAAAATAAGTGAATGAACATCATGTGGAAGAAGATATTCCAGAATAGATTTGAGAATCTAAGGTATATGATGATGAGTTACATCATCAAGAGGCTACTAGAAGAGGGAGTTGGGTATGTAGTGTATTATGATGCATGAGGGACAAGACTAGGTTGTAGCCTCATGAAGGAAAAAGTAGAGATCGCCTAAAACTCATGAAAATTGCTTCAAAATGAGGATAACTATGCTACCCATGACCTGGAGTTAGTAGCAGTGGTCTTTGTGCGGATGATGTGGTGGCACTACTTTATGAGTGAATGGTTATCTGTTTACATGGATCACAAGAGTCTCAGTTATATCTTCTCACAAAAAGACCTAAACCTGAGATAGCGACAATGGATAGAGTCTCACTAAGACTATGGATTTGACATACTCTATAATCCTAGGAAGTGTAATGTAGTAGAAGACACACTCAATAGGATGTATGGTCTATAGTTGCTAAGCGAGGTGACAGAGATGCTGGTCGTGTTTTGGCTATCCTTCATGGATAATGATGGAGCATCTTACCTCCAATCTATGAATGTTACTCCCCCACATCATTAGTGAGTCAGGGAGGCACAAATCAGGGAAGAAGAGTATGAGGCCCGACATGCTCAGATATCCTCAGGATAGTCTCCCGATGGATTTTATGAATGGGGGGGGAATGACATCCCCTTTAGATGACACACTATGGTTCCAATGATGCCACTGGAGGAGGTGTTGAGGGAGTTCCATAAATCCCCTTTGGATTTAAAACATGTTGTGGAAAAGTTATACCAGGACCTCTGACACCAGTACATGTGGTCTAGGATAATGAATCCAGTGGCATTTTACATATCACGATACCTCACTTGTCATCTGTCAAGGTCGAACATCAGGTACTAGTAGGCTCAGCTCAGCCACTTGATGTACCAGAGTGGATGTGAGATGGTATATCCATGGAATTTATGATGTGGCTACCACATAAATCTATGTTTCACAATTCAATATAGGTTATTATTGACTAACTCATATAGTCATCCCACATCCTACCCATACGAGAGTAAGGATTACTAGAGGGCATGGGATGTCACTATGTATCCGAGATTGTATGACTTCAGAAGGTGCCATAAATGATAATCTCAGATTAATACACATGTTATATATCCCACTTGTGAAAGGGGTTATAAGAGGCATTTGGAACTCATCTATGATTGAGAACCTCCTTTAATCCTCAGAAAGATGGCCAGATGGAGTGGACCAATTATAAACCCGAGGAAATTTTTCATGCTTATGTCCTTTGTTTTGTTTGTAATTGAATGAACCAGCAACCACTAGTGGAGTTCACATTCAATAAAAAAAATAACTATACCATCGTCAAGGCTCCATCTGAGGCCATGTACCGGCGAACTTTTAGATCACCTCAAGGTTAGAGATACCTAGGGGAGTCAGCACTTATGGGTCTATAGTTGGTATGTGCTACTATAGAGAAGGTGTAATTCTTCCTGGAGAGGATGAAGACAACACAAAGTCGTCATATGTCTTAGGCCGACAAGAGATGGTGACCAATGGATTTTGATTAGGTAGATGGTGTTACTAGAGGTCGTCACAACCCTAAAAATTACATTGAATAAACTACACTAGCACAGCGGTGCACGGTTGATTAACTGAGAATATAGGCGAGTGAATTCTATGGTTTTAAACAAAATAAACATCATTTTTCTTAGAATTGGAGGGAGTAAACATCTTATTTATATATATATATATATATATGAATATATATATTAATAATTTGTTTCAAACTAGATGAGAAAAATAATTTAACTAAGAAGATAAAATGTAATATAAAGCAACTATAAACTATAGAAGTAGAAATGAACTAATCATTCTTGGAGCAGTGAAAATGGTCCACTGATCAAATGAAATACGTTGCAGATTTAATCTACTGGTTGAAATGGTTAACTAATTCACAACATTAATTGAGTCACACTATAAGACAATTTGAAGAGTCCCCCTCAACAGGAAACTCAACAAGAATAGAATTAAGTTTTGGAGTTTGCCACACCAAAACATAATTGAACTACTTGGAAGATGAAAAATAAGAACAACTAGAAATAAACTCCCCATAAATGTCCAATGTTGTTGACAATAAATCCATTGAAAATTTTATTCAAATTCTAATTCACTAGTTGATCTTGAATAAATATAAATGAAATACAAATATTGAGGTGTGAACAATTAAACAACTAATCATAAATCAATCTTGCCGATTGTTTATGATTCTGAAATATAGGTATCAATGTGAATAAATCAGAAAGAAAATCCAGTAGTATAAAATTCTCATGCTGAGAATAGAACAACTTTTGATCATATTGATTTCAACACTAAAAAACATGAAAACTAGGTACAAAATATAAGGATAGAGGGAAGAATAACTCATCTATCACTACTCTTCTCTCTCACCCCATTGTCTCCTACTCTTCTCATGTGCATCTCCCAGGAGTCTATGCTCTCGAAAAAGTGTGTGCAATGAATGTGAATGTGCTCCCCTCTATCTACTCTATAGTGGTGTGTTCATGGAATTAAGGAGTTTCCCCCTAATCTACTGTTACTATTCCTTAAAAAACCACTGTCATCTACTACTCATCATCATAAATTTCAACTGACTTCAAATGTCCCTCACTTGGGCACTGCACACTTGTGTGTTTTCACGATTGTCATTTCACGCTAGTAAAACCTTGATAACTAACTCCTGATGAGATGGTTGGATGAATATGGATGTGTTTAATTCTCTAGAAGGTACCAGCACAAGAAAAACACATAGAACAATAAAAAACAAAAAGTAAATAAATTAATATATAAATTCATTAGTTGGAAACGAGCCTATATGCAAGTGGTAAAGGCTCCTGCTTGGCATCCAAAAGACCCATGATCAAATCTAGCAGGGACTAATTTTGGGGGTCATGTAGCAGCACTATAGTAGGCCACTATAGTAGCACTATAGCATCCATAGAACTGAAGAAAGTATTGCACTATAGCAGAGGAGGAACTGTAGAAAGAACTGTAGCGGCGGTGGTACTGTAGCATGTAATGTAGCAGCCCAAGTATTGTAGCAGTATTATTCACCGAAGGGCTCTTTGGGCCAAAAAATGGGCTTTCTGGCCTTGTATTCAGACCACTTGGTCTTGGGCCTTCGAGCTATGTAATGGGCCCCCTCTACCAAGTTTGAGAGATGTCTTTGCTTTAAATAATAAATGAGGCTTCAGCCCCAACCTTAAAAAAACTTTATTAGTTTATTAAATGTTTTAAAGCATTTATTTATAATGTTATTTATTTTTATTACTTAATCTTAATAATGTTTATTTAAAATTTTATTATTATTTATAAATTAATTTTTTTACTAATTTATGTTAATTAGAAAAGTTTATTATAATTTTTTATTAGTAATATTTTTTTTGATAAATTTGGTATTAAATAATTTTATATATTTAATATATAATATCAAAATGATAGTTTTTTTTATTTTAATTAAATTTATAAGTAATTATTAAATTATTTTATTTTTTTATTAGTTATATTTTATTATTTTATAATTATTATTTATTCGTAAATATAATTATTTAGTATTTATGTTATGTTATTATTGTTACTATTATTATTTAAAATTAATTATTAATAAAATTTTCCTTTTAATTTATCTATATTTTTTAAAGCATTATCATATCTCCACTATTTTGACACTATAGGGGGAGAGGGGTTTAGGTGCCGAGATCCAGCTGTAGTGGCTGCTCCTACTTCATTCTGAAAACATTGGCTTCAGCCCCTCCTTAGGAACAACATCTCAGATCATAGTCTCCATCACATCATCAGTATTTCGGTGTAATAGCTTCAAAACATTTCCCTACCTCACGCCGCAACACTCGCAGTTGTCTTATCCACTCTCCAGTAGTAGACAGCTTGGGTTTTCCATATCCCGGAACCAGTGGTGGTTTCTCTCCTATGGCAGCGAGTTCGTGTTTGACTCCTCTAGTGGCTTCCTAGAGACGACGCGAGTCTTGATATAATGTGGTATTAATGCCCGGATCTAGTTAAATTTATTTTCCAATGTTGTCTCACTATTGTTAGTATAATCTTAGATTTCTATCCAAATGTTTGAATTTTCTAGCTGGGTATGGATCTCATTTGTAATAAGGTTGTGCATGTGAATTTTTTACGAGACAATACAGAATTAGATCATGTTGGTGGAAGAGGTGCTGGGGATTTGTAGTGGAATTAGAAGGTGAAGGAGGAGAAGAGGTGTAAGGTATGGTTGTACACATCTATGGATCAGTATGAATGAAGAGACTGATGCTGTATCGGTGTGTGATGGTGAGATCGATAATTGGATAAGAGAGTGCATGAAAACTATCAACAGGAGGGAACACATTAGTGGGCCATTGACTCACAAATAAAAGATATAGAAGGAGGGGGGTATGTGAGACCGATTGAGAAATAGTGTATCAGTGAACTAAATGACCCACCAATAGTTAAAAAAACATGTTAGTGATAGAATAAAATAAGAAAATGTCACTGTTAGTTAAAATAAATATGTATCGGTGAGTCGTCTCACTGATAGTTGAAAAATAAAAAAGAACTCACTGAACGTATAAAAGTAAAGGCTGAATCTGATGCACAGGAGAGATAGAAGCTATTTAAAAATGATCAATGAGTCCTGAGTCACTGATAGTTATTAAAAACATCGGTGTGACATTGGATTGGTGGGTCGTGATATCGGTGTGGAACGTTATCACTATGTCGACTCACCAATAGAACAAATTGAAACGTTAACAAAAAAATAAATTTAAAATTAATAATATAATGAATATAAAATTAACTAATTAAAGAAAAATAAAATTTAACTAATTTATTAATTAATAATTAATTAACTTAATTAAAAACTAACAAAATTAATAAACAAACTAAAAAGTTAAAGCGAATAATTATTAACTAATAATATAATTATCACGATTAATTATTTAAACATATAAATATATGAAAAATGCAAACAAATAATTATATTGAAACGTAAATTTAAAATATTTGAAATTAACTAGAGATTTAGAACAACTATGTTAATAAATTAAATGAAAAAAATGAAAGCATAAAATTGAAAACACGTTATCTAATTGAACATTAACATAAATTTTTAACTCATTTATTTAGGAGAATAATTGGACCATTTAATAAGTAAAGTTAATATTTTTTAATAAATCTAATGTAAAGAGTAATAATTAAATTTAGAAAACTAAATTAGATTAATGAAAATAACATTTAACAATTAATTAAATAATAAAAATTTAAAATTCTTAAAAATTAAATCATATCAATATTATTAAAGTAGAAAATAATTAAGTATAATTAAAAATTTAAATTGTCTAAATAAAAATACTTTAAACAGAAATTCAATTACAAAACAATGAATAATAAATATATTTATTGATTTAAATTCAAAACTGCTATTATATATTAAAAATTATCAAAATAATTTATTATATGTAAAAAATTAAATAAAAGATGTTGAAAAACTCTGTAATAATAGAGCCACATCAAATTACACCACACATTAGTATTTTTTGTCCTAAAAAATACTATGTTTTTTCATATATGTTTTTAAAATTTAAACTGTTTAATATTTTTCTTAAAATTAAACATGTTCAACACTTTTAAAAACTGAGTACAAAAACATTAAAACATTCTTTTTGAAAAATACGTTCAAATGATGTCCTGCCTAGAACAAATACCAAAAAAGTATTCAAGAAAGAAAATATCATCCATTAAAGAAGGTGTCATGCTTCATATGTGATACTACATAAAAACTCATTTCAATCCAAGATACGGTTCTAAATCCATCAATGACAAGAGGTAGAATATCAATGGAATTGAGATCTTAATCGAGGTACTTTGTACTAATCCTTTTCATCAAGGTTCCAAAAATAATAAAATAATTATTTTTTTCCTGAGTCTCATTAATGATGAATCCTAAATGACTCCCATATAAAACAATTGACCCATTTTACATCTGGTGTTCATAATTCCCCTCACCACAATGAACTCATTTTTTACCCTTGACACATTATTTATTTTTATCAATCCATGTATCAATGTGTTAAGAACTATGAATAAGAACATATTCATGGTTCACATAGGGATTATAGTAATCAAAAATGCACCCAACATCTAGGGTGTCTGAGTCTCACTGTGGGATCCTAGATGACCAGACCACTCATGCTTCAAAATATTTTTATGAAAAACCCGTTACATTAACTCATTATGGAAATTACTATAATAATTAAAAGATGAATGATTTACCTAGATTCAATATCAAGCTTCCATTTTCAAGGTTTGTGATCCTAACTATACTAATAGGTTAAAAATATCACACAAAAAAAAAGTTTATAAACCAAATTTCCATTAAATCACTATGATAGAAAACTCAGGAATCCTTCTCCCACATTAAATTTAGATTCGAAGAAATTATTAACTACCAATCAATGTAGTATTCAAGGGACAACCCCATTTTCATAATAGTGAAAAACATAAAATTATGAAAGAATTTTGGAAAAATAATTAACTATTTATTCAAAATGTTTGATGTTGTAGTGGTAATTGATGGACTTCCAATTAATCATAGTTAAGCACAGTCAAGAATTAAACCCCACCCCCACACTTATGACCCAACTTTTCCCTAGAGATGACTTCTAAATATACAGAAGAACACTTAAGCCTTTAAAGGTAAAAACATATTTTTTATTTTTGTAGATTAATGACATGTATAAAAGTCACATAAAAGTTCAAAAATATTGTTTGCCACAATAAATTGCATAACAGAAGGTCCAAAAGCATGTATATGCATTAACATTTAAGTCTAGTGTAAAAATTTGAATTCATCTCAAAAGTAGAATATAATGTGAAAGTGCATTGTGTATTGGGTGTAATCATTTTAACAGATTGTGTTCAATAATATGTTCAAAAGAGAAGAAAAGTGAATGCCAAAAATCCACAAAGATACAAGTACATCCCACAAAAACACAACCGCAAGAACGTACCACCCCCACACATAATTTCATGTTGCTAGATGATTTTAAACAATGAATTTCAGTTCACATCAACAAGAAGATGAATATTTTTTATATAAGTAGACTTTTTTAGAGGAAATGAACATGCAAAAAAATATTTTTAGTGTCAATAATTTATTTTAAAGCAACATCTTATAGACCAGAATTTTTTTATGCAAGACATACATAATTTTTTTCTAATGCATTAAGGATCAGATAAATGAAACAAAATTTTAATAGTAAAATACATCCCTGACTAGTTTTTTCGTTACTCCTTCTGGATGAGAATTACACTCCTTAGATGACAGCAGCTGCAACATATATAAAATCACAAGGAAAGTAGAAGGAGACCAAAATTTATAGCATAGACATATCCACCAAAAGGAAGCAAAGCAGCATTTTATTAAAAAGTAATATAAGAAAAAAAATGAAACCCCAAAATAAATAACATGGTTTGAATCCCATGAAGCACTAAATTTAATATCCAGTTAGACATTATTTAATTACACATTTTTTGTGATTTATAGAAAACAATCAAAAGCATGGGTTTCCTCCCATACAACGTTAGGTTTATAGTCCCCAGTCAGACTCTCCTAATGACTAACAGTAGTGCCTCGGTGCAGGTGGTTTCTTTAATATTAAACACCACATGTGTTTGGCCCAATTATTTTAACAACAATATGTATTATTTGGGCATGAAAACTTTGCACAATAGAAACTAAACTCTCATAGCTTGAAATAACCACTAAGAGTCACCCCTTGAAAATAGTATGCATGGTGCTTTGAACTTCAAGATTTTGTTTATATTTTTTAAGATTTTAATTCACATAATTGTACATTACTAAAATAGGCGATTCAATGGGTAAGACCTTATTCTCATGGCTATCTCTCCCAAATTCTACATTAACATATTCAAATTTAAGGATGAAAATGTGTAAATTCTGATTAGTATGTTCAAAAGGGGATTTAATAAAGTGATAAAAAGAATCCACTACAGTGTAACTAAATTGTAATACCACCTATAGACTAATACTAGTATCATGATGATCTTTTGAACCCAACTCAGTTGAGGATTGACTTGATAGACATGGAAAAAAAATTATTTTATCACAAACAGATACCGGTCTAACAATGTTGTAAATATATTCCAAAATATCCTCATCTATAAACTAATGATGAACATCCACTACTTCTAAGAAATAAAATTTCCAACCAATAAGTGTGTGCTCAACCTCTTTTTCATGTTTAAATTTAAAGGGCACATTTTCCAAATCAAGGTCTATAGTGTGTTCCAAAATTATTAAATTATGAGGAGTAATGTTCAATTCAGCATCAATAAATTGAGATTCAAGTTTGTTTCAATTCAAACATTTTTCCCTAGGAATGACAACAATTCGTTCCATTTCAGTACACAGTGTTTTAGAAAAGTGATTACAATTAGAATTTGGAAGTGAAAACTCATCAATTATTCTTTCTTCAAATATCACTTCCTCCTCCTCCTAATCCATTAATATTTCAAAAATTATTGGGTTTACAGCTTCAAAACATGGAAGACTAGTTTTTAATAGAAATTAAAATACTTCGTATTTCTTAGCTTCTAGTTTAATTTTCCAATCTAGATTATACCCTATATAAAATTAAAACTCATTTTTTCAAAAATATAGAAAACTTGGGAGAATATTTTATATAATTTATCGTTTCAGTTTCATGTTTGACTTCAACCCGAGTGATATCATTCTCTAGATTTATAAAATACTGATTTTTTTATGTATGGATTATGAAGTGACGTAGGCATTCTTCTACAATTTGTTTTATATTTTCTTCAAAATTTTCCAACTCAATTCCATTATAGTTTTTTAACGTATTTTCAATGTTGTGTTCATTGTTTAATTAGTTTGTAATTTCAAGGTTTGGTTCAATTGTTTTAGACTCTTCAATTTTAATTGTTTGTTTCCCTATTTCTGATTCACATTCTTCTTCAATTTTATTTTCAAATTTTTATAAACACATTCCCCTTCATTCAATTAAAATTATTCTTGTTATTTAACCCTATGTTGTAAATACTAGTGCATTTTTTCCAGTCATGTCATTTTTTTATTTTTCTATTGAGAATATCTATACAGACTTTTAGGGATTTTATTAATCCATAAATTCCAAGAATCCTTATTAGAAACCAATTTGGTTTCAATTAATTAAATTTTATCTAGAAATTAAGGATTAGATTAATGTTGTTCATATTTTTCACTATAAACATCATGTTGTGACTGATTATAAACACACTGCCAAGAAGTGTGCCCAAAGTTTTCACAACAGACACAATGAGGCCCTACTTGACTTTATTTTTCTAAAACATCCATTTTTTAGATGTGATTAAACATAAAATAACTCACAGTGAAGTAGATTTTTCAAAATTAGAACAACAAGCAGATACAGTTCATATCAGTTATTTTTTAAAGGCGACTTTTTTATTGTTTTTTTTGTGTTTTTCTTTTTCAATTTTTTTAAATTTTTTAAAATATTGAACACTCAATGTGTGTCTTCTCTGACAAAGGAGCCAAATTTTGGATTGGCTATAGGATTTCAGGACCCTCATAATTACATTTAATAAACTACACAAGAACTATTGTGCGTGGTGGATTCATATAAAAGGTAGGTGAGTGAATTCTGTGGTTTTAAACAAAATAAACTCCCCTGTTATCAGTAGTGAAGAGGATTGAACATCTTCTTAATATATATATATATATATTTATTTATTTAATAATGTTTTAAAATCAAGAACAGAAAACTAATTTGACCAAGGAATTAAAAATTACACCTACGTAACAATAAACTATAGAATTAACAATGAACTAATCTTCCTAGCCGCCAAAACAAAGGAGCACCGATCACATGAAATACTTGGGATATTTAATATACTAGTTGAATTGGTAAAATCTATCACAATATTAAAAGAGTCACACTTCAATACAATTGGAAGAGTCTCCCTTGCTAGGAAACTAAACAAGCATAGAATTAAGTATTGGATTTCGCCCCACCAAAACCTAATTGAACTTGTTGGAAGTCGAAAAAGAAAAACAATTAGAAATAAATAAACCATAAATTTATAATGTTGCTAAAAATAAAAGAATCAACAAATATATTCAAAATCTACATCACCAGTTGATCTTGATTTAAGGAAATTGAAATATTGAAATTGATGTGTGAATAATTAATCATCGTATCATAAATCAATCTCGCTGATTGATTAGGATTCTGAAATATCGGTAAGAATGTGATGAAATCAAATTGAAAATACAGTAGTATCAAATTCCCAAGCATAGAAAATATCATCTTATGATCATATTGATTTCAACACTAAAACACATGAAAAAAGAGTACAAAATCTAAGAAAAGAGGGAGAAAGAGCTCCCCTAGTGATAATCTAATCTCGGACTCCTTCGTCTCCTACTCTGGCCATGTACTTCTCTCGGGAGTCTCTACTCTCGAAAAAGTGTGTGCGATGAATGTGGATGAGCTCCCCGATATATTATCTCCAATGTTGTGTTCGTTGAATGATTGAGTGTCCCTATAAACTACTTTTACTATTCCTTAAAACACCACTGTCATATGCTACACATTACTGTACATTTCCACTGACTTCAAATGCCCCTCACTTGTGAACCGCACACATTTGATTTTTCGCGACTGGCATGTCGTGCTAGTAAAACAACCACAACTAACTCCCAATGAGTTGGTTACATGAATATGGATGTGTTTAAGTCCCCTAAATGAACCCACACAAGAAAAACATAGAGATCAATGAAAAATGAAACAGATATTAATTAATATTTAAATTCATTAGTTTATTAAAAGTCTTAAAATATTTTTTTATAATGTTATTGATTTTTATTAATGTTAATTTAAAAGATTATTATTATTTATGTGTTAAATTACTTACTAATTTATGTTAACTTGAAAATCATATTCAAATTTATTATTAGCAATTATTTTATTGTTAAATTTAATTTTAAATAATTTTAAATATTTAATATGTAACATCAAAATGATAGTTTGTTTATTTTAATTATTTTTATATTTAATTATTTATTTATTATATCTATGTTGTATTATTAATTCGATTTTATTATTTTATATTTAATATTTATTCATAACTATATTTATTTAGTATTTAAGTTATGTTATTATAATTACTATTATTATTTTAAATTAAGTATTAATTAATTTTGATTATTAATATATTTTTAATTAATTAATGATTTATCTTCTCTCCACCATTTCAGCGCTATAGGGGGAGAGGTGTTGTGGCACTGAGATCTAGCTGCAGTGGCTTCTCCTGCATCCTCCAAACAACATTAGCTTCAGACCCTCCTCATGGGAGACTTCTCAGATCACAACCACCTACCAAACTTAATTCCTTCGGTGAAATGGATTCGGAACATCACCCTACCTCATGCAACAACACTCAATGTTTCTCGCACCCCTCTCCAGCTGCAGACAACTCGGTTTCTCCATATCTAGGAACTAGTAGTGGTTTTTCTCCAGTGGCGTCAAGTTTTGGTTTGACTCCCCTGGTGGCTTCCCGACAGTGACATGAGTCTTGATTTAAAGTGGAATTAAAGCCTGGATCTGGTTAAATTTATTTTCCATAATTTTGTCACTGTAGCTAGTATAATCTTAGGTTTTGGTTCGGAAGGTTGAATTTTCTGGTTGGGTTTGGATCTCATTTGAAGTGCAATTTTGCTGGTGATTTTTTGACGAGACAATACACCATCAGATAAAGTAGGGGGAAGAAGTGGTGGGGATTTTCAGAGGATTCAGATGCTGATGGAGGATAAGAGGTGTAAGGTAGGTCTTTATGCATCCTTGGGTTTATATGATGGAAGAGAGTGATGTTGTATCAGTGTGTGATGGTGAGATCGATAGTTGTAACGGTGTGTGCGTGAAAACTATCGGCATGAGGGAATGCATCGTTGAGTCAGTGATTCACCAGTAGAAGAAATGCAAAGAGGGGGTATGTGAGACCGATCGGTAATTGGAATATCGATGAGTTGGACGACTCACCGATATTTAAAAAAATTCACTGATAGAATAAAATTAGATAAATTTCAGTTACATAAAATAAAAAAGTATCAGTGAGTCAACTCATCGATATTTGAAAAATAAAAAAGAAAGAACCAAAATTTTAAAAATAGATACTGTAGTTGATTCACAATAGAGACTAAATATATTTCAATGTAATGGGCGAGTCATGATTTAACGATATTTATAAAAAAAATTTGTGTCACAAAGGATCAGGGATTCGGGATATCGGTGTGAGGCGGTATCGGTGCATCGACTCACCGTTAAAAAATTAAAATATTGACAATAAAAATTAATTTAAAACAAATAATAAAATTAATAAACCATTAATTAATTAATTTCAAAGAAAAATTAACTATTTTGTTAATGAATAATTAATTATCATAATTAAAAACTAACTAAATTAATAAACAAACTAAAAAATAAAAGCGACTAATTATAATCAAAGAATATAATTATCCAGATCAATTAATTAAATTTATATCTACAAGAAAAACACATAAAAAGATTTATATTCTAAAATGATATTAAAATAATTAAAAATAACTATATATATATATAACAACTATGTCAGTTAATTAAAAGACAAAATGAAAACATAAAAATGAAAACACATTATTTTATTAAACATTAACTTAAAATATTAACTTATATATTTAGCAGAATAATTGGACCAGTTAATAAGTAAAGTTAATTTAATTTAATAAATATAATTTAAAGTGGAATGTTTAAAATTAAAAACTAAATTAGATTAATGAAAATAACAATGAACAATTAATTAAATAAAAAACAGTTAAAATTTTTAAAAAGTAAAAAAGATTAAGATTATTAAACTAAAAAGTAATTTAATATTATTAGAAAATTTAAAATGACTAAATAAAAACACTAAAACTAAAATTTAATTATAAAATAATGATTAATTAATAGATTTAGTTACTAAAATAAAATATTGAAATTATTTATTATAAATTATCAAAATAAATAATCAAGTTGTTAAAATTTAAATAAATGATGTGGAAAAACAATATAAAAATAGGGCCACATCTCTAGACCATGATTTTGATAGGTCTCACCCTGAAGAGGATTATAGAGGTTTGGCTAGGGCATCAATCTATCTATGAGGTTCATCGAACCACTCCAGATCTTCAGCAGATTAGGTGAGGTGGCATACCATCTAACTCTACCCTTATAGATACACCGGGTACATAATGTTTTCCAAGTGTCACAACTGAGGTGGTATATGATTTATCCATCACATGATATTTTCTACGTAGAGCTGGATATTGATGAAGGGTTGATGTTTTCAGTGTTCCATGTGGAGATAGAGGATTGACACGACCAGGTCCTTCGGGGGTGGCCAATTCCTTTGGTGTGTGTTTGTTGGCAGCAGAGGAACCTCGGTGATAGAACATTGGAGAGGGTGGTTTAGATACATTCTCAATACCCCATTTTGTTACTCTTGTTTTCTTCTATATTTCATGGAATAAATGCCCTACTTTGGGGATAATTAAATGAACTGAAAATTAAAAATAATTTTTTTAATTATTTGTTATTTTTACGAGTCTATGAAAATTGACGATGAATGATTTCGAGGCCTGGTGTTCCTGGAATATATTATTGAACTATTTTAAGGTACGTTCAGTAATGGTGCGAGTGACATTTTCTCTCTTGGTAACTGGTTATCGAATTAAAAATATGAGGGCACCGTTGAATCCATAGTACCAGGATTTTCTTATAGGAGACTTCGCCTATACTGGAGAAGGATGGACGAAAAAGATAGTTTTCCGGCATTAAAAAGTATTGAAATATAACATAGAAATTGTTATTAAAATTTTATCTAATAGTTAAGAAGTAGGAGAGGGACTGATATGTTTCCAAACCGTTTAATGGATTGAACATTTGTTTCCATAACCACCACATTGAGAGATGAGAGGTGGATTAAATAACATATTAATGAGCCTCATTAAAGATAAGTTTTGTTAAACTCTCATCCTCCATTAAATTAAATGGAGTTTGATTTGGGGTTTTTTGACACGTCTTCATCAAGGGAGGAACATCAGACAAATTACTATGACATCTCCAACCAGTGGAGGATAGATGCATGGGCGGCAATTATCTGAGATCGACGAATGCTGATGTCTCTATCCAACGAGGACTCTTCTCCTTACACACCTGCAACACCTCCGAGGATTCTTCAGGTTGGGGGTTTGTCACTATTTAATTCTATGTGGTCGATGATGAATTTATAATTGTTTATTGTTATGAAGCTATCCCAGAGGGCATGAGGAAAACACAAAAGGCCCAGACCCACCCCCGCTTCGTTTGAATCACATTCTTCAGGGGAAAATTTTTCAACTCTGAAGGTCCTCAAAAACAGGATGCATGTAGCGATGAAGGAATCCCAGGAGACTTGAAGGAATGAGAGGAAGGGAAAACATACCACTGGAGCTCACTCAGTGGAATGCATATGTTCTACTGGTGCTGCAGCACCAACGGCTAGCGCCCGCGGCGGCTATAGTAGCCTGCACATGCTGGTCGCGAAATAGGGTGGCACTTCTTGGAGAAGTGGAGAACCCAAAGGGTTTGTCAGATACTAGTCCTCCTCTTTGGTGGAAGTCAATGCACCATTGTGAATTGTGGGGAGTAGGGCATGACTTTGAATCCACGTAGAAGGGGACCCAAACCCCGCAGGTACCGCTACAAGAAAATTCAGTGCCATGTGGCACCACCATTAAAAATAGACGAATGAATATTTATCCATTTGAGAGGAGGTCGTGCCACCATCGCGTGGGATGTGACCTACTGGAGGTCCTTGCTGGTACTCTACCCAGTGGGCCAAGCCACTGCAGAATGTCCTAGCCGGCTCGTGCCAGGCCGGTCTATGGCCCAGCGGACTGAGCCCACCGTGGCGCAGCCAGTTCAGACCGGGACGTTCTACGTCCCAGCCAATATGGGTCAGAATAGTTTGGACCTAGATTGGGTTGTGTCATCACAAACCTGGTTTGGTCCATCCAGGAAAGGCGGGTCGAGTCGATTCGACCGGGTCGGACCAGAACAGAACCCTTTAAGGCCCAATTTTGCTTAAAAGGCAATATCTCACAAACAAGATGTCTCTTGGAAAAAATGACTATGTCACTGGAATCCTTGGAATGTGATAGTTCTTTTCAGATAATTTATTTTTTTGGGAGAATGTTAGAGTATGACTGGGTAGGATCGTACCCGAATCCAACTAGGCCCTCGACACAAAAATGCCTATAACTCTAAGACTGGGCATCCAATTGACCTATCATCTATTGTATTGGGACCCATATAAGATTAATGATCATTGGCTTACTCCTTTTTGGATCTTCGTAGATGATTAGGAATGAAAAATATCCATTGGAGCAGATACTACAAAACTCATGTTCACCGGCTGCAGCTAATCATGTGGATGACTGCTAATTGAAGAGCGACCCTGTGAGGATTAACATCATAGAGAATATATATGGATCAACATCATGGACACCTTGTGCATATCATAATCATTGTGACCCTCGGTGGATCGGCATCACAGAGACCCTGTGCGGATCATCATCATCGCCTCCCTATGTGGATCAACATTCATTGCGGCCCTAGGTGGATTAGCATCATAGCGAGCCTTTGAGGATATGCATCATTGCGACCATGTGTGGATCAACATTCTAGCGACCCTGTTTGGATTAACATTACGTGACTAGAGGAGGACCAGCCTTAGAGCGGCCCATTGTGGATTAGTGACATACGACCCTATGTGGATCAATATTGGATCTAATCACTCATGGTTTAGTTTTAGAGACTTCCTAATACAATGAAATGATACAGAATAAGACTAATCATCTTTATTTTTGACTTTTTATTGTATATGTGGTTTGAGTTGATACATTTTCTTGGTAATTTGTGATTGATATCATGCATTGTAGTTTTACACTGTGGAATTCTAAGAGACCTTATGGGGTATCGGGGTCCCATATCGGTATTTTTATACCCACCTCTTCATGGGCTTCACCCACAACATGTTTTGAGTTGTGTAAACGACGATCAGCTTGGTTGAGACTATAGGAGAAAGGACCAAGTGATTCATAGATGTGATTTATTGACGTAGTGAGCTGTGGAGACATATTGTACATACCCTTCAATTAAGATCCTTGGTGGATGAAATCATGAGCTATTTCTTAATTTATGTTGTATTTTTATCTTTTCAGGCGGGCTTGTGTTTTGTACCCATTAACATTTAGTACACACTTTTACTACTGTAGTTTACTTCATGGTTTCATCTTGTTTTGTTGTTGGGATGTGTGTATGTACTAGTTTAATGGCTGCACCTTCCCGTTTTAGGGATTCAATATTCTGGTGCTAGACACAAACCCTTTTCCAATAAAAGGGAGACATGGGGTAGTAATGGCACGAGCCCTATGAAACGGGTCGTGACAGTTAAAAACTACTAACCCTTCTTCTGTGTGGATCCATCCATAATACGATCAATCATTATTGCAGATAAAACACATAAGATGACTATATTATCCATAATTATCAAATTTCCTAAGATAATAGGTACAATTAATCTTGGTATGACCAATAATTACATAGATATTTCAAATAACATGTTTTTGTCACAATCATTCCCTTGAATCTGGTCCAGAATGAAATTTAATAACATGATGCTTTCATTTCTGGCCTAAAGATATACCTTGTATAATCTATCCACCAATCGAGGCAACACCATAAACCAATATTCAGGATATATAGGATAATTGAATAATATATTTATTTACGACCGAATTTTTTTAATGAACATGAGAATGATCATTAAATAAATATTGGTCATTATCCCCATATCAATACAATGTTTTCTTGTAATAATTGGTAAAATGATCTCCTACAAAGTGAAACAACTCAGTAATGATAATGTAATACTATATAAAGGTAAGCTCCCATTACTATAACATTAACAATCGTTGGTACTTTCCATCCATTACTTTTCTTGATTAAATTGTGTGTTGATTATTTTCTTGAAGGAATCCATGTTGAGATAACAATACAACAAAACTTGCATAACATAGCATCATCTCCCTATTCCCAAACCATCAAAAAAGTAAGTGAAAAAAACTTGATACTCCAAAATGGTTTTATAATGGTTATTATCCTCTCAATCAACTTAAGAAACTACAATTATTCCTTGATATGTTAGTCAAAAAAATGGATGAATGGATTATACATTATAAATTATGATTTGTGGTCCACCACATTTCAAGGGTTCCAAATTCTTTCTTAACATAGAGACCGAATAATGTTGATTATAACATGAAGTAAATACAGGTCCCCTAGAGGGTCATCCATTAGAAACTTTCTCATATCATACACTACTTAATTTGTATGAAATAATCTAAGAGGTATAATCTAATAAATCTGATTCAATTAGCAATCAGTTTAAGATAATTTTATGAAATTATAAGACCAACATATAAATAAATCCATATCAATAAATTTAAAACATAATTTTAATAAATAATTATTTCAAAAAAAACTTTTGATTGGAAAAATTCAATTTAAACACTTCCAATTTAATTTTTATTCAAATATCCCCAATGAAATATGTCTCAATATTGGAAAAATCCCTAACCACCCACGATAACTTGGTTTCACACACTGAGGTGACCTGATGAGAAACCCTATCACAATTACTACCAAAATTTTGATAGACCTAACTCTAGTTTACTAAATATACCAATCCAAACATTCATAATGTCACAAGACATCAGAATTGGTACATCCTTGATAAATGTTTTTGACATCCATCGTATTTAAGCTATACTAGCCACCCATTATGGTCTTCTTTATTGTAATGTATAAAAAATTATAAATAGACATTTCATATGATAAACATTTACCTGGAAAACTAATAAATTATAGTAAATATTTAACAAGACAAGTATAAGAGATAAAAAATTCTAACCAAATTGGAGAAATATAATGATAAAATTGAAAATTGTAGATAATATTATGTTTGATCATTCATGACCAAAAAAATCTCCCTCTACCATGATGATGATGACAATGGAAACCAAAATTTTATAGAATTCCATTCCGATTACCTAATTTCAACAAATGAACTTATAAATCATTCATAAGTTAATGGTAGGGTATGATCATAACTCCTAGTTGGATACCACCAAATAATATCTACATTCTCGAATTCCAAGAATTCATTAACACTATCTTTAAAAAAATCAAGCATACAATGATGTTTCTAAAAGGAAAAACAATCTTTATAATAATACATTTGTTTTTATAGAAAAATAAAATTTATAAAAAATATTGGAATAAAAAAATTATGAAAAATTGGGCATGAAAACAAATACATTCCATATAATAATCATTTGAGAAAATAAACATGAAATATACAATTTTGGGATGAACAAAACAGAAAAGAAAATTTACATCATTTTTTTCTCTCACTTTTGGTTATACAAGATATAAATGAAATAAATTCCCTAATATAGGTGTAAGGTAGATCAAAACAATTTACCATTTATTTAATTACATACAATAATGTTACATAAATCCTATCATGGAATTCCACACACAGAGAGTGATAAGTCTATATTCAATGCATGTAATGTTTCCAAATGTTCTATGTTATTAACAACCAATTTAAAACCAAATATAACATTTATTAAAACAATTTCTCATAAAATCCATTTTACTTACAAGGTGGAAGACCAATTTAAACATTAAAACTATAATTTAAATCATTAAACCAAACTCTTAGGGTGTGAAAATCACTTTTTAATGAAAGAACCTTTATAAAACATAATATCATCAGAAAATTGTTATAATTTAAAATAAACAATTTTAATTGAATTATACCATGGAATTTGGAAGAATTTATTTAAATTTAAGAATTAAGACCTTATATATAGACACATTAATAAAAAACTATAGGAAACTACACATTTCATACATTAACATCACATATGTTTTGTATAATACATAATACATACACAAAAAGAAGCATATGTAGGGTTTATCTAGGATTCCCATTAAGGGTAGATAATGGAAATATATAATCAAAAACATAACTAGAAGGGTATGATAACATATCACGGATTTAGAATATCATACCACATACATCGAAGCTCATAAACATGAATTATGGAATAAATATTGGCAGTTATGATGAAATGAATCATAAGGGAAAGAAAATAATAAGCAATTAGCACATAAAATATTAATAATACATGGAATTGAGGAATACATAGTCATAATATATCATTACCTATAAGTAAATATGTGTTTTAATAATTTATCAGGGTACTTCATGGTAATTACACCTACTGGGTGTGACAAACCACCATACCTAGTCATAATAATTTATTTTTAAGGGATCAAGTTTCCCTATCTTCACATAGTTGATCAAGTTTTCTCATATTCACATAGTGGATATGGATTCCCCATCTTCCTTCTTCATGTTGAGTACACGTACTAGGTGGGACACACCACTATCCCCAGTCACATTTCCTTCCTTATTAAAGATATCGTCTCCCTATCTACCAATAGTAGATCAAGCCCATCAATATGATTCCCATAATTTCTCAGGAGATATGAATCATTATCCAATGCATTGGATTTATATATAGGGTCCACCAATCTCATAATAAAATCATTCATACAGGTTCCAAAAGGTTATAAAACATTCTTCATATCATGGCCTTAAAAAGGAGATGGGATTCATAAGCATCATATAATATTCCCATGAAATTTAATTAGTGTCATAAACAAGTAAAAATATATAAAAATATATAAAAATATAGGGTTCATAATCATATCATCAAACCATCGCCTGTGAAAAGTATTGGGGTTTATAAGCATAAAACCCATTGAACAAGAATGGGTTTCCGAAAATTAATTTTATCAAATCAAAAAAAACATCATTGAATGAATGAGAATCGAATATTATGATAGTTTCCTATAAATTTTTGAGGAAGACAAATGGATGACCTCTTAGATGGAAAATAATTTGGACATATTATTTTATAAAATTTTAATTATTAAAATATCCTTTAATTAATAAATTAATTTGAAAACATAATGTCTTTTCTAAAAACTTTTCTCTAAAAACATTAAATTAAAACATGAAAAATCATTAACATAATATTCCTTCAATATATATAAAATAATCTTGAATGCATCTTGAGATACTTTTCATTTAAAATATTTGGAAAAAATATGATGAAAGAGTGAATTTTTTGTGAAAACAATTTCATTGAAAATAACATTATAACACAAAAAGAATTCAGAAAACAATAAAAATAATTAAATACATTTTCATTAACAACGGGCTTAAAATATCATCTCCGATAATATTTTTTATTGAATGGTTTTTGATGTTCATGTAATCTGTCTAAAAAATCTTTAACTGATACCAAAATACTATATTTATTTTGTATCTCTTGAATCATAAACCCTAAGAAAGATAAATACTCAAATGAATATGTAGATACCCATAATCATAATGATAAAAATAATATAATATATTCATTGATGTATAATAACCACACAAAATAAATGAGTAGTGAATATGGACTAAATATTACAGTAATAAATGTGAGACTAGAAATCCCTTTATCTTTTGTTTGACTCTCTTTGTACTCATACAAACCATTTGTATAATATTTATAAGATTATTATATATATTTTTTAGAACTATATTAATATATCTAATATGAAATATGTTTTGATTACATTTTTATGTTATTCTCTAATTTACTTTCCCATGTTAAGGTTTCACATTAAGTAATATCAACTTGCATTAATCATGTGTCATTTTTTGTTATATTTTAGACTCCTAATTAATTTATAATGATTTAAATAACGTAAAACATGATATAAATATCATTTATATTCAGTATAATTATTTTTATAATAATATATAGAATATATAAATATGAAATGGAATAAACTATTATTGTAGATGGTAGGTCGTACGTATGCAAGAATGCTATTTCTGTTTTCCTTATCATATTGAAATAAAGAAAGTAAATGAGATATATTTCTATATATATTATCATTAAAGTAGAATCATAATATCAAATACAAAATATAAATTCACTAAACCCATCCTTAATATATTCCATGTATTTTGTGAATCAATCACATCACTTTGTGCGGGAGGTAGTCCACATATACCCGAATGAAATTATTGTATTTAAAATTAATGGAAATCATGAACATATGTTTATATAATAATTAAAAAATTTAAAAAAATAAAAAATAAATTATATATCTTATAAAAATATACTTCCCATTATATGTATGAACCATGAGAGGTGGTGTAGGAAAAATGAACAACATTGTTTTGTGGGGCGGTAGTACAATGTACATAACAACAGTAAGTTCGTTACCCATTAGATGGAAGTGTGTATATGTGTAGGTAAAAATGTATCAAAATAAAATATCAGTATATTGAGGAATCTGAGGAAATTATGTATTTATGTAATATGTATAATTAGTGAAGTGGATGAAAATAATTAAGGAATGGTGCTTGAGTAAGGATGAAACCCCATATCTTTGTAACTCTTCTTCGTTAGCACCAAAGGGATTCAATGGATGGATTTCATCCAAAATGGAATCTACAAGGAGGAAGGAAGGAATTTTGGGAAGTAAATTGGAAAGATATTGGCTGAAAATAAATGGTTTGGGAGGTTTGAGTAAGGCTAAGAGGCATTGGGATTTTATAGGCGAGGGTGGGAACACAATTGTATTTTTTTGAAAAAAGAAAGGTATACCCATATTTTTACCAAACAATAGTCATCAGAATACAACAAAACTCAATAATGGAAGTTTCATGGGAGATATTTATCTAGCCAAAGGTTGTTGTACAAGAGGTTATGTAATAGAACGTGTTTTTGTGAAACATTTTTCAAATAAATTAATTTTCTATTATGTCATTTTTTTCATGAAAATATATTAGAAAAATTATTTACACTCTATGAAAAGACAAACTTGTTGTACACATGACAACATATTGGCTTTTGTTACATGTAACACGAATCTTCTACAAAACATCAATTTATTATTAAAATTGTATAAACAAGAAAATAATAACCTATCCATTAAAAAATTTATTATTACTTATAAAAAATTTCATAAAAAATACTTATAATGATTTTATTTAAATAATACATATTTATAATAAGATATAAAGTTTTTAGTAATATCATTTCATGATTCAAAATACTATTTTTTGTACAAGAACGTCTTTTAATGTCCTTTTGTGTAAAATAATAAAATTAATTTTAGAACCTTATGGGAATTTATTTACATAATATAAACAGCATTTATGAATTCAAGATGTCACAATTAACTTAGGGGGGATTGTTTGGTTTTTTTGAAAATCAGCATTTTTAGATGAATAATGAAAATACCAAATTTTAATTCAAAATTATTTTTCACCAACTTATTTATATAGTTAAATTATATTTTATATAGATTTTAAAGTAAAAATAAATAAATTATTCAAGTATTAATTCAATTTAGGTCATTTTAATTGTTTATATATTGTATTTAGAAGTAAATTATTAATGAACATTGGAACATCATAACTTTAAAACACACTTTCTCACCAATTTAGTAAGATTAGAATTAAACATGAATTATTTTCATACATGAACTGAATATTAAAAAAGGACATAAATAGTTTTAATTATTTTGATATTTTTAGTCTAATAATATAAACTTATTTTTTTAGATAAAATATTACTAAACGTGGTTATGATTAACTATAGTAATTAAGGTAAAATTAAGAATAAAAGGGGACTAAACCTCAAACATAAGGATGAAAATTACCAAAACACATGTAAAAAAACCATTATATTTATAAATATAGTCTACATACCTTATATTGATTAATTTTTTGATGTTTTTATAACTAAATTTAGAAAAAAATAGGTGTACATCAAACCTATTTAAAGAATTCAATTTGTGTCCCCACCCACCCCTATAAAAAACAACCACCTCTACCCATTAATCACAACTCTCAAACCACATATGTTTGGACATGTTATACCAAATTAATATTCAAAAATTCACCCCTTTCACAATTAGTCCTACCTTTTGGATGAAATCCAACCAAAGAATCCCATGGGTGCTAATCAATGAGAGTTACCCAAATTAGAGGTAACATTATTCTCAAGCTCATTTGCATTATTTTTTTCTACACTACGAATATTATTATTATTACATGAATAAATAAAAACATTATTATCCTAAATATATTGATATTTTTTATTATAAATTTTCTTCCTTCATATACAAACACTTCCATTTACTTGGTTATGAGCCTACCGTTCATATGTACAATGAACTACCACTTCACAAAACAATGTTGTCCATTTTTCATTATAACCTATCATCGATAGAAATTATTATCGAATAAAAATTTTTATATTATATATATGATATATATGATTTTTTATTCATATTTAATAATTATAAAACACATACCTTCATTCGTTTCATTTTTTGAAAATTGGAAAATTTATTCTGGGAAAGTGAAGACTTTCACCCACTGAAAGCAAAGTTATTTTTTCACACAATACATGAAATGTATTAAGGATGTTCTTAGTGAAATTATATGATATATATAAAATAATAATTTTTTGATATAATATTATACATATATATCATTTAATTACTCTCTTTCAATATGAAGAAGAAAAATGGAAACAATGTTCATGTGTACGTATGAACTACAATCTTCATGAATAGTGTAATCCAATTAATATTTATATATTTGATAGATTATTATAAATATATAAAAAATTAATATATAAAATATTAGAATATTGGTTTACATTTTTTAAATCATTAGTTGAGTATGAGGAATAAAAATTTTACAAATAAAGACATATGATAAAAACAAAGAGGACATTACCCAAACTGAAGCCTTAACATGGGATAATTAATAAGTGGGTAATACAATGTCATAGTCAAACTATATATTGGATTTAAAGTAAGAATATTTCTATTTAAAAAATTCAAAACAAAAAAATATTTCCAATACATGTGTTTTTATTATTACAAAGAGAGTCAATACATAAGGTAAGGGGATTTGTAGTCTCACTTTTATTTCAGTCAGATTCATGCCTTATTTACCAGTCAAATATATTGTATAGTGATTATAAAGACCATGAATAAAATCTATGATTTTTATAATGAATGATCATGATCTTTTCTGGAGTTTTATCATGCATATTGATAGGTACCTTTTTTTTGTTTTGTTTCATTTTCATTTGGATTGAACATTGGAGTTTCTTTTGGTGAAAATTTAGATAAATTGAAAAAAGGGGATGTAAATGGTTCATGTAGGTTTATAGAAAACCTTGCACCCCAACACAAGAAAATGTTCAACCCTATACAGTAGGTGTTCTCAGGGTCGTATCACGATTTAAAAATCCATGCACCTTTAAAGGAGAAACCATGCAACATTAAAATAACATGAACTTGATTAGCACACAGTTATAGAATACCTAGAACCCCTTTTTATAAAACCATGCATGAGTATTCATTTAGCTTGATAATTATATTAAAACTTCCATGAACCCATTTTACTCAAAAATTTAGTCTCCATTTTACCCTAGCGAATCTTTCATCGTTTGTGAGCAATCATGATGAATTTTAGGCCCTCAAACCTCTATTCCCCATGATTCAATGCTTGTATCAAAAATTTGTATCTCATCTAGAATGTGGATCTTGTCTCATTGTATTATCATTGATCCTTATTTTTTTCTATTTCATTATGTTGTAGTTGTCTCTTAATTTTTTAAAACTAGATATTGTTTTGATAAATCAAGATCTATGGTAGGATATCTATATCTAGATCTAATAGATCGTGAATTGTTTACTCATTATTTAGGTTTTTAGATCTTGAACTTGGTCTATATCATTGTGTTTTTAAATATGAGGTATTTCTATTGCATGATTAACTATCAATGATTATTGGTAAGTGGTAAAATAATTAAACCCCCATAGTTTTGATTTGGTTACATTTATGAAATATTGTAAAATTTATAGGGATGTGTATTAGTTTATGTTCTTGAAAAAATTAAGTAATTAGGGTACATTAATTAATGATGAAAGATCGAAACTATGGTATTGGGGATTATTTAATTGTGAAATCTTTTACGTGATATTTTTATTCTTATTTGAAATAATTTTTTTAGAATTAATTATGTGATTTTGATGTTAAGAAACAAATAAATAATCTATGAATTAATTTTTAGATATTGAGATGGTGAATTTTATAATTAATCATGGAATTAATTATGAAATATTTTATCTACTAAAATTGGTTTTTTAATTATTGATATCGAACATGATTAATTATTTTTTTAATTAATTATTGGTATGAGTGTGATTAATTATTTTTTCAAATAGTAAATGATAATTGTTGTGATAATTGTATTATAATTGATTAATTCATATTGATGTGATATAATGATCCTTATGATTATGGTGATATATATCTATGATATATATTTATGTTTGAAAAAAATGAAGTGGACATAGTCTACTGATTCTAAAACTCATAGTGATTATTGATTGAGGAATTTGTAAAGAATGTAGATTTTTTTAAATCCCATATGAGTGTGCCATAGTTTTATGGTTCTGAAGCCCCTATTGATAAATCTATGAGGTATGTGGTCTATTGTTTTCAAATCAGATGAGGTTTTAGGCATGATGACCAAGAAAAAAACATTTTTCATTAGTCAATGGTCCTAATTATCCACAATATGAATTTAATTGAAATGTATAATGATGTACTAATTAATTTTGAATTGATAATGTGAACTGGTTTAGAATCCAGCATGGGCTAATGAAAGTATTCATGTTTGGGTGTCCCTATGTACATGAGGGTTTATATGGTTAAACAGATAATATTTAGTAATGCGATAAAATGATTATTTGTTAATTATATGTTTCTATACATAGGTATATATACACTATTATTATTTGTATTTTATTTTGACACCGTAGGTGGTGGCCTATAGAGTTTAACTCACACACTACACAAGCTAACTAGTATTTGATTATACACTATTGGTGGTGGACTATAGAGTTACACTCACACACTACTCATGCTTGCTGGTTGGTAACCTAATAGACTTTATTATTGCAGGACAAGTTAAGGTAAAGGACCTTGTGATAAATTATTAATAGGGGATAAAGATTAGATTAGTGATCCATATGTAGTTCATGAACCTCTTGTGTGGAATTAGTGTCTTTATTTTTATTTTTAATTATAGATACCTAACAGAAAAATTATAATGTCATGTTTTCTGGTTTAGTTGGATATTGTATTTACTTCTTTGATTATCATCAAGAAAAAATTATATTGTATTGATTAATAATTATTCCACCGTTAGTTAATTATTTTTACTGTTGTATTTAACGAATCAAATAAGGTATAGTCTTTCCATTAATGACTTATCAGAACCTCACAACAAGTCGGAAGCCTCAGACATTCGAGGAGGAATGCATTGGGTCATGTGATTGATTAGATCATGGAACTGATGTGTTGAACCCTGGTCGGGACATTTGAATTTAAAATCACAGATCCAATTGTATTTTATTCTTCTTTTGTCTTACAGTTTCACAAAGGTAGATAGAAGTCAAGGAATATTTGGTTCTCGTTTATAATATCAGGAATGGGAGTAAAAAACCCATGTTAGGGTAAAACACAAGCACACATGTTGGTATTATTGTTATTTCTGATTTTTGTTATGGCTAAATATTATTTTTCTTTAGGTTACACACCTGTATTGTGATATGATTTTTTTGAGATATATTGACAATTTTTTCATGGCATAGAATTGAAAGAAATATGATCCTTCATGAATCTATCTAGGAAAATAGGATTATATTATGACATACATCATTTTTAGCATGCACAAGAAAGTAGGTTTGGGGTAATTTATTGAAAATGATCTGTTTTTCCTTGAATATGGAATTGAATTGAAAATGGCACTAATTAAGAAATTGAGAAAAGTAAAATGATGAAAATTTTGAATAAATATATGTCATAAATAGAATCTTTTTTTGAGAATGTGTTTACCATTATTAACTAGTACCTATGTATAAGGTGGTTAATGATAGAGATAGTGCCTTGTTTTTTTAAAGTATAGTGATATTTTTGGGAATAGAATTGTTGTGGTTGTTACTCTTATGTAAATGTGTCAATGTTGTGTTGAGGGTCCTATTATATATGTTTGTAATTTTATACATATACCTCTATGATGACGCCTGGTGGTAGGAAGATATTTATAGATGGATGGAGATGGTATAGAAGAAGTGAAACATGAGGCACTAATAGTACCAGGGTAGGAAGTAGGGGACAAATTTCAAGTGAACATTTCTTTAACCATCCAATTAATGCAAATAGGGACATGATAGGTTGATAATAGAATGTATGACATGATGAAGGTATTTCAATTTCATCATCCTTTTAATATTAATGGGTATAGTGGAAATGAGGGAGATAAATTCTTGGTTGAGTCCATCTAAAAGACTCTTGATAACATAGACACTCCTACTGAGAAGAAGTTCATATCGACTACTTTTATGCTATAAGGATCAATGAACCCATGATATAACATTGATGGGCGGACTAGACAGTACGGTGGTATACTATGGATGGACTTTTTTGAAATTTTCTTAGATCACTATTACCCAGAAATAAAGCGACCAAAGAGAGATTCACAATTAATGATATTGTATTTGGTGAGCATGTATTTGATGGAATATGATGGATGCTTCACATATTTTGAACAGTTTCCTCCAGTGTGAGTAGGATATTTTACACTTGGGGGGAAATGTATTCAGGACAGACTTATGTGTGATATTATCTTCCCATTTTACCTTTTTTGATTAAAGGATTTTACTAACGTGGTATATTAGGATCTCTATATTGATAGGAAACTGAGGGAGGATTATAGTGAAAGTAAGTTATTTTCTTCTACATGGCTCATGGGAATGACATTCAAGAGAAATAAGTTACATTATGGAAAAGTTATCCAGATATGTGGGAAGAAGAATATGTAGAAAAATGGATAAATTGTATAAGACCACACCAATTTTATTTAAACTAGTGTGGTTAGATGGGAAACATATTGAAAAATTAACCCCAACTAGAATATAAAGGATGAAGATATGAAAATATGGGAAATATATAGATGTTTTTTCCGAACTAAAGACTTCTGGTTAGTGAAAGAGGAGATAGAACATTTCGAGTGCATGTAGGGGATTTTTTAACCACATAAGTCTAGTATTAATGGATCAATTAGATGAGGTAGTAGAGGTAGTGGACATGGTGCTTATAGTAAAGGTTGTACGTATCATCAAAGTTGTGAAACATAGCAGTGTGAGGTGAAATTATAGGGAAGAAGGGAAGGATATATTCATGTGGTCTATCTGACACATTTGGATAATGTAGCTTCTCTGTTTACAGTGGGAGGTAAAATTATTGTAGATTTTACATTTTTAATGCCTTATTTGAAACTAATACCTCAATTTAAATTATATAAACAATTTGATTCAGATTGAGTATGGTTGCGATGTTTCAGAGTGGGTTATTACTTTAGATACACCACTGGGAATGCAGTCATGAGATATAAGTATGTGCATGGGATGTTCTCTAGAGATTAAGGAGAATCATTATCTTTGTAATATCTCTATACCATACATGATAATATTTTACATAATCACGAGTATATATTGGCTTTTCACATTCTAATACAATATTGATTGATACCACGAGAGAGTGACAATTACATCTCCTAAGGGTTACTAGAGGATTCACCATGGAGAGTGTGATATCCAGTCTGGCTGAGTAGGGCCACATACTCTACAACTACGAGAGATCAAAACCATGGGGTTTATCCTTTTTCAGTTTCATGGAGGTGTAATTAATAATATCTATACATCAATGGCAGAATTATTTGATGATGTCCTCCTTGAGGACTTCTCAAGGTTATATACATGAAAGAGATGTAGAGTTCACTATTGAGCTCATACTAGTGGATGATCTAATATTTATTACACAATATATATTGGAACCAATAGATCATCAATATCACAATTAACATCTAAAAGAGTTAGAGGATAATTGAATTATCTATCTGAGTATGTCTTCATGGGGTTCAAATGTGTTTTTTTTTCAATGAATATAGATGGGTGTCTTCATAGGTGTGTCGATTAACAGAAGTTGGACATGATGAATTTAATTAACTGGTATCAAATTCCATGATTCGAGGTTCTTTTTGACCAGTTAATAGGATATTGTGTCTTCTAAATGATCATATTTTGATTGGGGTATCATCAGTTGAGATTTTAGAATTCTAACATTTCATGTCATCCATTCAGAAGACGATATAACATATATGAGTTTTACGTGATTTATTTTGTGTCCAAAAAATACCAAAAGTTTTTTGGAATTGATTAGTAGAAAATTCCATCCATACATCAAATGGATTTTGTGGGGTTTGTTGATGACATCCTCTTATACTCCAAGTCATAGGATGATCATATCCAACATATTGAAATTGTTCTGAGTAACCTTAGAGAACTTCTCTTATTTGTAATGATATATTTGTATTAGTTTCATATTGACATGTTAAACTTCTTAGGATGCATCATCTTGGAGGAAGGTGTGTTAGAGGACTTAGAGAAGTTTCAATAATTTTTTTCATGAGAGTATACTATGAACATGTTCGATATCATTAGCTTTATATGGTTTGTAGATTATTATCAAATTTTCATGAAGGAAATTTCCCAATTGGTAGAACTCAATTTGTTATTGACTTGACTGTGTATAAAAATGTAATGTTTAGAATCACATGTGAATAACCTTTGATATATGGAGAAAATATTAAAATTTTCATTTATGTTGATCCAACTCAAGCTAGTTGAGGAGTAAATGGTATATTGTGATGCTTCTATGATTGGAATCAGAGATGTGTTGATGAATGGAGGTTGAAATGTGTCATCTTCTTCTAGGAATTTGAGGCCCCATGAAGAGATATACTCTACTCACGACATTGATTTAGCTAAAACGGTATATACTATAATGTCTGTTAAAAAAATCATTTGGAAAAAATTCACTTTGTGTGTACATATCACAAGATTTTAAGGTACATCCTTTCATAATGTTATTTGAATCCTCAACATTTTTTATTTTTTGATAATATTTAGTGATTTGTTTTGATCTATCATTTATTATTGAAAAGGGTAATAATTTTTTTGATTCTTCGAGTATGAAAAATGAGGCCAAGGTAGTTCATGAGTTTACTGATGAGTAGAGGATAATGACCTAACATATGAGATGCACCTTGTGGTATAGGGGATCCAAAAGAAGATGACTCTCATATCAATTTTTGTGGAGTCTACACATTTGAGAATGGATCAGGGATATAATATATTAATATCAAGAGTGATAGACATTGAAGGGAGCCTGGAATATGGGGAAAAACATTAGATTGGACTATAGATGAGGATGAGATAATCTATTTCATGAATTGAATTTTCTTCCTATGAGAATTCTAGAGGATATTAGGAGAGAATATCATTCCTCCTAGTGGGTGGTATATCTTGGTGTGACGAAAATGTATCAGGACCTATGGTGACAATTTTGATAGTCAAACATGAAAAAAAGAGATTTCATGGTACATGACACGATGATAGACCTGTCAGAATGGGATGTCCCATCATCAAAAAACCATATTATTGTTAAAACTATTTCCCATTCGATAATGGATGTGGTTTGATGTGAATATTTTTTTGTGAAAGGTCTCCCAATGATTCCTATGAATAATTAAATTGTTGGGATTTTATTGATTTATTGAAGAATGTTTGAAAATTCTTACCTATAAGGGAAAATTATTAGTAGATAATTTTTTTGAATTATATGTTCGAGAGATAGTATATCTATAATAGGGTGCCAAAAATTATAGTTTCTGATCTGAAGTTACGCATCATATAATTCATCCGGTAGGGTATGTAGAAGGTGCGTGGTATGATTTTACTATAGTTTATGGTCATTTACTTATATACAGTTGAGAAGTAAAAGAATACTATAAAATTTCTTGATGAAATGTTGTAGGGATTAGGTATTGACTATGGTGGGTCTTGGGAGAATCACATGTCTTTAGTGGTGTTGTCCAATAAAAAATGTTATGAATAAACTAAAAATATGCCTCTATGTGAGGATTTTATGGTATGACATGTAGATAACCACTATGGTGGATGGAGGAGGGTGGTTTGAAGTTGATTGGATGATGTCTAATCTAGGGAACATTAGAGGAGGTGTAATTGACACACAAATATTAATTATATGGCATAGAGTAGGAATATGTTGTATAATGATAGATGGAGATGACCCATATTGTTTATATAGGGTGATCAGGTATTCCTTTAGTTGTTTCCATGATTGGGTCGTCACAGGATATAGAGATAGTGAATGATGGAACCTTTGTTCATTGGACCGTTCGAGGTTGTGGAGTAGATAGATCCACTGGAATTTAATTTGGATCATCCATTGAAATATGGTTCTATTCATGATTTTTTTCATATATCAAAAATACAATAGTATCACACAGACCCTTAACATCTGATCGATGTGGGTGATATTTATATTGAGGTAAATTAATCCTTTAAGGAGAATCTGATTCATGTGTTGGATCACAATGAGAAATTTGTGTAGGGAATAACCCTGAATAATTTTATTGTGTTATGAAAACATGGATGTTTTTAAGAGGTAATATGGGAGAAAGAATTAGATATAAGGGAACACTATCCCAATCATTTTTTCTTATAATCATAGAGAAGCATTGAAGTAAAGATTGAGGAAGATATATGGAAGCCAACCTTATGTCCAAGTCACCCACTGAAACTAGTTTCCTCTCGCATTTTCTTCTGCTCTTTAGTTTTGAAATCTTGGAACTTTGGTTACAAAGTGACATGGTATTAAGAGGAAAAAAGTATTGTGAAATTATTTTCAAATAAATAGGGAATGGTTTGATTTATGAAATGGCAGAACTGAATTTTTAGAATTATTTTGAAATGAAAATTGGTGTTCTTATACCTCTTTTGAAATCATGAACTATTGTGATGTTTGTTTTGAAAAAGTGTTTCCAATCGTGTTTTATAAACAATCAAAGTGTGTTTTAATGGGATGAGTTTTTTTTTGAATTGTATATGAATAACATGAAAGTGTGTTATTTTATAAATTTTTGTGTCTTTCTGAAATGTCTTGTAAGATGTGAATTGGTATTTTGATCTTGTGGTTAGTAGTTGTGAGAAAAAGTATGTGTTGGTTAACCATTTTGGTTTTGAAAAGTGGAATGAATTTTTTATTTTAACCTTTTTATTTTCATTAGAGACCACATGTATGGGGTTTTATGGATTTATGAATGGTTTATGGAATGACTAGATTAGTGCCAGGATGGATATGAGGAGGGTTCTTGGTGTGGCATAGAAACATGCATGTGTGAGGCCCACGGGATACCATTGGTGGATAAACTTACCGCTGAACCATTTTTTCAAAGATATGTTTTCCAAGAAAAACATGATATCTTATTGAATTGTTTGGGATGGTGTATATTATGTGTTTTTTTTTAAAATGTTGATGTCGTGGGGTATTTTGAGTCCATGAACCCCTCTTGTTCAAACCGTGTTTTTGGTTTGTGTTTGGACGACATGTTGGGTAGAAGGACCGATTAGTACTCTCTTTTGAAACATGTTTCGGGTAACCTTCATGGTGGTTCCATACATGTGTTTGGATAATGTTTTTGGAATGTTTTGAGCAATGGACCAGCATGGTTGGGAATTTGGGATCTCTCGTTGTATAAGGTATGCCCCCATTAAGGGTCAATCCACCACTGATATGCACCCCGTATTGTTTCTCCACTGTAAAATCCACCGGTTGATCAATATAAGTAATATTATATTGATCTTTTTTTATTCAGTCTACACCCATTAATTTCATTGATTTTTGGATCCTCTTGTAGTGGGATAGTTCTTGTCAAATGTTTAAAGAGACCTTAGTTTCTTATGTTGTCTAATTCATTGAAGGTGGAAGTGTTCTGGGGTTATTAGTGTGGATGAGTGTCTCGATGGTGTCTAAGAGTGCCTCTGGGTTCTTCATAGTTTTTTTGAAGAAAGAGTTCTTGTTAAACCACCATTTTTGGGATTTTGGTCATGAGAGGCTATTGTGTCTACTTTTTTGAATTGTCTGTTGTTTAGGGACTTGGAATAAGGTCTCATTCCATGTATTGTTTCTATCAATCGCAAAGGTAATTTTTGGTGACGTATTGTGATGTTGTGTGCTCATTTGACTGTAAAGGTTAAGGTCATTATATCCTCTGAGTTTCATTGTAATTTTGGGAGTAAGTCTCCCTTGGGAAAAACATCAAATCGTCTATCTTAGAGGAAGGTGTTTATACATTTCCTTCCCTTCTGTTGTTTCTCACCAAAAGAAACAATGTGTGATGTGTGTGCATCTTCTAATCCCTTGTTTCAGTGCAATGTCATGTTTCAATAAAGTGTTTTATGGAGTGTGTTATGTATTGGTGAACCGTTAGGGGTATGCAGTGTAGTAGTTTGTTGCACCAAAAGAAGAAGTTCCACATATGGGTTTCCACAACCTAAGAACGTGGACGAAGATGCTTCAATATTTTGAGCTCCAACAATTGGTCCTGAAGAGATGCTGGTGTGTAGTCAGGGGAAACCCCAATGTTGTTTAAACCCATTTAAAAATTCCTATCCTCATTATAAATGATATGAATATTTTGATCCTATGGTGTAATCATCATTCTACGATTGTTCTCATTCCGTGGAAATAGGTAGAGATCCTTGTACCCATGTCATCACCCAATATCACCCCCTTTGGTTTCCATTGAGTCATTGGAGAATGGATTGAAATTTGGAAAGGCATGCTGAGCACACGGTTTTTGCACGATTATTAGTGACAATGTTCCCGGAAGCCATGCAGAAAGAATGGTCTTGCATAGTTAGTTCATGGTTTCCCAAAACGTGTGGACTAATTGTTGAGCCTTCCCAAATCATTAATTATTTTGTGTCATTTCATGTTGGCCCATGCTGGTCGGTTAAGATGGTTGGTTCTTGCGGTGGGGAGACCCACCATGGGTAACATGAATATTATTTTGGAAATTTCTAATTGATGTATACCCCTTGTACTAGAGATTCTATTTGGGCCACCCCTTGTTAGTGTCCTGATTCTGTCTCGGGAAAAAATTCAAGTTTTCTCTTATGGTGGGGATCCCATTTGTGTCTCTTCATACGAGTAACTCAGATGTTTTTCCTTGGTCTTTTCTAGGAAGTAGGTATTATTATTCAAAGATATCTAACTACCTAAATCTTCCTTGGGTAAATATTGATAATGGAGTCTGCCCATTATACCAATTTCTTCTCTATAATATATCATTTATCCTATAGATAATCTCCAATTTATTGAATGTATAACATATTTTGTTTCTTTTGATTATGTGATTTGATTTCCATTGTTACCACTTTTATATATTAAAAATAAATTTTTTGTTCTTGTTTGAAAGGGGTTTTGTTCCAAATCTCATTTTAAGTATTTTTTATCTATGGTTTAACTTTAATTCTATCACATAACTAAAAATCCACAGATATATCACCAAAAAATCTACATTATTATTTTAATTAATAAAACTTATAGATTTTTAGATTATATATAATATTTTTCATATGGTATTATTGTTTCAATTATTATTAATTTAAAAATGATAAATATCATTAACCTATTTTAGTTTGTTTGAAATATATAACTCCAATTTATATATTTTACCATTACCCATTATTGATATTGCTATTTCAATTTCAAAAATTGGTTCTATAAATCACTAGTAATTTATTTATATATTACTAATTTAATAGGGGTACTCATTAATCAATTTCATTTCATTAGGTTTTACTCATTCTCATTTAATTTATTCTAAATATTTCCACTAAATTGAATATCCCATATTTAATTTTCATTAATATATTGTGGATTCAAATTTAAGTCTCATAATTTTTATTTTGATGGATATATAATATCTATTTTATCTCTCACTATCAAATATATATTAAAATAACTTTTACATATCTATTTTGAATTCAACATTCTTCAATCATATAATCGAAGTGTTTTCACAAAAATATATATACCATTTAATTTTGTATCAGAATATATTAATATGAATATATGTACTTATAATATATGTAGTTTTAGTAGCATGTACATTATTATTTCTATTGAAGGGAATAAATCTACAATTTCATACAATTTTTTTACTATAGAAATATTGACATTATTTTTACCCACTAATTATATATCGTTAATTTCTTATTGAATATCACTTTTAGGTTAGTGATACCTTTGAGAAACCTATAGAAAATATTTATAATCTATTAATTTCATATTATGGAAATAATATATCCATTAATTGATGTGTGAGAACTATAATTACATCACCCTTGGATGAAGTGATAGTTTTATTAGGACAAAAATCCGTGCGTACATGGAATATTCATTCCTATTTTGTATTATGCATTGTAAAAAGGATTAGAATATATGGTAATGATATCTGAAAAAATTCATTTCAAAAATATAATATCATTAAATATTTTTAAGATTATTATTTTCTTATTTATGTTATCCAGATATATTTAACACTCATGTTACTAGTTATATAGAATCATATCAAATTTATTCCTATTGAATTAAGTAAGTCATTTACATTCTATATTAGTTTCTTATATAATATAAAACATTTTATGATAACACTTTTTGTTAATTATAATAAATAATACTTTAATATAACTATTTTTTAATTAATTTCATTTTTTGATGGCCTCTAATACACACACCGATATTTTTTAAAAATGTGATATTCTAAATTATTTAAACATGTCCATTATATCATAAAATTAAATTAAAGGGTATATATATAAATAAATATATTATAATATATATATATATATATATTTCAATTGTTTTTTATCAATTTAGTATAAATAATTATAAGAATCATATAAAATAAAAAGAAATGTATTTATAAAATATAGTATTTTTATATTAAACGGTTTAACCACCCATCAAACACAAAATTTAAAATTAATTTTTAAAATTTTAAAAATATTATTTTTAAAAAATAAAATTATTTTTTAAATCATAAAATCAGACATATCATATGGTAAATTTCTGGGATCTTTTTAAAATTTATCTTGTTTATGAATACTGAAAAATAATGAATTAAATTTAAAACAGCCTTTTCAATTAAATTATTTTTAAATATAAATTTTTTAATTTGTTTTTAACGTAGAATTAATTAAATTATACCTATATTAAAATAATTTAGGACATTTTAATCATTTTCATATTGAATTTTTATACTAAAACATTCTGATAATTTGAACATTTTGTCATAAAAAACCACAAACTCATCGCGTCTATGGGAGTAATTTTAAATTAAATTCATCAAAATTAATGAATAGAATTTATAAATAGTAATTTAATATATTTAATAATAATAAATGATATTATATATTATGTTTATCATAATATTTTACCCAAATGAATAATAAATAATGTAATAATTTTTGCTGAAATTAAGGTAAAATGGCATTAATGGGTGTTAAATAAAGATTGTGGTTAAAATAAATTAAAACTGTTTCTAAAATCTATTTTAAATCCAAATATACAACTCATGACGTCCCTCTATCGAAAATAATATATATTTGACCCTTTATTCATTTTAAAAATATGTTTCCACTATTTTATTTCCAAAAATCACAAGTGTGCCACTAACCTCACTTATAAAAAGCCGCCCATATTCCCTTTTCTTCCCATCTAAAAAAATTTCAATTGAAAAATAAGTTGTTATATAACATCCAAATTTATATACCCACACCCTAGATTCCATATTTTCAGAATATATCCAACCTATAATGACTTTTGGTGTATACCTGAGGAGGTTACCCTATGATGAAATATTCTTGAGTAAGGGTTTTTATTATATTTCATCCTCAACCTAATTAAATTATTATGTTATCATGATTATATAATAACAATATTTTAATCCAAATTTTGATAAGTTTTTATGTTATTATACTGATGTATAACTATTCCCACATATATAAAATCTATTATGAAGTCATTATTCGTGTATATGATAGACTACTACCTCATGAACCGATGCCATTCATTTTTCTGTCACAACATCTCACGATTGTGTATAACGATGGATATAAATTATATATTTTAAATTTGACTCAAAGTTATACACCTTTTGTAATTATATAAAATATATATTTTTAATTTCCATCCTGTAGGAGATAAGATATCATTGATAATGTGTATGGTTGACTACAACCATTCCTAGAGATGTGATTTATTTTATTTAAAAACACTATACATGTATGGTAAGAAGGATATATTTAATGAATAAATATTTTATAAATTAAAAAAGTTTTATATTATTTTCCTATTTTTAATGATTTTAGGATAATATTTCATTTCATTTTTAACCATCATACTCAATTAAAGATGATGACTTTGTTCTTGTACTTGTGGTTTACTGCCTTGACAATGTGATGCGACTCTTTTTTCATCACCACACCACAGAGATGACATATATAAATATGAATATTTAATGAAATGTTATGGTATTTATTATATTATTTTAATTATTTATGGATAAATTATTATATACCACCTTTTCATAATGATATTTGACAAAAGGAAATGTGACCCATTCATATGTATGACCCACTCCCTCAATTATCAATACAAATTTCATATTTGATAAAAAAAATTCATGACTGGTCATAACATTATAAATGATATCTAAATTTGATAATTATTGTATTATTATTATTATTCTTTGCATTATGGAACTATATAATATTCACAATAACCATATCTTCGATGAAAAATAATGAATGATAAAAAAAGGATATTAACACCTGAAACAATTAAGTTAATGAATTAATATTTGAGAACATGTGTTATGATGTTTTTAAAAGATCATATATGATATTAAATTTTTTAATATTTTTCTATTATAATTTAATAACATATTTAAATCCACTATATAAGAGTGTAAATAATGTCAAACAAAAAAGGAAGCATGATGTAACAGATTTCATATCAATATCCCTTTAAGGAGGCATGTTGTAACATTATGAACCTATTTTATATTAAACAATTTATATAATAACCATTTGACATGTATTAACATGATTAATTCATAATTTATAGTATTTTATGTTTATATTTGAATTATTTTTTCCAAGGACATTTGACTTCAAAATTATCAAGTGGTATAATGTTTTGTACAATATCTCTCTATTTTATGATTGACATATTTCCCTAGAAATAATCACTTCATTCTGATAAATTTTAATTATAATTAATATAACATATATATATATATATATATATATTCTTGTATTATGGATATTATTATTTCATGAATCATATATTTTATATCCAAAATTTTTTAAATGTTTTTTTAAATAAGTTTATGTTATATATTATATTATATAAGTAAGAATATAGAAAAACAAAAAAAATCTAATTAATAATGATCATTAAGTTAGTCCACTATGAAACAAATTATAATTACAATAATTACAAATGGTTTAAAAATTCATTATAAAAGATAAAATTGGGGAATATGAATTACCCCAATCTACAAGAATCATCACCCCCATAAAAATAGAGATAAAAAATATTCATAAACCAATATATATATTTATAAAATAAAAAATTAACATTATGTAGGATTGTAAGGACTTTGTAGTGAAACAATGATGTTTTATTTATAGTTAGAAATGAGTCCATTGGTAAATATAACAAATTTGATATTTTAATATCAGGAATTATAACCTTTTTAAAAATAATTTTTTGTTATATTAAGATTTTATAAGTAGTAATGACAAAGTAAAATTGATGACGAAATACATAATTATTATCTCAACCAGTATAGTCATGCTGTTTGAATCCCATTTTTCAAAATAAATGAGATAATAAGTGTCAATGGGGATATTCTTTGACCAATCCCAAGAAGTTCTTCAAATTGAAAATCTTGAATGAAATATATTATGCCTGATGTTTTTGTTCATGGAGATTTTTATTCTGTCGATGTGAGGTGATCCACCTGATGAAACTATTGTAATTACACACGTTATCATTAGGGTGTCTGTGTGTGTAATAAGGGGTTACATTTATAAGTACTACTTTCATAATATGTATTTTAGTTTTTTAAATAGAATGGTTAATCTACCAATTCAATTTAAATAATATATTATCTTCTCAAAATATATTTTTAATTATGAAAAATATGATAAATGGATTCTTGGATGCAAGTAAAACATAATCAAATATTTCATGAAAATATAAAAACATTTATAATAAAAAATGGTATTCTGAATAATTTTTTTTATTAAATAGTATTTTAATTCACTCTAATTTATATATAAATGACAAAAATATTTTGAAATATCCCAAAATTTATTACGACGGTCATAAATATGACAATGTTTTAAAAACCAAAATGTTTAATATATAAGGATATTGTTATTTAAATATTAAACATATCATAATCATAAAATTATTTTCTAAAAATAAATATTATATTGGAAATAAACATGTCAAAATATTGTATGGTTATATTTATGAGAAATTTTTTAGACACATTATTTTTTAGTGAATAATAAAAATACTGTTTTCAGTTTTCATTATATTTTCTGACTTAATATTAATTTCATAATTATTTAATAACTAATTAACCACAATAAACCACCTAAAATATATTATTTTTCTGATATTTATTATTTTAATATAATTTAATCAATTTTCAAATCTATTAGTGGCATTATAATGTATAAAACAGAAAATTTTATTTTAAAAAGAATAAATTGATGAAAATTTACTTTTCTATTAAAAAAATTTTGGATGATTTATTTCAGAACAATTTAATTAAAATATCATGAAATGTAAATCAGATGTAAAAAATAATGAGAAATCCCACTAGTTTGAAAATGGGTTTTCATCTCCTACAAGATATATTTCGAGATGTATATTGGGAAATTATTGAACAATTCCATTGATTTTTTTAAAACCCACACATTTCAACAATAACATTCAATAAATGTATATCTTACAGGAATTTTACGTGATAATTACTCCCATGTATTCACCCTATGGTTTTCTCAATCCCCAATTCTTCAAATCCTCATTATTTAGGATTAACTATTCAAGGAATGTGATTTCTCATCCTCTTATTTTCCATTAAACAATTTATTTTTTTACATAATCTAAATTGGGTTTTACATTCTTTTTTTATGAGTTTTATCATACCCAAATTGGTAATATATTGTTTTATAAATGCGAATCTTTAATCCTATCTCATTTTTTTCCTTTTCTAATGCCAAATTTTATAAACATCATGCTGCCAAACATAATTCTCAAATTAATGTTCTTAAATTTAGAAAATATAATTTTTTTTAATAAACAACCCATCAACCATTCTATTCATACTCACGTAGATGTAGAATTATTTATTTATTTTGGTATTTTAATAAATTTAATCATATTACCTTTTTTAATAATCATTAAATGATCATGCCTTTATGCAGTATTCTATACCCTGATTTTATTATGAAACTCGTTATTTTATTCATAGGTTCTTAATGAAAAGATTTATTATAATCTATAAATATCATATTAAATTATAAAATTTGAAGGGTGGCCCTTGATATTGGTCCAATGCATTGGTTCATGAATTTTATCTCCAATTATTACATGTTTTATGATAAATTGGCGAATAAACATGGTAATTTTATTTTAATAATCCTTTGTGATAAACTATGGTGATATATTTATGAATTCTTCATTTTTTGTTAAAATCAAAATTATATGATTTTATTCATGTATGTTATTATTATAAAATAACCCCTGTTAATTCCTTATTTTTATTCCTCGTCTTCTTAATTTTATGCATAATGATCACATGGTATACACATCCATTGATTTTTCACTTACTAGGGGAATACTCATCCATTTTTATTGATTTATGTCCCCATGATATGATATTTCATAAAAGAAAAATATGGTGAAACCATAAATAATTATTTCTTGTGTATTAGAATATATTTCTTCTTCTCACATGTTATGTAACAAATGTCTAATAAAAAAACATTAAAATATCGTTTTTTATTTAAAGAAATGAAAATTATAATATAATAAGGCATGATTCCATGATTCATATCATCAAGAAGTTATGTTATTTCTTATTACTAAAGCATGTAAACAATATTATAAACCTGAAATAAGAATTTAGATATAGGAAAAAATACTTTAATTTTGGTTAGTTTTATGTATGTGGTTTCAAGGAATGTTTATCATTGTTTTGATAGTACAAGTCGATGTGGCTACAAAAGAGATGTACATAATGCTAACATCTAAAAACACTTCATTACCCAGGGCTAAATCATGAACTAGTGAATGACAATAATGGATTCATCACACCTGGTTTGATATTATTTGCTGATATGATTGGAGAATAATAGGTTTTTATGAACCATTCCAAGGGATACCTATATAATATTTAATTATTATTAAATAATATCATATTTAAGTATGATGTTTTCAGAAATAAACTCCCACTATAAATAAAAGATTCCTAAAATAAATATTTTTCTCAAAAACATTTTCTTATTTTAATAAAATTGCAGGAAATTGGATGAACCACATAAGAGATGAGTGAAATAGGTGATTCACTGTAATCCTACAGATGAAAAAATGAATGGGAAATATCATGAGGATTTAAAATTAATTTTTTATGTTATGAAGAATAACTTAAATCAACTAGATTAACTAATTAAATTAAATTGGATCAACACTCAAATCATCCCATCATGCTTCAGTGAACCCCATATTTTAGTGGATCTAATGAACCATTTAATGATGAATAATAGATTAACACTATAGAAAGGATATATTCCATACGCTTCTATTCATGTAAGATAATTTCATCATGGTACAATATTACGTAGAAGGAGAACCTAATCATGGGTTGAAATTTATTATAAAACAAATCCTAGATGGGAGATTACATTTTTGGATTGTGAAGGGCTCATGAGAATCCGTTAAAAAAATAGTTAACTAGTTTAGTGAGAAAAAATATTGGAATGGAATTACTAGAGTTGATGTTGATGGAAAATGAATTAGTGTGATGTTATGAAATATAATTTTTTTGAAACTCTTGATACACTTATAGTTTTATTATTGATCTTAATGGAACTTTTGATATATTATTCAGTGGAATGATAACTCATATACTGTGGAATTTAGATAATTGATTCTATGAATTCTTGGAGGAGATATTGTGGAGTGATCTAAATGTTTAATTTGACTTCAGAAAGGTTTTGTGGTCACATATACCAAATGAAGAGATGAGAGGAATGGAGAACAACTAAAGGAAGAACATTAATCATGGAAGAGGTGGAAATTAAGTGAGGCTTACCATATGAAAAAAAATGTGGAAAGAAGCATTTGGGGTACTACATTCTTTAGACTTGAAATCTCTATATCTTTGAAGGAAATGGAAATATAAATTAGAATAATTGGGGTCAGCTGAAGCCTCATATTCTCTTCACAAACTTCAATGGAATGATGGTGAATGTCCAAATTAAATTCTAATACATCATGCCTGGGAATCAACAGATCGTTTGAAATTAATCTACACTTATTAAGTTAATCTAGAGACCTAACCATCATCCTAAAAATATGAATTGGTAGAAAGGCCATGTGTTTTCTATCATGAATGTTTAAGTATAGGATCCAAATTATTTGACGGTATTTACACTCATTGTTAACTCAATGTTATTAGATACATTATTTGATTCTATTTCAAGGAATTACAATATTTCACCAAACTTTACAATGAATTTACATTGAATCCCCAAAAATATAGAATTAAAATTTTCAGTCAATACCGCATAGAAATTATCCTATCATTCATAGTGTAATGAAACCCTAGAATGAGCATTGGAGAATAAAATATCATCTCTAACCTAATTTTCATTCCCAAGGTAAAATTTGACAATAAAATATGGTTATTTTTATCTAAAATTATAATATTAAGACAAATAGTAGGTTGATATGATATAGTAGTAGTCATGAATAGAAAAAAATAGTTATTTTAAACAGAGAAGCATCCTAGCCAGATCGTTGTGTAGAAGAACCTCCCATAGCCATATTTATGGATATCATTATTGATGTGATAGAATGATGCGAATATATACAGTTAGAAAATTTCATTTTCATTTAGTAATAGATGGATGCATTTCATTAAGATCTATGTGGAACACCCCTAGATAATGTCGTAGAGTCCTCAATTGTACTTTTACCTGGATACATTCTGATATCAGATACACTGTATAGAATGGAAAATGTCATGATAGAGGAATTAAATAATCAACACCATTATCTTCTAGTAAAGGTATTTATATAACCATGTCTATCTCATTGTAGAGAATATCATCGATTTTTTGATTAAGTATGATTGATCAATTTGACTATGCATAGATTATTGATAACATAACATGATCTAAGTTAATTAAAATTACAGTCTCCCAAAGATTGATGTTTTAGTTGACCAGATACATGGTGATCATGTCTTCCTCACATTTTATCATCAATTATAGAATCATAAATATAGAGCAAGGACTGAAAATATTTCATAAAACTGATTTATAAGAAAGATATTAGAAATATGAGTTTTTTTATATACATAGGCTAGACTAATTATCACGATATATTTATGGATTTTGTAATAATTATCTTTCAGTACTACCATAATAAATTCATCAAAAAATATTATTTAGGATATTTTGATATACGAAATAGGTTGATAGAATCATGATGATTATCTAAGGGTTATATTGAAAATTATGGGGTAGGATAATTATAGGGAAAAATCCCTCATGTCACCCTCTTAGTGTTTTTACAGTGATTTTGTTTGTTGAAAAAGAAAAATGATCGAGAATCCGATTGGAAAATGATGGTTTTCGATAAAGGTGTTCAGGATTGTTTGATCACAATATACAATTAATATACCAGAAAGTAGTTTTGCGTAACGGCAAAAAGATTTGAAATTTATGTATTTCATTATAACAATACTACAATGACCATGAAGCATGGTTTGTGGACCACATTGAGAAAATGGTTCACCTCTAGGATTTTAGTTAACGATACGCATGTAGTCTGTCGAATGTTGAAAATTCAGATGAGGAATTATTGTATGAGGATGAGTGGTGGGGATTCATTTACAGGAGAAATTGTCCACGGTGAGGGAATAATGTTTCTATTCAAACCATAAATGTTAATATAGTTCATGGGGGGAGAAACATTTATAGTGAAGGTTGTAACACATTAATGATTTGGCTAAAATGGATTAGTGGAATACACGGATCATCGTAACTATATTCAAACAAATATTATCATCTTCACTTAGAGAGAGTTTCATTATAAAACAACATTTCTCTAGGATTAATTCAGTGTTATCTGTATGAGTTTTCAAGGAGGGATTTAGAAAAAGAGAGAGTTCATGAGAATGAAATTCCACAAATGGGGTCCGCAATGGGAGTTTGGGAATGGGTTTTGTGGGGAACTATATCCCAAAATGAATGAATGGGCAGGGGAGAGTTTTTCCATGTGACATTAGCTATCCACATAGGATAAGTGGTCTACCGAAGTATAATTTGTACACAAAGTAGGGATGGACCGTAGAGGACAAAGGTGGTCCACAACGTACACGCACCACGTGGTGGAAGGATGTTCGTGTAGGACAAGCAAAAGTTCACAAAATGGAATAAAAATTTATGCAGAAGTAATTTTTAAAACTATTCATATATAGAAAAAATTATTTCATCTACAAGTGAAAACATGGCATAAAAAACGCATATATCAACAGTTGAGGATGCATGCTTTCATTAAAATGAAGGGACCAACATGTCCATAATCTATGAGTGGATCCCTTTTAAGACCAGTGAGAAAAGAAAGAGTAAGGCAATGATCCTTTCCATGCGTAGTAATCTTGATAAAGAGGAAAAGGGATTGAATGTTGGAAAATCAGTGTCCTAACTCTAAAACTTGTAAAGGCATTGAACCTTAGCATAAAAATAAATTATAAAAAACAACTAAATTTCGATGTAAGCCTTAGTGATTTTTGTACATCAGCACACTGCGTTAGTATGCACCTTAGATGTAGCCCAGTGAGGTAAAAACAAGTAAAATTTTACAATCTTGAACATGATTTAATTTTCCTCATACATTTATAAAGGATAAGTTGAGAAACATTTTTTGTTTGATAACAAAGTTTGATCCCTGGGGGAATTATATTTAAAATATCATATCCGGATTCAACCCCCCATTCAAGTTATTAAACCTAATTTGGTTAATTCAAATATATTCGGAAAATTTATAATTTTTTTTCTTGAAAAAATATGTTGAATCCCTGGGGTGAATTTTAACCAATAACGGAATCTCACATAACCATACCTAGAAAAAGGGTATAGAGGAGTGGCCTCATCTTAAAATTGTAAATGATATTTTTTTTGTTTCCTTATTTTATAATGAAATAATTTTTGGCATGTAAAAAAAATTTAACAACATTAAAATAGACTAATAAATCTAACATGAAATGAATTGACCATCATATAGATAAAAGAGAGTGATGAAATATTACTGTATATAAGGAAGAAATTGGTTATTTGGCACAAGTTAAGTCTAACCATTATTATAATGTGATATATTATTTATAATATTGTATCTCTCAGGGGGAATGAGTTTGACCTTGTAAAAAATTAAAAGGTGTTCAAGTATACATCTATAAAAATAAATCCGCATGAACCGAATTGTCATATGCAGGACCAAGATATAAATTTAGTCATTTTGGATATGAAGTCATGGGGGAACACTTTTTATAGGGAGAAATATGATATATTAATAGACAACTAGATATTGAAGAATACATTCATGTAAATTCTATTTATTATGAGACAAAGGAGATGGTTGGAGCTTCGTAATCATGATGACTATTATATTTATTTTCCCCATGGCGGAGAAATAAAATTTTCTAATGCATTGTGTAAGAAGTATATTGTTTTGATGGTAATGTTTATTATTCAAGGAAAAAAATTGATCAAGGTCCCATTAATGTTATACATGGTAATCACGTGGGATGAGATATCAATAATAATATCCAAAATGATTCCTCAGCACTCATTACTAAATATGTTCCTGATAGATAAAATAAAATATAATTTAATAAAAAATATGATAGGGTTTGTAAATAATGCGGTTTTTCAGGAGTACAATATTAACCATTATGGAGTACTAAAATTTCATACAAGGATATATGTCAATTCATTCTAATAGATAAATAATGTTATAAGGGTTGAAACTCATTTACCTACTATATATATACAACCAATAATGAATAAAATTTATATCGTCCTTTGTTATCATTATTGGTGGGATATTGTGGAATTGAATATTTCCAAATACATTATAATGTGTTTGGTGTGTTAAAAAGTGAAGGTTAATGTACAAAATACAAATGGGTTATTACAACCACTAAACATAACAATGTGGATGTTGGAAAATATTATATTGGAAAAAATCACTAGTATTCCAAAACATCCAAATTAAACAATTCAATATAGTATATAGTGGATCGACCCACGAAGATTTCAAATTTCATAACTACTATGGAATATTTCTATCTTGGACAACATGGAATGAAATACATAAATAAATCCCTGAGGAGTCATGATGTGACACTTTCAAAATTTTCTGATCATGATCAAAGTTCCAATTATAAATTCTTGATTAGTATTCAGAATTCACTAAACACTGAATTAAATTTCAATATAACCTATCACACCCAAACTATTGTCCAATATGAAAAGACATTTCTAAAACTCATGGAAATGATCTGAAAATTATCATTTTAATTTTAATCTATGTTTGATAGGCATATCAAATTAGTTTATTTATCGTATAACAACATCTTCCTCAAGATTATTAAAATGGAAAAATATGAATCTCCATATTGGAAGTGAAGTAAAATTGAATGTTTTTATGATGAAATCGATGAGTTAATTCTACATGTGATTGAACATGTTTAAGAGATTATTGAAAAGGTTTTTACATAGAAAAACATATAATAGATTGTTAGAGTGAACAGAATAGATACATTAAAAACCATTGAAGTAACAATGAATTTGGTTCTAGAGATAAGGTTATCCTTTTGGAGAGCCTTGATATCATAGGAGAATATTGCTATAAAAGATAACATACACCAAATCTAGCTCATATTCATATTTTATTCCACTTTTTTCTCTTGTTGAATTATATAATTTATCACTAACATGTACTAAATCGAGAGGTGGTAAAACTATAACATGACATCTCTTATGAAAAGAATATCAGGGACATAATTGATCATAGAGATAATGTTATATGTAATAAAACAAATTTCATTTGTAAGGTGTTGTGGATGAACTATATGACTGAAGAGGGGACCTCGGAACTAGTGGAATCGATAAAAAAAGTACCCTCACATATTATTAATGTATAATGTGAGTTTAAATTTGAGTGATGAAATTTTTCATTGGGGGATGAATATGAAGGAATATGATTTATAAATGATATTTTTATATTTAACAAATGTATTTTAAGTATTATTTTTTACATGAAAAAATATAGATAAAACAAAAAAATTCCTCATTAATAATGATCATTATATTATTTTGATATGAATATAATTAAAATATAATGTATTACAAGTAGAAAAAAATATAAAATATAAAAGCTAAAACATGAAAATATGGGTCTCCCCAATATTCTAGAATCATTAACCCTAAAAAATTGATATAGAAATAAAGGAATATTCGTAAACCAATTAACATATTATGGAAATGAGTATATTACCTATAGAGTAATTTTAATGAATTTTGAGTAAATGAATAACATGGTATTTATATATCTATGTGACCATTAGGATTTTTATATGAGCATTGGTTATATATAATCGTTGGTCAAATATGAAAATTGTTCAATATAAATATTGTTCTAACATACCATTAGTATGAAAATTACAATTATAAGTAGTTTTTAAAATTAGGAATGATAGAGGAAAATTGATGAGTAATAGAGAAAATATTCCTCATTTAGTAGAGTGATTTCATTTGAATCCCATTTAATAAAACATTGGAGAGAGTTAGTGTCACGAGGGTTCTCATTTGACCAGGACCAAGAAAAGCTTCAATATGTGATGATGGAATGAAATATATTATTGGATAAGTACATGTTAGTGGCGATTACCACATGGAAAATGTTAGCTATGCCACCACATGAAACTACCAATATTACACACCATACAATTATGGAAACCACATGTGTAATAATATATTATATGTGTAGGCCATTGTTTCCCAAATATTAATTTTTTTTATTTAAAATAAAATGGTCATTCAATAAAAATGATTTTAAGAATATTTTTTCTTTTCAAAATATATTCTTTAATGAGAAGAATTTGATAAATTGATTTTTGGAAATTAATAACCGATAATTTTATTTTTCTATAAAATATCTAAATACTTATGAAAAACACAGTTATTATAAAAAATAATTTTCTATTAAAATTATATTTTAAAAATTTAATATTTAAATTTAAATGATAAAATAATTTCTTAATTTACTAAGAATGTTTTATAAAAGTAGGAAATTTAATTGTGTTTTAAAAAATTTGTATTTTATAAAAAATGTTATTTTTATTAAAATCATATAATTATCATATTATAAAAACATTTATATAAAATAAAAATTTTATATAAAATTATAATTTCAAAATTTCGTTTTGGTGAATTTTTGAAAATTTAATAATATATTTTACTTTTAAGTAAATAGTAAAAATACAATTTCAGGTTTTGGTATTTTTATGACTTTATATTTGTGTCATAATGATGTGATTATGAATTAAACACCATAAAAAACTAGAAAATAGTTTATTTTGATAATGTTAATTATTTTAATTAATATTATTCTATTTTCAATATTTTAAGATACTTTTCAAATTATAAAATGTAAAATTTGATTTTTTGGACATTATTTTATGGGATATTTACTTTTCATAGCTATAAGAAGTCATAAAAATGGTTTTCGGTTCTTGTAAATTTATATATTCTGATATGTTTCTCAAATATTAATAAACACGGGTAATCCAATGGTTTTATATTTTTCTTATATTAGATTTCCAAGACCAATATTTGGAGTTCTTTAAAATATTCCTCCTCTTTTGCTATAAAGAACTACTAATAAAGCCATTACGCTTTACTCACCCTCCATCCAACACAGATATATAATGATTATTCATCAGAATGTGTCCCCAAAATTTGTCATAAATCCCCCAAGGTTCAAATACTTATGTTTTTTTTCTAACTCTTTAATGTAACAGAATTATAATTCTTTTCGTTTCATTTAAATAAGTTTTATTTGGTGTATATCTCCTAAAAAATAATGTTAATTTATTTCATTATTAATTTCATCATTCTGTTTCAAGAAATAAATTATTTGTTTCCGATTTTATAACATTACCCACAATAATTTTAATCATTTATGAAAACAAGTTTTATATCTATCATGATGAAAACATTACTTCTCAAAATTTTCAATTTTACTTGATAAATTCAAAATAATATTTTATTTGTAGGCAACCAAACCTATTCCATTTGAAATGGTATTCACAATGATAAAAAAGTATATATTGATATGTGTATTAATATATATTTAACCCACATTTTGATTTATTGGGTTATTAAGTATATAACGATCATTCTTTCAAGAACTTTTCTTACAATGATTTCAATAATAGCGCAATAATTTTTTTGTAGGTTTTTAATAATTTTTTTATTAATATCTATATACAACACATTAAATTAGTACATATGAAGGGTAATCCCTTAATTGTTCTCTAATTCATTAGCTAAATTATTTAGATTCTAGAGATGATGTGTTTTATAATACCTTTTTAAATAACCATGGTAATTTTGTTTTTGGACACGTTCATGATATGACAACGTGATATGATTATGAATGCCACTTATTTATGTTATTTCTACATTTCCATGATATGATTCATGTTCATATTACATTGATATTACTATTTATTATTCATTATTGTTATATCTCTTGTTCTTATTTTTATATACCATGATAACGTTCAAAATGTATCCCTTACTTATGACCTTACTGAGATCATTATCACCTCAATCCATAGATTCCTATCCTCAAAATATTAAATACAAAAAAAGAAACTTATGCTGCACACATGAATATTTATTTATGGGGATTAGATGAATGTTTTTTGTATTCATGTATCATTATCTAATTTCAATGAAAATAATAACTAATATATCCTTTCGGTCCCATGTAATGAAATTTTACATAATAAAAAGTGGGGATTCTATAATATAAATCTTTTAAATATGGTTTTTAATTTGATAGGTATTTGATTAAATGGGGAAATATTGATAAATAAGCATCTGTTAATCAATATGAATACTTGATGATATGTTATATTTATTCATGATTTAAATCATTCATTTGATATAAGAGGAGTAATTTGGACCTCCAGTGATGCGGGAGTGCCCAAATTATATATCCCATTAATGCATCTGTAGGTCTCAAGGTGAAAATAAATTGACCAAATTTAATGGTTTTCAACTTCATCTTTTAAATTATCTGGTGAAAAGTATTTACGGTAGAGGTATCATTTTTCTAGATATATTTAAATCTAAATATTATCCATTTTCTTTTATTCATGAATCAATTATTATTTTTATCTATTATATTTTCTTTCAGATATTTTCTCTGCATGAAATTTTCTCAGAGAATTTTGATTAAATTAAATGTTTTTTCATTTATTTATAATATAATATTTTTTATTCCTTTATTATCTTTATATTCATGTTATAATAGTTCCATGTTTGATTAGTTATTACATTTTTATATGTATTATTATTATTATTATTTAATCACTATTTATTATTTTGTACATAAGAAATACAAACAATTTGATCACATTATTTATTTGTATCCTTTACCTAGGTCATAAAGAGAAATTATTAGAATGTGTTTTCAAGGATGTAGTTCATCTTAATTTGTTAATTAGTATGTTTTATTTTTTTTCTAAATTTTAATATGATAATCCTGTATGTATCTGGTTCCCCAAAATTATAAACTGATGGTCTCTTCATGTTTTCACCCTTTATGCCCATGCAATTTTTGTGATGAAAACAAAATCTCTATTCTATAAGTGTTTAGGTCCTTACAATTGATATTAGGGTATTATTAGTACAATGAGTGTGAACTATATTTTTAATAACATACATTAGGGAATGTCACACCATGGTAGTCATTGAGGACAAACATTGAAGGTCTTCATAATGTTTTTTTATATAATAGATTATGTGGTTTTATATGAAAAACAATTGGTATATGAATACACCAATTGGATGTGGTACTACTATAGAGGTTAATATGGGAAATAAATCAGAAATGGGTGCAATTAGGTTGAATCTATTATCAAATAATGCATTATAATTTTAAGGAATTTTCTAAAAATTATTTCAGTTTTTGATGAATTGTAAAAAATATTTCATTTTAGTAAATAACTACGTTTTCATTTTTAAACTCTTTAATGATAAATTATAATTTAAATTTGTTTTATAATAACATTAAATCAATTATACATCTATTAATATAGTTTAGGTCTTTATAATAAATTTCAATTTGAAATTGAATTCAAATAAAAAACAACGTTTTCTTTATTTTTATACATTAGAAAACTGTTATTTCATTCTTGTCTGCATGATTAAATTCATTTTTATTTTTTCATATTATATTAATTTAGTTTCAAAAAATCTTCATAAATCATTTTAAAAAGTATAATATTTATTGTATAATTATATCTTATTAATTGTTTTCCAAAAAATGATTCGTAAAATTGAGTAATATTAATCACAATAATTAATGTCAAATTATGATAAATTAGGGGAGAAACCTTAATCCTAGGTTACCAAATAGACAAGAGAAAAGTCCCAAACCAATTTTTTGGACCATGTTCTCCCATAAACCTTCCATTATTTATTTTTAAGTTTTTATGTGGTTTTTTGAATGGATTTTGGTTTACCTAACTTTTTTTACAAAATTGCATGTGATTCCTTTTCCACAAATATAAAAGTCCACAACTTCTCCCTCTTATTCACACCTATAAAACCTCATAGGTTAGATCTTGTTTTGAAAAATAAACTTTTAAAAATACACCACTTCTTTTAGAAGTATTTCCTATGGAATAATGAAATCTGTGTAATCCTTTTGGCCTAAACCAAATAGAGTTACCTGATTAAGATGTAAAATATTTTCTTGAGCTCCCATCTTTTATATTTTTTATACACCGCTACACTATTTTTATTACATTATTGTATAAATAACTATTATATTAATTAAATTGGGATTTATATGATAATTTTTTACCTACCCTTACACACAACTCTATTTAATCGGAACGAAACTTGTTGTTTATGCGTATAGAGAACAATCGCCTCAATAAATTTTGACATTTCATTTATCTTTTACCACATATCATGGTGGAAATAATGATAGAAAACATATTTATATATTTTATATATTATATTATTATTTCATTAAGCTTATGTAATTATGTTACAACCCTAATCTTTATACATTCCATTTTGTATTAACATGGTAATTTCGTTTGAGGAAGTGTGGACTACCGCCCCCTCAAAGGGAAGTGATTCGTTCATATACTACATTAAGTTTATTAAAGATGAATATATTTAATATATATGATATATATGATATATGAAAGATAATATAATAGATATATATATATATATATATAAATATATATAAATATATAAATATATATATTCATTTATTAATCTTAAATTTATTATTTCAACACGATAATTAAACGAAAATTATTTTCATGTGTATATACTGATTACCGTCTTAATGAATTATGTATTCAATTTAATATTTCCTTATCCTATAGATTAATATAATACATGTATACTGAATATTAAATATATATAATTAATGTAAGAAATTGTAAACACCGCTAATTGAAAGACCAATTATAAAACAAATTAAGACACATTTGAAAAAAAACAAATATTACCCAAATTAAAACATTAAGATTGATTTTATTACAAGAAGATAATATAAAACCATTATGAAAACATATATAGTATTATAAATAATAATATATATGATTTATAGATTTATAATAAATTAAAATATATTATAAATGTGGTTAAAATGAGTATTATGAGAATAAATACACAAGGTTATTGAAATTCATCTCATATTTTATTTTCATGAGATACATGCTTCATTCAGTACCCATTCCTTTTGAGTGGTTTTTATAATTACCATGGATTTATTATATAATTTTTATAATTAAATTTATTTGTACTTAAATATAAATTTTTAGTCATTTACTTTACGGGATTTTTGATTCAAAAGGAACCAAATTAGTAAAATGATTTTGTCTCTAATAAACTTAGTTGAGCCACATGCCATGTTATACACCTATATTATTCAATAAGTTGTATATAAATCCATTGAATAGTTATTTTATGTCAGTCAAATTTTTTATGAAATTTTTATCTTCATGTAATTTCATTATTTTACATGGGGAGTATGGTTCAAACATAAAAAGTGGAGAGAGGTCATTGAAACAGTATCATTTCTTTTTTAGATTCTTTCTGGTTATGCTTCATTTAGTGGAATTTTATTATTAATCATTCCTAAAAATTCATTTATTTAATTCTTATATTTGTATTATTTAATTATTTGTATTATTTTAATATTTATTTAAATCATTATTATATAATATTATTATGAAATTAATTTTATGAAATCCAATTTATCATATCATCTGTTGGAAATCATAGTTCATGCAAAAACAAGTTTTCTAAAAAGGTATTCCAATAATATTAAACTAATCTTTAATGATAATTAAAAGAAATTTTTAACCTTTATTATTTTACAAATGTTTTCATATGAATATTATATCAGATATATGAATGAGGAATTTTTCTACCTTTTTAACATGTAAATGGAATGATCATTTGTTACCTCATATGACGTGTATAAATCTAGCCTCCCCAATACTTCAATGATTTACATTAATTTCTAAATTTTAGTTTTCTATAATATTTATGATATTTTCAAAGAAATTGTGTTTTTTTTTCAATATCATTTTATTATTTTTCGTGGTAAATGGGTTTCAATATGTTTTTAACCATATTTTATATGTTTTCAAGAAAAATAGTTATCAAAATTTTTCATGCCTTCTTTTTAAGTTATCAATGTATTTTGAAATGAAATTCTTTTCAACGGGTTTTATTTTATAACGAGATATTTTTCATTGAATAATGGTTATATACAATAAGAAATTTTTTCAAAATATCCATCAATGTCATTTTCCTTCTGTGACGATATTTGATGATGTTACTCAGGCCCTTATAAGATACAATCCAAATATTCTATTCATATAATTTATTAAATTTTTTATGTTTTGATCGAATTATGATTTTGATACCAATTTCTCTTTCATTGGTTCTATGATTTTCAAACATGGTTATTTTATGGGAGGTGATTATGAGGTGTAACTGTTTTATATAGGTAATGTTATGATTAAGTGTTCTTGATGTCTATCTAAATTATTGGGTTCTGGTAAGGTAAGATTATATAATCTTATGAAACTCTAATATATGATTTTGTTATGTATTGGGTTGCATATATATCTCCCTCTAATGAATCGGGTAATGATGGATGACTCAAAAGTATAAATGTTGCTCATGAACATAATTTTATGTTCATAAAGTTCTGTATGAGCCTGATTACATGTTCACAATATTATGCATCATCCTAGTTGCATGTACAAATGTTTATGCTAGAACTAGATTACTAGTACATCATATAATGTGTGAATCTATTATGTTTTTACAATGTTATGCAAGGAACTAGATTCATGTCCATATATTTATGTGTGAGCCTCATTACATTTTCACATTGTGATGAAAACACCTTATTATGTGATCTAAATGTTATGAATAGTCCTGGATGGATGTTTATAAGTTTATAAATGATCCAGATAACCAATTAAAAAAGTTATGAGTGAACTATATAATTTTTTATAGGGTTATTATTTGACCAGATACCATGTATATAATTTAATGTGAAAACCATATTAGATTTCCACAATGTTATGTGTGATCCTAATTACATGACCATGATGTTATTCCTTTACCGGATTTGAATTCCATAAGGTTATATGTGAACATAATTACACATTCACAAGGTTATGAATAGACCTGGTTGAATATCCATTTGTGGATACATGGGTCTGATTTCTTGTCCATAACATTACGAGTGAACAAGTTTCTACGTATAAATGATCATAATGTTATAAAAAATGTGGATTCCACAAATTCTAGTTTATAATCCTATGTTATTATTTATTGGATTATGTTCATTATTTACTTCTGATTCAAGTATTATAAACTACTTATCAAAATTATAATCAATGATATGTATTGTATGATCTTCAAATGTTATGCTCATGTTCCATACCCTTTTATTTATTCAATCATTACACATTTCTTTTATTTACCCTTTCAAATCATCTAAGCTTATCCCTTTCTAATTATTCCCTTCCCCAGGTTATGATGAATGGTCATAGGTATAAGTATTAAAGGTGGGGTTCATTATGGGAGATGTTTAAGATCATTAACTGGGATATAATATTTTTCCCATGTTTCCAAGGGCGGTAAACTATTATGGTCATTATGATAGTATCTGTGTTATGTACTAAATATTAATCTAATTTGATGTAATATCAAAATATGTTATGTCTCACTCTCTATAGTTGGTATCAATGGAATGGTTTTTCATAATTTGGAAACTATAATGATACAACCCTAGTAATATCCCAATGAATATTTCTATGGATATGTATTGTGATGTATCTATGGATAAGTATAAGGTTGATTAAAAATTTATGAAAATGTCTTGGAATTATGGTAAAAGATAAAGTTTTTTCTTTCATAGATGTACATACCTATATGGATACTATAATGGGATGTGGCTCTATAATATATTTACAAATGATTAAAAACTCTAACAAGATGTTTTGGGCCTCACTCGGGGTTATATGATACATGAAAATGGGCCTTATTGCATAACATGTTTTTCACTCCCATGGGTTATGCTTTTGAAATTCACAAACACTTCACCAAAAATTATTAAGGATGTGGATATAATAATATTATGAATAACATAGGATAAATTTAATATGATACTAATTAAAAGGAATGTGTCCTGATATTGAAACCCTATAGGTAATTTTTCATGATAATATGTCTATTATTTGATATGTTTTCCTCAACCATTACATTCATGTTTTATTTAACATAGATAAATAGAATAAGAATGGTTAACACTGTGTATTTTAGGTTTGGACGCTATGGGAATTATGAAAATAGATTTTTGAAGTGGAAATATAAAAAAGGTAATCTAGATGGTGGTATGAATATTGTTTATACATATGAAGATTAAGTGACTGAAAACAGCATGTTAGAGGTTTGTGATATTCATCACATATTATTTACATTGATCATAATATGAATTATTAGATCAAGTTTGAGGAGCCATAATACATGATTCATATTTTATATTCTTGAAATGAGTTATTAATGGATATGTTTATAAATCCTGAGTAATGTTTTATGAATAATGTTCGATTAATAATATATATATATGTTTTATTATTCAATGATTATATTATATGAATCATATAATGTATAATTATTTTCAGTTTATATTTTTATTTTGTATTGTAAAGGACATGTTAAATGATGACATAGTTATTAAAAATTGATTTCATAGAATTGAGATATTTTTATTTAGGGAAGGTAACCCTTAATTAATTCTTATAATTTTGATAATGAAATTGGAACAATGATATGTTGGATATGAATAAGTAAATTCTATGTAACATATTACAATGTAAAAAATTATTGAAATAAATGTATATTCCATCATGGAATATGTTTACAACTTCATGGATTTGAGGAATATATACTGTAATCACTGGAATAAAGAAGCATTCATGTTTTTCAAATGAATTTATAGTAATGATGGTTTTTACAATGTTTCAATGAAACATACTATTATGTTATTGAAATGTTTGGAATGTGACAACACAATGGAACCTTGATATATATGGGGGATCAATATTATATTGATTTCATAGAATTTGGTAATTTTTTTAGAATTTTTATCTTTGAAAAGGGTTATGAAAATAATAACTTATGGAAGTAATTTGTTAATACATAGATGAATTTTGTGAGAAAAATGTTTTATCTTACCATATGATGATTTATGTATGATGGATATCCTATTCTAACCATTTCATTGAGATTTTATGTGAAGGTATATGGAATTACTTATCATTATATTTATTGATGTTTTGATATGATATTTCTTCAATAATGAAAATTTTATCATCTTTAAATATTATAAGAGCTGAAGTGGGTATTGTTCATGGAAAACCAAAATAAAATATAAAATGTTGAATCATATATATTGAAAAGAACATAATCAAGTTCGTATGTATCCTTAGGTTCTAAGATAGTAAAATAAATCCTCGAATCAAGGAAAAGGATTTTGAAAAATATTAATCCTAGATCCTTCATTTGTGATAAATTAGATTGTCCCATAGATCATCATTGATTTATGGTTTTATGATCAACCACTTCAACCGATCTATGTTCTTAATCAATATCTATCTTAATTTGTTTCTTAGTTTTTCTTCTGTGTGAACGTTTTAACTTCTCACCTATGTCCCCCTATGCGGAATCCTAGTTATATGTTATTTTGGATAAGGACTATGATTCCATCATTAATTTTTTAAAGGATGATTTAGTATTAACTTCTACGATGTGAGTTTCTATGAAATAAACATTCATGTATTAAATATTTGATAACATAGATAATTTTTAAAAGTGAAATTTATTTAATCAGGGGTGTAATGTAATACCTCAAGATTTATTATTATTTTAGATTAGATTATCATATTTGATATTATGCATTTCACATGACATTGTAAATATTTATATATTTTTTGAAACAGTACATCAACCATTTCTCTCACTTGAAACCAATTTGGATTACACTACCTGCAACACTAATTTGGAATGCAGTACATGCAACAGCAAATTGTCTTTTGGTAAACGCATCACTGGCATGGATTATGCTACACAAAACACCAACATGGAGAATGTTACATTGAATACTATGTTTTTACGAAACTATATTTTATTGTTATAATTATTTATACGGGATAGTTATAACCTCTTATTTATAAATGAGTAATATGAATATTAATAACTAATAATTCCAAACATTTATAATGTTTTTTTATAATTAAATCACATTGTTTAACAAATTTATATTTTATTTAAAGACATTATTTGTTTCTAAATACTATTTTCTCCAATAAACATATTTTAAGCCCATCTGTGATGGAAAAAAATAGTTTTCATACATTTAGAAATTGAATTTTATATCTTAAAAATCATTTTTTAATTTATAATTCTGAAATTATATTAGGGTCAATTTTGGGATTTTTTTAAACAATATAATTTTTTGATGAATACTGAAAAATACTAAAATTTAGATAATAAAATAATTTTTTAATAAATAATTATTAATTTTATATTAATAATTTAAATTTTTATTAAGGTAACATTATATAAACAAATCATACATTAATTAAATTTATGTACTTATAATTTTTTTCTCTTTTAAAATTACTAAAAAACCATAACAATCATTTCAATATTTTTCTACATTAAAAACCTGTTATTTCACCCTATTCACAGGATTAACGTTAATATTAATTTTTCATATTATGTTAATTTATTTATGAAATATGAAAATTACACTACTTATGATGTATATTATTGTTAATCTAATTTTATAAAGTTAATTTTTGAAAAAAATACGAGTAAAAGTGATTAAAATTAATCACAAAAATTAACGTCAAATTATTATTCATTTGGGACAAAATAATAATATTAAGAGCCTAAATGGGCTATAAAACTTATGAACACACATTTAATTTCAATATTTCTTCCATAAAAATTTCATTAGTGATTTTTTTTGGTTTTTATGTCTTTTGATATTTAATAACATGTGTACACGTAAACTGGTTTATAAAATTCCAAGTGAGTCAATTTCCAACCCTATAAAAGGAAACCACAACTCCCTCCTCTTCCCACATCACAAACCTCTTATATTAGGTAAATATATTTTCCATACACATATATATAGAAATAAATTCAAAAAATAATGCATTACTTGGGAATCAATCAATCCGTGGAAGCCTCTTGGCATACACCAAATAGTGTTACCCAATTAAGAGGATACCTCTTCTCACAAGATCCTTTATTTTATTTTCCTTATACACCCCTACACTCACATTATTACATTATTGTGTAAAAAATTGTTTCAAAAACATTCTGTTATTTTATGTGATTTTTTACCTACACTTACACAAAACTCCATCAACTGGAAAACAAACATATTGTTTACGTATATAGTGAACTACTGCCTCCGTAAATAATGATTGTTAATTTTTTATTACAACATATCATGATGGGAATTATGATAGAGAAAATATTTATATATTTTATAAAATATATTTATTTGGTATTTATTCTTCTATACAACAGATACCTTTTTAACATTTCATTTTGTATCAATATGAGTATTTCTTGTGAGAAAGTATGGACTACCCCTAAACAAAGCGATGTGATTTGTTGATACACTAAATGGAATTTGTAATAGATAAATTTAGTGAATATATATAATATAATAATAATACAATAAAAATTATATATATATATATTCATATATTTCTATTAAATTCTACCATTTATCATGATAATTATATGGAAATTGTATTAATGCGTACTTACAAGTTACCGTCTCAATGAAATGTTTATTCTTTTTCATACTTATATATATTATAGTTTATAATAATAAATATATAATAAATATAAATAATATTAAAATCATTGATTAAATTCTTGAAATCTTGATAAAAAAATTAAGGACTATGTATATTACAAATGAAGACATAAGAAAAAAACACATTCGTTTTTACCTGAACATAATCCATAACATAAAATTGATAAAAACAGGGTAATATAAATAAATAATAAAAGAATATATGGTATTATTAATAAGAATATTGTTTCATTGTACATTTATAATGAATTTATTTTTATTATAATGGAGGATTGAATAGCTATAATGAGAGTCAGGACACAAGGTAAGGGGATTTCATCTCACTTTTCATTTTCTTGAGGTACATGATTTTTTAACCACCCATTACTTTTATATGTTGTGTATAATAACCATAGATGTATTATATTATTTTTATAAAAAAATTTACGGTTATTTTTATTTAAATTTTATAACATTTCTTTCATGGGATTTATGTTTTAAAATATACTAAGTCGGTAAATTTATTTTTTCTCAATATTCCATCTTTTTGAAACATGCCATCTTTTGAACACAAATTTTTCAATACGGAGTATGTACATCCATTGAAAGGATAAATCATGTATCTAATTATATTCATGATATTTTAAGCTTCATTTAATTTCATTTTTGTAGATTGGGAGTATGGTTCAACATTACAATTCTGTAAGAGATTATTGGAACCATCTCATCACTTTCTAAGGGTTTTTATGATTATGCTTACATTGATGAAATTTTATGATCCATATCTTTTGAAAAGTATTTAATTTTCTTATTAATTGGTTATTCATTATTTATTCATATATTTGTACTATTTCTTCAACTATTTGGTAAATATTGTAGTTAATAATGTGTTTTAAGAACACCCATCATTACAATCACTTCAGTCATGTATCTATATTCTATTAATACCATGTATTCTAAAATGGGTTTGGAAGAATAATCTACTAATCTTTTTTGACAACTAAAATTATTTTTTTCCCTTTTTTACTTTTTAATTTTTTTAAATATAATATTAATGTCTATTTTAAAATGAGGCATTTTTAACCTATTTACCATTTAAAAGGAATTTTCTTCTTACCTTGTACGACATTTAAAGATTTGTCCTCCATAAATATTTTAAATATTTATTATCATTCATGAAGGTTAATTTCTAAGTAAAATGTTTTAATAAATTTTAATGAAATGGTTTTCAAAACATTTTCAAACTCAATTTTTTTATTTTCAAGGAAAATGCTTTTCATAATGTTTTCAAACCAATTTGACATGTTTTCAAAGAAAATAGTTATCAATATTATTTTAGGATTACTTTATAATTTATCAGGGAAAATTTTTTTCAAATATTTTTCAACCCTTATTCTATGATTTCAATTTAATTTCAAAATAAGTTTTATTCAAAAATATTTATGTTATATAGAGAGTTTTTAAAATAATAAGTGTTATTTTTTTCCTGAAAATTTTTCAAAATATAATTTTAATTTATTTTCATTATAAGATGAAATCTATTGATGTTAAAAACTTCCTTCTATAAATAATCCAATGGATCCATTTATATTATTTTATAAATGGTTTATGTTTTTATGGAATGATTCTTATCACAACCACTTCTCATTCACTGGTTTTTTACGTCAGAAACACACTTCTTTTCATAGGTGGAGATTATGATACCTTCCTATTTTCTGTAGGAAATGATATGATTAAATGGACAATATGGTAATATAATTTCATTGGTCATGATATGGTTATTTTTATAAATCTTGGGTCACTCGTATATTTAATTTTTAATGTATTGTGTTTGATTTATATTTTCCTCTAAGGAATTAGTTAATGTTTGATGGATCATGAGTATAGATGTTAATCCTGAACCAGATTTCATGTTTAAAAGTATATTCTTAAAACTAATTACATCTAAAAAGGTTATTCGTAGATTTTATTACATTTATAAAAGCATATGTGTGAAAAAAATTATGTGTTAAAAAATTTGGAGTCAACATTATGTCTTGTTCACTATGTTATGCATGGACAATATTGTATAACCATAAGTTTAGGAATGAACCTGATTATATTTCCCAAATGTTATGAGTAAGACATATTATGTGTTCATAATGTTATAAATATAAATGCTCTCATGGATATAAGTTTATGCATGGACCTGATTACATGTTCACAATATTATGTGTGATCCTCATTTCATGTTCACAATGTTATGCATATACCTGGATTCTAGTCAATAAGTTTATGTGTGAATATATTTAAATTTTCACAATGTTATGTGCGAACATAATAACATGTTTATAATGTAATTCATGGAACTAGATTCATGTCCTTAAGGATGTTGGTGAACCAGATTAAATGTTCATAATGTTAGTAATGAACATGCTTGCATGTCCATAAATTGAGGTGGGGGCCTGATTTCATGGGATTAACTTAATTTCTGATCATGTTTAAACTTATAAATGTTCTTAATGTTATTAAATATGTGCATTCCACAAATTCAATTTTCTATTCCAATGTTATGATTTCATGGATTATGTTCATTATTTCCTTAAGAATCATGTATTATGAACTACAAATCATTATTATAATCTCAGATATTAGGGTATGATCTTAAAATGTTATCCTCAATTTCCTTTCCTTTTTTCATGTTATTATTTCACAATTCCTTTATTTACACGTAGTGAGAATTTTATCTCACGCCTTATGTTTCCTTTCCCTATGTTATAATGAATGGTTATAAGAAGATGTAATAACGGTGGAGGTCCTTATGGGTGATGAATAAGATATTTCACAGGTATTTGAGATTTTGTTTCCATGATTACAAAGAAACTAATCTATTTTGGTCCCCATGACTGTATGTTTGATATTTAAAAAATACGCATCTAAAAGGATGTAATATCCATGTTTTTTAATCCTATGTCAGAATAAAAACTCAATATATTTTCTAAACATCTTATCATATATATGATATATGAATTTTGTGGAGAAATGTCGGAAGTGTTTTTAAGATATTTTGTAGCTATTAAGTACCTTTTGTTAGAGGTATGACCCGGGGTGTGTTTGGGAGATTTTATAAAGGAAATTAGGCAGAGAGTGGGTTGTGCATGGTTATTTCATGGTTTAAACAAATTGTGCCCAAGCTAACCATGTATAAAGTGGTGGTCATCCTGGTTGGAACATTATTTGACAAACTATACACCATCAATCCATACACTAAGTGGATAGATTAATGGTTGTCGCAAAAATTTTCCCTAACAAAGTGAATATACCAAGGAAACTATGTTCTTGGAATTTAATATTCAAAAATCATTTTCAGAACCACCCGATCACCCCTAGAATCACATATTTCGAACATGGATAGGGTTTGAAAAATTCAATATGTTCCAAGAGAATTCCAGAGGGAATACTAGGTGATTCAATCTGTGCTCATCAAGATCTAAAGCCATTATTAATGATCTACTCTCTTCCTAGAAATTGGATTTATCCTGTTCTTTCTCTCATTCATTCTTCTATCGTTCCGTGAACATTTCATGGAATATCTCCAGAGATTTTATGGATTTAAAACTATGATTTGAGACTTGATCTAGGATTGAAGATCTAGATATAGATTTTCAAGATCTTTATTCCTTTGATCATATTTTTTTCCTGAGATTTAAATCTTGGGCTTGATCGGTGACGTAGTTCGACTCAGATTTTTTGGATTTCAATTGGGAAAACTTCCACCAGTAAACATGGGTATGTGGCCAAAATCGGACTCCCATAGTAATGATATGATATGTGAATGTCTATTTATGATTTTCTAGAATCCCTTGACTATTTATTTCCTAAATTGTAGAAATTGCAAATGTTGAACTTACTTATGATATCATTATTGATTAATTGAAAACATATTCATGGAACAAATGAAAAGTGGTTATCCAAATAGATATTTTTGTGATTTTTAATGGGTTGAAATAATTTAATTGATATATTGAACTGTTTTTTGATGATAATTAATTGGGGTAATTAATTTTTAAATGATGTCTAGATATACAAGATAATTAATTGTGAGAATTAATTATGTGCCATGATGTAGACAGATCATAAAAAAAATAACGCACCCATGATCTTGAGTAAGAATCTATAATATTCTCTTGGATGATATGGAGAAGCTATCTATATGGTGAAATATTAGACATATAAGTTGATCATAAAAACCCCAAATACATATTTTCAAATAAAAACAGATCAAAATCATGAAAATGAGATAACTTTACATTCAATAGTATTATGATTTCTTAATTCCCTAGAACATAGGGAATGAAAAGTGGGTTGCATATGCATTGAGTGAAAATTATCATTTATTTCTGACCCAATAATGTCTTTGGATTGATATTATGTTATTGGATATAGTAAATATATATATATTAATTGCTAAGGAAGGGGGGAAATCACTCATTTTTTCGATTATTGTGAAACTATATTTAGTAGATATTATAAAAATAACCCAATCTGATTGTGAGAACATTTAGAATAATATTCTAGCATTGAATAATTTAAAATTTGTAGTCTTCATCCAAGAAGATAGTTTTATGAAAATTAGAAATATATTATTTTTCCTATATATAAATATGTTAAAAATGTAATTATTGGATAACCCGTATATATAAAATTTTTCTATAACCAATGGTAGAACACCGATTTATAATGATTTGAGGGACTAAAATTTTGTTAGATAATATGAAGCTAGAAATAGAAGATTATGTTTCTATAGCTTTAGTTTTTCAGAAATTTAATAATGTGAGACCACATCCAAGATTATTATTGTTAACTCTTCCATAACATATTTTTAAATGTGGTGATATTACAAGGGAATTTTTTATTATATTAATAATGATATTGAAAATGAATAATGAAAAAAGGGTTATTTTGGATATCCTAAAAAAATATTCACATTTCCATGAAATAAGAGATGTTTTATACCATGATATACTTGAAGGGATCGATATTAATGATGTTTTAAGACTTCATGTGGAACCTTGTTCAGTTGTGTCTGATCATGGTCCTTATTTTACATTTAAATTATAAAATTTTGTTATAAAGTCTATTGATACTAAGATCTATTTGAGCACTTCCTAAAATCATCAAACTGATGGATAAACCTAAACAACAATTAATGAAATTTAATACATGTTTATATCATGATAACAATAGATTCATGGTATGTTGGATCAACATTAATCCTTTGTAGAGTTTACCAATAATGATATTTTCAATTAATGTATTCAAATGGATCATTCAGAAGCATTATATCGAAATATTTTCATACTAAAACATTATTGAATGAATTTGTTGAAAGTAATGTCGTAGTTCCATAAGATGTTTAAGAGAAATCAACAAAATTATAGGTTATTCAGGCTCACTTTAAATTATCTCAATGTGAGAAAAATATTTTTACCGAAAATCCGAAGAATTATTTTTTACTACATGTTAGTGGTCATGATTTCATGAATAAATCTATATGGAGGTTGTTATAAGGGTTTTTTTGAAAGGGAGTGTGAGACACAGGTAACTCAGATCCTATAAAACATAATAATTTTTTTCATCCAATACTTATCATTGGAAAAAAAACACCATGTCTCTCAAAATTACATGAATTAATTCATATATCGTTGTTATGGAAGTGAACTCTATAACCAATGCATGCTCTCAACTATGATGAAATAGAATAAGATCATGATGTATATTACTCTTATGAAACCATAATGATTGCTAATATGAGAGTGAAGTTTTTTATGAATATATGTAATTTTATGGTGATGTTTCATTAGAGAAATAACAAAATGATGGAAGAAATGTGGGATCCAGAAGGTTTTATAAAGAAGAACAGACGTCATCAGTTTAGAAGTTATTATCCCTGAAATTCCTATGATGAAATTTTTTTATGTTTGAATAATGTAACACCCCCTGAATTTACAATAGTTTCTTTCAGAATAAATTTAATTTAATTTATTACATGGGAATCACACAACACTGAGTTAAAAAAACATCACACCCTACATTATTTTATCCATTTTAGCATAGAAATAAAACTGAAGGTTATGAATATGGATTAATAAATTATAAAAAATATATGGATTATTAATATGAATTTTTTATACATTTATTATAAATAAGAATATGAAACATTTAAAAAAATATTTATTTTTTCTAGGAATGTTTGTTTTTTCTATATAACAATTTGGTTTCACTTCACATACACAATTTAAAGATAATTATTAATTTTTTTACAAAAATTTTATTGGAAATTTTCAATTCTTCTTATAAATTCACATATCAAAATTATAGTAGGGAAATTTATTTACATTTTTCTTAAATGATTCATTTTTCAATGAAAATTTAAAAATATTGAATATTAATGAATGTTTCCTTTTAGTTTAAATTATTTGTAAAAGAAAATTATTTTTAAAATACATTTTAATGAAAATTTGACCAACTATATTCAAATTAATCTAATATATTTGTTGGAAAGATTTTAATTTTTAATTATTATATTAAATAATTTTCAACTTTTGAAAAGATTACCATTGAATATATCCTTTTCATCATGTCTATATGATAAATTTGAATTTAATAATTTCAAATTATGTTAATGGAATTTGGAAAAAAAGGATTATATATTTTCAATAAGCACAATTTATATTATATAATATATTCAAAATAATTTTTTACCATAATTAATAGTAATAAAATAAAAATAATTTACAGCGATGAAGGTATGATTTGTTTTTTGGGGGTTAAAATAAAAAGATAAGGATTAATAATATCTTGAAAATATTAAAAAATAATTTTTTTAGAAATATTTTGATATTATCATCTCTAAATATATAATAAAAAAAATTTCAAAATTTTTTCTTTTGAAAAATTTGGATACACTTTTTTGTTACCCAATATAAGAAGTATGTCACTCACCTCACTTATATGAGGCCACTCAATCTCCTCTATTTTCCCACATCAAAAACTATTAATTTCTGAATCTACCTACAAAAATCACTTCAAAATATCCATCCCCCCATTTTGGAATTGTTTTCTTTATGGAATATATCATTGTGTGGATTTTGGTTAAAACCTAAAGAGGTGACACAAAGAAGAGGTAACATTGTTAAATAAGTGCTTTTTATTTATTCTTCCACCTCCATAAAGTCTTATTAAACATGATGATATAATAATAATAAAAAAATTCATATACTTATATGTTTTTATGTTATATTTTTGGCCTAAAAATATATCTACATCCATGAAATGGGTTACTAAAACTTCACTAATGTGCATAAGAGACTACCATTTTCGGTAATGATGTTGTTAATTTGGTCATTACCAGTACTCACTGTTGCATATAATGATGGAAATAAATTAGATATATTATATTAACTATATAAATATATATATGGAGTTATTATATAACATATTACTTTTCAATTTCTATTTCAGTTGAGATATCATACTATTTCATGTGGGAACATTCCACTACCACCTTGGAAAGCTATGTGAATTGTTTCAGTAATGCATTAAATGGAATGTTATAATGGATACGTTAATAAAAATATTTCATCTAAATGAGAAAATTATTATATTAATTACAAATTTATCAATTTACAGTGATATGTTATAATTCTATTGCTCATATTTTTACTCAAGTAATGATAAAAAACATTTTATAAAATGTGGACAATTGCCTCCACAAGACGCTTTGACAATATTTTCATTAAAACACAAAATGAATGATTTATATAAGTTTATTTCAATAAATAATATGTTATTTATTATATTATTACCCTTTTTAAATATAAAATATTACTTACATCCTTTCCATTATGATTTTCGGAAAATGGAATCATTACTCTAGCATTAAAATGACATACTGCCTCTGTGATTGTAACATAATTCATTCTTCAAAACCATAATTAATGACCTATCTTGAAAGTATAATTGATGTATTAATGTGATAATTTTTTGAATGTAAATATTATTTCTATGATAGAAATATAAAATATTTAAAATAACATTAAAATTCAGGATAATTAATGAAGGTAAAAAACAAAACAATTATCAATCAATACAATGAAAATACTGGTATAATATTATCCAAATGGTGAAAGGTTTTCTAAATAAGATCATATATGATATTATAAATGTTATTATTTTATTATATGTTATAATTATTTTCAAAACCACTACACATTAGGGTAAAGTGTGTTCAACCAAAATAATGATTGAGTTTTGGGTCTTTGTATCAATTTTAAGTCATTGATGTATATTGAAATGCTAAACAACAAATTTATTTTTTATGATGTATATACATTCCCTATGAAATGTAATCTAATGATTCATTCTTACATCAGTATATTTTCAGTTTCAATTTTAATTATTTCAACTGAGGGTATTTAAATTAGAAAAATATCATGTGGTAAAAGTTATAGTATAATTTCCCATTATATTGGGATTGAGAAATTTATCTTCAAGAAATATCTTTCTTCTTGTTATTTTCCATTGTAATTATGATTTAAATTAAGTATATCTATTATTTTGAGAGTTATATGATTATTTTATAAACAATTTACCATTTTATATAATGTTTTAACACTGAAATTTACTTGATTTTTTGTGAAAATATTAAAAAAATTAATCCCTCACTATGTATAGATCTTTGATGATAATGTACATTGAATCATGAATAATATCAAATTTCTGATCTTTGATGAATTCATTGGACAATCTGTATTTGGTGCGGCATGAAATTACATACCCTTAAATGAATTAGTAGGTCATGTGAGTAAAATCTATTGGCAAAATTAAACATTTTTTTACTTGATGTTTAACATGTCATGGGAATTGAATTGATGATATTGGTATCATGAAGCCTCAGGTATTTAATTTGAATAATTAATATTTTACTTCATTTTGGATTTAGGATTTACTATTTATTTTTATCAATGTGATATTATCTATGATAGTATCATTAGATGTATTTAATTATCTTGAATTTATTAAAGAGAATATGTTTTAATTTTTTCCATTTCCATAATGATTATTCATTATCTTATTACGATAATATTGATGTTCAAATGGAATGAAATATCATTTATTTACCTGAGATTTATTATTATTTATTCATTACTGATTCCACATTACTTAACCCTTATTGAGTATTTTATGTCACTATTATTTTTTTTCTTTTCCATATGATATGTAAAATAATTCTTGGAATTCATTTTCCATGTTTTAGTCAATTTGATTATGTTTTTTATGTTTTATTTTCTATTTCTAGTGTAAAATGAGTGACTTATATATATTTGTTTCTTCCAAATAGCTACACCAATTTTCAATTTTGGATTTTAACCTTTCAACCAATTTCATTGTAAATGAAATAAACACTAGCTCTAGGATACTGGGAACATGAGAATTACATTTTTGTCTATATACTAGGAAACCAAGAGGGATATAGAGTATGATATAAGGAAAAAAATTTATCAATTAGAATGTTACATATATTCCATTTTTCACATTTTGAATTTACAATAATTTAATAAAAAATACTATCTTGAATACTGAGGTTACTAAATGTTCGATGCTGAGTATAATGCTCTTTGTATTTTCATTAAAATTTAGTAAATTACTATAGATTTGTTTTTTTTTGAGTGAGGGTTGATTCATTTAATGTTATACTCAATGATTTTTACAAAGGAATATTTTTTTATGAATAATTTCAATGATATATTTCATATACTATCTTAAATTGATACATTAGATTGACATAGATTTTGAAAAATACAAGTTTATCCATTAAACCTCCAAATCATATGTAGTTGATTATTATTATATAGTAACATAAATTAGGAATTTTTAATCATTGTAAACCACACAATGAACCACATGGTCAAAAAGAGGTCTTGTAGTAGAATATTTTTTTTGGTAGGAAATGTTTTTAAAATCCTTGAGATATTATTGATAGCCTATCCTAAGGTGTTTCTTGTGATATTCAAGACTATTGGATATTGTTCTACATGTCACTATATATTATATTACAAATTATAAATTATTGAGAATAATATAAGACATTATGAAAAAAGGGGATATTGAATTATATATGTATGAAATTTATTCATAACATTTAATATGAAAAAGGTTTGCCACTATTCCTGGTAAATTAAGGTCATGTGGAATAATAATATCACATAAAAATATACTAATATGGTTTACTTTTCACATTATCGTCTAGGAATTTTATATAGAGTGGTACGTATGTTATATTAGATATTATTCAAGGAAACATTGTTTCATCCACAAAAGAGACTATATTATTCATTTAACATCATTAGATAAATCATTTTTTGGTGGTTATCAATCAACCTAAAAGTGGTCATTTTAATGATGAAAAAATTATATTCAGTGGATAATAATTTCGTTGGTGTTTTAAGGTATCATAATAATCTTTTAATAATATAAATATCTTTGTTAGGTTGTATTAAAAAATATGATATATGAGATAGAGGTATGTTGTAAAGCTAATAAAAACAAAATCAATATTTTCGATACACTGTAATATATGATATTTTTATGTCATATGGTATGAAATATTGGAAAAATATGCATATAATATTATTACGAATTGGGTTTACGTTATGGAAATAAATAACATGTTATTTTGTTCCCTCATACAATCATTGTGAATGACATTCCAAAATTGAAAACCTCCATCATATGCTAATACTATAATATATTAAAAATGATATAATTGTTCATGTTAAACATATTATAAAATTAAGGGGTAACTATATTATTAAAAATTTAATATGAGTACAAAATTTAATCATTCATATTCTATCATATTCTACTTATCATTGATTTTAAATGTTTAATAAAATGGTAAAATTTTGGATAATCCCATGAATGAAATTATAGGATAAATGAATGCATCGATCAAGGGTTACAAATATTGAAAATTATTAATTAATCATAAAACATGAAAAAAAATATTAAATTATTGGTGGCATGAATAATTACACCAAAGCACATATAAATACGTTGAAGGTCGGGAAATTGGTATTGCAGCCTACCAAGTCCCTTTACGAATTCTTTTATTCTAGTTTATCATATCATTATTTTTTTGAGAGGTAATATCATTAAAAAATAATGAGGATCATATATATCTTTTTGTGGGTTATTCATTCAATAGATACATCCAGGATGTAGGATCCAATTAGTTGCTTTTCAATGACCACAAAAGAATTATGTTTGATGACAGGATATTTAACAATTATCTATATAAGTTTCATATAGTTTTCTTTTTATAAAACACATGGTTTTGATTTTATATCATTAATATGTTAAATTAAGGGTTTATGTGTTCCTTTTTATGTTGGTTTTTTAAATCCATGAAATCAATATGTGTTATTATATTACTACCATGTGATTCGATTATGGAAATCATGATTAAACTAAAGATAAGTATATTTTTTATTATCAATCAAAAAAATGATATAGAATTTTAAATCTGGATAATCTTATAAAATATGTAAATATTTATTGTAATTGTATAATCATATATAAAAAATTATATTTAAAAACATGTTTTCTTTTAAAACCATCAGTTTTTAATATATCATAATCTATAAAAAGGGGAACATACCACAAGATCACATAAATTTGAACTATTCTTGTGAATACAAATTAAGATACACATCCTCATTAAAATATATCTAAAACCAAAAGATATTAATTTCATTCACCATTCGATGATATACGTGTTCATCATAAATCCCAACCACCATGAATGATATGGTTTTATGAAGTATGTCTTATCATATGATATATAGGTTTTATATTTTTTGTCTATTCACACCATAATTGTTTTGTATTGTTTGTGTAATTCTAATCATAAAACATGGTATCAATATTGAAATAAATCATAGGCTGAGATATAAAAAAATATTAAAGTACGTAATTGAGAATAAAAATTTTATAAAATTTCATATATGAGTATTAATGAATATTTCAAATTTTTTTGGAAAGTTATGGCAAAATTTATTTTATGAAATTTATATAATTTATAATCCTTTTATATGTTAAATAAATTGAAATTTTTTATAATTAAATGTTAAAAATTTATGAAAAAAATTGTTAATATATATCCCTAATATTTATTCATAGTAATAAAATACAATTCCTTTTGTAAGGAAGGTCAATAAATTTTTCGATAATTTGATCATAAATAAATTAATAGATATCTTTTTAAATTTTTATAAATTATTAAATTGTAGAGACCCGTATCCTGAAGTACATGGACATTACATTACATTTGCGGAATACTTAGTACATAACAAAAACACACACACAAGGATCGTAATAGTTTAGTGTCTTTGGAAACTCAGAATAAAATCTTCTAATCGTGGGGAAAGATCTTCAACATCTCCCATAAAGATCTTCCCTTTTTTTTACCTAAAACCTTTCTTTATGTCCTGGGGAAAAGAAAACATAAAAGGGTGAGCTCAAATGCTCAGTAAGGGTATACCAAAGAAATAAAAATCATATCATATCTTTTTGAAAATCATAACCTGCAAAAGAGATCATAAAATCTTAACACGGAACAAATCATAGAAGTGAAAATGAGATCACCATAATCATAACATGAAACTTGAAACTTTTTGGCATGCACACATAATCATGGAAAATAATTTCTTGTTAGTCATGACTCATTGCCAAGACTATCTTAGTGGACAAAGTCCCTTTCTGAACCGAGTTCACTCCTCGTTTCAGTCCTGTATCACTGAACCGAAATAACCTTCCGTTACAGCCATGTCTATCTCATGAGATATAAAATCATTACCCAATGCATTGGAGGGAGATATAGTTCCCACCCATCTTATAATGAATCCTTTCTTATGTGTGCCACATAATCATAAAACATACATCATCGCATAACACATGTAACAAAAATGGGATTCTTGAAACATCATGACATCATAAATCAATTCATATAAGATAAAGGAATTCATAAACATAATTCCATCACAACATAGTCAAATCAATGTAAAAATATGGATAGAAACAGAACCCTTTATTATCTTAGATGGAAAATAATTTTGATAAAACACTTGAATTGAATTCTTGAGAAAAATATCCTTTCATCTTCAAAATAAATTTCTTTTCACAAAACATCATGCAATTCTAAAAGAAAGAGATTTTATTGAAAATAGTCATGAAATATTTTAGAGGAAGCTTCATGAAAATAAGGCTTTATAAAACAGTAGAAATCCGTTCGTGCCGTATAAGTTAAAAAAAACATTCTTCGTACTTTTGTCGGAAAAGTCAAAAAGTACCTCGTACGACAAAAGATTCCTTTCATACATATTACTAAAAACTCACCGAAGGGTAAAAATGGTTTTAAACAATTGTAGGTGGATGGAAATAATATTACATTTTGATGAAACATGGATGTGGATGATAAAATACACCCCAGTAAATACTTACGAATAAACAATCTCGGATAAAAATGAGATTGTGATATTTCCCTTACCTTAGGTCCGACTTGCTTTGTAAGTGTCCGAACCTCCTGTATAATGATTTAAATCATGTTATTGACTTATTACAGAATCATATTCATTGTTATTATATCATATATGGTTCACTTATGACATTATATTACCCGTTCTTTTGTAAATTCCATGTTAAAGAGGCGTTTTGGGTAAAATCGTTTCATTTATCGTAGGTGTTTTGACTTGTTGTTCTTGACATAATTATTACTTATATCATGATTTACTTACTTCCAGAATATAAAATATGATTTATATATCATATATATTCAGTATATATATATATATATATAATAGGTAGATAAATAAAATGAAAAACACCGTTCATGGAGACGGTAGTCCGTATGTACGCATGAACGCTATTTTCCTTTCCTTATTGTCTTGAAATGGAAGTAAGTAGATGACATACATATGTATATATATACATAAATCCAGTAGCTTTATAATGTCATATATTTCATTATTATTTCTTATATATACATTATAATAATTCTTAAATGGTTAACATGGAGAATGAATCTCATCGCGTCGTGGAGACGGTATTCCGTACGTACGCACGAGCGATGATATCATTTCTATAAATATTGAATTGAATTGGAGTGGATTATACAATATATCAGAATCAATATGATGTTGTAATAACTATGTATATTTATTCTTTACACCATTATACCCATCCATGTAAGGTGGTGGTGGAAAATAGATTACACCACGGCGTGGAGACGGTATTCCGTACGTACGCACGCGCGGTGATTTCTTTTTCCGTAGGATGGATAGATGGTGAAATAGGGTTGTTTCATACTTATAATAACATATCAGTATATGATTGATACTGATGTTATTACTTCATAATGAAACAACCTAATAAGAAGAAGTGGAAGAAGAAATAAAGATGAAAGAATTGGTAACGGTAATTACCTCTTCTTTGAAGGGCCTATTTGAGACCTCCTCTTAGGGCACTAGAATTGGTCTTTTAGGAAGACCAGAACCTCTAGGATGTTGCTAGGGAAGTGGATAAGAGATTTTGGCAGGGGTTGGCCGAGCTTGAGTGCTCAAATTGGTGTGAGGAGGAGGGGGAGGAGGTGTCCTTTTATAGGGGAGGAGAGGGGCACCTTAGGAATATCTCAAAATATTATTTTATATTAAAGTCAAAATCGGTTTATAATGGTTCCAAAGGGTCTTATTTCGAAGCTAAAGTGGGTATGGGTCGAAATCCTATCAACCAATAGGATTTGGACAAGTTTAGGGTATTATTTTAACCTTATCAATTAGATTTAACTCTAAGTTAATTAATTTAACTTTTACCGTGTCTTTTTGTTTTCTTTCACTATATGGTTAATACACTTACTATAACATGCCAAACGAACCCCAAATTGTTTATTATTAATATATATATCCTTATCTAAGTCATTTGGCCGAACCTTAGATTTTTAAGAATAAAATAACAATTAATAATATAATATTTGATTTAAAAACTATTTTGTGTCAATTTTGACACTATTTGATATATGATTTTTGTGAAAGTCATAACAGAATTAAATGTTCTAAAAAAGTTTATTAAATCAACATTAATATATCATAGTAACCTATAAAATTAGTGGAATTCATAAAAATTCTCAAATTACATTTATTTGGGTGTTTATAACATCAATTATGTCAATATTTCATAAATAAGATAATTACTGCATCATCTTTGTGTCATAAATTAATTAAATTATTTGATGTCTAAAAATTACAAATAAAATACCATTATGTAGGAAATCATTTTATCTTTCTAATTAATATTTATAGTCGAATTTATATTATGTATAACCCCATATTAAAAATGATTTACTTATTAAACTATGATTTTAACTATTTTAACCCTTCTTTAAATAAATTAATAATAAATGTCCTAATCTAATCCAAGTGGGCCTAAATGGTCATATTTTATTCCTAAGTTTGTTATTGGTCGAATTACACTTGTCCAATAGAATTAGGACATGTGTTAGGGTAATAGTAATATCATATTTACCCTTAGTTACCCTATTTACTATTAACCGCGGTAAAAAAGTAAAAAGTTACTATTCACCAAAAAATTATTTTCATCTCATTGAACCACATTTTATCCCTTGATATTAACCGTGTTTCTCGGATTTTCGAAATTCTATTCACAGAAGCGGAAAAATTAAGTTTTATGAAAAATTCAGTTTTTTTTAACTACCACTTAGTAGTTTCACTATTCATCAAAAATTGATGTTTTTCAGAACAATGCCAAACTTTCATCCTAAGCTATATTTCATATTCCGAATTCAAAAATGAAATCTATTTTACCAAATTCATAACATAGAAGTTGCATTAATTAATTTTATAATTAAATCCCGCTGTTAAAATAAATAGCGTGTTTTTAGGAAACAATATATATCAAAAGATTGACACTTGATTATGTCTTGTTTAAATGTGAAATTACAACCAGTGACCAACATTGTATTAAATTGTAAAAATATATTCTGAATATACTTTAAAACCACTCAAATTAATAATTTATCACTTTTAATTATTTCGATTAAAAAAGTTGTTTTTAATTATAATTTAGTGATTTTCACTATTCATCAGAATATGAAAGTTATCCGAAAAGTACCAAAATTTCACCTTATGCTAAATTCGATACTCCGAATCCAAAAATGAAGTTCATTTTGAAAAATAAGATTTACAGAATTTTAAAAAGTGGTTATTACTATTCATAACGGCTAGTTTTAATAATATTTTAATAGCACATCGTTGTTTAGTGAAACTCGGTATTGCGTATTACACACGCTATTGAGGAAGGTCGCGATTGCGTGTAATGTAAGGCAAGACAAGGATGCGTGTTGTGCAAGCTCCTTTTGGTGTAGCGTACAACACAAGACATTAATAAAATTAAAAAGAATATTTCTTTATAAAATCATGGGCTGTTACATTCTACCCCCCTTAAAATGAATTTCTCCCTCGAAATTCGTCGGGGTTATAAATGGTTTACTATTCGAAAATTTCTTTAATAGAAACCCACATCGTAAAAAGGAATACCAAAACCAATCTTTAAAAACAAAGTTATGAAACGTAATGGTTACCCCAAATAAACTAATCACTGGGTTTCCACATAGGTGAAAATATGGATATGGAAGAAAAATCTAACCATCATGTTCTGATGGAGAGTGGTAGAGAACATGGCTATGGAAAAGCCAACAATCACAAATCCATAGATTTGTGATGATATAAGGTACCATCTGATTCATCAGGTATAAGATCACTAGGACAACATTTTTGGTTTTCAAGATCATTTCCCTAAATTTGAAAATTTGAATTAGAATAAATACTTACTTTATCTTGGTACAATCTCACTAATGTTCGTGCCTTGAACAATTTCCACTTCATCTCTTAAATAAATGAATTGAATTTGTTATTCGTGAAGTGTTAGCAGATCATGTGATAGAATGACGGGTCATTCCATCTGTCTCAAACAAAAGGTTATCAAAAGTTATTAAATATATATAAGTCATTCTATAGATTAATCATATATGGTTCTTAAAACGGACTTATACTTCATATATCATACTGCTTAATATAATAAAACTAGTTTCTACTAAACAGGGACTTCCTGTAGGCCAGTGGTAGGCGATAAAGGCCAGTCGCACTTCGGTTGTGGGTTCGATTCCTACAGCCTTGTCCGAAGCGATGGGATGTCGCCCGTCCTGCAGGTTGTCCTTTTTCCAAAACTATATTACTATAACATCCCATCAATAATATCGAAAAAAAATTTCTATCCTTAAACAATACTAACTTACGTCCAACACAATCCATTCCAATCTTTAGGCTTATCCATAATACTGCAGTCCACTCTCATAACATAGTGAAAACAATTACCAGAGATTTAATATCATTGTTGATCCCCATATATCATAAGATATGTTTTGTTGGTCACATTCCAAACATTCAAAGTCCTTAATCATGTATACTCTTGAATACCCATTGAACCTTAGTGAAAACTTGAATGCAGTTAAAAGTTAACACTTTACACATACCAAAATCCTCAAAATTATTTATACTCAAACCATGATATCACTTAGTCCTTATATCAATCATGAGCTCATGAATACTGTTAAACATTTCATTTTCTCGTTTTCCCTTCATTATGCGCATAATATCTCAATCACTTTGAATACCACATTAGACCAATACATAAATATTCCAATATTCCATGATACAACATTATTTTGGAATCCCATTACATAAACACTTAATCACTCCACCACATCGTTGTCATATTCAACATTGCCAATAGTGATCGCATGTGACTTCCCTTTGTCCTTTGCCTTAAGTGGTTTCTCATGTTGATCATCACTAACCCTTGGATTAGGGCAATTATTGGCATAATGTCCCATCTCTTTGCACTTGAAACATTGAAGTGTTGGTGGTACGTTCTCTGCAGTGTTTGCTTTATTCACATCATTAGAAAACCTTTTTCCATTACTTTGACACTCAGTTGCTCGATGACCTTCTTTTCCACACTTAAAACATTTTCTAGTCCCTTTAAGACAATCTCCACCATGCTTCTTTCCACACTTTGTGCATAAGGAAACATTTATCTTCTTTTCACCATTATTCTGAGGTTTCTCCTTGACCTCCATCTTTCGTTTCTTGTCAAAACCATGAGATGGATATGTAACACCAACTTCCATTTCTACCTTGATAGCACAACGCACAATTTCTTCATAGCTACTAAAGTCTCTTATAGCTAATGCCCTTCGAAGACTTGGTTTTAAGCCACTGAAAAATCGATCAACTTTACTTTCAGGTTGGATGATAATACCAGAAGCATACCTTGCAAGTCTTGTAAAATTTGCTTCATAGGTACCAACAGATTCATCGTCCCTTTGCTTTAGTTCAAGAAACTCTTTCTCCATCTTTGTTCGAAGAATACGAGGGAAGTACTTACTGAAAAATAAGTTCTTGAACTCATCCCATTCCATGGACTCAATTTCATCCCTTGGCCTCGTATTCTTGATAAGATTCCACCATTGATCAGCTTCACCTTCCAAACGATATACTGCTAAGATGACTTTATCATGTTCAGAACATTGAAGAACTGAAAATATCTTTTCAGTGGTACTGATCCATTGTTCAGCAACAAGTGGATCAGAAGACCCACTGAAAGAAGGTGGACGTTGCCTCATGAAGGACTCAATAGAATATTGTTCCCTTCTATGCTCATTTGGATGTCCAGAATGATTCATAGCTTGTGTAAGTATAGCAATAAGATTTTGCACTCCATCTCCCATAACATTTGTTTGTTCAGGAGGACAATCATTGCATTGTCCATTGCATTGATCCACACGGTTCCTTCGGGTTCCAGCCATCGTCTAAAACCCAAAAAGAATAGTGTGAGAGGCAAAAATCATGCTAGGGAAAACAACATAGTAAAGGGGGAGTACCTTCAATATCCAACATCTTAGGTTTAATTATTTGATCGTTAGCGTAATTCTATTACTATAACCTATACGTATACTTATCCCTAGGGACATCCCTAGACATACCTTAGAAATATCTCTAGGGATCTCATTAACGTTTTCGCATCCTAGTTTCCAAAGGTTGACTAAACCTTTCCTTTGATACCAACTGTAGAGACCCGTATCCTGACGTACATGGAGATTACATTACATTTGCGAAATACTTAGTACATAACAAAAACACACACACAAGGATCGTAATAGTTTAGTGTCTTTGGAAACTCAGAATAAAATCTTCTAATCGTGGGGAAAGATCTTCAACATCTCCCATAAAGATCTTCCCTTTTTTTTACCTAAAACCTTTCTTTATGTCATGGGGAAATGAAAACATAAAAGGGTGAGCTCAAATGCTCAGTAAGGGTATACCAAAGAAATAAAAATCATATCATATCTTTTTGAAAATCATAACCTGCAAAAGAGATCATAAAATCTTAACACGGAACAAATCATAGAAGTGAAAATGAGATCACCATAATCATAACATGAAACTTGAAACTTTGTGGCATGCACACATAATCATGGAAAATCATTTCTTGTTAGTCATGACTCATTGCCAAGACTATCTTAGTGGACAAAGTCCCTTTCTGAACCGAGTTCACTCCTCGTTTCAGTCCTGTATCACTGAACCGAAATAACCTTCCGTTACAGCCATGTCTATCTCATGAGATATAAAATCATTACCCAATGCATTGGAGGGAGATATAGGTCCCACCCATCTTATAATGAATCCTTTCTTATGTGTGCCACATAATCATAAAACATACATCATCGCATAACACATGTAACAAAAATGGGATTCTTGAAACATCATGACATCATAAATCAATTCATATAAGATAAAGGAATTCATAAACATAATTCCATCACAACATAGTCAAATCAATTTAAAAATATGGATAGAAACAGAACCCTTTATTATCTTAGATGGAAAATAATTTTGATAAAACACTTGAATTGAATTCTTGAGAAAAATATCCTTTCTTCTTCAAAATCAATTTCTTTTCACAAAACATCATGCAATTCTAAAAGAAAGAGATTTTATTGAAAATAGTCATGAAATATTTTAGAGGAAGCTTCATGAAAATAAGGCTTTATAAAACAGTAGAAATCCGTTCGTGCCGTATAAGTTAAAAAAAACATTCTTCGTACTTTTGTCGGAAAAGTCAAAAAGTACCTCGTACGACAAAAGATTCCTTTCATACATATTACTAAAAACTCACCGAAGGGTAAAAATGGTTTTAAACAATTGTAGGTGGATGTAAATAATATTACATTTTGATGAAACATGGATGTGGATGATAAAATACACCCCAGTAAATACTTACGAATAAACAATCTCGGATAAAAATGAGATTGTGATATTTCCCTTACCTTAGGTCCGACTTGCTTTGTAAGTGTCCGAACCTCCTGTATAATGATTTAAATCATGTTATTGACTTATTACAGAATCATATTCATTGTTATTATATCATATATGGTTCACTTATGACATTATATTACCCGTTCTTTTGTAAATTCCATGTTAAAGAAGCGTTTTGGGTAAAATCGTTTCATTTATCGTAGGTGTTTTGACTTGTTGTTCTTGACATCATTATTACTTATATCATGATTTACTTACTTCCAGAATATAAAATATGATTTATATATCATATATATTCAGTATATATATATATATATATAATAGGTAGATAAATAAAATGAAAAACACCGTTCATGGAGACGGTAGTCCGTACGTACGCATGAACGCTGTTTTCCTTTCCTTATTGTCTTGAAATGGAAGTAAGTAGATGACATACATATGTATATATATACATAAATCCAGTAGCTTTATAATGTCATATATTTCATTATTATTTCTTATATATACATTATAATCATTCTTAAATGGTTAACATGGAGAATGAATCTCATCGCGTCGTGGAGACGGTATTCCGTACGTACGCACGAGCGATGATATCATTTCTATAAATATTGAATTGAATTGGAGTGGATTATACAATATATCAGAATCAATATGATGTTGTAATAACTATGTATAGTTATTCTTTACACCATTATACCCATCCATGTAAGGTGGTGGTGGAAAATAGATTACACCACGGCGTGGAGACGGTATTCCGTACGTACGCACGCGCGGTGATTTCTTTTTCCGTAGGATGGATAGATGGTGAAATAGGGTTGTTTCATACTTATAATAACATATCAGTATATGAGTGATACTGATGTTATTACTTCATAATGAAACAACCTAAGAAGAAGAAGTGGAAGAAGAAATAAAGATGAAAGAATTGGTAACTGTAATTACCTCTTCTTTGAAGTGCCTCTTTGAGACCTCCTCTTAGGGCACTAGAATTGGTCTTTGAGGAAGACCAGAACCTCTAGGATGTTGCTAGGGAAGTGGAGAAGAGATTTTGGCAGGGGTTGGCCGAGCTTGAGTGCTCAAATTGGTGTGAGGAGGAGGGGGAGGAGGTGTCCTTTTATAGGGGAGGAGAGGGGCACCTTAGGAATATCTCAAAATATTATTTTATATTAAAGTCAAAATCGGTTTATAATGGTTCCAAAGGGTCTTATTTCGAAGCTAAAGTGGGGATGGGTCGAAATACTATCAACCAATAGGATTTGGACAAGTTTAGGGTATTATTTTAACCTTATCAATTAGATTTAACTCTAAGTTAATTAATTTAACTTTTACCGTGTCTTTTTGTTTTCTTTCACTATATGGTTAATACACTTACTATAACATGCCAAACGAACCCCAAATTGTTTATTATTAATATATATATCCTTATCTAAGTCATTTGGCCGAACCTTAGATTTTTAAGAATAAAATAACAATTAATAATATAATATTTGATTTAAAAACTATTTTGTGTCAATTTTGACACTATTTGATATATGATTTTTGTGAAAGTCATAACAGAATTAAATGTTCGAACCAAGTTTATTAAATCAACATTAATATATCATAGTAACCTAGAAAATTAGTGGAATTCATAAAAATTCTCAAATTACATTTATTTTGGTGTTTATAACATCAATTATGTCAATATTTCATAAATAAGATAATTACTGCATCATCTTTGTGTCATAAATTAATTAAATTATTTGATGTCTAAAAATTACAAATAAAATACCATTATGTAGGAAATCTTTTTAGCTTTCTAATTAATATTTATAGTCTAATTTATCTTATGTATAACCCCATATTAAAAATGATTTACTTATTAAACTTTGATTTTAACTATTTTAACCCTTCTTTAAATAAATTAATAATAAATGTCCTAATCTAATCCAAGTGGGCCTAAATGGTCATATTTTATTCCTAAGTTTGTTATTGGTCGAATTAAACTTGTCCAATAGAATTAGGACATGTGTTAGGGTAATAGTAATATCATATTTACCCTTAGTTACCCTATTTACTATTAACCGCGGTAAAAAAGTAAAAAGTTACTATTCACCAAAAAATTATTTTCATCTCATTGAACCACATTTTAGTCCTTGATATTAACCGTGTCTCTCGGATTTTCGAAATTTCATTCACAGAAGCGGCAAAATTAAGTTTTATGAAAAATTCAGTTTTTTTTAACTACCACTTAGTAGTTTCACTATTCATCAAAAATTGATGTTTTTCAGAACAATGCCAAACTTTCATCCTAAGCTATATTTCATATTCTGAATTCAAAAATGAAATCTATTTTACCAAATTCATAACATAGAAGTTTCATTAATTAATTTTATAATTAAATCCCGCTGTTAAAATAAATAGCGTGTTTTTAGGAAACAATATATATCAAAAGATTGACACTTGATTATGTCTTGTTTAAATGTGAAATTACAACCAATGACCAACATTGTATTAAATTGTAAAAATATATTATAAATATACTTTAAAACCACTCAAATTAATAATTTATCACTTTTAATTATTTCGATTAAAAAAGTTGTTTTTAATTATAATTTAGTGATTTTCACTATTCATCAGAATATGAAAGTTATCCGAAAAGTACCAAAATTTCACCTTAGGCTAAATTCGATACTCCGAATCCAAAAATGAAGTTCATTTTGAAAAATAAGATTTACAGAATTTTAAAAAGTGGTTATTACTATTCATAACGGCTAGTTTTAATAATATTTTAATAGCACATCGTTGTTTAGTGAAACTCGGTATTGCGTATTACACACGCTATTGAGGAAGGTCGCGATTGCGTGTAATGTAAGGCAAGACAAGGATGCGTGTTGTGCAAGCTCCTTTTGGTGTAGCGTACAACACAAGACATTAATAAAATTAAAAATAATATTTCTTTATAAAATCTTGGGCTGTTACATAAATGATTAAAAATACAAAGGTTTTTATATTAAATTTTGAATATTTAATTATTGTTTATTTGATATATAAAAATTAAATAATCTAATTTGTGAAAATATATAAAATATATCTAATAGTATTTTGATAATTGATATGAATAGGGTTCAAATATAGTTAAATATATAATATCATCACTATGTAAAATGGTTACATAAATTTTTTTACAGAGAAGTTTTTTTGAATTCATTTAATATCATATATAATGTAAATTATATTTAAATGATAATATAAAGAATTTCATATTGAAAATAAATAAAAATGATTTTCATTTATTTGATAATGAATTATCACTAATTCATGAAAAATGTATAACGTGTTTAACATTGTATGGTTTATGAAGTAGTCTTGAATTTATTCTAATTGGATGCTTTATTCACGAATATAATTTATATTATAAATGAATGTGTGTTTTTTATATGATGAAAACAACTTATATGAATATTAATACTATAATTTAATTATGTTTCATTATTTTCATGATAATTGATTAAATATTATATTAACATGACATTGGATTTTATTGAGATTTAAAATTGATAGAAGATGTTAATTGTTTTTTATACATATTATGTGTTATAATTATGATGTAATTGGATTTTCCTATGAGTATAAAAAAATGGGGCACTGTTATTTGTGCTAGATGATTCTACCATAAGATATTATTATCTATCTTTTTGGTCGGAGTGGACACTCAAGAGGGGGGTGAATTGAGTTCCAGTTAAAATTTTCTGTTGAAAACAGTTTCTAATAAAATCCCCCAATTTCAAAAACAAATTAAACTGTAGTGAATTTATATAGATTATAAAGGTTCAATTAGCTTCTCAAAGATTGATTAGTTCTCAGTTAACTTAATCTTATGATTAAATTAACTTTTGAAACTAATTTACTGATTTATAATAAATATAAACACTTGCGAATTTAATTATCAAAGTGGCTTTGAAGATAGATTATATTTCAAAGTAATAGCAGCGAAATATGAAATAAATATGTATAGTATGGATATAGAGTAACTGTAAACACAGAGAAGTAACCAAGAGGTTCAGTCTCAAGCCGAGACTTAGTCCTCTCAAAAGTTTATATAAAAGTGATCCACACCCTGGATCGGGGTTAACAACAGTGAACACACTGTCCAGGTCACAAGACCTCTACCACAGTTCTACGTGGGAAAAACAAACAACAGCAGCCAGCTGTCCAGGTCACAAGACCTCTACCACTATCCACAGTGGGAAGTGAAGTGTAAAAGGTTTGCTGAGGATTTACAGATCCTCCAGTGAAAGTACAGGTGTCAGTGTGTGTGTTTAATAAAGCAGATAACACACACTGCTCAAAATGTAGAATAAATAAATCACAGAGCAGAGATGTAGAGTTTAGAAATGGCTCTAGTGATTTCAGTGTAGCACTGGACTCGTTTTGGAATTAATCAGAAGTGATTCTGAGTCCTCTTCTCGATTTTGTTTGAGAAGCATAGTGTCGTATGCTTCAGGTTCACAGGCAGTGGAATGTAGTCGATGAAGCTCTTCAATATTCTATTGTATGCACACCACTCTTCTTGAGTAGGCTTGATTGTGTATATGATTCTGTCTTGCTTGGTTCTTCTTGTATGCACAGAGCTCTTCTTGAGTATGTCGTATGCTTCCTTGTCTCTGTGTGTGTTGTCTCTCTCTTCTTCGTTTTTCTCTTCTTCACTTTTCTCTACTACACTTCACACACTCTTCAGCAGAGTCTTCTTGTATTTACATCACGTGCTCCGTAGGACAAAAAGGTTTCCTTTCCGCAGGTACGAGGTACAGTTTCCTGACATCCGACAACCTTTATTATTTAATTGTCAGGGTATTAAAATATAACTAATATGACCGTTGGTTAGAATAAATAAAGATAAAGATAAAGAAATTCAAACAGTTGTTTATGACTGTTCAAGAGATCGGTAGGTCATCAGCATTAGAGTAATGATCGGTGACTCAGATAGATCAGCATCGGTCTGTCATCTGATCGGTGAGTCATTTTGATCAGCATCGGTCTGTCATCTGATCGGTGAGTCATTTGCATCGGTGAGTCCTTGGATCGGTGACTCATTTGCATCGGTGACTCATTTGCATCGGTGGCTCAATTGCATCGGTGGCTCATTTGCATCGGTGACTCATTTGCATCGGTGGCTCATTTGCATCAGTGGCTCATTTGCATCGGTGACTCATTTGCATCGGTGAGTCTGATGGATCGGTGAGTCTGATGGATCGGTGGGTCTGATGGATCGGTGAGTCTGATGGATCGGTGAGTCTGATGGATCGGTGAGTCTGATGGATCGGTGAGTCTGATGGATCGGTGAGTCTGATGGATCGGTGAGTCTGATGGATCGGTGGGTCTGATGGATCGGTGAGTCTGATGGATCGGTGAGTCTGATTGATCGGTGACTCTGATATCTGTTGAATCCAGAGGACTTCCAATATACTTTGTAAGTCAATAAGCATAGTTAAAAGCATGATAACTGATTCATTCATAGATTTGAATTATGTTTATGAGACATCAAACCAGATTAAGCATCAATGAGTTGTGATGATTTGTGATTATTAAAACATCAGTTATAAACAAGAAATCAGCAATCTTCCAGAGGGCTCAACAATCTCCCCCTTTTTGATAATCACAAATCATCATATATATATATAAAATAAAATAAAAAAAGTAAAAATAAAAAAATAATAAAAAAAAATCTCCCTCTTAAAATAACATTCCCATATATATAGTATTCAGATTTCTCCCCCTGAGATATTGATCTCCCTCTTCATATATATAGAGTACTCCCCCTTAGATATATATTTCACCCATTATATATATCTTCTTTCTCCCATTATATATATCTTTATATCTTTCTCCCATTATATATATCTTTCTCCCATTATATATATCTTTATATCTTTCTCCCATTATATATATCTTTCTCCCCCTTTGGGATAATCAAAAAGGAGAGAAAACAGATAAGGGAAAAGAGAAGCAGGGTGCAGAGAGGATAGAACATAACACAAAGGAAAAACAAATTTGATAAAGTCACAGAAAAAGATAAGAAATACATAGATCACCCCATCAAAAACAATACATGGCTATTTGTTGGGATACAAAGGGGCTTTCCCTTTATCCTTTGGATCAATGGTAGGTAAGGTAGAAGGCTTGGAGGCAGGCTGTGGTTCCCGGAGCTGAAGTGGCGGCAGGACAACTCTGACAGGTGCAGTTGGAGGTGTCACAGAGGGTTGTTGAGAAGGAGCAGGAGCAGGATGAGAAGCTTTCTGAGAGACTGGCCGCAACTGAGATAGAGCTTGGGCAACAGACAGCTGATTCGGAGCGACATCAGAGGCACTGAGAGGTTCAGAAGTAGGGAGTACAATTGCAGTGGCCTGTGCATCCAAGTAAGGCTTCAACAGATGAATGAAGTCCTGAATGACTTCTGCTCCATACTTCATAGCTTTTTCAAAATCATCCTTGTTTTCCATGAACTGTGCCAAGGAAGGGACAAAATCTTGCAATTGGCGAACTTGAGTGTTGAAGGCCTGAGTGACTGGAGGTAATTTCAGATTCTCTGCCAAGACTTGGAAGTTTGCAGCCATCTCATGTTTTGTATAAATCTTGGAGAAGTAAGTATCAACTTTTTCCTTGATCTCTTGCAGGGCATTCTTAGCATCTGCTGGATATACTAAGGTCATCTTATGACTATTATCACAGAGATCTTTCATCTTCCTCAAAGATTCTAAGTCAAGAATTTGTCTTACAGCAGCTAGATCTGCATGCACAACTTCTCTGAGAGCTTCTATCTCACGGGTAGTGATTTTGGTTACCTTGCCTGTACTGTCTTGGCCGACTATATGAGTTAGTTCAGCTTTCAACTTCCTCAGGTCAGACTTGTTGAGATGTTCAATCAGATTTCTCAAAACTTCCATCATACCAGAGATGGTTGATCTGAACTCATTTGATAGAGAAAGTAAGCTAACTTGGAGATCCTTCAAAGTTTGAGTCAAAGAGGCTATGTGCCTACCAACAAATTCACCAGTAGCAGTCAAGTCTGGCTTGAGAACATCTGAGACTGCAGTTGAAAAATCTTTCAAGGAATTTTCAGAAACTTGCAGAGATACTTGATGAAGGGCATTGGATAGTTCTTCTCTGACTATATATCTCAAAGTGGTTAGCAATTCAGTCTTAAACTTATCAAGATCAGCTCGAGAGATTTCAGAACCAGGTAAAATCACATGTACAGGATCAACAGTAGGAATAGACCTTGCTTCTCTTGGAAGGTTCCTTTTCACAGCTGCAGCAGATTCTGGCAATTCGTCTTCTTCTTCAGAATATTCTAAGCCCAAAACAGCATATCCAGGGTAGTCATCCCAAACAGAAGCACACAGGGTGTAGTTGGGTTTTTCATAGCTTGTTGTTCCACTAATTTTTGATGAGTCAGCTTTGTCACTGATATGGATTTCTGGTACTAACTGAGGTTGTTCTACTTGATCTTCAGCAAGACCATCCACTGGTCTGTTAACACCATCAACAGCAGCTTCAATATCATCAGCATCATCATCATCACCACCATGATTGTCATCAGCATCACCTTGCTCATTATTACTCTGCTCAGAGGCTTCACTGTGATATTCCTCAGTATCAGAATCTTCTTTATCATCAAGAATAGGTTCAGACTCTGGTAGGGTTAAGGGTGGACTAGCAGGTCCAAATTCTATTCTTTTCTTGGGGCTAGCAGTGTCTGGATCACTCCTATCATCAGGAGAAGACACACTTCCTTCTTCAGTTGCAGCTTTTTCTTGATCATCATCATCAGAATAAACTGGTTCCTCATCTGGTTTTAATCCAGGATCTCTCAAATCCATTGGCCTCTTGCCATGATTTATGGGATTGTAGGCTTCATACAACTTATCTTCATCTGCAACCCAGCACTTCTTCCATGGATTCCAATTGATTTTCATCCTCTTACAGATCTCTTTGTTGAGACAGAAGGTACGCTCTATTTCAACAACTTCATCATCTTCATCAACACATTCCAGATTCTGGAGCATAGTAGATATCATTTTTGAATAAAACAACACTGTGGCTTTCTTGGAAGGTTTCAGCATACTAGCTATGTGGACCATCACATATCTACACAGGTTTATCTTTTCATGGGTTTTGAGCAGAAACAATAGAAAAACATCTTGATACTTAACAGCAGCAAAATCTCCTCTTCGAGGGCAAAGTTGGTGCTGAATAAACTTGAATAGGAGTCTGCTTTCACCATCTAATTCTGAAGCTGTGATTCTCCTCGATTCTTTGTTTCCAGTTAGAAGCTCTAGCGCTAGCTCATAAGAAAAATAGTCAGTGAATGGGGGTATATTGCCAGCATAGTCCTCATATCGACCTTCATGAGGTACGTTTAAACATTCAGCCCACTGCTTAGATGATAAAGATATTTTCTTTCCTTTTACAACAGACGACATCCTAGCAGCTTCCACACCATCAAGCGTGATTTTCAGGTTCATGTAAAACTCATGTACTAGCTTTGGATAATCTATTCGGGCGTTGTTTGAAAACCAGTCTATCCATCCTTGCGATTTAAGAACTTGTAGCAACAGGGACTTACTTGACAGAAGCCACGCCGAGTTTACTTCTTTTTCTACAGCTATAATCTGAGCTTCCAGGTTCGGATTTACTGAGCGTTGAGAGGTACTGCTCGACTCGCCTCGAGCACGCTTTGAAGGTACAGGGCTATCTGGTCCTTTGCTCGGTCTCTTTTGCTTAGCCATTCGAGGATTTTGGAGAGGCAGGAGTTTGAAGGTTCGAAGGTTCGAAGCAGAGGGGAAGAGAGGTTGAGAGGTTCGGCGGGAAATGAAAGGTCAAAGGTTTAGGGAAGATAAATAGCCGCGTATCATTTATTTTATCATTTAGGGTTCCCATAAAAAGTAATTTACTAATTAATAAAACGTATTTTAAAAAAAAATCGGTTTGACAGAACAGTGTGACAGATCGGTTCCACAGATCGGTTTCACGGATCAGTTTCACAGATCCGTTTCACAGATCAGTTTCACAGATCAGTTTCACAGATCAGTTTCACAGATCAGTCATACACAATTCATGTTTAATAAATTTCATTCTTTCAGAGCATAAGGGCTTTGTGAAGATGTCAGCTAATTGATTTTCAGAACTAACAAATTCTAGAGAAATATCACCCTTCTGGTAATGATCTCTTAGAAAGTGATTTCTGACATCAATGTGCTTAGTTCTAGAGTGAGACACAGGGTTCTTGGATAAGTTGATTTCACTAGTGTTGTCCCAGTTAATTGAAACATGTTTAAGATCAAATCCATAATCCAATAGAGTGTGTTTCATCCACAAAATTTGTGCACAGCAACTTCCAGCAGCTATGTATTCTGCCTCGGCAGTAGACAATGCAACTAAATTCTGTTTCTTACTACACCATGATACTAGGGATTTTCCAAGCAAATGACATGTTCCTGATGTGATTTTTCTATCTAACTTACAACCAGCAAAGTCAGCATCTGAATAACTCATTAACTCAAAGGATTTTCCTTTTGGGTAAAACAAACCTAAATTTATAGTATACTTAAGATACTTAAAAATCCGTTTAACAGCTAATAAGTGTGATTCTTTAGGATTAGCTTGAAATCTAGCACACATACACACACTAAACATAATATCTGGTCGACTAGCAGTAAGATAAAGTAAGCTTCCAATCATACCTCTGTAACTAGTTTGATCAACTGGTTTCCCAGTTTCATCAACATCCAATTTACAGGTGGTACTCATAGGTGTATTACTTTCCTTAATACTATCCAATCCAAAACGTTTTAAAAGATCCTTTGTATATTTACATTGATTTAAAATAATACCATTTTTAGTTTGAAAGATTTGAAATCCAAGAAAATACTTAAGCTCTCCCATTAAGCTCATTTCAAATTCATTTTGCATAACCTTTGAAAAATCAATACATAAGGAGTTTTTAGAAGATCCAAAAATAATATCATCAACATATATTTGTACAACTAAAACATCTTTAGAAATTCTTTTAATGAAAAGAGTTGGATCAGCAATCCCTTTAGTAAAACCTTTTGAAATAAGGAAATTGCTAAGTCTATCATACCATGCTCTTGGAGCTTGTTTCAAACCATATAAAGCTTTAGAAAGTTTAAAAACTTGATTTGGAAAATGGGGATTAGTAAATCCAGGTGGTTGTTCTACAAAAACATCTTCAATTATAAAACCATTTAGAAATGCACTTTTAACATCCATTTGATATAATTTGAAATCCAGATGTGCAGCATATGCAAGTAAGATCCTAATGGCTTCTAGTCTAGCTACAGGTGCAAAAGTTTCCTCATAGTCTATACCTTCTTCTTGACTATATCCTTGTGCAACTAGTCTAGCTTTGTTTGTGACTATATTTCCAGATTCATCTACTTTATTTCTAAACACCCATTTTGTGCCTATTGTCAAAGTGTCCTTAGGTCTATCGACTAATTCCCAGACTTTGTTTCTTTCAAACTGATTTAATTCTTCTTGCATAGCCATTACCCAAAATTCATCATTGATAGCATCATTGATATTTTTAGGTTCTGACTGTGAAAGAAAAGCTTGATGTTCAACCTGGTTTCTTAGAGAAGCTCTAATTTGTGTTCCTCTATCTAGATTTCCTACAACAGCATCTAAGGGATGATTCTTTAGAGTCCTAGATGGTCTTGAAAAGATAGGGCTAGAAATTTCAGGTTCATCTAGAGATTGAGGTTCAACAGAAGCAGATTCTGGAGAATGTCCAGAACTGGATGCTTTTATAACAGGTTCTTTAGATTTATCATTAAGGTCCAGAATAGACAAATCTTCTTCAAGATTCCCAAGAGAGGTTTTAGGCTCATGTGGATCAGTTTCTTCAAATTTGATGTGAACAGATTCTTCCACACATTTGGTTCTCTTATTGAAAACTCTATAGGATTTACTAGAGATAGAGTAACCTAGGAAAATTCCTTCATCACTCTTCGATGCAAATTTATCCAGATTATCTTTAGTATTCAGAATAAAGACTTTGCAGCCAAAAACTTTGAAGTAGTTTACCTTAGGTTTCGTATGGTTCCACAACTCATAAGGGGTTTTCTTTAGAACAGGTCTGATCAAGACTCTATTAATGACATAACAAGCTGTATTAACAGCTTCAGCCCAAAAGTAAATTGGCAGGTCATATTCATTGAGCATGGTTCTAGCAATTTCTTGCAGAGTTCTGTTTCTTCTTTCTACTACACCATTCTGTTGGGGTGTCCTAGGGGCAGAAAAGTTATGAGAATAGCCATTGAGTGAGCAGTAAGATTCAAAATCTTGATTTTCAAACTCACGACCATGATCACTTCTTAGGGTCTTAATCTTGAGTCCACTAAGATTTTCTACAGACTTGGAGTATTTAACAAAGTAAGAACAAGCTTCACTTTTGTGAGCTAGAAAATATACCCAAGTATATCTAGAAAAGTCATCTACAAGAACATAGACATAGTGCTTCCCATTTAAACTAGAAACTCTTGATGGTCCAAACAAATCCATGTGAACCAGTTCAAGTGGTTGAGAAGTTGAAATTTCATTCTTTGATTTAAAAGAAACTTTGTGTTGTTTTCCCTTTTGACAGGGATTACAAACTTTGTCTGCTGGAAATTCAAGTTTGGGTAAGTCTCTAACCAAGTTCTTCCTAGAAAGTTTTCTAAGTGAGTGCACATTGCAGTGTCCTAATCTTCTGTGCCAAAGCCAAGACTCTTTATGAAAAGCATTTAAACAAGGAATGTTCTGTTTAGCTAAAGAATCTAAATCAACAGCATAAACATTTTCACTTCTTAAAGCAGAAAATACTAAAACATTTTTAGAGTTAAAAACATTGCAAGAATCATTTTCAAATCTAACATGAAAACCATCATCACATAACTGAGAAATGCTTAACATGTTATATTTAAGTCCATCAACAAATAAAACTTTATAAATCAAAATTGAATCCGTGTTACCAATCTGGCCTAGGCCGATGATTTTTCCTTTAGAGTTATCACCAAAAGTGACAAATACTCCATCAACTTTTATTAAGCTCTTGAAGCAAGAATAATCTACAGTCATGTGTCTTGAGCACCCACTGTCTAAATACCATATCTTCTTGTAACAGCTCTTCAAGCAGGTCTCCTACAAAACAGATTTAGATGGAAGATGATTTTGGTACCCAGATCTTCTTGGGTCCAGACAGGTTAGCCAATAACACTTTAGGTACCCATATTTGTCTAATGGGTCTCATATAATTTGTAGAAATAACATCCTTTGAAAGATAAACCTTATTAGATTCATAACTATGAATATAACTGGTTGAGGCATAAGAAGTTCCAGAATTAACTATCTTCTGTCCAGATTTAGGAATGAATCTAGTTTTGGCAACTTTCCTTTGTCCAGGTTGGTATCCTATACCAGTAGTGTATCTAGGTGCAACTTGCATTCCTAGCATTTGTGTTAGAGTATTTTTTACCATTGGTGAACTTCTCTAAGTCTTTCTTGAGTTGCTCATTAGACAATTTTAGTTCAGTATTCTCTTTAAGCAGCTGAGCATTCTTTTCTACTTCTATATCCAGATCAGATTTATGCTTAACACTTAAAGCATACTGTTTCTTTAGACCTTTATATTTATCTTTAAGCTCATTACATGTTTCTTCTAGCATGTCACAGTATTCAAACAATTCAGATTTTGACATGTTTTCTGAGTCAGAATCTTCTCCAGAATAGTATGACTTAAAAGCAGGAGTCTCTGATGTTACCTCAGAAGTGTTTGTCATGAAACACATGTTGGCCCGATTCTTTTCAGAGTCTGAAGATTCAGCTTCACTTGTGCTATCTTCTAAAGCACTCCAAGTAGCCTTCATGTCCTTCTTGTACTTTTTATTCTTGTATTCATATTTCTTTTTATACTTCAGCTTTGGACAGTCGGCTTTAATGTGTCCTTTCCTCTTACACTCACAGCAGACAACATCATCTGATTTGTCATTCTTCTTCCAATCCTTTTTCCATTTGTCTTGTTGGTCATACATTCCCTTGTAATTTGGTTTCCTAAAGAATTTCTTTTTCCTATAGAACTTTTTGAATCTCCTGGCTATTTGAGCCATCTCATCATCACTGTCAGAATCATTCTCACTTTCCTCACTGCTTGAACTTTCATTGATAGCTTGAAGCTTTTCCTTATCCTTATTCTTTGAGATTGTAGTCTTGAAGGCAATAGACTTCCTTTTAGGTTCATCATCTTCTTCTTTATTTACTTTAAGCTCTTCATCATACATCATCAGCTTACCAATTAATTCCTTGACAGGTAGAGCAGCAATGTCACAGGATTCTCTAATGGAGACAGAGGTTCCTCTCCATCTTTCAGGTAGACATCTCAAAATTCTCATAATTTGTTCCTTTGCTGGAACATCCTTTCTCAGAGAGGTCATTGTTGTAGAGACCCGTATCCTGACGTACATGGACATTACATTACATTTGCGGAATACTTAGTACATAACAAAAACACACTCACAAGGATCGTAATAGTTTAGTGTCTTTGGAAACTCGGAATAAAATCTTCTAATCGTGGGGAAAGATCTTCAACATCTCCCATAAAGATCTTCCCTTTTTTTACCTAAAACCTTTCTTTATGTCCTGGGGAAAAGAAAACATAAAAGGGTGAGCTCAAATGCTCAGTAAGGGTACACCAAAGAAATAAAAATCATATCATATCTTTTTGAAAATCATAACCTGCAAAAGAGATCATAAAATCTTAACACGGAACAAATCATAGAAGTGAAAATGAGATCACCATAATCATAACATGAAACTTGAAACTTTGTGGCATGCACACATAATCATGGGAAATCATTTCTTGTTAGTCATGACTCATTGCCAAGACTATCTTAGTGGACAAAGTCCCTTTCTGAACCGAGTTCACTCCTCGTTTCAGTCCTGTATCACTGAACCGAAATAACCTTCCGTTACAGCCATGTCTATCTCATGAGATATAAAATCATTACCCAATGCATTGGAGGGAGATATAGGTCCCACCCATCTTATAATGAATCCTTTCTTATGTGTGCCACATAATCATAAAACATACATCATCGCATAACACATGTAACAAAAATGGGATTCTTGAAACATCATGACATCATAAATCAATTCATATAAGATAAAGGAATTCATAAACATAATTCCATCACAACATAGTCAAATCAATGTAAAAATATGGATAGAAACAGAACCCTTTATTATCTTAGATGGAAAATAATTTTGATAAAACACTTGAATTGAATTCTTGAGAAAAATATCCTTTCTTCTTCAAAATCAATTTCTTTTCACAAAACATCATGCAATTCTAAAAGAAAGAGATTTTATTGAAAATAGTCATGAAATATTTTAGAGGAAGCTTCATGAAAATAAGGCTTTATAAAACAGTAGAAATCTGTTCGTGCCGTATAAGTTAAAAAAAACATTCTTCGTACTTTTTTCGGAAAAGTCAAAAAGTACCTCGTACGACAAAAGATTCCATTCATACATATTACTAAAAACTCACCGAAGGGTAAAAATGGTTTTAAACAATTTTAGGTGGATGGAAATAATATTACATTTTGATGAAACATGGATGTGGATGATAAAATACACCCCAGTAAATACTTACGAATAAACAATCTCGGATAAAAATGAGATTGTGATATTTCCCTTACCTTAGGTCCGACTTGCTTTGTAAGTGTCCGAACCTCCTGTATAATGATTTAAATCATGTTATTGACTTATTACAGAATCATATTCATTGTTATTATATCATATATGGTTCACTTATGACATTATATTACCCGTTCTTTTGTAAATTCCATGTTAAAGAAGCGTTTTGGGTAAAATCGTTTCATTTATCGTAGGTGTTTTGACTTGTTGTTCTTGACATCATTATTACTTATATCATGATTTACTTACTTCCAGAATATAAAATATGATTTATATATCATATATATTCAGTATATATATATATATATATATAATAGGTAGATAAATAAAATGAAAAACACCGTTCATGGAGACGGTAGTCCGTACGTACGCATGAACGCTGTTTTCCTTTCCTTATTGTCTTGAAATGGAAGTAAGTAGATGACATACATATGTATATATATACATAAATCCAGTAGCTTTATAATGTCATATATTTCATTATTATTTCTTATATATACATTATAATCATTCTTAAATGGTTAACATGGAGAATGAATCTCATCGCGTCGTGGAGACGGTATTCCGTACGTACGCACGAGCGATGATATCATTTCTATAAATATTGAATTGAATTGGAGTGGATTATACAATATATCAGAATCAATATGATGTTTTAATAACTATGTATAGTTATTCTTTACACCATTATACCCATCCATGTAAGGTGGTGGTGGAAAATAGATTACACCACGGCGTGGAGACGGTATTCCGTACGTACGCACGCGCGGTGATTTCTTTTTCCGTAGGATGGATAGATGGTGAAATAGGGTTGTTTCATACTTATAATAACATATCCGTATATGAGTGATACTGATGTTATTACTTCATAATGAAACAACCTAAGAAGAAGAAGTGGAAGAATAAATAAAGATGAAAGAATTGGTAACGGTAATTACCTCTTCTTTGAAGTGCCTCTTTGAGACCTCCTCTTAGGGCAGTAGAATTGGTCTTTGAGGAAGACCAGAACCTCTAGGATGTTGCTAGGGATGTGGAGAATAGATTTTGGCAGGGTTTGGCCGAGCTTGAGTGCTCAAATTGGTGTGAGGAGGAGGGGGAGGAGGTGTCCTTTTATAGGGGAGGAGAGGGGCACCTTAGGAATATCTCAAAATATTATTTTATATTAAAGTCAAAATCTGTTTATAATGGTTCCAAAGGGTCTTATTTCGAAGCTAAAGTGGGGATGGGTCGAAATCCTATCAAACAATAGGATTTGGACATGTTTAGGGTATTAGTTTAACCTTATCAATTAGATTTAACTCTAAGTTAATTAATTTATCTTTTACCGTGTCTTTTTGTTTTCATTCACTATATGGTTAATACACTTACTATAACATGCCAAACGAACCCCAAATTGTTTATTATTAATATATATATCCTTATCTAAGTCATTTGGCCGAACCTTAGATTTTTAGGAATAAAATAACAATTAATAATATAATATTTGATTTAAAAACTATTTTGTGTCAATTTTGACACTATTTGATATATGATTTTTGTGAAAGTCATAACAGAATTAAATGTTCGAACCAAGTTTATTAAATCAACATTAATATATCATAGTAACCTATAAAATTAGTGGAATTCATAAAAATTCTCAAATTACATTTATTTTGGTGTTTATAACATCAATTATGTCAATATTTCATAAATAAGATAATTACTGCATCATATTTGTGTCATAAATTAATTAAATTATTTGATGTCTAAAAATTACAAATAAAATACCATTATGTAGGAAATATTATTAGCTTTCTAATTAATATTTATAGTCGAATTTAACTTATGTATAACCCCATATTAAAAATGATTTACTTATTAAACTTTGATTTTAACTATTTTAACCCTTCTTTAAATAAATTAATAATAAATGTCCTAATCTAATCCAAGTGGGCCTAAATGGTCATATTTTATTCCTAAGTTTGTTATTGGTCGAATTACACTTGTCCAATAGAATTAGGACATGTGTTAGGGTAATAGTAATATCATATTTACCCTTAGTTACCCTATTTACTATTAACCGCGGTAAAAAAGTAAAATGTTACTATTCACCAAAAAATTATTTTCATCCATTGAACCACATTTTAGTCCTTGATATTAACCGTGTCTCTCGGATTTTCGAAATTCCATTCACAGAAGCGGCAAAATTAAGTTTTATGAAAAATTCAGTTTTTTTTAACTACCACTTAGTAGTTTCACTATTCATCAAAAATTGATGTTTTTCAGAACAATGCCAAACTTTCATCCTAAGCTATATTTCATATTCCGAATTCAAAAATGAAATCTATTTTACCAAATTCATAACATAGAAGTTTCATTAATTAATTTTATAATTAAATCCCGCTGTTAAAATAAATAGCGTGTTTTTAGGAAACAATATATATCAAAAGATTGACACTTGATTATGTCTTGTTTAAATGTGAAATTACAACCAATGACCAACATTGTATTAAATTGTAAAAATATATTCTAAATATACTTTAAAACCACTCAAATTAATAATTTATCACTTTTAATTATTTCGATTAAAAAAGTTGTTTTTAATTATAATTTAGTGATTTTCACTATTCATCCGAATATGAAAGTTATCCGAAAAGTACCAAAATTTAACCTTAGGCTAAATTCGATACTCCGAATCCAAAAATGAAGTTCATTTTGAAAAATAAGATTTACAGAATTTTAAAAAGTGGTTATTACTATTCATAACGACTAGTTTTAATAATATTTTAATAGCACATCGTTGTTTAGTGAAACTCGGTATTGCGTATTACACACGCTATTGAGGAAGGTCGCGATTGCGTGTAATGTAAGGCAAGACAAGGATGCGTGTTGTGCAAGCTCCTTTTGGTGTAGCGAACAACACAAGACATTAATAAAATTAAAAAGAATATTTCTTTATAAAATCTTGGGTTGTTACATTCTACCCCCCTTAAAATGAATTTCGCCCTCGAAATTCGTCGGGGTTATAAATGGTTTACTATTCGAAAGTTTCTTTAATAGAAACCCACATCGTAAAAAGGAATACCAAAACCAATCTTTAAAAACAAGTGTATGAAACGTAATGGTTACCCCAAATAAACTAATCACTGGGTTTCAACGTAGGTGAAAATATGGATATGGAAGAAAAATCTAACCATCATGTTCTGATGGAGAGTGGTAGAGAACATGGCTATGGAAAAGCCAACAATCACAAATCCATAGATTTGTGATGATATAAGGTACCATCTGATTCATCAGGTATAAGATCACTAGGACAACATTTTTGGTTTTCAAGATCATTTCCCTAAATTTGAAAATTTGAATTAGAATAAATACTTACTTTATCCTGGTACAATCTCACTAATGTTCGTGCCTTGAACAATTTCCACTTCATCTATTAAATAAATGAAGTTGAATTTGTTATTCGTGAAGTGTTAGCAGATCATGTGATAGAATGACGGGTCATTCCATCTGTCTCAAACAAAAGGTTATCAAAAGTTATTAAATATATATAAGTCATTCTATAGATTAATCATTATGGTTCCTAAAATGGACTTATACTTCATATATCATACTGCTTAATATAATAAAACTAGTTTCTACTAAACAGGGACTTCCTGTAGGCCAGTGGTAGGCGATAAAGGCCAGTCGCACTTCGGTTGTGGGTTCGATTCCTACAGCCTTGTCCGAAGCGATGGGTTGTCGCCCGTCCTGCAGGTTGTCCTTTTTCCAAAACTATATTACTATAACATCCCATCAATAATATCGAAAAAAAATTTCTATCCTTAAACAATACTAACTTACGTCCAACACAATCCATTCCAATCTTTAGGCTTATCCATAATACTGCAGTCCACTCTCATAACATAGTGAAAACAATTACCAGAGATTTAATATCATTGTTGATCCCCATATATCATAAGATATGTTTTGTTGGTCACATTCCAAACATTCAAAGTCCTTAATCATGTATACTCTTGAATACCCATTGAACCTTAGTGAAAACTTGAATGCAGTTAAAAGTTAACACTTTACACATACCAAAATCCTCAAAATTATTTATACTCAAACCATGATATCACTTAGTCCTTATATCAATCATGAGCTCTTGAATACTGTTAAACATTTCATTTTCTCGTTTTCCCTTCATTATGCGCATAATATCTCAATCACTTTGAATACCACATTAGACCAATACATAAATATTCCAATATTCCATGATACAACATTATTTTGGAATCCCATTACATAAACACTTAATCACTCCACCACATCGTTGTCATATTCAACATTGCCAATAGTGATCGCATGTGACTTCCCTTTGTCCTTTGCCTTAAGTGGTTGCTCATGTTGATCATCACTAACCCTTGGATTAGGGCAATTATTGGCATAATGTCCCATCTCTTTGCACTTGAAACATTGAAGTGTTGGTGGTACGTTCTCTGCAGTGTTTGCTTTATTCACATCATTAGAAAACCTTTTTCCATTACTTCGACACTCAGCTGCTCGATGACCTTCTTTTCCACACTTAAAACATTTTCTAGTCCCTTTAAGACAATCTCCACCATGCTTCTTTCCACACTTTGTGCATAAGGAAACATTTATCTTCTTTTCACCATTATTCTGAGGTTTCTCCTTGACCTCCATCTTTCGTTTCTTGTCAAAACCATGAGATGGATATGTAACACCAACTTCCATTTCTACCTTGATAGCACAACGCACAATTTCTTCATGGCTACTAAAGTCTCTTATAGCTAATGCCCTTAGAAGACTTGGTTTTAAGCCACTGAAAAATCGATCAACTTTACTTTCAGGTTGGATGATAATACCAGAAGCCTACCTTGCAAGTCTTGTAAAATTTGCTTCATAGGTAATAAAAGATTCATCGTCCCTTTGCTTTAGTTCAAGAAACTCTTTCTCCATCTTTGTTCGAAGAATACGAGGGAAGTACTTACTGAAAAATAAGTTCTTGAACTCGTCCCATTCCATGGACTCAATTTCATCCCTTGGCCTCATATTCTTGATAAGATTCCACCATTGATCAGCTTCACCTTCCAAACAATATACTGCTAAGATGACTTTATCATGTTCAGAACATTGAAGAACTGAAAATATCTTTTCAGTGGTACTGATCCATTGTTCAGCAACAAGTGGATCAGAAGACCCACTGAAAGAAGGTGGACGTTGCCTCATGAAGGACTCAATAGAATATTGTTCCCTTCTCTGCTCATTTGGATATCCAGAATGATTCATAGCTTGTGTAAGTATAGCAATAATATTTTGCACTCCATCTCCCATAACATTTGTTTGCTCAGGAGGACAATCATTGCATTGTCCATTGCATTGATCAACACGGTTCCTTCGGGTTCCAGCCATCGTCTAAAACCCAAAAAGAATAGTGTGAGAGGCAAAAATCATGCTAGGGAAAACAACATAGTAAAGGGGGAGTACCTTCAATATCCAACATCTTAGGTTTAATTCTATGATCGTTAGCGTAATTCTATTACTATAACCTATACGTATACTTATCCCTAGGGACATCCCTAGACATACCTTAGAAATATCTCTAGGGATCTCACTAACGTTTTCGCATCCTAGTTTCCAAAGGTTGACTAAACCTTTCCTCTGATACCAACTGTAGAGACCCGTATCCTGACGTACATGGACATTACATTACATTTGCGGAATACTTAGTACATAACAAACACACACACACAAGGATCGTAATAGTTTAGTGTCTTTGGAAACTCGGAATAAAATCTTCTAATCGTGGGGAAAGATCTTCAACATCTCCCATAAAGAACTTCCCTTTTTTTTTTACCTAAAACCTTTCTTTATGTCCTGGGGAAAAGAAAACATAAAAGGGTGAGCTCAAATGCTCAGTAAGGGTATACCAAAGAAATAAAAATCATATCATATCTTTTTGAAAATCATAACCTGCAAAAGAGATCATAAAATCTTAACACGGAACAAATCATAGAAGTGAAAATGAGATCACCATAATCATAACATGAAACTTGAAACTTTGTGGCATGCACACATAATCATGGAAAATCATTTCTTGTTAGTCATGACTCATTGCCAAGACTATCTTAGTGGACAAAGTCCCTTTCTGAACCGAGTTCACTCCTCGTTTCAGTCCTGTATCACTGAACCGAAATAACCTTCCGTTACAGCCATGTCTATCTCATGAGATATAAAATCATTACCCAATGCATTGGAGGGAGATATAGGTCCCACCCATCTTATAATGAATCCTTTCTTATGTGTGCCACATAATCATAAAACATACATAATCGCATAACACATGTAACAAAAATGGGATTCTTGAAACATCATGACATCATAAATCAATTCATATAAGATAAAGGAATTCATAAACATAATTCCATCACAACATAGTCAAATAAATGTAAAAATATGCATAGAAACAGAACCCTTTATTATCTTAGATGGAAAATAATTTTGATAAAACACTTGAATTGAATTCTTGAGAAAAATATCCTTTCTTCTTCAAAATCAATTTCTTTTCACAAAACATCATGCAATTCTAAAAGAAAGAGATTTTATTGAAAATAGTCATGAAATATTTTAGAGGAAGCTTCATGAAAATAAGTCTTTATAAAACAGTAGAAATCCGTTCGTGCCGTATAAGTTAAAAAAAACATTCTTCGTACTTTTTTCGGAAAAGTAAAAAAGTACCTCGTACGACAAAAGATTCATTTCATACATATTACTAAAAACTCACCGAAGGGTAAAAATTGTTTTAAAAAATTGTAGGTGGATGGAAATAATATTACATTTTGATGAAACATGGATGTGGATGATAAAATACACCCCAGTAAATACTTACGAATAAACAATCTCGGATAAAAATGAGATTGTGATATTTCCCTTACCTTAGGTCCGACTTGCTTTGTAAGTGTACGAACCTACTGTATAATGATTTAAATCATGTTATTGACTTATTAAAGAATCATATTCATTGTTATTATATCATATATGGTTCACTTATGACATTATATTACCCGTTCTTTTGTAAATTCCATGTTAAAGAAGCGTTTTGGGTAAAATCGTTTCATTTATCGTAGGTGTTTTGACTTGTTGTTCTTGACATCATTATTACTTATATCATGATTTACTTACTTCCAGAATATAAAATATGATTTATATATCATATATATTCAGTATATATATATATATAATAGGTAGATAAATAAAATGAAAAACACCGTTCATGGAGACGGTAGTCCGTACGTACGCATGAACGCTGTTTTCCTTTCCTTATTGTCTTGAAATGGAAGTAAGTAGATGACATACATATGTATATATATACATAAATCCAGTAGCTTTATAATGTCATATATTTCATTATTATTTCTTATATATACATTATAATCATTCTTAAATGGTTAACATGGAGAATGAATCTCATCGCGTCGTGGAGACGGTATTCCGTACGTACGCACGAGCGATGATATCATTTCTATAAATATTGAATTGAATTGGAGTGGATTATACAATATATCAGAATCAATATGATGTTGTAATAACTATGTATAGTTATTATTTACACCATTATACCCATCCATGTAAGGTGGTGGTGGAAAATAGATTACACCACGGCGTGGAGACGGTATTCCGTACGTACGCACGCGCGGTGATTTCTTTTTCCATAGGATGGATAGATGGTGAAATAGGGTTGTTTCATACTTATAATAACATATCAGTATATGAGTGATACTGATGTTATTACTTCATAATGAAACAACCTAAGAAGAAGAAGTGGAAGAAGAAATAAAGATGAAAGAATTGGTAACGGTAATTACCTCTTCTTTGAAGTGCCTCTTTGAGACCTCCTCTTAGGGCACTAGAATTGGTCTTTGAGGAAGACCAGAACCTCTAGGAAGTTGCTAGGGAAGTGGAGAAGAGATTTTGGCAGGGGTTGGCCGAGCTTGAGTGCTCAAATTGGTGTGAGGAGGAGGGGGAGGAGGTGTCCTTTTATAGGGGAGGAGAGGGGCACCTTAGGAATATCTCAAAATATTATTTTATATTAAAGTCAAAATCGGTTTATAATGGTTCCAAAGGGTCTTATTTCGAAGCTAAAGTGGGGATGGGCCGAAATCCTATCAACCAATAGGATTTGGACAAGTTTAGGGTATTATTTTAACCTTATCAATTAGATTTAACTCTAAGTTAATTAATTTAACTTTTACCGTGTCTTTTTGTTTTCTTTCACTATATGGTTAATACACTTACTATAACATGCCAAACGAACCCCAAATTGTTTATTATTAATATATATATCCTTATCTAAGTCATTTTGCCGAACCTTAGATTTTTAGGAATAAAATAACAATTAATAATATAATATTTGATTTAAAAACTATTTTGTGTCAATTTTGACACTATTTGATATATGATTTTTGTGAAAGTCATAATAGAATTAAATGTTCGAACAAAGTTTATTAAATCAACATTAATATATCATAGTAACCTATAAAATTAGTGGAATTCATAAAAATTCTCAAATTACATTTATTTTGGTGTTTATAACATCAATTATGTCAATATTTCATAAATAAGATAATTACTGCATCATCTTTGTGTCATAAATTAATTAAATTATTTGATGTCTAAAAATTACAAATAAAATACCATTATGTAGGAAATCTTTTTAGCTTTCTAATTAATATTTATAGTCGAATTTATCTTATGTATAACCCCATATTAAAAATGATTTACTTATTAAACTATGATTTTAACTATTTTAACCCTTCTTTAAATAAATTAATAATAAATGTCCTAATCTAATCCAAGTGGGCCTAAATGGTCATATTTTATTCCTAAGTTTGTTATTGGTCGAATTACACTTGTCCAATAGAATTAGGACATGTGTTAGGGTAATAGTAATATCATATTTACCCTTAGTTACCCTATTTACTATTAACCGCGGTAAAAAAGTAAAAAGTTACTATTCACCAAAAAATTATTTTCATCTCATTGAACCACATTTTAGTCCTTGATATTAACCGTGTCTCTCGGATTTTCGAAATTCCATTCACAGAAGCGGCAAAATTATGTTTTATGAAAAATTCAGTTTTTTTTTAACTACCACTTAGTAGTTTCACTATTCATCAAAAATTGATGTTTTTCAGAACAATGCCAAACTTTCATCCTAAGCTATATTTCATATTCCGAATTCAAAAATGAAATCTATTTTACCAAATTCATAACATAGAAGTTGCATTAATTAATTTTATAATTAAATCCCGCTGTTAAAATAAATAGCGTGTTTTTAGGAAACAATATATATCAAAAGATTGACACTTGATTATGTCTTGTTTAAATGTGAAATTACAACCAATGACCAACATTGTATTAAATTGTAAAAATATATTCTAAATATACTTTAAAACCACTCAAATTAATAATTTATCACTTTTAATTATTTCGATTAAAAAGGTTGTTTTTAATTATAATTTAGTGATTTTCACTATTCATCAGAATATGAAAGTTATCCGAAAAGTACCAAAATTTCCCCTTAGGCTAAATTCGATACTCCGAATCCAAAAATGAAGTTCATTTTGAAAAATAAGATTTACAGAATTTTAAAAAGTGGTTATTACTATTCATAACGGCTAGTTTTAATAATATTTTAATAGCACATCATTGTTTAGTGAAACTCGGTATTGCGTATTACACACGCTATTGAGGAAGGTCGCGATTGCGTGTAATGTAAGGAAAGACAAGTATGCGTGTTGTGCAAGCTCCTTTTGGTGTAGCGTACAACACAAGACATTAATAAAATTAAAAAGAATATTTCTTTATAAAATCTTGGGCTGTTACAATTGTGTTGACAATTTCATTGAACCTGAGATACATATCAGAAATGGGTTCATCAGGATTCATCTTAAAATTATCATACTTAATAGTATAGGTATTCAATCTCATCTCCTTAACATTAGTTGTTCCTTCATGAGAAACAGCTAAGGTATCCCAAATTTCATATGCAGTTTTACATGCAGAAATTCTATTAAACTCTTCATCTCCTAGAGCACACTACAGAGCATTCATAGCTTTACAATTATTATTGTAAGAAGTCTTTGTAGGTTCATCCCAAGTAGATCTAGCAGTAGTGGGAATTTTGTATTCAGATTCAATAGCAGTCCAAATATCAAAACCTATGCTTTCTAGATGAATTTTCATTTTCAGTTTCCACTGGGAATAATTAGTTCCATTGAAAAAAGGTGGCCGGTTAGTAGCAGCACCCTCAAGTCTATTATCCATGATATTACCAAAAAGAATTTTAAAGAGATCAAAATTTAGAAATAACAGAAATTTTAAGAACTTTAAAATACAACTAAAATCACAGGTCAAAAGCAGAGAACTTTTAGAAAGTATTTAATCCCTTTGATACCAAGTGTTGGTCGGAGTGGACACTCAAGAGGGGGGTGAATTGAGTTCCAGTTAAAATTTTCTGTTAAAAACAGTTTCTAATAAAATCCCCCAATTTCAAAAACAAATTAAACTGTAGTGAATTTATATAGATTATAAAGGTTCAATTAGCTTCTCAAAGATTGATTAGTTCTCAGTTAACTTAATCTTATGATTAAATTAACTTTTGAAACTAATTTACTGATTTATAATAAATATAAACACTTGCGTATTTAATTATCAAAGTAGCTTTGAAGATAGATTATATTTCAAAGTAATAGCAGCGGAATATGAAATAAATATGTATAGTATGGATATAGAGTAACTGTAAACACAGAGAAGTAACCAAGAGGTTCAGTCTCAAGCCGAGACTTAGTCCTCTCAAAAGTTTATATAAAAGTGATCCACACCCTGGATCGGGGTTAACAACAGTGAACACACTGTCCAGGTCACAAGACGTCTACCACAGTTCTACGTGGGAAAAACAAACAACAGCAGCCAGCTGTCCAGGTCACAAGACCTCTACCACTATCCACAGTGGGAAGTGAAGTGTAAAAGGTTTGCTGAGGATTTACAGATCCTCCAGTGAAAGTACAGGAGTCAGTGTGTGTGTTTAATACAGCAGATAACACACACTGCTCAAAATGTAGAATAAATAAATCACAGAGCAGAGATGTAGAGTTTAGAAATGGCTCTAGTGATTTCAGTGTAGCACTGGACTCGTTTTGGAATTAATCAGAAGTGATTCTGAGTCCTCTTCTCGATTATGTTTGAGAAGCAGAGTGTCGTATGCTTCAGGTTCACAGGCAGTGGAATGTAGTCGATGAAGCTCTTCAATATTCTATTGTATGCACACCACTCTTCTTGAGTAGGCTTGATTGTGTATATGATTCTGTCTTGCTTGGTTCTTCTTGTATGCACAGAGCTCTTCTTGAGTATGTCGTATGCTTCCTTGTCTCTGTGTGTGTTGTCTCTCTCTTCTTCGTTTTTCTCTTCTTCACTTTTCTCTACTACACTTCACACACTCTCCAGTAGAGTCTTCTTGTATTTACATCACGTGCTCTGTAGGACAAAAAGGTTTCCTTTCCGCAGGTACGAGGTACGGTTTCCTGACATCCGACAACCTTTATTATTTAATTGTCAGGGTATTAAAATATAACTAATATGACCGTTGGTTAGAATAAATAAAGATAAAGATAAAGAAATTCAAACAGTTGTTTATGACTGTTCAAGAGATCGGTAGGTCATCAGCATTTGAGTAATGATCGGTGACTCAGATAGATCAGCATCGGTCTGTCATCTGATCGGTGAGTCATTTTGATCAGCATCGGTCTGTCATCTGATCGGTGAGTCATTTGCATCGGTGAGTCCTTGGATTGGTGACTCATTTGCATCGGTGACTCATTTGCATCAGTGGCTCATTTGCATCGGTGGCTCATTTGCATCGGTGACTCATTTGCATCGGTGGCTCATTTGCATCGGTGGCTCATTTGCATCGGTGACTCATTTGCATCGGTGACTCATTTTCATCGGTGAGTCTGATGGATCGGTGAGTCTGATGGATCGGTGAGTCTGATGGATCGGTGAGGCTGATGGATCGGTGAGTCTGATGGATCGGTGAGCCTGATGGATCGGTGAGTCTGATGGATCGGTGAGTCTGATTGATCGGTGACTCTGATATCTGTTGAATCCAGAGGACTTCCAACATACTTTGTAAGTCAATAAGCATAGTTAAAAGCATGATAACTGATTCATTCATAGATTGGAATTATGTTTATGAGACATCAAACCAGATTAAGCATCAATGAGTTGTGATGATTTGTGATTATTAAAACATCAGTTATAAACAAGAAATCAGCAATCTTCCAGAGGGCTCAACATATCTAATTTTTTTTTGCTATATCCCACTTTATTATTATCATAATGGGAATTTGTTATTTAATTTTTTTATTAACCTTTAGATGAAAGGGTTTCATTCTCTTGTTTTAGTGGATATATTTCTATGTGTTGAGTTATGTTTTAGTTGATATTTATATAGTAACACATGATATGTGTAACATAAATACTTACCCATAAACTGGGAATGAACATATCGATTACATAGAAGGAATTGGTATTAGAATCAAAGTCATTATAAACATGAATACATGTGAAGTGAATACATTATTCAAGATATGGAGATACTTAAAACCCCATAATCAAATTATTGGTTTCTGAATCCCTCTGGGGAAAAAATGAACAAGAACTCAAAAATTCTATATGGGTTCCCATAATTTCAATGTTCTTATTAATTGTATTCTATTAGGAAATAAGATAAACTTTTAGATGAATATATAAGATATAATATTTTTTATAAACATTGAAGAGAAACCCTATCCCGTGGGATATTAGATTAATTGTACGACCCCAAATCGATTAAATGTAGGAAGTTATCTATTTTTACATTACATTTGATTCTCCTTAGAGGAATTTTCATTAGATATTTTTAAATGTTTGAGTTTTTTTGTGGTGTTATCATTGTTAATAAGAGATTATAATAAGTTTTGGAAGGCTTGAGAGGATCCTAGAGCACCATGTGACTCACCAAGGATTCCATTACTCCATGGTGCCCCAGTAAGGCCCTTTTGATCGTCCATGGGATGTTCTTTGTCATAGAGTATCCCATGGGGATAAGGGGGACTATAAAAAAATTGTTAATGTCTCCCACTATTTTGTGTTTTCCATGATATTTCAGTTGAGGCAAGAGTTTATAACCTAGAAAACAATGAAAAAAATTCTATAGATTTTTTTTGGATGTGGTGTATAGGGGTTCCACTAGGAGACCAAATGTGAGGAAAACTCATTGTTTGGTAATTTTGTTGATCATGGTGTGGTCCACACCCCCAAGATCCCATGTCTGAAATGAGGAATCATCATATCATTCCCCCTACACTGCATCCATTTTCAGTCAAGGAGCCGCATTTAATGTATATTTGGAGAATGAAATGCCCATCCTAAGTTATTTCTCCTATGAAAGTGGGCCATACCCTCACTACAAACCCAATGTAAATTTTTTATTTACTATAAAAAGAATAAATCTATATAGTTGTCCATAGTTAGGACAGGTGACCAATTAAATATGGGTGAATTTCCTATTATACCCATAGGCTGTTAAGTGTTTTGGGTATTATGGTTTTCTAATTTTTTACCAACATCAGCCAGATACATCCCAATAACGTCTTGCACATTATTTATCAATTTCCCCAGTGATTCATGGTAAAAAAGATCAATAAAAATTGTGATATAAATATATGGTAAGAATATCCTTATTATTACTTCAATAATTGATTATTTTTCTACCTAGATGTGTCATGTAATTTTGGTATTTTTGTTTCCTAGTTTGGTTGTTCATATAATTTTTCATTTACCACCATTTTAGACCAATGATGAAAATCAATGTGTAGACACCCCAAAAGTATATGTTCGGTGGTGTTGAATATATCCCATTAAAGTGTCATCATTTTATTAATGTGTGTATTGTATAGTCATGAATATATAACATGGCTTTGAAAAAAATTATAAATACGTTTGAACTAGAAGTAATATATTAAATTAAAACTAAACACAGAAATTTTGTATCTCATTTGTGTGTGTAGACATGAATTTATTTAACCTCAAAAAGTATTCATAACCATGAAAATTTAGAAAGAAATTTATTGTGATGACCATGGGTGTTCCACTAATTTATGTGAGTGGCCATGTATTTCAGGTATGACTAAAATGTAATCTTTGATCTATTATAATTTAGTTTTATACACACATTTAATGATAGAAAATAAAATATGTGATTAATTATATTACTCTTCATTTAAAATTTTAATGAAATGCTACATTGAATGGAATTATAAATATCAATTTCATATTCATTAGATACGATCCTTGGATTAATATTAGGACAATTAGTTTGGAATTCCAGGGAATCAATTTTGGATGCCTATTATAAATATTGGTCACAAATACATTGGGTGATTATGGTGGATTCAATTCCATCTATGTGGGTAACAATTATTGATGAAATTTAACACTAGATGATGCAGGTATTGTCAAATGCAAAAAAATCACACAAAAACCAAACTATTATTAAGGGATATTAGTTATGTTTCTTTTATTTCAATATACTCATCTCATGAACTATAAACTATGGGAATATATATTTTAGACACCATTGGTAGTTTCCTAATAATCCTGATCATAGCATACATAGACCACTGTTTGTCACCTGAGCAAACATCATGGTTACAAGACAAGAAAAATGCTATCACCATATGATTGATGCTTGATTTTAGATAGTTGGGATGGATCATCAGACATTAGAAATGTGCTCAGACTCAAAGAATTTATTATTTGTTTTTCCCTCTTTTATGTTATTTTCATTATTTGGTGTTTGGGTATATGAATTTCATGGTATGTATGACTATATGACACTATACGAAAACAATTTTTGATATAGTATTATTTATATTCATTTTTACTTTTTTATATGTTTTTTACTTCATTACCTAAATATATATGTTTTTTTATAATTATTAATATTACTATGAATTGATTTTAGGGTATTGTCTATTGACTGAAACAACATGGACCATCATTTAAAATCAAAAACCTCTAAGTTACATAGAGGTGCACCTAGGCTCACATTACGAATATGACACTTACATTGATTTGTAGTTTCATTCCATCAGACATTATAATGTGGTATTAGAAAAAAATTTTATAACTATATGTGTAATGTAGTGAATATATTTTTCCTTATTCAGACATGCTTCAAAACATGTGCCTTAGAAAATCTAACACATGTAGGTGGAAATTCCTTGTCCCCATGGATGTGATTGGTATTTGGTTTCTATTTTTTGGGGCTACGTAACAAAAAATAAAATATTATATTTTGGATTTATGGTATATGGAATTATTATCTCTCAAGTGTAATAAAATGATGGTGTATATACATGAATAATTTACTAAAGATAGGATTCCCATATTTTATCATGTTTTTGATATTCTTGGTTAATTAGATATGACACATGGGTTGGCTATTTAATGTGTCCACATCAACTTATAATGTGTTTTCACATATAATTGGTTGGGTTCCTCTTATGTAGCTGGATCAATGTTCGTGGAAATTTTAATTCATGATAACTAATTTTGTGATACTTTTTATAATCATTTAAATAAAATTCCAAATGTTACAATTAATGTATTTTGTTCTATAACATGATATTGAAATTTTATTTAACTGATCCATTGTCATGAAATTAAATAGAAAACCAAATGAGTTGTAATTATATAGATTATATTAGTATGATTCTTGAAGAAGTGTGTGGGAAATGGGTCTAGTGAGATAAGATAAATTTTGAGATTATTATGTTTTGATGTGTAGAGAATAGTGAGGTTTAAAGAATTTTATAAGTTTCAAAAACTATTATATGAAGATCCATTACAGCATTGTGTTTTGATTCATTTGTTTGGAATTATATAAAAAATACAGCCATGTTCACCTTTTGTTGTGTACCAGGATGGTATAGATGATCATTCTAAAGGGTTGGATGGTCTATATCAATTTGCAGTTTTGGTTGAAGATATAGATGATAATATTTAATAGATCATGTAATATCTTATGTGCATGAGGAAAAAAAGGATCCATGGTATGCACTAATGATGTTAGATGACACAAGGGGGTGTTAGTCATAGCAACATTGAATTTTCATTATGGATAGTGGTCCCCAAGAAAATGAGTTTGGGGTTGAGTCAATATTTAAATTTTTAAACAATCTATATAAACCCCTTGAAAAGATTTTTATTCTCTCTGTGTATTTTATTTTGGGATCATAAAATCATTGGTGATACATATTTCTATAAAAAAATTTACATTTGGGGATATCTTGCAATGGATTTTAGAATTTATCCTATGTTGAAATCTTACCAATGACACATAAGGTTGTCCAAGGTATGGAGTTTAGAAAATATGAAGAGGAAAATAAATTTTTTATTGAGTAAATTGGAAATTTTATTTATTTTCAAAATATTTATCTAATGAGGATATGTGATGTGGTTATTTGAGTGAGGAATTTTTATTAATAGTTCATGTATGTCATATGATTTTATGTAAAATTTTATCCAATTTATCATTTTTTTCTACTTAATTTGGTGTTCATATTTTATGGGAACATTGTGTGAAGAATAATGGTCTATTATAGTTGATATAGTGATAGGTAAATGTATTGTGTCATAAAAGAGCCAAAATCACTATTTCAATTGGTACTAGTATGGTATTTTTGTGAAATGTAGTCATGGTGGTGAACAGTTTCCCTATGAATATGCTCAATGCCATGTCATCCATATGGATGGATTTTCTTTTATCATTATAAGGGTAATTGAACACTGTTACGGTATTGACATTATAAGAGGATTGAGAATATTATGAAATTATTCATGAGTAATAATAGGATGACTAGATATAGTGGGAATGTGAAGGTGGAGGGTATTATAGTCAGATTATATACCCCACTAAATGTGGGAATCTAGATTTTTATTGGCTATATGTTTAAGGGTGGTAGATGTAGTTCCTTGAGAAGGTGAAACAAAACCAGTAGGATTATATGTCTTACAAGAGTCATGAATGGACTTAGTGTAGAGTTTTATGCCAAAAACATTTCCTTTCTCCTATTCTCATTGAACAGAATGATAGAATTCATAAATTTTGTAATTTGATTCTTTAGGCTCTACATCAGATTCAATATTTTTTTATAATAGAGCCTAAAATTGATTATGTACTACTCAGTTTGGTGATGGTTTGGGTCCAGATTTAGAATATATTTTTTGATTGATATCTATTTATATAACTATAGGGTTGTGATCTTAGGGAACTCATCACCATAGGATGTGTTCCCTAATTATTTTCAATCAAAAATTCCATTAAAATCGCTTTGTACAAGAGATGTCACATGTTGATTTAATTCTATGAAAGGACAAGTTATTATGGATTCTAGAACAAATTATTTGTCACCGTCAATTTTTTTCCAATATCACGTGGGTTTAATTTATATTTATATTGGATAAAGAGATATTTTGGAAGGTTTTTCCAGACTAGACCATTAACATCTAGGAATGATTTCAACCATGGAATGTGTACATATGTCAGATGATGTGGGTGTATGTTATGATTTCATCACTATTTTTTGGATAGATTCAAAATTACTTATCAAAAAATTTACTTAGACAAGCACATATGAGATAGGTATAGTCTACCACTGACCTCATACCTGGTGAATATACTATTTCTAGTCAACCATAGCCTTTGATCATATAGAGATATTGGAGTTTTATTGATAATTTGAGTTATTCAAGCCAATGTGATTCATTTGACCCAACAAATTTATTAGGGTTCTGTTGTACCTTATTTATAAAAGGAATATACACCCTATATTTTTTTCATTGACTATTGATAGTTAAATCGTATGATAGTTAAATTCCAGTATACACGTTCTTGTGTTTGTGAAATTTTTTATCACATTAGAGGAGCCTGATTAATGTAAATGGTTGATTTTATATCTGGTTATCACTTGTTGAGAGTAATACAATTAGATATACCACCGACTACCTTCAAAAGTTGGTATGGAATATACTAGTATTTTTTTTATAGTGTTCATCATAAAAACATAACAATAATATTAATGGATTTGATGAATCGAGTTTTCTAACCTTATCTTCATATAATGATGTTTATTTTTATTTATGAAATTTTCATATACAAATGGTTTTGGGAGGAATACATGTGAAAACTAGAGGTTGTTTTTGGTACACATTGATAGAATAACATATATTCCATGCTATGCAAGTCCCCTTTTCAATCAATTAGGTACACATTTAAGAAATTAATATCTAATTTATGTGTGTTCAATGACTCCATGAATTCGTAAATTTTTATTATTATTTGATGACAATAATAATTTTGACAGACATAGAATTTTTTGATAACTTTCCTATTACTAAGTGTTTTCCCCGGACTTCTCTCATTTTTTTGCTTCAATGATGGACATAGATAAAAATTTAGTGAGGTTCCTCTAGCATGATATATTTGAGAGATATTTTATACAACTACTGGATTATAGAATTACAGATGATACCTAGGATAGGAAGGGAGTAATCTATATATTGTGATGAAATAGTGGTGAGGATTGTATTAGTCTTAATGTTGGAAGGACATGATGTTATGAATTAGTCTAGGAATGTAAGGTTTCATGAGTGGAAATAACCACAATAAGGTATTTATCTAGATATACATGTGTATTTATTGAGGTGTTGGACGAATTACCAACATGAAATGAGGTTTATTGTGTGTACCAATAATAACATCATAGTTTATATCTTATCATAATAGGACCTCAATAATCACAAATGATAGTGGGATTATTATATGATTTATTTTAACATTAATATTTCTAATACCATGTGAAAGGCTAATGTTATTATATATTCACTAATCTAGATTAAACATACTCAATTTTATAAGGATTCCAGTTACAAAGGGACGTTAATAGACCTATTTATAGAGATGTAATAATATTAATAGGAGTACTAGGTTCAATTAAACCTCACATCCATATCCATTTGACAATACATTATTATTTTTTCAAATGGGAAAAAATATCATATTTTTAATGTTTATCCCTAAGGGAAAACCTATATGGAGGGGATAGAACAATAAAAGATGGTTTTGATGATTGATTGATTCTTCATTTTCATAGAATTGTCCTTCTTACAACAAACATGGATTAAGAATGAATGAGGTATTCACATTCATAGATGTATGTTTTTCACACTAGTTAGACTAAAATGTATTAAATCATGAAAAAAACACCAGTTAATATGAATTAATTAGGAGGTTGCAGGTTTTGTATTGTCTTACTATAAATTACAACATGTAAAGGCCAAGAAGAAATGAAACAAAAAAAAAATATAGCTATTAAACATTCATGAGTGGAAATGGGATGATAATACTATGGATTTTGAGGAATGGTTATTGAGGAATCCCCTAGTTAGTGATAATGTTTTTTTATTCCCGGGATAACTGAAAATGATAAAATATTTTGACTAATCTAATATTAATTCAATGTTTATGGAAAATTTATGATCTATATTTGCGATACAGTTCAAATTCATGTGGTGCCTTAGAGAACTATTCTAGATATGTATTCTTATTTTACATTGTGATTATGTCCTTGATTACAGAATGAACATTATACATTGGTGAATTATAGCAGGTCATATCATCCACTGAGTGATAGAAATTCCAATAAGGAATTTAGATTTTAGAAAACATGTTGAGAGCATGTGTTATGGAAATTGGAGATTCTTGATAGAACCACTTGTTTTTTTATTTCTCCTATAATAATACTTATCACACATATAAAAAGAAGGACTATTATAAGGGTATTTGTGGTAGACAATATAGTTCACCTCTGCGATCATTAGAGAAATGTGAGTTAATAATACATTACATGAGTCTCATTTAAGATAAATATTATGATTATTAATTTACCCAAAAGAGTATAGAGACTTCCCTGTGAATGTAGATGTAGTATGTTGAATGATGATGCTAACATCTCGAGTTTGAGGTTGGAAACTAGGTGTTGTTTTCTTGTATTTCTAGGTTAAGACACATTCAATATTGAAGGAATATAATGTAAGTATTATGGTATGTGGGTACATTCGGGATAGGGGAGATGATACATCTAGTGGATGTCTAATAGGATATCTTATAGTACTTATGTTTTATTTAAGATTTACTCTATATATTATACCATTGATAACACTATCATGCTCACTGTCACATGATCGATACCACTATCGAACATGACCCTAATGTTTCATCTAAATATTTTTTAAATTTCATTGTAGATTATATAAATAGTACTTCCAATAACAAGATATTTCCTCTATTAAAAGTATTTTTGTGTCATTGGAAGATAAAATAAGTGAATTATGTTTGAGACTAAAATACACAGTCTCAATGCATTGAGTTTCTTATTTATGAAGTTTGTTGGTGTTTTTAGGAGAAACTAGATGGATAACAACATTATAATGGGAGGTTATAAAATACCACAAAAATTTTAAGGTATAACCCATTTATTTAGATTCTATGCCTCATATTTTCTACATGTACACATCCTGACATATTTTGTGCATGTTTGAGTGTTTGTAGATGTATTCAATTTGTCGAAAATGCCTTATGAATTGGTTATAGAGAATGTGGAGGTGTCTGGGGTACTTATAAGATCACCACAGCATCCCCTGTGACGATGTGTTGTCGGTTTCAATATTTTGAATGTCAATAGTGATAATTATTCTATATCAAAATTACATTGTCATAATGGTATAGTTTCTTTTTGAAATAGTGGGGAAATCACTCATTTTGGAGCATTTACCATACATGTTTTGGTGGAGACTGAGAATTTATACCATTCCACTTTTATTTAATAAGTGAAAATGAGAATTTGCATTATGTTAGTGAATGTGATTCAACTAGTTCATCATGAGTTAGAAACAATTCCAATGATAGTTTTTTTGGCAAACTATTTTGCCTGGAAACACATCCAATAACCCATGGATGTTATGAGGTTCACATACACAGTGGTAACCTTGAAAAAAAAAATTATAGAGGCCCACACCATTAAAACATTTTATTTTATAATTTTTATCATTTTTTACAAAAAAACAATCAAGATAAGAATCTAGGACTTATGAATTTAATTTATTAGAATCATAAAATAAAAATCATAAAAAATCATCATTGTCTTTATTTAGTCACTTCAGAGTCCCTAGAACTCCCATACATCATCTTAAAACTACATAAGATAAATTGAAGAAATACATATGGAAAAAGTGTTTTCATAAAATCTAGTATGGGAAAATAATGATAAATTAGAATATCATGTGATTCATAAATAGTTATCATAAATTGAACTTCCACAATGATGGATTCATGGGATAAAAAAACAATTACATAAGAAAGATGTCAACTAACCACAGTCGGAATGTTTTAATTCAAACACACCATAATTGGAAGGTATCACCACCAATGCCCCATAATATTTTAAAATATATAAACATTATATAATATATTATAGTGATATATAATTTCAATCATACATATCATATAATTATAGTTTTACAAAAGTGTTCTATATTAGAAATTTAAACCATATATAATTAAAAAAGAAGAAGACCACATGATAATGAACTAGGGTTCATAACCATATACCAAGGAATATTTTAATGCTATTAAATATGTATTTAAAATAGAATAAGAAATTATATTCTCTCACATATTCATATGTAAATGATTAATATTACAGATTATATATTCTAATGATATAAAATTCCAACAGTATTTATGGAAAATTAAGAATAAAATTTATGAACATTGGTGATGATTTTAGAAATAAAAATTTACCTTATGGAGAAAAGGGAACATTATTTCAAATAAAAATATGAATTTAACCTAAATAATTATACCTAAAATAGAAATGATATATAAATTATATTCCTGGATTAATACATTTTATGTGGGTGATAGTTGAGGGAAAAAAATAATTTTGAAAACATTGTAAACATTGTTTTTATTATAGTTGATATTTCAATGGAAATTTTATACTTGTAAAACCAGAGTAATGGAATTGATATTTTACTAGATATATATTTAGGGTAAATATTTTAGAAAATCTTTTAATAATATGGTAATAATATTGCAAAAATGGGGGAAAATGAATGAGATGGAAGGACCCGAAAATTACAAGAGTTGTATGGATTATTTATTACATTGTGTAATGATTTAATCCGTTCAAGTGATTAACATCATGAATAGTAATATAATATTTTTTATAAAGCATAATAATAATTTTTTTCATCTGTGATTATTTTCTTTGGGGCTTTTTTATGTAATCTAATTTTTATGTCACAATGATACCTATAAAATTAATAATTTTTATAACCTCTATATTATAAAATTTTTAGTAAATATTTATTTTTTATATAAATATATATATTTAATTTCATCGATGTTATGTGATAATGGAAAACCAAATGTGTCGTTGACATGGAGATGGTAGTTCACAAATTTATATAGACAACACGTTAATTTTCTATTTATAATTTTTAAGGGTAAAAAATAAGGATGGTAGAAAAAATATTATTAATTTTATAGGTATCATTGTGACATAAAAAATATATTTATTTATCACTTTCATCCTTTGTACCATCGACTAAAAGTTGTGATGATAAAAAAACGAAATTTCTTTCTAGTGGAGGTTGTTCGAAAACCAAATTTTCATTGATTATGTATTTCATAATGTTTTTGTAGGGGAAAAAATATTTTTTAAACCAATTAAATGAATATTCATTAAATTAATGAAACGGAATAAATTTTATTAATTTTTTTAGTCAAAATATGGATAAAAAAATAAAAAAAAATGAAGAAGTAACACATTCATTGCGGACATATATTTTCCATTGAATTTTCATTTGAAATGAAAGGAATAATATAACAAAAGAAGATTAATACTTTATTTCATCATATAATTTCTTAATAAGCGTAAATTTGTGGTGTTTTGGCTTGAATATAGAGGATGTGTTCATACCTAGAATGGTTGAGAGATATCCCTTTAATAATATTGGGATAGGGTTTTATTGGAATAATATTCACATAGTAAATTATTTAAATACATTATTAAAGGATAATGTCTTCTATAATTAGAAACATAATGTGTATGGGCCATTTTATATCCAAAAATAATCTTATCGACTAATTTTGGGGATTACTTTTTTTGATTTCGGGGTTTGTACATTTTATTTTCACTTACCCAGGTGTACTATATCCAAGGTAAATTTTACTTTTACTCATGATAATTTCCTAATTAATCCATATTTCTATTCATAATAAAATTTAATTAGCATATTATAATAATATATATCATATTACCATAATCATATATTGTCATTATGATTATGAAATTTTAATATTAAAACAAACACACTTATTTCATGGAAATAGTTTTTAAGGAAATAATAAATTTTGCTTAAAAATTATGTGTGATTTAAAATTATTAATCTCAAAAATTTTAATCCCTATATTTAATAATTATAAATAATAATATATCAACACATTAAAATGACCCCTTAACAAAAAAATTCCAAATAGAAATTAATTTAGTGAAATGAAATAAAAAAAATTTATTCATCAAACTATAATTTTACATTAGTTATATAAATATTGGAAATGGGTTATTTATGATCGAATTATATACTAAAATGAATAATTCTGTTATAATATTACATATTTAAGTAAATAATTTTTTTTACATGTTACCGTATTCATATATATTGATAAGGTCATGATAATTATAATTTTCAAACAAATGCATTTACTAACTAAAAAACTAAATTTTTAGAAAAGGGAAAAAACAAAATGTAAATAAATATCATGAATATAATTTCCAAAATTAAATTACCTTTATTTAATTAGGTTTAAAAAATCATTCATTTTAATTTTAATAGCAAATATTAAATATAACTATATTCATTTTTATATAAAAAGTACTTATTAAAAATTATGTTTTTCATAAATTATTTCATGGAAATTTTATAATTAATTAATTGTAATAATTTTTTCACATTAATATTTTTAATATGTTATTATAATGATCTTCTCAAAATGAATAATTTAATTTACTAATGTAACACAACCATTATTTTATTATGTGTGAAGAAATAAATCACACTAATACTTATTTAAATTAATATTAATATACTAGAATCTTATTGTGGATACGGTTATGGGATAAAATCCCAACTATGAAAAAATTGGATAAAGTAATAAACTACTATATAAATTTATCCTTTAATGGTAGTCCACACTGATTTTTAGTTTCCTTTGTATTTTCATTCCAGATCAGTGTGAGTTGCATACTATAAAAATAGTCATGGTGAGTCTGGATAACCATTATAAATATAACAATTTTTATCTTACCTTAGATATCTATGTGATTTTAGGTATTCTTTTTCTCTTATTATCCAACCATCAGATCCCATATTCATTCCCTATTCCATCTTCCCCTTCATTTTTGTATTTCTCTATTGATACATGGTGGAATTGATCACTTCTTATTTTGAATGAAATGATGTGGTGTTGTTTTCCAGATGATTACATTTTTATTGGTTTCCTTCACACCCTAAAACTCACAACCCAATTATGTATTTTTGGGAACATGTTTCAGGTGTTCATATTCTCTTCTTTTTAAAACTATTGAGATTTAATCTATGACCATCATTAAATGAGTGGTTGACAGTGATTATGACATAGGTAATATATGATAAAACCTTTAAAGGCCCCACTCTTATTTCACATCATAGGATTTTTATTTATATTGACATACAAATATATTGAATTAATGTATATGAGATTGATGCATATTGCTAATTTCTAAAATTAATCCTCTCATATAGCCTTATATATCATTTTTTGTTTAAAACATAATTTTTTCCACAACACAGTTACACATTACTAAGGAAATTAACTGTTTAATTAAGGGGATAACCCTAGGATTTCCAGTTATTTAATGAATGTCCATGTGTATTAGGGATTCTTGTTAAATATTATAGGATCCAGTATACTATTTTATTGTAAATGAACATATATAACTAAAGTAAATGATATGATAAACAGCTTAACTATTTTTTAGAATATATTTGGAATTAACCTTGGATTTAGATTATGACTATCAGATTGTAATTCTGTGGACATAAACAATGGATTCATAGTGGGACCATGGGTTGGATTATATAGAAAACGTGATGGAATTATTTATTATTTAGGTTTGAGACAACTCACATTAAACTAATCCAAACCACAAACCATCCCATGATTTTTGCCAATGGTTTTTGGAAATGGGAAGATGACAAATATATTTTATATGAAAAGTTTCCGAACTTCTTAAAATAATGGTGTTGCTTAGGAGGAGGTGAGTCACACTCCCAAGTTAAACAATTTGAAGAGACAAAATGTTTAATATGTTTTAAAGGGTTTACTAAATCATTGTAAAATAAATAAACCAAACCAAAAATCAGATCATTTTAATTTTAAAGCATATATTCTCCAAACATAAGGTTTATAGTATATTATTACATCACTATTGGGGCCTTATGATGTCATAAAATACATTATATATTTAAACGGTATTCAATTTTTACCCAAAAAAGATATTGTCTCAGAAAATTATGAAAAATATCCCATTGGATAATTTCGACATCCTGATTTTAGAAATAATATTTTTTTTATCTAATTATTTTTATAAATATGTTAATTTTCACATTTAAAATAAAAACTGGCATTTATAAAAAATTCATGGGTTTTGACAATAAATGGCTTTCAAACCTTAATAAAAATTACAATTTCATTAATAGAATATTACAATCTTTTAAATTTAATAAAAATTAATTTAATAATAATAATAATATTTTAAGAAAATATTATTTATTTCAAAAATCCATTAATTCATCAAAATATATTTCTTAGTTTAACTTTTACTAAAATTACTATTTGAGCTGCAAAAATTATTTACAAGGTTAAAATAATAACATAAAAGTAAATTCATTATTAAATACTAAAATAATATAGAAAACCATAATGATATTGTCCTATTAAATAACCCCTTATAACAACCTTTTAATAATGAAGAGTAAGGTGTGTGATGGTGACATACTCTTTGGGTGGCTCAGATAACATTGAACTGGTAGTAGTCTCTCTCAACTTCCACTTCTCTCATAGGTGGTACTGCTCAAGCTTTACATATTCAACCTCGGCTTGGGGTTGGTCAAGAGGGAAGCTCAAAGATGCTACCTCTTTTCTGAGCTCTGAAAAAATGGTCTTCGTATGGGGCACATCTACTAGATGAGGCCATCACTTCCTTTGTCTGAGTATGATTGGATTTGTTAAAGCCATATTTTTATACTAATCATGTCTTCACTATTCAGTGACTATTTTATAAACAGTCCCAATTCATAACATAAAACCAAATAAGTTGACAATTTTTATAAAAAAATTTCATAAAAATACATTTAATTTGATCAAGAGGGATTTCTATTAATGAATTTTTGTGTCGTTACAATCTTCCCCCCTTAAGAAATGTCGCCCTAAAAATTTTATTTTCCATCACTAAAATAGAAGTCGATAACTCTTCTTCATCATTTCCTCTAATTCCCACATCACTTCTTCAAACTTATGGTTTCTCCACGACAACTTGGTGAGGGGCATTGTCTTATTTCATAAAACTTTTTTTCTATGATCTTATATCTTCAATGTTTGCTCCTAATAAGAAAGATCATCCTATAATTGTACCACCTCTGAAGAGAGTACATGTGAATGGTCTCATATGTACTTCCATTAAATGGATGCATGAAAGACATCATGTACTTCTTCCATGTTAAGTGAATGTTCTAGTGGATAGTACACAACCCAGAAAGGATCAAGAATCTCGAAGGGGCCAAATTTCGTTGGACATTTCTTCCCATTATTTCCAAACCTCATGACCTTCTTCTAAGGAGATATGCATAGATAAACCATGTCTCCAAAAATAATCTCAAGGTCTCATCCATTGTTATCTGCGTAACTCTTCTGTCAACTCTGAGAATCCTTGATATGCTGCTAAATGGTTCTCACCTTCTCAACCATTTCATCAACCATTTCTAGTCCAAAATATTATGCTCACCAACATCATCCCAACATGATGGTGTTCTACACCTTTTCCCACAAGGGGCTTCATATGGTTCCATTTGGATGCTTGAGTGGAAAATGTTATTATAATAGAACTGAATGAGAAGAATATGTTGATCTCATCATCCTTTAAAGTTCATTGAGCATGATCTCAACATGCCCTCCAGTGTTTGGATAGTCCACTCAGATTTTCCATAAATTTGAGGATGCTAGGCCTTAGTGATGTTCAGTTCAGTATTCAGAGCATGTTGAAGAATCTTCCAAAAAATAGAGGTGAATCTTGGATCTTGATCGGACATAATATATAGTGGTACTCCATGTCGCATTACCAAATACCTGATATATATCTGTGCCAGCTGATCTAATGAGAAATACACCAAAATAGAAATGAAGTGTGAAACCACTGTAAGATGATCCACAACAACCAAGAATGTATGGTTGCCTTTGGATTTCTTCAAATGTCTAGTGACAAAGTCCATGGTGATGTTATACCATCTCCATTCTGGTATGGGAAATGGTTTCATCATCCCCTTAGACTTATTATTCTCTTAATTAACCTGTTGATACAACATGCACTTTGATGGATATTTAGCAATCTCCTTCTTTATATTATCCCACCAATAATGCTCTTGGAGATCTCAATTCATCTTTGTGATTCCTGGGTGAATAGAGAAATTTGACCTATGTGCATCATCCAAAATATCCATATTCATCTCCGAACATGATGGAACACATAGTCTTTACCCAAATCTCACAATTATATCTTCATTAACATTAAGCTCTAGGGATTTCTGTTTTCCAATAGCTTCCACTTTTTCCTGAATTTCCACATCATCTTTTTTAGCATCTTGTATCCTTTCCAAAAATGACAGTTGGGTGATCATAATTGAATGGATATATGTTGTCCTCTTCTTTATGATTCCCATGTCCATATTCACATATCTTAGAATATTGGATCCTTTTCAATTCTCATCAATGATATAATCGATGGATTCTTTCTACTTAGGTCATCTATCACCTTGATCGCTTTCCCAGGATGGTAATGTATTGAGTAGTCATAGTTATTGATCAGCTGTAAACGACTTCATTGGAGCTTGTTCATCTATTTCTGTGTGAATATATACTTGAGGTTTTTCTATTTTGTAAATATTTCACACTTCTCCCCAAAGAGATAATGCCGCCAAATATTCAATGCGAAGATCACTATAGCCAACTCGAGGTCATGTATTGGATAGTTCTTTTCATGAACATTCATTTTCCTTGGATCATAGACAGAGATTTTCATTTTTCATCAACACACATCCTAGGCCCTTCTTCAAGGAAACACTGAATTCCACAAAAATTTCTCCACTTGTGACTAATGTGAGCACGGATGCAATGATAATCATTATTTTCCACTCCTTCAATCTTTCTTCGCATTCATCACACCAAGAAAACATTACTCCCTACCGAGTTAGCTTGGTAAGATGGTTGGACAATAGTGAGAAATTTCTCAAACTCGTTGATAATATTCAGCTAACCCCAAGAAGCTACGAATATCCATTACCGATGATGGCCTCAACCATCCCTCAATTACATCTATTTTGGAGGGATCCACATATATCCCATTTCTTGTGATGATATGGCCCAAGAATGTGACCTCCTTCATCCAGAACTCCCATTTGTTGTACTTTTCATAGAGCATCTTCTTCTGCATGGTCTATAGTATAGTTCTTAGATTCTCCTCATTATCCTCCTTGGTTTTGGAGTATATCAGAATATCATCTATATAGACTACCGAAAATTTGTCTAGGTAATCATTAAAGACTATATTCATGAATTCCATGAAGGTTTTTGGAGAATAAGTGATTCTGAAAGGCATTACTATGAATTCATAGTTCTCGTATCTTGTATGAAAAGCAGTTTTGGGTATATCATCCTTCTTCACCCTTACTAGATAATATCCCGACAGCAAATCCACCATAGAAAAGTATTGTTCTCTATGCATCTGATCAAACAAGTCATAAATTATAGGGATAAGATACTTGTTCTTTATTGTGATTTTGTTGAGCTCATGATAATCGATGCAAAGGCGCAGTGACCCATCCTTCTTCTTGATGAAGAGAGACTAGTGCACCCCATGGTGAAGCACATGGGTGCATAAAGACATTATCCAGATTATCATGTAGTTGTTTATTCACCTCCTCAAGATCCACCACATCCATTCTATACAGAGTCTTGGATATTGTAAATTCCCCTGGTATAAGATCTATTGAGAATTCAACATCTATTCTCGGAGGAAGACCAAGAAATTACTCAGGAAAAACTTCCGTGAATTCCCTCACAATAGGAATGTCTTATAGGATGGATGCCTCCTTAAAATCAATCATCATAGCCAGATACGTGTGGTCGTAGGGTAGTAATATCCACACATGAGATGATGTATCTACATAATATTCATCTCCCGCATTGCACTTGTAATGAATTGGGGATCAATTCTCCATATGGAGAGTTATTTCCCTCTCATAGTAATTTATGTGGGATGTATATAAGGAAATCTAATCCATTCCACGAATTGCATCAAATTCCACCAGTGAGAGTATGACAAGGTTCGTTAGAAAGTTCAATCCACAGATTATGATAGGGGATGAGTTATATTCATGGGATGCAATGATTTCCCCATTTTCCATACTCACTGATATCATCACTTCCATGATTTTTGGGGGTGCTGTGAATGTTCTACTAATGATTTTATATATAAAAGAATGCATAGAACCTGAATCAAAAAGTATGACTATCACGACCCGACCTCGGGGCCCGTGTCGTGACTACCCCAAGCCCACCTTCCATAGGCCAGGGGCTGGCGACTAGCACCAAGGCGTAAATCCCTGTAAAAAGGGAAGGCATTGCCTTTGTAAAGTAAACAAACACCACAGAGTAAGCAAGCAGAAAGTAAACACTAATTAAAAATAGAGTACAACTGAAAGTGCGGAAAAGTAAATGGGCCAGTATACAAACCCAAACTAAAAGTAAAGTACAAATCGAAAGGGAAAACAGCAACTGTAAAGTAAAAGCTGCAACACTGAGCTGTCCACTGGAAATCCCACCTGAAGGGTGGGTATAGAAAGCTCCCCTGCTCCTCGGGTCCCGTCGTCCGCTCCGAGCACGTCCCGCCCAGTGGTCCACCTCCAGGTATCGTCCTGCTCTGCAAGCCTCGGCCAAGATCAACGATGTCCGTCGTCTGCAACCAACACAATGTAGTGCGGGCATAGCCCGTGCAGGGGTGAGTATAAGTTACTCAGTAGGGACCCCGAGACCCTTGAAGGTCTCTCGAAATCCACAAAGGATAAACCACAAAGAAAGGTACAATCACGAAGTAACAACCGACACTGCTTAGGTATATGCCCATACATATACCTAAGTCATCAATTTCAAATACGCTCCAACCTATGAGCCCAAGTACAACTCAGTCCACACAGGAAAGTAAACGTATTCCACACAGGAAAGCAAAACGTAATCCACACAGGATAGCACAACACAATCCACACAGGATAGCAACATGATTCAGCTCACACAGGTATACTTCTTCGAAAGATGATAAAGATGATCTATGATCCATCTAAGTCATCAGACCCACGAAGGATCGATAGGTAACTAACCCCCGCAAACGACCCACACAGGATCGGGCCCACATTGGACCTGTAGGCACTGGATCACACAGGACGGCTAAGCGCAAAGACCCACACAGGATCGGACCCACACAAGATCGGGCCCACACAGGACCTGTAGCACTGATCCACGTAGGATCGCTGAGTGCTGTAGTCGTCGTCGTCGAATCCACACAGGATCTCTGTAATGTCGTCGTCGTAGTCAGAGTAGCAGTAGCAGTAGCAGTAGTAGTCACAGTAACAGTCGCAGCCAGCACTAGGGTTCCCGCACACAGCAAGCTCGTACAGGAGGGTCTGCTCCACGAGCCGAGAGGCTGATACCTCAACTGTCACAAAGTCCAGATTTTATGTATCCAAAAGTTCCGTATCGTCAACAGGAACTCAACGCAACAGACGGAGCGTCGATCAGACGCCCGGTCTGAGAGTTATTGGCTTTTTCATCCTAGGGGCCCGGTTGGTTTTTAAGGAAAAACCAACTAGACCGTACTCCACCTGCATCCAAACCTCTGGTGGAGAATGCCAAAAAAACCGTCTCACTATGAGGAACACAACAAAGCTGACGGCACGTCAATCGGACGTCTGTAGCTCAAGATATGAGCGTTTCCGCTCCGAAGGCCCGGTTGGTTTCGTGAACGAACCAACCCGGCCGAACTCAAAGTATTCCGAAACTTTGAGTGCGATATACCGAATCGACCGTCTCGATCCAAGGATCGCGTAGCCGCTGACGGTTCGTCAATCGGAGGTCCGTGGCTCAATTTATGGCCAAAAGACCGAAGACGATTCGAAAACAGGGGGTCCGGGTCCGGGCCGACCCGGCCCGACCCCCCCTGGGTCGGCCCGGCCGGCGGCGGTCCAGCGCGGCGGCGCGGCGGCACGGCCTGGCCGGCGGCGGCGCGGCCTAGCGCCGCTGGTGTCACGCACGGGGGCATGGCCCCCGCTTTCTGCTGGCGGCGCGGCTCTTAGCCGCGCCTTTTTGGAGAACCGACCCCCTTCTTGGGGGCCTGCTTGAGGGAAACCGGGGGGCCGCCTACCCCCCTTAATGAAACCGCCCCCCCCCCAAATAATGGGGGTGGGGGCTTTTGAGTTGACCGGGGGAATTAAATTCCCCCGGTCTTTGACCTTCCGACGGCCCACCTGGATGGCCGGTTTTTCTTCAACGGGACCAGAAAAGCCGGTCCCCTTCCGGTTTCAGACGCCGACGGCCCGGCGAGCCGCCGGTCCTCTCATCCCGCTGCGGCCCGGAACCGGCCGCGGTGTTCGTCGTCCGGTGCGGTGCGACGGCACCGTGCCCCTCCACCGCGGCCCCGCTCCGGCCGCGGCGCTTTCGGTTCCCTTCGACGCGGCGCGACGGCGTCACATTCATGATAATCCTTCCACGGCGCGACGCGACGGCGTCGCGTAAATAAGCCGGGCGATTCCCGTGTGGTGCGACGGCACCACGCCTTCTTGTTCATCCACAAGATTATATAAATAACCAAGAACAAAGGAGGGGAAATTCGGCTGTGTTTGTGTTGTCTGACCCCCCTCTCGTTAGATGATAACTCTTAAATATTTAATCACAAATTATCATTCTAGGACGAAGAACGAGAGTAAAGAAAATAAACCACAACAAACCCCTACCTTGGGTTCAAGTTCGAAGATCGTCAACGTCCCGCGGAAGACAACATCGCGGAGGTCGGGCGTCGCGGTAAACGTTCGTCAAATCCGATGACGAAGAGGTATGTCAATAGCGATTCTTCGTAAGTCGACGAAGGAAGTCCGAGGAGGAAGCGGTGTTCCCTTTCGTTGACACGGAAGACGCCGTCAATCTTCGGAAACAACGGGCTACGAAGATGAGAGGTGCGGCGTTCTTCGTCGGAGCTTGAAGGTTCTTTGCGTTCTTCGTCAAGGTTGAAGAAGAAGAAGGAGCTCCCAAAATACTCTCAAGAAGGCTAGGGAGTTCTAACCCAAAAAAAATAAGATAGAGTCTTATTTTATTCACAAACTTAACAAATTGAATTTCAAAGGTTTGAAATTCAAATAAAATAACTCCAAATTAAAAACAAGTTGTCATGTCATTTAAAGAGGGGTTTAAGGAGTTTTGAGAGGAGATGGAAGGTTGGGTTTCGTGTCGGCCCCACCACACTTAATCCTCCCAAGGGAGGTCAAGTGGATGTGGGTCCCACCATTAACTTCCTTTGAAAGGAGTTAACCAACAAGTAAGAAAAATAAAAAGTGTTCCACATATTTATTCAACTTTTTATAATTCTCCCAAAAACTATCTTTCGTCCCGCAATAAACGCAACTACAGAAAAGGTCTCCTTAAAAGAATATTGGCGTTGCGAGTTCATCGGTGCCCTCTGATTTCAATTCCGAGCCCCGAATCAAAAGTTAGAAATTCCCGCTCGTTCGTTCACTAAACGTACCCGAGCCAAACTTCGAAAATTGATTCCGGGCACTCTGGGCCTCGGAATCAGGTGCCGTCAGAAACCGCGCTCTTGTAAAATTTCAAAGAAAATTATGAAAACAATTTCCCTTTAATTTTATGGGTCTTTACATTACTCCCACCTCAGGGCTTTACGTCCCCATAAAGATACATCAAAAACTATGGAAACAAATGAGGGTACTGAGCACGCATCTGAGCCTCCCGCTCCCATGTGCTCTCCTGGAGATTCTCGTGCTTCCATCTGATGCGCACAAGAGGAATCAATCGCCCACGTAGGACCCACTCCTGTCGATCCTCTATCTCCACCGGGACCTCCGTAAAAGTCGCCCCATCGTCAACGTCAAGCTCCCCATGGTCAATGATGTGCGACGGGTCGTGCACGTATCTCCTCAGCTGAGATACGTGGAAGACGTCGTGCACCCGGTGCAACGGAGGTGGTATAGCCAGACGATAAGCCACCTCGCCAACCCTGCTGAGGACCTGGAAGGGTCCGATGAAGCGCGGAGACAACTTGACACCTCGACCAAATCTCTGAATACCACGTCGAGGTGAGACCCGCAAGAAGACGTGGTGGCCATCCTCGAACTCTAGTGGCCTCCGCCTCCTGTCCGCATATGACTTCTGTCGGCTCTAAGCTGTCCTCATCCGCTCTTGGATGACCTGGACCTTCTCTGTCGTGGCCTGAACCATCTCCGGTCCCACAAGTGCTGACTCCCCAGGGTCTGTCCAGCATAAAGGAGATCTACAAGGTCGGTCGTACAACGCCTCGTACGGTGCCATCCCGATGGTGGAGTGGTAGCTGTTGTTGTACGCAAACTCCACCAAGGGTAGGTGGTCCTCCCAGCTATGACCAAAGTCGATGACACATGCGTGGAGCATGTCCTCGAGAGTCTGAATGATCCTCTCCGTCTGACCATCCGTCTGAGTGTGAAAGGCTGTGCTCAGACGTAGCTGCGTCCCGAATGCCTCCTATAACCCCTTCCAAAGCCGGGAAGTAAAGCGAGCATCTCGATCAGAGACGATAGATGATGGCACACCGTGGAGCCGCACAATCTCCTGAACGTAGAGACGTCCCACACTCTCCCCTGAGCCCTGATCTCTGATGGGTAAGAAGTGTGCCGACTTGGTGAGTCGGTCAACAATCACCCATATGGAGTCGTGACCTCTGGAAGTGCGTGGAAGTCCAGTCACGAAGTCCATAGATATGCCATCTCACTTCCACTCCGGGACCTCCAAGGGTTGTACCAAGCCTGGTGGTACCTGATGCTATGCCTTCACCTGCTGGCAGGTGAGGCATCGAGAAACGAACTCTGCTACTGCCTTCTTCATGCCCGGCCACCAGTTCTGTCGTCTGAGGTCCTGGTACATCTTCACCACTCCAGGATGTACCGCCAAAGGAGAAATGTGAAACTCTCTCAGAACTTCCTCTCGCAAAGCGACTGGTACCATGGTACGTCCTCTGAAAAGGATGTCGTGCTCTACTCCAATGGAGAAACCATCAGGTGCCTGTCCCGAGGATATCTGTGCACGCCGTGTCTCACAGTTAGCGTCCTCACGCTGTGCCTCTCTGACCCGCTGCAGTAGTGGAGGGGTGACTGTGAGAGACTGGAGGAAGGCTGCTCCATCTCTATCCACGAAGGATATCTGTAAAGAGGCTATCTGCTCCGTCGCCTCCTCAAGTAGATGAATGCCCATCCTCCTGCTGAGGGCATCGGCTACTACATTCCCCTTCCCAGGAGTATAGACTATCTCAAAGTCATAGTCCTGGAGGAACTCGAGCCATCGCCGCTGTCTCAGGTTCAGGTCCTTCTGCGAGAAGATATACCTGAGACTCTGATGATCGGAAAAGACTGTAAAGCGCTCGCCCATCAGATAGTGTCGCCATGTCTTCAGAGCGAAGACCACTGTTGCTAACTCCAGGTCATGGGTAGCATAGTTCTGCTCATGCGGCCTCAACTGACGTGATCCATAGGCGATCGCTACCCACTCCTGCATCAGAACACATCCGAGTCTGGTCCCTGATGCATCGCAGTAGACTAATTACCCTACTCCTTCCTCAGGCAACCTCAAGATTGGTGCGCTGGTCAATCTCTGTCTCAGCTCCTAGAAGCTCTGCTGACATCTGTCTGACCACACGAAGGGTTTCCCATTCATCGTCAAAGCTGTTAGTGGTGCCGCAACTCTAGAGAAGTCTGGCACGAATCTCCGATAGTATCCAGCTAGTCCCAAGAAACTCCGAACCTCAGTCACGCTCCTAGGTGGCTCCCATGCTAACACAACCTCGATCTTCGCAGGATCCACTGCAACCCCTGCCTCAGAGATAACATGTCCCAAGAAGTGGACCTCACGTATCCAAAACTGGCACTTCGAGAGATTACCATAAAGTTGGTGCTCTCGGAGTGTGTCTAATACAACTCGCAAGTGATAGGTGTGCTCCTCCTCAGTTGTAGAGTAAATCAGTATGTCGTCGATGAAGACCCCGACAAACCGATCAAGGTATGGCTGAAAGATCCTTTTCATGAGGGCCATGAAAACTGCTGGAGAATTGGTTACGCCGAAAGGAATAACCAAGAAATCATAGTGGCCATACCGACATCTGAAGGTCGTCTTCTGCACATCCTCATCTTTGACTCTGAGCTGATGATAGCCTGACCTGAGGTCTATCTTCGAGAACCACCGTACTCCCTTGAGCTGATCAAAGAGGTCATCAATCCTCGGTAGCGGATACTTGTTCCTCACTGTCACCTAGTTCAGGTGACGATAGTCAACACAAAGCCACAGGCTCCCGTCCGCCTTCTTGGCAAACAATATCGGGGAAGCCCAGGGTGAAACACTGGGTCGGATGAACCCCTTGCCCTGCAAGTCCTCCAACTGTACCCGTAGCTCTCGAAGCTTTGAGGGGGCCATCCGATATGCTGGAGTGGATATCGGGGTTGTCCCGGGGTACAAGTCAATATAAAAGTCTACCTCTCTGCGAGGAGGTAGCCCTGGAACGTCGTCGGGAAAAATGTCCGCAAACTGATCCACCACTACAGGAAAACCAGGACTCTGCACGTCAACTACTCCAAGGATGAGGCTAGCCAACTGATGAGTAATGGGCTGTCCTCTCCTCCGTGGAAGTCCATCCTGTGCTGCTAAGGCTCCCTTCTCGCCGGTGAAGGTGAACCTGCTCCCGTCGGTGCGTACACATCACACCTTGCCCCTAAAACAGTCAATCTGCGCATGGACCGTAGATAGCCAATCCATGCCCAAGATGACGTCGTAAGGTCTCGACGCTGCTACAAGAAGTTCCCAGCCTAAGCTCTCGCCTCCTAGAGTAATCTCACACTGCCGGCACCAGTGCGTAATCATCGAGTCTGCTCCCGTAGGAGTCTCTAGTCGTAAGGATCGAGCCAACGGCTCTGTCGGAATCTCCGAGCTCCGAACAAGGGCTGCAGCTATGAAAGAGTGACTCGCTCCTGTGTCTATAAGAACTGCAGCAAGGGTGGAATAGACACAGATAGTACCTCGAATCATCTCAGGTGAGCCGTGGTCATAGGCCTCTGCTGCCTGGAGCTTTGCCTGTCTCTGCCCGCCAGCTCCCTGTGGTCGGGGTGGACCTCCTGGTGGTGGTGGTGGTGGTAGAGCCTCAAAGCGTCGCCCACCACCGGCTGTTCGTCCAGCTCCTCTGCCACGTCCGCCTCCTCCCTGCGGACCGCCACGGTCGACCCTCTACCTCTGCCTCGGTGGCCCCTCAACTGTCTGCTGCTCCTAGGCACGGCGGGTCGGGCAGTCACGAGCCATGTGGCCCTGCCCGCCGCACGAGTAGCACTGTCTGCCTCTCGAAAGACTGGCTCCTCGCTGTGTGCCCCGCACTATTGAGCTAGTGTCCTGAGGTCGTCTGCCTGAGGATCTGGTCTGTATGGACCCCTGAGTCATCTGTCGTCTGCCTGCTGTAGATGACTCTGCCACGTGCCGCCCTGCGGTGGGTCGCTGCGCTGGTGTAGACTCAGCAAGGAAGCTCTCAATCAAAAGGGTCCACTCCAGTACTCCTGTCTGAGTCGGTATGCTGAGGGAGATCAGCGATGCCCTGATCTCGTGTCTCAAACCCTGCTCGAAGGTCCGGGCCCGGAAGAATGGGTCTCGTACCATGTCGGTCGAGTAGCGCGAGAGATCAGTAAATCTCGCCGAGTACTGAGCGACCGCCATGCTTCACTGCCGTAGCTGAAGAAGCTCCTGGATACGCACCGCACGAAGGGTGGCTGGGACGAACTCCGAGCGAAAGAGGCTCTCAAAGTCCGTCCATAGTAGAGATGCCTCATCGTGCACCTGAAACTCATGCAGTGCGCTGAGGCGACGTGCATCGTCAGCGGCCGGTGCTGGAAGCATCGGGGGCTCGGCGGGTAGAGCTACCGCCGGTGCCACTGCTGACAAAGGGCCCTGCACCGAAGCCTCGTCGCTCGGTGGGCTGTTGTCACACACGACTCTCGGAACCCTAGCTGGCTGCCGTCGTGGGGACATCCTGAAAAGGAAACAGGTGCGCCACGGTCAGAACAGTATACCTGGTGAGCTGATATAAGTAATCACAACGAAAACTTTGAAACACACACGCAATCAATGTTTTCGTGCATTAAGTCGGAAATCAGAAGTTAGGGTCCTGGTTTACGGATACATCGGTCGCCGCACCAACACTGGACTCCCTGGACTGATAACCCCACTCAATATGCTACACATTATTGCTTCACATAGACAAGATTAGAGTTCGCGGTAGAACCGAACTCCTATGATACCAATTTGTCACGACCCGACCTCGGGGCCCGTGCCGTGACTACCCCGAGCCCGCCTTTCATAGGCCAGGGGCTGGCGACTAGCACCAAGGCGTAAATCCTGGTAAAAAGGGAATGCATTGCCTTTGGAAAGTAAACAAACACCACAGAGTAAGAAAGCAGAAAGTAAACACTAAGTAAAAAAACAGAGTACAACTGAAAGTGCGGAAAAGTAAATGGGCCAGTATACAAACCCAAACTGAAAGTAAAGTACAACTCGAAAGGGAAAACAACAACTGTAAAGTAAAAGCTGCAACACTGAGCTGTCCACTGGAAATCCCACCTGAACGGTGGGTAGAGATAGCTCCACTGCTCCTCGGGTCCCGCCGTCCGCTCCGAGCACGTCCCGCCCAGTGGTCCACCTCCAGGTACCGTCCTGCTCTGTATGCCTCGGCCAAGATCAACGTTGTCCGTTGTCTGCAACCAACACAACGTAGTGCGGGCATAGCCCATGCAGGGGTGAGTATGAGCTACTCAGTAGGGACCCCGAGACCCTTGAAGGTCTCTCGAAATCCACAAAGGATAAACCACAAAGAAAGGTACAATCACGAAGTAACAACCGACACTGCTTAGGTATATGCCCATACATATACCTAAGTTATCAATTTCAAATACGCTCCAACCTCCGAGCCCAAGTACAACTCAGTCCACACAGGAAAGTAAATGTATTCCACACAGGAAAGCAAAACGCAATCCACACAGGATAGCACAACACAATCCACACAGGATAGCAACAGGATTCAGCTCACACAGGTATATTTCTTCGAAAGACGATAAAGATGATCTCTGATCCATCTAAGTCGTTGGACCCCTGAAGGATCGATAGGTAACTAACCCCCGCAAAAGACCCACACAGGATCGGGCCCACATATGACCTGTAGGCGCTGGTTCACACAGGACCGCTGAGCGCAAAGACCCACACAGGATCGGACCCACACAGGATCGGGCCCACACATGACCTGTAGCACTGATCCACGTAGGATCGCTGAGTGCTGTAGTCGTCGTCGTCGAATCCACACAGGATCTCTGTACTGTCGTCGTCGTAGTCACAGTAGCAGTAGTAGTAGCAGTAGTAGTCACAGTAACAGTCGCAGCCAGCACTAGGGTTCCCGCACACAACAAGTTCGTACAGGAGGGTTCGCTCCATGAGCCGAGAGGCTGATATATCAACTATCACAAAGTCCAGAGTTGATGTATCCAAAAGTTCCGTATCGTCAACAGGAACTCAACGCAACAGACGGCGCGTCGATCGGACGCCTGGTCTGAGAGTTATTGGCTTTTTCGTCCCAGGGGCCCGGTTGGTTTTTAAGAAAAAAACCAACCCGACCGTACTCCACCTACATCCAAACCTCGGGAGGAGTATTCCAAAAGATCCGTCTCACTAAGAGGAACACGACAAAGCTGACAACACGTCAATCGGACGTCCGTAGCTCAAGATATGAGCGTTTCCGCTCCGAAGGCCCGGTTGGTTTCGTGAACGAACCAACCCGGCCGAACTCAAAGTATTTCGAAACATTGAGTGCGATATACCGAATCGACCGTCTCGATCCAAGGATCGCGTAGCCACTGACGGTTCATCAATCGGAGGTCCGTGGCTCATGTTATGGCCAAAAGACCGAAGACGATTCGAAAACTGGGGGTCCGGGTCCGGGCTGACCCGGCTCGACCCCCCCTGGGTTGGCCCGAACCAGGTCGACCCGGCCCAGCCGGCGGCGGTCTGGCGCGGCGGCGTGGCCTGGCGCCGCTGGTGTCACGCACGGGGGCATGGCCCCGGCTTTCTGCTGGCGGCGCGGCTCTTAGCCGCGCCTTTATGGAGAACCGGCCCCCTTCGTGGGGGCCTTCTTGAGGGAAACCAGGGGGCCGCCTGCCCCCCTTAATTAAACCCCCCCCCCCCAAATAATCGGGGGGTTTTGAGTTGACCGGGGGAATTAAATTCCCCCGGTCTTTGACCTTCCGGCCGGCCCACCTGGCCGGCCAGTTTTTCTTCAACGGGACCGGCAAAGCCGGTCCCCTTCCGGTTTCCGACGCCGGTGGCCCGGCGAGCCGCCAGTCCTCTCGTCCCGCCGCGGCCCGGAACTGACCGCGGTGTTCATCGTCCGGCGTGGTGCGACGGCACCGTGCCCCTCCGCCGCGGCCCTGCTCCGGCCGCGGCGCCTTCGGTGCCCTTTGACGCGGCGCGACGGCGTCGCGTTCATGATAATCCTTCCACGGCACGACGCGACGGCGTCGCTTAAATATGCCGGGCGATTCCCGCGTGGTGCGACGGCACCACGCCTTCACGTTCATCCACAAGATTATATAAATAACCAAGAACAAAGGAGGGGAAATTCGGCCGTGTTTGTGTGGTCCGACCCCCCTCTCGTTAGATGATAACTCTTAAATATTTAATCACAAATTATCATTCTAGGACCAAGAACGAGAGTAAAGAAAATAAACCACAACAAACCCCTACCTTAGGTTCAAGTTCGAAGATCGTCTACGACCCGCGGAAGACAACGTCGCGGAGGTCGGGTATCGCGGTAAACGTTCATCAAATCCGATGACGAAGAGGTACATCGATGGAGATTCTTCATAAGTCGACGAAGGAAGTCCGAGGAGGAAGCGGCGTTCCCTTTCGTTGACACGGAAGACGCCGTCAATCTTCGGAAACAACGGGCTACAATGATGAGAGGAGCGGCGTTCTTCGTCGGAGCTGGATGGTTCTTCGCGTTCTTCGTCAAGGTTGAAGAAGAAGAAGGAGCTCCCAAAATCCTCTCAAGAAGGCTAGAGAGTTCTAACCCAACAAAATAAGATAGAGTCTTATTTTATTCACAAACTTAACAATTTGAATTTCAAAGGTTTGAAATTCAAATAAAATAACTCCAAATTAAAAAGAAGTTGTCATGTCATTTAAAGAGGGGTTTAAGGAGTTTTGAGAGGAGATGGAAGGTTGGGTTTCGTGTGGGCCCCATCACACTTAATCCTCCCAAGGGAGGTTAAGTGGATGTGGGTCCCACCATTAACTTCCTTTGAGAGGAGTTAACCAACAAGTAAGAAAAATAAAAAGTGTTCCACATTTTTATTCATCTTTTTATAATTCTCCCAAAAACTACCTTTCGTCCCGCAATAAACGCAACTACGGAAAAGGTCTCCTTAAGCGAATATCGACGCTGCGAGTTCATCGGTGTCCTCGGATTTCAATTCCGAGCACCGGATCAAAAGATTGAAATTCTTGCTCGTTCGTTCACTGAACGTACCCGAGCCAAACATCGGAAATTGATTCCGGGCACTCCGGGCCTCGGAATCAGGTGCCGTCAGAAACTGCGCTCTTGTAAAATTCCAATGAAAATTAAGAAAAAAATTTCCCTTGAATTGTACGGGTCTTTAAAATGACTGCTATTCATTAATGAATAACTAGTGTACCTATCCCCAATTCGTTGTTGGGGTTCAGATCGGCAGTAGTGATGGGAAAATCCCACCCTTGCTGCCTTGGAGGATGTTGGTATCCTCTACAAACCATTGGCATAGGGCATTGATTTGAAAGATTCCCTAGTTCATTGTTGTTGTAGGAGTGATTAATGTGTTGAGGTTCGAACAGAGTGTTCCTATCCTATATTTCAATTGCAGGTTTTTCTTGCCGGCAGTTAATAGCCAGGTGCCCTTCACTTTCACACCTAAGGCATTTCATCGTCCCCTTTAGATAATTTCCGGGGTGCTTCTTTCTATACATTTGGAAAATGTAGTGTTGTATCTCCTTTGTATCATTGTATTTATCCATAGGAAGCCCATAATTGTATACCACCATATTCTTATTAATCCCACGATACCTTAGAGATTCCCTGATCTCGATTTTGACCTGGAGGGATCATCGGATAATTTCCTCAGAGCTGTCAAAGTCACGGATCGCCAGCGCTTTCCGTAGGCTATGTTTCAGGCCACCAAAGAAGCGTTCAACCTTTGATTCAGGGGTAACAGCAACCTTGGAAGTATATAGTGAAAGCCTTGTGACATTTCCCTCGTACGCTCCAATAGATTCTTCATCTTTTTACTTGACGGAAAATAAGACTCTTTCAATATTAAGCCAGAGGGTGCATGGATAATATTTATCAAAAAATATCATCCATAAATCATTCCATTCCAACGCCTCGATCTCCACCTTTGGATTATTATTTTTGATCAAAGTCAACCATTGATCAGATTCACCCTCCATACGATAAGCAGCCAGGTGAACCTTCTATTGTTTAGAAAATTGAGGGATGAAGAAGATATTTTCAATGGATTTGATCCTTTATTTAGTTATTGAGGGATCAGATGATCCATTAAAATATGGATTCCTTTGTCTCATGAAGCTCTTGATAGCATCTTGTTCTTTCATAGAGGGGTTGAAAGTTCCTCTTGACCCATGTTTATATTCAAAGCATGAGTTGGCTGAGAGAGAAGCGTGAAAAATTTCGTGATTCCAGCTACCAATTGATTGGGCATCTCATTAGTAGAGTCATCACATTGATCTTCACATCGATTGTAAGCCCGAGTCCTCCTATTACCATCCAATTCCTGAAATAAAAGTAATGTTTGGGGTAACAAATAAAGGGTAATCCAAGGAAAAAACCGATTACTTATAAATACATTTTATTTCCTTAACATATGAATATATAGACATCATTCTCTATTATCCATGATCAACTTTCTGACATATATTCTTAGGGAATTTGTTTTTCCCTTAATAATGGCCCATACTAGGATTGTGAATTTTACAAAGCATATCCCTCAAGAGTGTCGTAACCAAGAGTGCAGCAAAGCCTATTTTCGTGCACTAGTTCTCATTCGAGTCTACTTAAAAGCGGTGTTTTCAGGTTTTACCCCTAGGATAAATATGTTCCTGAGCCACCTCTACTTGCTCCTATCCATAATGGAATGTATTTGTTTGATAAACCGTTTAATCAATAGTCACCCAAACATAGGTATGTTTTTTTATATTTAGACTTGTCTCTATTGATTTACATGAGTTTTCTAATCGTAATGCCAAAATTAACTAAATTTATCCTCGGATACAAACTATGACAACCAAGATCTTTTATTAAAAAATTAAACATAATTTATTACACAAATATCACTTGATTCAACATAGAAGATTGAGAGGTCTTGTGTCTTTGGGGCTTAGGATAATTACATAACAAACTTAAAACATGAAATAAAACATCTTTATTGAAAACATCTTTTACATGAACACTAAAATCACTCATACTTAGAATTGAATGGGATAACCTGAGGACATGCATAATAAATGGTTGAGATAAAAAGCCTAATAGGGGAATAATCATGCAATAACATGAGGAATAAAATTCATGTTATGAAATAGTCATATCAATGGATCATAAGTGAACCTTGAACATAAAGGCATTATAAAGCATGATAATAAAAATATGGAAATTTGGAAACAACACATAACATGGAATTAGAATGAGCTAAGGCTCATTGCATATAGAGAATGCGTAAACCCTCATTGCACAAGGGGCATGAGTAAACCCTCATTTCACTTGAATAAGCATGATTAAACACCGATTTCACCTGTCACTAACCGAATCTGACTCGCCACCAAAACCGGAAACAATCCCAGCCCATGACAAGGCCTGAAGGGAGTTCATGATCCCCACAGGCTGGCACAAGTTCCTGGGTATCATAAAATGATAATTGGGAACAATTTACCCATGTTTATAAACATAGAACAACAAATGAATCAAATATAACGAATCTGTATTTTTCAAAGAAAAAAATGTTTTACAAAAATTCAGAACTAAAATACATAGTCTAAACCAACTCAAAAAAATACTATAAAAAAGGTACAAAACCAAAAATTAATAGCTCAATAACCTGAACATGTCAAGAGGCATCACCCTCAATACATCTCCATAACACTGCATCATGAATGACTGGTGAAAACCTGAACTGTTGGCACAAAAATTGTACCCAAACTTGTGACAACAAAAACAACCAACTCTACTTACACCCAATGGTGTATGTAGGGTGTGATCTATTTCCCAGTAGGATACCACCACTAAGATAATCCATGTGATAAACAATCAAAGATGAAAAGCATACATGTTTTGAAAAACATGTAATTTCTAGTTACAATTTCTATAAGAAGAAATTAAAAAATTAGTTTTCTAGTGCACTAATTTAAAGAATAAACACTTTTAAAATAAATTCAAAAGCTACTGAATTTTTTCAGCCAAATATATCGTATGCCGACAATAAGTATAACGGATCTATTGTGAATAAGTAATAGGAAATAACCCCAAGGCACTAGCTAGTCGTGGGTCCCAGCTACCTCTTAACTCGGTGACAGTGACCACAAAAAATTTCTGTTATCGTGCATGAGCCACTAGTAGGGAACATAACCATAACCTAGTGGTCCCCAATCATCATCATCATAGTTTAGTTACAGTTTTAAGCGTCAATATCGCTATGTAAAACTATGTCCAAACCCCACGGATTCAGTAGAATACTAGTACTCGTCCACCCACCTAGATACTCAGGTTTTCCCCTTTGTGCTCAAACAAGTTCAACAAGCCATGAAATATATTTTTCACCAGAAAATATCACTTCAACATCACAAATTAACCAAACAGCCCCATGCACATCAAACAAGTTACAAATTCCACTTTTCCTTCGAATGCATTTTGAAATCAAACTCACACCAAAATATCCCACAACACCTTTTTCATAAATATCACAATCCAACACATCCTTTATCAATTTTATAATGTCCCTCCAAATATGATAAACATCACATAACAACCCACTCACATGTTTCATAATACCATTTTTATAATCAAAATCCATTTTTCCCATCACACTCACACAAATAGCCCACATCATGTTCACAACTCTTTCACATTTCAGTAAATCCATTAAACATTTTTATAAAACATTTCCAAGAGGAAACACATCACATGATAGACCTATTCAAATTTAAAATGATCCATTTGAATGTATAAAAAATCCAATACAGTTTTCCAATATGGTTTCACCTCTTACATAAATCATTAAACCAGTCAAAAACACTCATAAAACAATTCTAAAGAGTGTACCAAAGCTATTCACATAAAACCCATTTCAAAACCGTATTTCAAGAAGAAAATCACACCAATGAAAATTCAAAACAGAATTTTCATCCCCAAAACATTTATTAATCTAGCCCCAAGTGTAATACAAACACCTCAAACAATACCACAAAAGATCCACATGAAAAGAACATGTTTTCAAAATCACTTTGAAGAATTAAAATAACGTTTTACACCATAAACATATAAGAAACCCTATTTAAATCAAAATGGAACACCAATACCCTACCAAAATAGAATTTTCAGCCAAAACATGATTTATAAAACCAATTTCATATGTTATAAAACACACCCAAACAATACCCAAAGGGTTACACATGAAAAACAACCAATTTTAAGCACAAATAAAACTATAAAATTTAATGCTTAACCAAAGCCAACATAAACATTTTTTGCACCAAAAAAACATGTTAGGAACATTCATAATAAGTAATTGAATCAAAATAACTCATCTAGAAATAATTTTACATAGAATCACCTACCTTTTATGTAGAAACCCTCAAAACATGGTGTGAAACCTCAACTACACCAACGACGCGCCTCAAGGAAGATAAATCCATCCCAGGATACAATATTTGACCTAAAATACAACCAATCAAACTGTTGGTTCGAACCAAAACTTGTGGACATGAGGAACTTAAAGAAAGGGTGAAAGAAGCCCTAAGGAAGGGGCGAAATCAAAGAATGAAATACTTAATAGAAACAACTTGAGTCAAACGAACCAAATAAACCACAATTTTAATATCCAAGAAACCAAAACTGATATGGAGGCTTCAATGTGGATGAGAAGGTCATGTGGGGACTAAAATGGTGGAAATAGAGTGAAAAATAAAAGATTTATGAAAGAATTAACTTACCTTCTCAAATATGGACGATTTGACGAACCCTAAGATGTTTTTCCCTAATCCCCAAGGCAAATGAGGTCCAATGTGGAAAAATGAATAATGGGGATGAGGCTAGAGATTTTTGCTTTAGGTGGGAGGTAGAATCACAGGAATACATTAAGCAAATGACTATGTTATTAATGAATTAAAAAAACAATTTAAATCATGAAATGGCTCACGGGTTGGCCCATTTCCAAATTAATTCACTCAAACCCAAAATGTTAATGGGTTCAAAAAGGGTCCAAAAGGACATGGTGATTTGGATAGGTCATTGGAAGAAAAGTGGGAAGTGGAATGGTTGAAAAATTTTTACAAATGAAGGAGTTATAAAAGAAATAAAATTTATTTTTAAATCTGGAATTCTGCTAACTGTTTCGCCAAATTTTTGAAAACCCTCCATTTCCCCCAAAATGAATGAAAGACCCCCAAAAGAACGAATGAATGAAAATTAAATGAAAATTAAATTTAGAAGAAGTCATGGATGTGACAATTCTCCCCAACAAAAAACTTTTCAGCCCAAAAAATCCACAGTAAGGCCAAATTCAAAAACCAAACCCAAAAGATAAACCAAGATGTAATTCTTTCCCATGATTTGCCCCTAAAGGAAAAAACTCCTCCAGTGATCATTTAATGAAGTATTATGCTCACAAAAGAACATACACCACTTTACTGAAACCATAAAGCACATTCAATCTTTATCCCAAATTAAAACTCTTCAAAAACAATCTAAACAAAAATCAGTCAATTTACCTAAAACAACAACAACATTGAACAAAGTTACACTTATGCATCTATAAATAAACCATTGGGAAGACTCCATTATCAATATTTACCCAAGGAAGATTTAGGTAGTTAGATAAATTTGAATAATAATACCTACTTCCAAGACAAGACCAAGGAAAAACATCTGAGTTACTCGTATGAAGAGACACAAATGGGATCCCCACCATAAGAGACAACTTGAATTTTTTCCCGAGACAGAATCAGGACACTAAAAAGGGGTGGCCCAAATAGAATCTCTAGTACAAGGGGTATACATCAATTAGAAATTTCCAAAATAATATTCATGTTACCCATGGTGGGTCTCCCCACCGCAAGAACCGACCATCTTAACAGACCAGCATGGGCCAACATGAAATGACACAAAATAATTAATGATTTGGGAAGGCTCAACAATTAGTCCACACGTTTTGGGAAACCATGAACTAACTATGAAATATCATTCTTTCTGCATGGCTTCCGGGAACATTGTCACTACTAATCGTGCACAAACCGTGTGCTCAGCATGCCTTTCCAAATTTCAATCCATTCTCCAATGACTCAATGGAAACCAAAGGGGGCGATATTGGGTGATGACATGGGTACAAGGCTCTCTACCTATTTCCACGGAATGAGAAAAATAGTAGAATGGTTATTACACCATAGGATCAAAATATTCATATCTTTTATAATGAGGATAGGAATTTTTAAATGGGTTTAAACAACATTGGGGTTTCCCCTGACTACACACCAGCATCTCTTCGGGACCAATTGTTGGAGCTCAAAATATTGATGCATCTTCGGCCACGTTCTTAGGTTGTGGAATCCCATATGTGGAACTTCTTATTTCGGTGCAACAAACTACTACACTGCATACCCCTAACGGTTCACCAATACATAACACACTCTATAACACACTTTATTGAAACATGAAATTGCACTGAAACAAGGGATTAGAAGATGCACACACATCACACATTGTTTCTTTTGGTGAGAAACAACAGAAGGGAAGTAAATGTATAAACACCTTCCTCTAAGATAGACGATTTGATGTTTTTCCCAAGGGAGACTTACTCCCAAAATTACAACGAAACTCAGAGGATATAATGACCTTAACCTTTACAGTCAAATGAGAACACAACATCACAATATGTCACCAAAAAATACCTTTGTGATTGATAGAAACAATACATGGAATGAGACCTTATGCCAAGTCCCTAAACAACAGACAATTCAAAAAAGTAGACACAATAGCCTCTCATGACCAAAATCCCAAAAATGGTGGTTTAACAAGAACTCTTTCTTCAAAAAAACTATGAAGAACCCAGAGGCACTCTTAGACACCATCGAGACACTCATCCACACTAATTACCCCAGAACACTTCCACCTTCAATGAATTAGACAACATAAGAAACTAAGGTCTCTTTAAACATTTGACAAGAACTATCCCACTACAAGAGGATCCAAAAATCAATGAAATTAATGGGTGTAGACTGAATAAAAAAAGATCAATATAATATTACTTATATTGATCAACCGGTGGATTTTACAGTGGAGAAACAATACGGGGTGCATATCAGTGGTGGATTGACCCTTAATGGGGGCATACCTTATACAATGAGAGATCCCAAATACCCAACCATGCTGGTCCATTGCTCAAAACATTCCAAAAACATTATCCAAACACATGTATGGAACCACCATGAAGGTTACCCGAAACATGTTTCAAAAGAGAGTACTAATCGGTCCTTCTACCCAACATGTCGTCCAAACACAAACCAAAAACACGGTTTGAACAAGAGGGGTTCATGGACTCAAAATACCCCACGACATCAACATTTTACAAAAACACATATTATACACCATCCCAAACAATTCAATAAGATATCATGTTTTTCTTGGAAAACATATCTTTGAAAAAATGGTTCAGCGGTAAGTTTATCCACCAATGGTACCCCGTGGGCCTCACACATGCATGTTTCTATGCCACACCAAGAACCCTCCTCATATCCATCCTGGCACTAATCTAGTCATTCCATAAACCATCCATCAATCCATATAACCTCATACATGTGGTCTCTAATGAAAATAAAAAGGTTAAAATAAAAAATTCATTCCACTTTTCAAAACCAAAATGGTTAACCAACACATACTTTTTCTCACAACTACTAACCACAAGATCAAAATACCAATTCACATCTTACAAAACATTTCAGAAAGACACAAAAATTTATAAAATAACTCACTTTCATGTTATTCATATACAATTTTAAAAAAACTCTTCCCATTAAAACACACTTTGATTGTTTATAAAACACGATTGGAAACACTTTTCAAAACAAACTTCACAGTAGATCATGATTTCAAAAGAGTTATAAGAACACCATTTTTCATTTAAAAATAATTCTAAAAATTCAGTTCCGCCATTTCATAAATCAAACCATTCCCTATTTATTTGAAAATAATTTCACAATACTTTTTTCCTCTTAATACCATGTCACTTTGTAACCAAAGTTCCAAGATTTCAAAACTAAAGAGCAGAAGACAATGCGAGAGGAAACTAGTTTCAGTGGGTGACTTGGACATAAGGTTGGCTTCCATATTCCTATCAATTAACTATCAGAAAGAGTGTTCTAGAGAATATCCTCAGATCCACATGGCTTTCCAGGCCCTTCCAGCTAATGGAGACCATTAACCCAACCCTCTTTTAATTTCCCCTAATCATCATTAAACCAAGAAATCCAAAGGACTCCAAAAGGCCCCAACTTCCCCTATAGACTTGAATCACATCAAGAGGTATTGTGATCATCCACACTACTCATAACCAAAATTAAAATTCCCGAAAATCCTAACTCTAGACAATCCCGACTATTCCCCAAATATCATGACCCAAGGAGATTGAACCTCCTATGATACCATTTTTTCACAAACCGAATCTGATCGCCACCGAATCTTGCACCAAACTCGGACCATGACAAAGCCCGAAGGGCGTTACCGATCCCCATGGGAAGTAACAAGTGCCTTGGAATCATAAAGTGATAATTGGGAATGATTTAACGATGTTTATAAACATAAAACAACAAATGAATACAACAAAATGAATATGGATTATTCAAACCAAACAATGTTTTACAAAAATTAAAAACTGAATTACATAGTGTAAAACATTTCAAAAAGACTATAAAAAAGGTTCAAATCCAAAAATTAATACTGAATAACCTCAACATGGAACGATCCATCACCCTCAAGCCATCTCCACAACACCGCATCATGATTGACCTGTGAGAACCCGAACTGTTGGCACACAAGTTGTACCCAACCCTGTGACAACAAAAATAACCAAGTCTACTTACACCAAAGGGTGTATGTAGGGTGTGATCCAATTCCTAGTAGTATAAAACCACTAAGAGATTCCAGGTGATAAACATTCAATGATGAAAATCATGCATGTTTTCAAAAACATGTAATTTCTAGTTATAATTTCTTAAAGATGCAACTAAAAATACAAATTTTCAAGTGAGATAATTTAATGAATCATCATTTTTAAAATAAATTCCAAAGATACTAAATTTTTCCAGACAAATATACCATATGACGACAGAAAGTATAAAGGATATAATGATCATAGTCAATAGGAAATTACCCCTAGGAACTAGCTATCTATGGGTCCAATGTACCTCATATCTCAGTGAGTGTAACCACAAAGAATATTGGTTCTCGTGCACGAGTCACTAGTAGGGAACATACCTATAACCTAGTGGTCACTAATCATCATCATCATAGTTTAGTTAGAGTTTTATGTTTTAATCTTGCTAAGTGAAACTAATTCCAAACTCCACGGATTCACTAGCATACTATTACACGTCCTCCCACCTAGATACTCAAGTTTTCCCCTTTGTGATAAAAAAAGTTCAACAAGCCTAGAAATATAATTTTCTCATGAAAATATCACTTCTGCATCACAAATTTACCACAAAGACCCATTTACATCACACAAGTCGCAAATTCCACATTTCATTGAAATGCATTTTGAAATAAAAGTCACACCAAAATAGCCCACAACCGTTTTTGCATAAATTTCACAACCCTATACATACTTTATTGATTTTATAATGTCCCTCCAAATATTCTAAACATCACATAATTGCCCACTCACATGTTTCATAAAACCCTTTTTATAATCAAAATCCATTTTTCAGATCGCACTCATACAAACCGCCCACATCACATTCACACCTCTTTCACATCTCAGTAAATCAATTAAACGCTTTTATAAATCATTTCCAAGAGGATACACATCACATGACAGAACTATTCACATTTAAAATGGTCCATTTGAAAGTATAAACAATCCAAAATAGTTTTCCAATATGGTTTCACCTCTAACATGAATCATTATACAATTAAAAACATTCATAAAACAATTCTAAAGAGTGTACCAAACATATTCACATAAAACCCATTTCAAAACCGTATTTCAAGGACAAAATCACACCAAGGAAAATTCAAAACAGAATTTTCAGCCCCAAAAACATTTATTAATCTTCCCCCAAGTGTTATACAGACACCTCAAACAATGCCACAAATGTTCCACATGAAAAGCACACGTTTTCAAAATCGCTTTCAAGAAGTACAATAATGTTTTACACTTTAAAGCGATCAAAAAAACATCTTTAAAACCTAGTGTCATAGCAATACCCTTCAAAATTAGAAATTCCATCCCAAAATTTTTAATTAAACCAATTTCATATGTTATAAAACACACCCAAACAATACCCAAAGGGTTACACAAGAAAAACATCAAATTTTAAGAAAAAATGAAACTATAAAAATAAATTCTTAACCAAATCCAACCAAAACAATTTTCCCACCACACAAAACATATTAGGAACATGAATAATAAGTAATTCCAGAAAACTAACTCATCTAGAAATGATTACACTTGGAATAACCTACATTTTATGTCAAAACCCTCAAAACTTGGTGTGAAACATAAACCGCACCACCGCCGCACCTCAAAGAAGATAAATCTAGTCCTAGACAACCATATTCCACCAAAAATACACCAAATAAATCCCTTGGTTAGAACAACAACTTCTGGACATAAGTAACTTCCAGAAAGTGGGAATGAAACACTAAGGAAGGGGAAGAAATCAAGGAAATAAACACTTACTTGAAACATCTTGAATCAAATGAACCAAATAAACCACAATTTGAATATCCAAGAAACCAAAACTGATATGGAGGCCCTAATGGGGATGAGAAAGACATGTGGGTACTAAAATGGGGGGAAAAGTGTGAAAATTAAATGATTTATGAATGAATCAACTTACCTTATCAAAAATTTAAGATTAGAGAAACCCTATGATGTTTTTCCCAACTCGGTGAGGAAAATGAGGTCCAAAGTGGATAAATGAATAATGGGGATGAGGCTTGGGATTTCAGATTCAGGTGGGAGGTGGAATCTCGGGAATACAGTAAACAAATGTGAATGTTATTAAAGAATTAAAAATAAAATTTAAAACTGGAAATGACTCACAGGATGGCCCAATTCCAAATTAATTCACTCAAACCCAAAATGATAATGGGTTCTAAAATGGTCCAAATGGACATGGTGATTTGGATAGGTCATATGAAGAAATTTGGGAAGTGTAATGGATGCAAAAGTTTAATAAATTATAGAGTTATAAAAGAAATACAATTTATTTTTAAATCGGGAATTGGGCTCACGGTTTGGCCCAAATTTTGAAAACCCTCCATTTCCCCCAAAATGACTGAAAACCCCCAAAACAAGAAAGAATGGAAATTAAATGAAAAATAAATTTATAAGTATTCATGTATGTGACATTACATGATGTTTCATGATTCTATACATTACCCAATGCATTGGAGTGCTATTAGGGCACACCCTTCTTAAACATTTCATTTCATGCATAAAAGTGCCACATGGATCATAAAACAATGAATCGTTGTACACAGACAATTATTCCACGATAAAAAAATGTGAAATAAAAATATGAAACTCATTAAAAAATATGCAAATATTCATAATGGAGAATACCCTTGATAGTGAAAGAGTCATGGTATTCACTACACAATGACTTTGGCGTGGAAAAGCACTGTGCAATTTCGGTAGCCTAAAGACATGACTTAAGAACACATAAAAATGGTTCATGAGAGAGAAAGGGGTGTCTCATCATATTTACATGACATTAAATGTTAGAGGGTTATATAAATACACATTCCAAAAAATGTAATTGAATATACATTTCTGATACAAAATAATTTCTTGAATGTAAATGAGGAGAGAAAAATTTCATCAGGAATTTCGGCATAGTACTGGGTGTACATGGGAGGTATTTAATGAGAGAGAAAGGGGTCTCCCATAATTCAAACATAAAGAGGTCAGTATTGGGGTGGTAAGAAACAATACCCAAATATTTATAATTGAAATTAAAAGGTCATAACAACAATAAGAAAATTGGAAAAAATGAGAAAGGAAGAAAACCCCTTACTTGGAAGTCCGTTTACATAGGATTGAGAAGGCTTGAGAGAGGCTTGTTGGAAGGTTGGGGAAATTGCGAGTATTCTATAAAGAGATGGACATAGTTTGGAAGAACTCAAAATGATTTGAGTGGGGAAGAAGTGGGAGCTTGGGTGGGTTTATATATGAAAGCTGAAAGAATTCATTATTATTTAGGTTTGAGACACATCACATTAAAATAATGCAATCCACAAACTTCACCATGATTTTTTCCCATGGTTATTGGAAAAGGGAAGTGGGAAAAAAATATTTTATAAGGAAAAATTATGAACTTCTTAAAATAATGGGATTGCTTACATGGAGGTGAGTCACACTCCCAAGGAAAACAATTTTAAAAGACGAAATGTTTAATATGTCTTGAAGGGTCCACTAAAACATTTTAAAATAAATCAATCAAAAAAATCAGATTATTTAAATTTTAAAACAAATATTGGCTGAAAATAAGGTTTATAGTATTTTATTACATCATTATTGGGTCATTATGTTGTCGTAAAACACATTATATATTTAAACGGTATTAAATTTTTACCCAACAATTTGAATCTCTCAGAAAATTATTAAAAATTCACCGTTGGATAATTTCTACATCCTAATTAAAGATATAATATAATTTTTATCTAAATAATTTCATAATTATGTTAACATTCACTTTAAAAATAAAAATCGATATTTAAAAAAAATTCATGTGTTTGAACAAAAATGGAATTCAAACCTTAATAAAAATTACAATTGAAATCATAAAATTATTAGATAATTTATATTTGATAAAAAATAATTCAATTATAATAATAATATTTTATTAAAATATTATTTAACTCAAAAACCCATTAATTCATCAAATTATATTTCATAGGTTAACTTTAAGTAAAAATACTATTTCAGCATCAAAATCTATTAACAAGGTAACAATAATAAAATAAAAGTATATCAATTATTATATAAAAAAATAATTTACATAAACATAGTGATAAGGTCTAGTTACATAACCTCTTATAACCCCCACATTATACAGAAAAGTACGGTTTGTAATGGTGACAGACTCTTGGGGTGGCTTAGATAACATTACTCCGGTGGTAATCTCTATCAACTTCGACTTCTCTCATAGGCGGTCCCACTCGAGCTGAACATATTCATACATGGATTGGGATTGTTCATGAGTGATTCCCAAAGGTGAAACCTCCTTTATAAACTTTTACAAATTGGATACTTATGGGGCAGGTCTAGTAGCTAAGACCATCGCTCCCTTTTTCTATGTAAATTGGACTTGTTAAAGCCATATATTTATACTAATCGTGTGATCACTGTTCAACGACTATATTTGCAATGGTTAAAATTCATAACATAAATCCAATGAAGTTTACATTTATTATAAATATTTTACATAAATAGACATTTAATTATATTAAGAGGGATTTTCATTAATTAATGTTTGGGTCGTTACAACAACAATTTTGATATAACTATATTTTTTTAGATATTGGATCTTTTCAAAAAAAATTATTTACTACTATATCAGGATGTATAATATTAGTATTATTTATATTTTTATCGTACAATGACATGAGTGTTATGTCTCCCCATCTTGCCACCTTAGGCCTTCACCTATAGTGGAAATACTTTTGCATATAGATAGGTTTTCATATGGTTTTGTAATGACTCCAAGAGTTACAGTGACAAGAGATAGTTGTCTAGAGGATCTTATATTAATATAGAAGAGTGAATACATATAATGGATTACTATATATATGATTCCACTCAATAATAAAATATTCATAGTTTATACAGTGGTTTATGAATTTTCAAATACAATTATTTGTTCTAAATAAGATACATGTATAAAAATAATTTTACAAAGATAAATGGGATTGCCTATGATATTTGTTAAAGTATAAGTGAAAAATATATCACTATTTGAATTTCAATATTTATAATAATAGTCTATTTTTTCAAGAATATATAACAAAAAATATAGAATTCTATACTATATTTTGTGCATAATAGAATTTTAAAAAAAAATATTTCCACTAAAAGAAATATGTTTAGTTTCCTAACAATGAGGAGTTCATGTTTATATGTGTTATATTCTGAAAATAGTATAGTTTTTGATATGTATATCAGATTATACATTGATGTAGTTATGTTTAAATATATAAATTAAATGTTATAAAAATCAATTTTTTTTGAATTTCAATTTATATTGTAAAATACTTTTTGGAATGTTGTTAAAATTATATAATGACGAGAGATAATTTTTTTAATATATTGATGAAAATGAAACTGTTGTAATGTAATTTTTTCAAGGTAATTATGGTGAGTTTAAAAAGAGTTCTAATTAAAAAAATTAATTATAATGAAAAAACCAAATATATTAAAGTAAATAAATTTGAATATGTATTCAATGATTTGAATACTAGAAAAATGTTTTATAATCTCATGAATATTCAATCATTCATTTTTAAATTATATTACCCATTATTTTGTTTTGTGGGATGGTTTTATTTGGGATTCACAATGTTTTAGGGAAGGTATAATATCAATATTTAATGTGTTTTGGAAAAACATAAAATGTTATAGGAATATGGAAATATGAAATTATTTATTATGAGATTTGAATCTCTTTCTTCTATGTGGAAATATATTATATTCTTAATGGATGTTGAGAATATAAAAAATATTCAGGTTACACAATGTTAATATAAACATTATTATTTGTTTCTATTGATTCTATAGAACACATTGAGTGTGTTACAAATTACCCCTCAATATTTTACATTGAGTAATACCTAAAAAACAATTATTATCAGGAATTATTATTTATGATGATTTTTTTTGTTGATAAATTTAACTTTTTTAAGAAGATAAATAATATACTAAAATGAAAGAAAGTATTTTTTTCTATGATTGATGATCCTAGATGTATACCAAAAGGATTGTAATTCAGTATAATGTTTCCATTCATGGGGTTAATATTTCATATTTAGATTTCCATATAGCATTGGTTAGACAAGATAACATGATTTAGAACAATTATAAATTTATAACATACATGCACTGGAATTTTGGATGAACATATTAGTTGGTGGTTGGATATGTTTCTAATCCTTTCATTATTTGGGTAGAATCAAATTTGTATGTTTACACTCATATGATGAGTAATACATTTTCTCCTTATAGTTAAATAGACTGAAGGGGTATATAATTAAACCAAAATAATGATGTGTTATTGTTAATTATGATTTTAGATGAATGTGTTTCGATCATATATCCATGGTAATGTGGCGTAATGTGTTTATAAATCACGTATTTCAATAATCAATGAGTAAAAAACATATGAGTTTCTAAATAGAATTCATATTTTTAATGGTGGGGAGTCACTCAATTTCGTATAAAATGGTATCATAAAAAAAGAAATCATTTATATGATACATATTTCGGAGTATATAAATAAAATTAATATAGATATTCACAAGGTATTATATATGATAATATATAGTGTAATGTATATAAGAATATTGCAAAATTATTTTTGGTTATATTTTAAATTATTTGGGCGTATAGTTTTAAAAGTAATTTTATATGTTACAATATAAGGTGAAATGATAATAATCATATATATTTTTAGTGTAAGGGAATTATAGATAGAGATTTTACCTAAATACATCATAAATCATGTGATATTTTTGTATATATCATATTCTATTATATAAATATATATCATGGGGTATAAGTTATGTGAAACAAAAAAATTTCAAAGGCCATGGAATAAGGTATATTTCAAGGAATTATATATGATATCAAGATACAAACATGACTTATCATTTAATATAATATATAAAAAACATAATATTATGACATATACTAATCGTATTATTTGGTATGTTTATAATATAGTGGGGGTCAATCAAAATCTATTATAAAAATGCTATTCTGTATTTTTTAATGGAAAATAGATTTTGGAAATTACCATTTTATTTATTTTCCACGTGTTATATCACTGATTTGAACCTTTTAATAAATTTAATCATTTTGAGGGTCACATGGATGTAATAATTGGATAAATTCATTTTTTGTCATATGATATAAATTTTATAAAAAATGAATCCATGATAAATTATTTAATGAGTGATTAAATTTTTGTGTCTTTTGGAATATATGTGAGGCCCATATGAATAGTGAAATGGAAATTTAAATTGTATATAAACATGGAAATAAATATTGTAGAATCACTTCGAATAATATGTATTCTACTTATTTTTTCTATTGAGATATACATGGATATGTTAAAAAACTAGGATCTAACCAATGTATTAGATAATTCAGTAACACATGGATATATCCCCATGTATGTATTCTATTAGTTTCATATCAAATATCCTCACCAACAATTTTTTTTGAATGCCAAATACATGATCAAAATTATTTTAAGGTACACATGTTTTTTATTTTAAGCTACACATGATTTTAGTTTCATTGATTGGATAAATTTATTAACGATTTATTCATGTCTTTAACAAAAAAATATTTGTTTTTATAACACAGGAAATAAATCAATATGATTATAAAATGTGTAATGATTTTGGAGTATTGGAAAATATCAATGTTTTTAATTTATACTTGTGGCATCTACGGGATTCTTTATATAAGGGATCTATCATCAAGTTTGATGTGATTAATATATTATTATTGGTGAATTGAAAATTTATTTTTCTTAGTCTCTTATCTAACATAATATAACAACATTCTATAATGAATTATGAGATAATTTTTATGTATATATAGATTCATATAATCAGTGGATATATATCATGAATAAAATAATTTATACATTTATAATTTTACATGTTAGTTTCATAATACATAAAAAATAGAAGAAAAAAATAGTCTCTTCATTGTATTTAAATATTTATACAAAATAAATCATTATCTTAAAGGAATGGGGTTTTATAATAATATTAATCTATATTTCTACAAGTTATATTTCAAAAAGAGTAATATCATAGATAACCAATCATGCCTATAAGAATAGAATCTTTATCTGACTATATCAGTAAAATCAAAATCATCATTTTATATAAGTAATCCACAAACACTAAATTATACAAATTATTAATCAAAAAAACTAGAATTATAAACTTCTAACTATTAATTCATTAAAATATTAAATCCAAATTAATTCCTACTAAATTGGAATTTCTTATTTATGACCACATTTATCATATATAATTATACATTAAAATGAAAAAAAATATGAATATTTTTTCATAAAATATTAAAAAACAAGTTCACTTATTATATTGAATAGGCCGCGATGGAGTTTTCCATTACTAAAGGGAATGAATCACCGATATTCGAGGCAAAATCTATTTCATTTTACGATTTTATGTTCACCTCTTACTGTTATTAGTTCTCAATGGGGAAAATGTGATTATGTGATGTAGAAAAGAAAGAAAACCCAAGGATATTGGGGCCTTTAAAATGATTAACAACCCTTATCTTCAATTAGATAATCATTTGTGTTTATCGCTTATGACCCCACATAGCATATTCCAATTTATTTCCATATTAATGATTAATAATGAATGATTTCTATTCTAAAACATAACTATAATTTTTTGAGAGCAAAAACAATTTGAACAGTATTAACAAATCATAACTACTATTATTCTGGAATTTAGATTTGGTGTTCACCCTTTTGTTCTCCTCGGTATCTTGATATATAGAACATTGGAAATCCATTATTATAACTTTATATAAGAAATATTTTCATCAATATTATTATTTTTTTCGATCAAACTTATTTATATACCATTTTTTTTGTTTTTTTTGTGGTACATATAGATACCAAATTATCCTTATATATGGTATATATAGATGGATAAATCCAAAAGATCCCAAATTTTCTAAGATTATTTTTGAATCCATTTATATTATGACCTATAGATTGTGGTGTCACTATTTAATAAATTCAAAAAAAATTAAATCAAATGAAATCAATAGCATGAGTTATCACCCAATGAAACATTAATTGGGGAATATATTACTTAATTTTAGATTAAAATAAATTCCATAAAATAATGTAAAACATTTTTTCATGCATGGATCATCAAAATTTATCATGTTATTATTAATTTCATAGAATACATGGAATGATCTATTACTTCTCAATGCAAGAAAATATAATTTCTAAACTATAATGGGAATCAAATATCCCTAGATGTCCATCATATTATGATTGTCTCCTTAATAAATCCCATGATAAAACATTGTGATGCAACCACACTGGATATTATGTAATGTCTATGATATCATATTAATTCACCCCACATGTTAGAATAACTTATTTGTGAAACATTATATGAAATATTAAATCATTATTCAATTATAATAACAATTTTACAACAATAGAGTACATTATTTGATCCTTAATCATGTAGGATAAATTTACTTCTATATAATGTTATCTAAATAAAATAAATTCACATTTAATATATTTCCATTATAATACAGGATTATCATAATGATATGATGACAATCCCAACTCCCATAGGTTAAGGGTTGGTGACTAGCACCAAATAGGCATATCTCACTTAGGGGAGGCATTTTCCTAAGTATATATACACAAACACATTTCTAAAAAATGTTATGAATATAAAAAACTGGGTAAATAGGTTTACATTCAACAATGACAACCATTGAGTAATAGTATAAAACCAATAAATAAATGGCCTAATGAAGACGAAAAAATAAAATCTCTTGGATCTCATCTGAATAAAACTTTACCTGAAAGGTTGGTACATTAATCTGACTGAACATCGTTGAAGGGTACGAAATCCTTTAGACCTCTCTAATGAAACACCTATCTCTATCCCAATAAGGACTCCATCTATGTTTTTGATTTTATTCACCATACAACAATCATGTGAGAAATCTCGTACAAGTGTGAGTAAAACAATACTCACTAGGGGACCCAAAATGCAAAGGTACAACTACAAAATATACCATAAAGGAATCACATGAATAAAAAAACACAATAGAACACACAGGAGGAACATAAAGTGTAGCCTTATAGATGTATAATCAAGAGAGTCAATAGAGTCATCTCACACATAGTATAGGCCTACGGTACCTAAACAAGATTTTTGTAAGAATCCACAATACCCTCAAGTGGAAACACACATAGTTTAGGTAACATACAACTAGTAAGTAACACAAGGAGTGTAGATAACCCTTAGATAATTGGAAACATTTTAAGTGTTCATAACACATAGAGTGTCATCAATATCTAGAGGACCCACACCTTGGTTGGACAGGGGAGTACCTACTTAGTCTATGTAAGACACACATCCTGTGTAGGACACAGAGTCAGGGTATGATATATGGTCTAAGAAAGACACACAGTCTAGTTATGACATAAATTCTAGGTATGACACATAATCTACATTATACAGATAGTGTAGGTATGACACACAGTCTGTGTAATACACACAGTCTAAGTAACACACACAATCTATGTTATAGTCAGCTTCATGATTTCCTCTTGTACTGCACTTTTTTTTGGATATTTGAATCCTCAACATATTGTTCATATATCATATTCTACAAAGTACCACGTACAGTACTCCAAAATGTCCTCCTTTTAGGGAGGGTCTGAACCCCACCAACAACTAGTCAAACAGACACACTGTTTGTGAGTTAATGGCATTTTTGTAAAAAGGGGCTAATGGGGTCCAGGTCCGGTCTTCCATAGTCAAGCAGACCTCACCCGTCTCGACCCACCTGGTCGATCTTGAAATGTTGTGTCCAAAATGTCCTTCCACATCTGACCCAACCCGTCATGTCCCACACGACCCTCCATGTCTGACCCACCCCACCAATTCACTCCACACCCTCAGCATCTGACCCAACCAGATGCGTTGAACTTTATCGGCTATGTCCAACAAGACCTAATGCATTATATTGGACCCACAATGTCTGAACTGAAAGGTCATGTCCCACCCGACGCACCGGGACCGACCCTCCCGTCGTGTCTAACAGGACCCGTCGGGTCTTCCCTAACCTTCCAGGTCGACCTGGACTGCTGGGGTCGGCCCACACCAGATGGAATATGCCCAATACTGGCTTGGTCTGCTATCATCCATGTACACTAGATCTAGCCTTGTCCACTAAATCAGACCTATTCAACACCCTCCCCCAGATATGGCGGGATGTCACATACCTATCTGTTCAATGTAGTTGACCATGATGTTCAACACGGTCGGCCACCCTGGGATTTACTCCACAATGGTTTTCGTGGGGTCCTACCATAGTTTAGAAAATTGTAGTTTTGATACACTTTAAATATCATCTTTCCAAATATAGTTGATCTCACCATCGACCATCGAGTCGAAGACCCCATCTTCCACCCCACAACACTATTCATCAGGCGCACTCAGGTGCTCCATATTTTGAAACGTATGAACGTATTCGACCCTTTGGTTGTGTTCATCATCTCCGTGGACATAAATTTATTTTTTCATCACTAAGGGGTTCCTTTCTTGTTCGGATCCTCCCTGTAAAGCCTAATGTGACCACATGGGTCTGTCGGTAGCGAATACAAGGATGGGGATATGAATGGAAACCATAACACCCTTTAGAATAGATCTATGACTATTTCATGTCCACCAATATTTTCATATTATAATTGTCATAAAAAATGAGTAAAAATTAAAAATATTAATTTACACATTAATTACGCATTTTTAGCCACACCCAATAAATGACTAAACCGTGAATCCAACTATTCATGGGTTAGTCTACATTCTTCATTAGAAATGAGAACCGGGAATGAAAATCACAGAGAAATAAAACCCCCTAACTCGATGATTTAATCGACCATTGATGAAGTGTGAGTCTTATTTTTTCCTTTTTCAATCCACTAACACTTATTCTGAATCCAATTGTCGATCCACAATCGTTCATGGATCATCAACTAGGGGATTTTCCTACGCACATTAATTATTTTTTCCACAGACACCAACAAATGCCAATTTGATCTTTTATCCCTAAAAATATATTAAATGAATAAATGTAATTCAACATCACAATTTTTCTCTGTTTCTATCTCACCATGTTGTTACCATTAAGAAATGAAACAACTACCTTTCCATTTTTTCATATTATATCCCCATTGACATGAAATATTAATAGAATAAAAATAATATTCTTATGATTTTTTATTCTTCTACAAAATATTCCAAAAGTATTTATCACAGTATACCCACGGTGATTGATGTTAAGTCCTTCATAAGAAAAACCCTCTAATCTAAACAAAACTATGCCCTCATATTTCAAATTTGAGAACTCGTTAATAACATACCAAATTTTAGAATGTGTGGTATTTTTACTAAACATAAAAATAGGACATTCATTTATTCTAGGAACCCTAGGCCTTCGAATAACATTATATCTCATTTCATTGTTACAAAATAATTCCCTTTAATTTTTTGAATAAAAATTAGCATAAAATCAAGAGATTAAATTCTACCCACCATGTTTATTTATGTACCCTAATTCCAAAGCAAGGGCTAATCAAATAGATGGGGATATTGATCTTGATTCAGTTCCTCCTAATACCATGGGTTATCCACATGATTACCATGTTACCACAGAATGATCACTAGAGGAATCAACCACCCATGAATTGTCCTATTCTATTGATCTTCGATCTCCACCGGCTATTCTGTGGTTGTCTCCCTATTTTTGTTGTCCATATTTCCCGGGCTAGTGATGTGTTAAGGGTCGTGTACGTATCACCAAGCTGGGATACATGGAAAAAATTATTCTCCCACTCTAACTTATAAGGTAGAGACAAGTGGTACACATCCTCTTTGACCATTTCTCGTTTCACAAATTGTCTGAACAAAATTAGAGATAACATGATGTCCATGACAAAAAAATTTATCCCACGTTGTGAAGAGACCCGAAGGAATTCATTTTCTCCCTCCTTGAACAATAGGTGTCTCTGTCACCTATAATAATAGAATTATAATAGTTCTGTGTAGTCTTTATCCTATCGTGGATGACCCACACCATCTCTTTTGTATCCCACACCATCTTCTGGCCCATGTGCACTAACTCTCTGTGGTGATTCTAGCAAAGTGTCAACCTGTAGGGTCTCCCGTAAAATTCCTCAAATGGTTCCATAACAATGGTGGAGTGGGCTCTATTGTTTTATTCGAACACCCCAAGGGGTAGTTGATCCTCCCATATATGTCCAAAATCAATGATGTGATCTCATTGCATGTCCTCTAGGACGTGAATGGTCCACTCCATCAAGCCGTCAATCTGGGTGTAAAATGTTGTGCTCAGGCATAGATGATCTCTATTGTCCTTCTACAATCCCAAATACAACGGAGATATATAGCATGTATCTCGATATGAGATTATAGTTGATGGGACTCCATGGAGTTGAACAATCTCTTGTATGATGAGGCATCCCATTCTATCTACTGAAACCTATTCCTGAATCATTAGGTAGTGTGTTGACTTGGTAAGATAGTCAACGATATCCCAAATTGTATAGTTTCCTCTGGATGTATATGGTAGACCTGTCATGATTTACATTAATATTCCATCCCACATCCATTTTTTCACTTCAAGGGGTTGAGTCAAACCAGCTAGAACCTGGTGTATGGCCTCCATTTGTGGACATGTGAGGCATCTAGAGACAAACTCTTCCACTACCTCCATCATTCCTAGAAACCAAAACTATCTTCATAGGTCCTGGTACGTCTTTGAATCATCTGGACATACCACTAATGTGGATGTATGGAGATCCCTCAACACCACCTCCTATAACATCTTTGGTAAAACTATGAATCCTTAAAAAAAGGATTACGTCCTCCCCACCATTCTAATACCCATCAGTGGAATGCCCTATAGACACCTGAGAATGTGTAGTCTCACAGCTGACATCTCCAAGCAGTTCCTCCCTGAAATGATGTAAGAGTATATGGGTAACCACAATTGACTAGAGATAAGATACATTATCTCTATTAATGATTGATATCTAACATTAGTCTAACAGCTCTATGGCCTCATTCAGTAGTTGGGAACTCAATGTATTGGTGAGTGCATCTTCCTCCATGATCCCATTCTAATAAATTTTAAAATTAATGATGTCATAGTCGAGGAGGAACTCTTTACAATGATGATTTATCATGTTCAGAATCATCCATGAAAAGATATACATGATACTTTTGTGGTTTGTGTATATGATTAACCACTCTCCTATAATTCAGTGTCTCCACATCTTCAATGCGAAGACTAATGAAACTAACAACAGATTTTGGGTTTCATAGTTCTTCTAATGGTGTATCAAATGCCGTGAACCATAAGAAATAACCTCTTGACCCCACATCAGGACAAAACCATGCTTGATCCCTGATGTGTCACAGAACACCATGTACATGACATCCTACTCCGGAAATATTAGGATGGATGTACACATCAAACACATTCTCAACTACTAAAATCTATGTTGGAACTTCTCCACAAACAAAAAATGATTCCTCTTTCCTGTCAAGTCATTCATGTGTGTTACTGCCCAATAAAATGTGGGTAGAAACCTATGATAGTAACCATCCAACCGAAAGAAACTCCAAACCTTGATAACATTCTTGTGCTGATACCAAGAAAACCCCACCTCAATATTTTATTGATCTTATACAAATCTAGCCTCCGAAATGACATGTCCTCAAATGTGGAACTCTCTTATCCAGAATAGAATCTTATAAAGGATCCCCTAAATATTGTTCTTTCAGTGTATGTCTAGTACCATCTTCAAGTGTATCGTGTTCTCCTCCCTAGTTGATAAGTTCACCAGGATTTCATCAATAATGACAACAACAAACTAGTCTTTTTAGGCTAGTAATATCATGTTCATGAGTTCTTAATGCCACTTCTAGGGTGTTCATCACTCCAGACAGAATCACCATGTACACATATTTTCCATAACGACATTTGAAAGACATATTCGTGATGTCTGAATCCCACACTAAAATCAGTTGATATCCTGGTTTGAGGTCTATCATTGGGAACCATCTCACTCCACATTGTTGATCGAAGAGGTCATCAATAATTGGTAGAGGATTGTTATCCTTCATAGACACTTAGTGTAGGTTCCATAAGTCTACACATAAACTAATTATCATATCTTCCATCTTTGGAAATGAAACTGGGTTTTCCTCTAGTGAGACACTAGGTCTCACAAAGGCCTTATTATACAAGAAATAAAGTAGTAACCTCAATTCATGAAGATCTATAGCAGCCATCCAATATGAAGGTGTGGATATCAGTGAATTCCCATATAAGAATTCAATGCATAAGTGTACCTATCTATGGGGATGTAGTCTTGGAACATCTTCTAAAATATTTCGTTGTACTCATCCACCACTATAGGGAACTATGGACTTATATCATCCACTCCACTGAGGGTCATGCTAACCAACAGATGTGTGTTCAGTTGTTCCCTAATACATTAAACTAAATCCTGCAATGCTCAAGATCCCTTTTCACTGATAATATATCCCCTAGTCCCATATCTATGAAAAGACCACATTGTTCCCCTAAACAATGGATCTAACCATGAATTGTGGATAACCATTCCATAGTCAGAATGATGTCATAATTCCACGCCGATACAAACAAGAGATCCCAACTAAAATTGTTTCCCCCAAGAGTATGTGCACACTGTCTTCACCAGTGTTTGATTATAGAATCTTCTCTCATAGGATTCTATAATGGTATGGAACAAGACATTAGTTTAACTGGATGCTCAATGTCTTGAACAAGGGTCAGGGATAGAAAAGAGTGACTGACCCCCATGTCTATCAAAAATAATGATTGGATGGAAAATAAATAGATCGAAACTCTATTTGTAACATGAGTCTTGATATAATAAGATTCCACCATTTGGAATTGGCCTCACCCCTATCCACTCGATCCCTGAGATCGGGTTGAACAGCATGGGGTGGTAGTGGTAGTTACTCAAACCTTCATCCAACAGATGACACTAATCTGGATCATCTTCCACATCTTCTTCCTAGTAGAATACCATGTTCTAGCTTCCACCGATGCCTCGATGACCCCTCAACAATCTCCAAGTCAGTGATCTGGATGGTCGAAAAATCTCTATATAGATTCCCCTAATCACCGTACAAGTAGAATAGTCAGACAATTGACTATCTCACTCATCCCTAGGTTCCTAGAACTACTGACCCCATGTCTCGGGGTTATCCCTTAGGCTGCTTAGTCCTCTTAGACCCCTATATTATCTGATGGCTACCCACTGCTAAAGACTATACGACCAATCACCATTGGTAGCTCCCACTATTAGTGCCTAATCCACAAGAATGTTCTCTACGAGTAGACCTTTATCCAGCACCCTTGAATACATATGAAATAAATGAGATATCACTGAGTCCCATATCTCCAGGTGTTGTCCCTACTTGATGGTTCTTGCACTGATGAATGGGTCATCCACTATGTTCGTATGGTATAGGGAAAGATATTTGAATCTTGTCCAGTACACTTCTACTAACTGAATGCCTTGCTGCATGTGTAGTAGCTCTTATATATGAACAGAGAATAACATTGCGGGAAAGGACTCCTCCCCAGATAAGAGATCGATGTCTAACCAAGATTGCATCACCTCCTCATGTGTATGAATCATCATGATCCACCATTTCCCAGATGAACCGAGATGAAGATTCTATCAAGGACTTCCATCTAGTCGAAAGGCATCCTCAATAACCCGAAGAATCACATCACATCCTCCTACCAGTACTCAGCTATCTGAGGATATTTTGATCCTCATAACCTTGGTATTCACTATATATGGAACTCGTGTAATGCACTAATCTAGTCTGCAACCTCAACCCATAACATCGGTAGAAACTACTTCTCTTCAGTTGATGTTATCACTGGTACACCATGAGTAGGTTCTATCTCTTGCAATAGTCCCTCCACCATGTCCTTATTTCTCAGGGGACCATCATCATGATCATGCCTATAAATATTAGCTTACAACCTTTGTGGAGACATCATAAAATAAAATAATATGTACCATGGTCAATTTTGTATACATTGTGGGAAGAATCTGACTAGTAAAGTTATGAGAACACACAAAATTTCTATATGATTCAATAACCCTTAATTTCCCATGCATCAAGTGTTTTCATGTGTCAAGTCATAAAGTCTAATTCATGGTCCTAGTGTATGGATACATATGTAGCGTCACCAAAAATAGGTTCATTTTCCTAAAATAAAAACATGATACTCCTAACACAGTTTTCCCAATCAAGAGTAATAGAGATTTCCTTCTTTTACAAATTGGTCCCGAAAAAACCCCTAGGGCCCTGGTTGGGACTACCCAAGCCCTCCCCCATAGGCCAAGGGATATCAACTACAACTGAATAGCCCTATCCCACATGTGGGAGGCATTTTCTCACATACATGTACACACACACATCTCCATGAATTTTGTTGAAATAAAAAAACTAAGTCGACATGTATGTATGCCACTAATACAAAAACTAAGTAAAAATACAAAACATAATATTAAAGAGCCCGAATAAAAGAAACACAAAAATGTAAATGTACATTATCAAGGATATCATCCATGGAAAACCAACAATATGGTTAGGTGTAGTATGTTATGATAACGTCAATAAATCATTCCACATCCATCAGACCATTGTGAATCCCCTGTATCGTGGGTCCAATATAGATTACATAATATTTGTAAATTATTCTCATAAGGAATGACATATGTGGGTGATGCCCATGTTTTTTTGATTAAAATAATACTCAGTAGTGACCCCTAACCACAATAAGATGACTATAAAATTTACCAAAAATGAATCACATGAAGAAATATTTCATGTAGAATACTCAAGAGGCACACGATGTTTAGTTTCTAAGAACTATTATCATGTGAATCACAAGAGTTGACTTAGACAAAGTATAGGTCTATGGTATGTAAATAAGATTTTTGTATTAATCTTTAGTACCCTAAAGTAGTAACACATGGACATTAGGTAATGCACAGAGTTTTAGTAACATAATGAGTGTAGATATAACAAGGAGTATTGGTAAAACACTGAGTGTCTTTAACAGACAGAGTTTTGTCAACAACAAGAGGACCCACACACTGGTGGGACATGGGATTACCAAGATAGTCTAGGTAATAAACGTAGTCTATGTGAGACACATAGTCTTGGTAAGACACATAGTCTCTATAAGACACACATTCTTGGTAAGACATAAATTATAGGTAAGACACAATCTCTAGGAAAGACCCATAGTCTAGGTAAGACATACATTCTAGGTTAGAAAAAAAATCAATGTCGCAGCCAACTGTAGGATTTCCACTCGTAGTGCAGTTATCAGGGGAGAACCTACTCCTCATGCCAATTGTCATAAAAAAATGTTTCAAAAAACCAACATATATTATCTAAAAAGTAATACTTATACATGGGGGTCCTAACACTATAAGTATCTCATTTAATAGACACAAATTATGTGTGTTAAGTGCTTTTCTGTATAAAGGGGTTGTATTGGTACGGTTCTAGTATGAAAGGGTCAGAACAACCTAAAACATTGGGGTCTGACACAACCCACCAGGTTTGACCTGACTAGACCTGTCCGACCTATCCTATCGTGATGACCCAAACTACTAGGTATGACCTACCCTAACAGGGAACGGTCCCCTGGTTTATGCCAGTTCTGCTAGTGTAGACCTGTTCATCTACCCCAGATGCGGCGGGGTGTCATATCCCCTCCTTGTTAGGGCGATCAGATTCCCCGAAGTGGTTGGCAATGTATCCTACTAAGTTCCCACTGGACCACAATCCCACACCACGTGACACAACTTCACGTCGCTTCTGGTTGAGCCTACCACAGGTCGGCGAGCTGGAAGCCCTGTTCGCTGCCCACACCATTTTCCACAGGTTCCTCTGCATCTGTTTGTATTGTTGATGGCCTCCTACAATTGGGTTACCACGTTGCTAAGGTCCACCTCCTACATCATCGTACACCATTTTCGGTGTCTATCCTTCCATGGGTCACCAGTCACACTATGGTACTCCTCATTTCGAAACAGAATCAATTATTCAACCCTCGTTCTGTCTTCTTCATCTCCATGGACATCAAATATTCTTATAGTTTTTTTATGCTTCCAGTAACATTCATAAAATCTCTGAATATCTTAATAGGACCACAGGTGTCCTTCGGCATAGATAAGTAGAAGAATGATATGGATGGGACCCGAAACTCCCTTTAGAAAAGATATATAACATTTTTCATGTCATATCGAATTTGTTATTTTTTTTTGGATTGTGAAGATAAAATTAAAATCACAATGATATTATTCCAACATTAGTCCCGCATTTTTATCTATCCCATATAAACCATGAATTTTTTGATCAACATATTCATTGGTTGGTCTATGTTCTTCATTGGAAACAAGAATAGGGAAGTAAAATGACATTAAAATAAAAACCCCTACCTCGAGAAAGGGACCAATGGTGGAAAAATGGTATTCATGCATTATTCATTCGAAAATCCATTGACACCTGTTCTAAATATCATCATAGATCCTCTATTGATCGTCATTCATCTACATGAGGACATTGCAACACATTGTCCTTATTTTTTATAGAGCCTAAAGGGATCAGGTGTTTGATCTCATATCCCTGCGAAGCTATTAAATGATGAAACACAGTTGATCATTGCGGTTTCATTGCATTACAACACGACCGAATTTTTTAATTTTTATAGGAAACTACTTCCTTTTTTTAATGATGAATAATTTCTTCATCAACCAGAAATTATAAAATAAAAGAAATAAAAGAATTATATTTTTATTCTTCATTAAATCATGGGAAAGAAATTTCTTGCATTCGACCCACACCCGTGAATGATAGTTCAAACATAATGAAATACGGGCTCTCTGGAAACAAATGTGACCATGGATATCAAATCTGACCCCTCATGTAAAAGATAAAGACACGGGTCAAACAAAATATTTTTATTAATCTTAATAATAGTTCAAACATTTTTTTGGGAATCCCAGTCCTTGTAATCTTCTTTCATCATGGCACCAGATCTTGAAATAATCCCAAATAAGTTTTAAAAGAATGTTAAATGAAAAATTTGGGACTTCACATGTTCATTCAATGGATTATTAATATATATATTCACTATATCACTTTCATTCATTTGAATATCCATGGAACTCTAAAATGGTATCCATATCATTCATGAGAAAATTTTCAATGAAGATGTAATGAAAAATTCCAAAACTCATGATTGAATTGTATCATGAGGCAAATTTTATCATGAGTCCAACTGAATGGTCTGTAAAGAAATATTATATGATAAAACATTGTTTTTTAGATAACTTCATCCCTTAAGGTAATATTAATTCCATATTAACGTTTTCATAGTTAATATCAACTCATACCCCCATTTTTCTATTCACCTCATGAAAATTCATCAACATCACAATGGTTATTAAATATACCCATCTTTATTTGATCAAAACATGAAAATCAACACATGAATGCCACTCTAAACAAAAGCTACAAAATCTATAATACCTATTAAAAATATGGAAATATTATTTTCTCCTTTTCATTTTCATAATTTCATATAAAATAAAGTAGATCCTCCCCTTCTTATAAAGTAAACAGTTTTTTATTATTCCCCATTGTCCAAAAATTAAATGCAATAAAAATGGTAATATAAATAATATTATATTTATTTTCAGATTCCCTAACCTCATATCAATTAATTCATTTTATATGAGGAATCATAAAGAAGCTAATTCATCAGGAAATCCATGAGTTATAACATGTGTTAGATTTCATCCCCTATGGAAAATTATAATGTACTTTTGAATATATGTATATTCAAATACATGAATATTAATGACTAATATATCGTATGATGTTTTTTCTTCCATTATGCATTATGTGATCATATCATTATATTATTTATGTTATAAATATTTTGTTGTGGTTCCCAAATATGATGAAATAATTGAACTAGTATGAAAATATTATTAAATATATAATATATATATATATTGATGAAATATATCATACAGAGAAAGAATTATGTAGAATATTAGGTTTTAGGGATCATAAGTCATTAAGACTTAATTCAATAAGTTATCACTCAATAATATACAATAGTGGATGTTATGATAAAAAACCCACCAATTTCAATCCCTCAATATTATGTATAATTGGAAATTAAAATTGTAACATTGTGAGAACCGACGATTTAATTAACTTTAAATGAAGTCAATCTATTTAATTAATCTTGATGAACCGAAAATATGGTTTAAATGAATATTGATACTCTATTAAAATATTATTTAAACATGGCCATTATATCCAATATATTAAATTGGTATTTGTTACTCAGACAGACTAAATTATTAAAAATAAATACATTAAATTTGTTCATTATTTTGTAATGATTATAATTAACAAATAAGAGTAATTTTAATGTAAAATAATTGTTTTATGAAAAACAGAATTTTTATAGAGAACAGTTTCATCTCATCATGCAGACATACCATAAAATTAATTTTTGAATCTTATAGAAAATGTATTTGTTAAAAAAAATTCATTTTTATATCCAAATATCCAAATAATCTTTTAATGATTTTTTTATGTTTTTATGAAATTTTTCATTTTTTGATGAATAGTTTAAAACATTGATTTCTACCTAAAACTACTTTTTTCATTAAAAATATATAATGTTAAATTACATATTATGTTTATTTTAATGAAATATTACATCCTTTATAATGTATTCAATAAAATTTACATTTTTTAATCAATATCATATTAAAAATTGTTATTAAAACCATATATAATTTTGAGAAATTTTTCTTTGGAACCCACTTTTTCAATACATATATGGGGATGTTTTGAAATTTAATTATGAAAATATGGTGAATTTATTTTTTAGTAATTCTTATCATATTTAATGTCAAAATAATTGATATTATCGAATATTTTCAACTTCATTTTTTATCATTATGAATAGTAAATGGCGAAATAATTGAGATTCACAGTTAAGGTAAAAAAATGATATATCGTTTTTTAAACTAATGTAATATGGTTTAAAATGAAATAATATTTTTTAAAACATAATTTTACTTCATTATATGTAAATTATAATATCTGTGGGAAAAAATTACTTATTACAGGGGATTGTTGACTGAATCAATCAATAGTGTAATTGAATCTTTTTTAAAATTCCATTTGTGTCCTCACCCCCACTAATAAATTCCACCAACTATCCACCCCTTTCACAAATATAAAGACATTTATTTCAACCAACAACTAAATAAATTATTTCTTCAATACCCTTGATATAATATTTATCTCATTGTTTTATTATAAAATTATCCTAGGAATGTTATTGTCCAAAACATGGAGAAGTACCTACAAGAAAATGTAATGTTATTAAACAAGTATTTTTAATTTTATTTCCTCCTCCATCCACATAAGATAATATTAAATCATGATATTTAAATTAAAAATTATCTAAAATATACTAAGATGTAATTATATTAATTTAATAAACTATATCACTCTCCACTTATTTCAAATTATATATGGAATTTTCAATGGTTTGTACGACGAACTACCACCTCACGAACCGATGATACTCTATTTCTGTGATAACAACTCAATGATGGATATAATAATAGATTCAATTCTTATATATAATATTTATTACATAATTATACTTATTCTATTTTTATATGACATATAAATTATTTAATATTTTTAAACATAAAATTATGATAATGGTGCTTAAGTGTAGGGAATACAAACCCCTCTCATAGTAATGAGATTCATTTTTAATATATGATTCACATGGATGATAATAAGGTTATATTTAAAAAATAAATTTCATATAAATGGATTTATATTTATTATGGAAATTAATACATCATATGCTCCCTTACCATCTCAATCGTTTAAGGAATGATATCATTGCATCAACGTACATACGTCCTACCATCTCGGGGAGGCGATGCAACACATTTTCCATGAAAAATTTAAAAAATGGTACTATTAATTTAAATAATTACTAAAAATTATATTTATAAAATTATAATTATTTTTTATATGTTTTATTTATATGATATATAAAATGAACTGGTCATTAATGAAAAAATAAATATTAGAAAACTATGAAATTAACTTCTAAAAGAATAAAAATAATGAAATTATATTAAAAAAAGGGTGGTAAAATGTTATAATAGTGTCATAAATTATATATTACTATGATAATGTTTATTGTAAAATTAATATCATTTATAAAAACATTATACATTAGGATATATCATGTTTATCAAATAGAATGTGTGAAGTTAGGAACATCATCTCAATTTCCCTTCATTGAGGAATGTTCTAATGTTACACACCTAATTTATATTATATGGAGTAAAAAATAACAATAGTAAATGTAATATTATGAATAAATTAAATTTATGTTATATTATGTTTCAATTTCAATTAAATCATCAATGGGGAGTGGACATGAAAATTACCATGTGTTAAATAATCTCGTGACTCAAATTCTTTTCATTGGGATATATTACTTATTGGTTGACTTTTATATTATTAAATTATGTGTTTAAGGAATTTTTTATATATTATTTTTTATGTGATATTTTTTTATTTGTATTTTCATTTTATACACTTAACATATACATTTATCAATTCTTATCAATTTTTTGGATCATTTTATGAGATTTCGTCACAATGAATATTTCATTTAATAATTTTTGTTAATACACACTTCTTAATTTTTTTCATGGTATATATACTATCCCTTCGATGTATTTATCATTAATTAATTTTTTTAATGATTATCAAAATTTTAGTCAAGTTTATTTATTAATGGGAAAAATTTAAAAGTAACCAAACAGGTAAAAATTATTAATCATTCACACATTACATTGTATGTTATTTTATTGGCTAGGGAAATATTGATAAATACATTTTACTTTCACAATTTGGATATATGTTGAGAATAACTATTAATTCATGAATTTAAATTAAAATTTTATAAAAGATGAATGATTTTATCAGGGAATAACATGTGGGGACTGAAATTAAAAATATCCTTAATGTATTGATATATATATTGAGAGAAATCTGATGGCTATATTAGATGGGGTTTTACACTGCAATTTTTAACAATTTTGCTAATGGTCTTGATAGTATATATATTGATGAATTCTATGATCATTAATATCAATAATTAAGTAATTAATTCATTGATATTTAATTTATTATCATTATCTCTTGTATTTTCTCAATGATATCCATCTTGAAGAATTTTGTTCGCATTTAATTGATTAAATTGAATTTTTATTTTATTATTTATCATACCATATTTATTTTTCATTATCTAATTATTTAATTATAGATGTTAATTAAATGGGAAGTGTGTTCATTTATTTGCATTTTTATATTGATTATACCTTAATTTTTAATTATAGAATCTACTATGCATAACATGCATTGAGAATTTGAGCTCACTATTAATTCGTTTCCTTTCCTAATGATATGGTAAATAATCGTATAAATTATTTTATGGATGCGATTTTATCCATTATAATTATTTTTATATTTTTACCAATTTAAAATGTGTAACATAAATATATACCTCAATCTCCAAACCTGAAAATATGATAGTCATTTTGGGATTTGACCTCTATATCTATGCCAATATAATATATTAGAAACCATATCAATTTATTCGAGTAAGGTTCAGTACAATTGGTTTTAGAAGGTGTTTAGTATAATCCATTAGAAATATATTGTTGAATTAATTTATTTGGGAACATAACTATATGATTTAATTTTAGGATAAGCATAAATGTCCATAATAATGTTTTGGTAAGGAAGAGATTTTTTTAAATTTTTCAATGAAATACATCCCAATTTGTTTACTATATGTGGAGATGATTTTGGGAAGGATGTAACATTGTGTAATAACTCATAAAAGGGAGAATTGTCCATGTCTTGATCCTTGTATGGTGCATGATAACTGCTGTTACTATGAACCTAGATTAGCACTCTTGTGGGATATATTTTTGATAATTCACATTTTATTTACAAACATTAATTAACGATTTTAAAATAGTGATATACCCAAATAAACTGTTAATATATTTCTATGTTTTAAAAATAATTTTTATATTTATGTGATGTATTAAAAAATATTTGTACTTATAAATTAAAATTTCAAATTCTAAATTCTATAGTATAATATAGTGTTTCTGATTTCATAGAACTCGTTACAGGATGGATGAACGGTATTGATACTGGTGGAAAATGTAGCGATTACCATACTAGGAAATCTAATACATATTGTATTGTAACTGAGTAGATATTGAATATATAATGATGGTTGAATTACCTTAGTAATAATAACCTTGCCTGAAAGGAAAACCCTGTTGTTCTAGATCTTGATTCTCCAGTGTTGGATCACTTATTGTTATATAATCCCCCCATCATTTTTGGGTCTAAAAATCCAATTTCAAAAGAGTAAAAGATTATGCATATAGAGACGATATGTATGGCCACATGATGGAAATAAAATGAAAATGTTACAATTTTAATATATTTATTGAAAGGAAATGTAGATTAATAGTGGTCATTAATCTAGATTACTAGGAGGAAGAGAAAATAGAACTCATGTAATAGAATGATTTTATATAAAGAAAAATCAAAAAAAAAATCCTGTGTGTAAAAGAAAAAAAAATGATGATAATTATATACAAATTAATGATATAGGCATAAGAATGTGTCATATATTATGATGGTATCTTTACAATGTTAATAATTTTTTATATGAAATTTTTATGTTATCAGGAGTGTAATATTATCCATTTTAAATAATGGATTATTCCATGTATCTAAGGGGTTCTTGTCTCCTAATAATTTATATCATATGATGATATAGTATTATTTTCCATCAAAATAGACAATTATTTCCCATTATCCAAAATATTAAAGTGTGTTACAATAATTAGAGTTCTAATGTGCATGATGAAAAGAGCAATGTGTTAATGAAAAAAAAATGAAACAATTTACAACTTGTGAGAATAATGAAAATAATCATTTCGGGAAACTCTGTAAAGGATTGAGAATTTTTTATAAGCCTTGATATTAGCATTAAAATTCTATATATTGAATGTGTATAAATAAAATATTAATATTTAGGGATTCAATTTTTGAGAGATGGGGGACTATTCCAATGATTTACCAAAGCGTCTTGTGAATCTACCATATATGATGCTAATGGTAGAAGTCTTAGATTTTGAAATCACTACAACCAATTAAGAATTACCCATTGATGTGGTGGCATGTATTGCAATTATAGAATAATGTTTAGATAATTATATAATTGGTACATGATATAGAAAGTATTGTATATCATCAATGTTTTCTATGAAAATTATATATCTCCACATTTATTTTTGAATAGAGTTTCCCATAAAAACATATACTGAAAGTTCAACTAAAATAAAGATGTATTAGGTAGTCCCCATTTTAGAATAGATTTTACTATTTGCTATATTTATTGTCAAACATATGGATTCAGATGATAAAATCATTTTCAATGACATTATTTCAAAATAGGATGCAATAATTTTTTGCACGAAAAATGAACATAAAATTCAGTACAATGCTATAGAATTACTTATATTTGGATAAGATTTATCATCACATAGGAAATGTATCGATTGACCCCTAGTAGTTGTATAGAATAAGAATATTTTTGAATATGATAAAAAAATATTGGTATAAAAAAGTTAATATTCAATTTAATGATGTAACTATTTTACCAGAACACATTGATGTATTTCAAAATTAATTATATAGACATCCACTAGAGTGTGAGGTTCTGTTTTCTATTGATTTAATCAATGAAGAAATGAAATTATAATTTATGCCATGTTGAATTTCCATAATGGAATTAACATAATTGATGAAATTAGTAGAGATGTTTTATGATAAGGGATTTATTTTACCATGTGTTTGACAATTATGATCCCTTATTCTATTCATTCAGAAGAAAAATTAATCCATGAGGATGTGAGTTGACTGTATGGAAATAAATATAATTAGGATAATGAAAAGTTATCCTATAAATCACATTTAATACTTAATTAATCACCTTCATAGGGACCAATATTTTTCAATGATGTAAGTTCATTACGGAAATTATCAATTGTGATTAAATAAATAAGACATTCAAATTCCAACATCCTATATGACTTATAAACATTAAGTCTTTATATTAATTCAATATCAATTGAATAATTATCCATATATATTTTATGGAAATAATAAAAATAGTATTGATGGAATATCATGATGATTTTGTGTTGGAATTGATTGATTATATCTTGGTGTTCTCTAAATTATATACAGACCAGAATAATCACTAGTACATTTTTTTAAAATTTTCAGACCGAAGCCTCATTTTATTATTAAAGGAAAGACATCATTTGTTCTGGGTAGAGGGAGACCCATTGCATACCCCGAAGGTCCAAGGCAAAGTGGCCTGAATACAAGGCTTGAAAGCTCATTTTTTGGCCCAATGGACCCCTCAGTGTACAGTACCTCTACAGTATCTACACTGCTACAATACCTCAACAACTATTTTTCTACCACTTATATAGTACCCATCAACAGCCCTGAAAATTTTCCCCTGCACGGATTGGATCCTGGGTATTTTGGATGCCAGGCATGAGCTTGTACCGCTTGGGTACATGGTCGTTGGCATCTCTAATATATTATTCCTAAGTCTCTTACAAGAAAAATGATATATGTCAAATTAGTAATGTATTATATCTGGATTAAATATATTACATTTTGTGGAAATATTTCCTCCATAGATGGTATATTTTTTGATCACATGATGGAAAATGAATCCAAATAATGACATAGACTAAAGGTAATAACTAAGTTATTTAGTTTCATTGTGTGTGAAGGTTAACATTAGAGGTTTTTTAGGATCATTCCAATTTGGATATCCCATTTTCCATGCATACATGTAATAGTGAAATTTCATTAGATAATTAAATGTGAATAAAATTATTATGAACCAAAAGGGTATGGTTTACACACCATTTTTGACACAACCATCTAGATAATAAGGTTATGGGATATAAAAATACCTATCGAAAAATAAACATGGTTGTGTACTAATAAGAATGATAATGTTATTACATATACATCACAATAATTGTAGACTCATTAACAAAAAATATAGGTCTTGACCTTGATTTTCATGCTATAATCATTTCATTAAAGATATGGAAACATTATATATGTGTTGAAGGATATGAGATAAATAGGAATCATAAAAGTATAAAACTTTTCCTTTCAAAAAAAATATCAACATGAGGAAAAGAATTTGGGATTCCCTAATAATGGATTCTAATTTCTTAACACACAACCACGCTGTGAAAGAAAATCAGTTTATAGATTCACTAAGTAAGAAATATTTGAGAATTATAATAGAACTAAGAATCGAGAGGGTTTTATATTCATTAATCATTTAAATATGTATATGGGAATTATTAATTTATGATATACATCACTACTTTTTCAAATTATGAAGTTATCATAGTTATTTTAATAAATGTATTCAATCTAATTATTAGAAATTTTAATTTAATATTATATCAATTAATTATGGTAAATTGATAAAATTCAATTGTGACGATGTTGTTCAAAAAAAATTTAAAGGGATTTTGTTTTATATCTATACTTGAGATGAAAGAATAATTTTTGGATGATGTTCATAGATAAAATTTCTCTAGACAATAGGGTAGCAGATATATGTATAATGATTTAAGTGAAAAAAGGTTATAGGACAACATAATGTGGAAAATTTATGATTAAATATCTTGATTTTGGGTTTTTCAACATGTGAAATCTATAAGAAAATATCCAATAAGATTCATGAATCCTCTTATAATTACTATATGCAAATTGGATGAAATAAAAAAGGACTCTCTCAAACAGCTACCAGAGACACTTAGGAATAATTATACACATTGGGTTATCATTTTTCACCTAATAATGTCTGTACATTTCCTTGCAATAAGAGGATATATAGAACTTAATATAACCTGGATAAAATCCAGGCAGGGGAAAATTTATGGCACTGTAGAAGTAATGTTGCATGGCACTGTAGCAGTACTATTGTAGTGGTGCAACTATAGAAGCAGTGGAAATGTAGCGGAAAAGGGAATATAGTAGGTTCTATAGCGGCATCGTTACTATAGTAGGTAATGTAACGGTGTGGTACTATAGCAGTATTGTTCACCGATGGACCTTTGGGCCTAAAATGGGATTTCCAGCCTTTTATTCAGGCAACATAGCCTTGGGCCTTCAAGAAATGTAATATGTCTCCCAATACCCAGTCTAAAGAGGTATTTTCTTTAAATAATATATTTTGGCTTCGATCCCATCTTTTAAAATTAGGTTCAATAATAATTTTTTATTTTGACTTCATTTTAAAAGAAATTGAATACTAATCATTATCCCCATTTTAAATCGTAATTTTCAAATAGTCTTCCAAAGGATCTTGATACTATGCATAATTTGAGAAATTATTTTCGTCCATAGACTAATGGATAATATGAAAGTACTACTCAACCAATGAAATATATTATAAGGTAAGGATAACATGACATTCATTTTATGTGGGATTACTATTTACCATTGGTATATGCTTTCTGTAAAAAATAATACATATTAAAGTTGTTATATGACATCATATGATAAATTATATGGAATGAGATGTTGTACTAAAAATATTTGTGATTATGTTAGTGAAAGAAAACATGTAGCCTAAAATAATTATAACTGAAAAAATTGTAAATTATATTTAGGATCATATTAAATTAGTGTAACGTAGAAAATTGAGTTATACTGATAAGCATAGGATGGATATTGAATTACATGATAAAGGTAAAATTTTATTGAATATATATCTATGGATGGTTGTAATAAGGATCATTAATAAACTCATCTTTTGACTAAGGTACATCTGAACGTTTTAAATTAATTAATGAATTGATGTTCCTTATTATCATTTTGGCATGTCACCAAATCTCTCAAATGTACCCGATGTTATCCACAGATCATTATTAATGATGTACCTCCAAAATACAATACAATGTATAAAATATAATAAATAAAATTGGATCCTAATATATATTTCCTTGTAGAAAACAATCAATATCATTGATACTGGATAGAATGTATTGAAGAATCCAATTACATGTCTGGTAAAAGAATATTTCAGAAGACATAAAATGGTGGAAGCAATGTGGTAACATGGGAATGTTATTAAAATGGATTTCCATAAGGTGTTTAGATTATGTTATAGAAAATGTTTCAAGGGTGATATTTTTTTAAGAGAGCATAATTTAACACCTCATGATGTTATGATTTATTTACATATAATTAATTTCAATATCATCAATATTTTGTGATGCCTTAAACATATTGTTTAAAAAAACAAGATACACTGTTAATGTAGTATTTAAACATGAACATTATAAAATGGATATTAAATTGGCAGCTATGAATATGAATAACTAATTTTTAAAAAATTGAATCATTATATAGGTTATAACTTCATGGATTTTACATGAACATTTATTAAGTATTATATTGATTTTTTTTATATGTAGGTGCTGAGACAACCTATGATTCCAAGAACTAGTGTGTGCAGAATAAATGATCAAAATATATTAACTATATTAAATATATTGTGTACACAGTTGTCATGAAAATTCAAAATTACTATTAAACAATTACCTAGATCATGAATATCTGGGAACTATTGAGTTGAGAATGAAAATTTTTACCATGTTGCAACTAATCATTAGTCATACTGGGTTGTTTGTGAAACATTTCTCACAGGAATGAAAATTATAAAATAAGTTAACATAATATTTTATTTAACTATTTTCAGTGCAGTGACATGCATCACTTTTAAATATGTGTCTATGGAATTTTTCCACAGGTTTTTCAGTAAAACCTAGAGCCCTATATTCCATCTGAATAGAGCGTTCTTAGTGGACAATGTTGAATCAGAATAAGATCATGGATCATTGTGCAAGTATATATGGAGGATCCTGTCAGCGATGAAAAGAAAATTTTTCTTCCAAAACAATTGATCCAATCTCTAGATATGATGTTTTTTTTGGATTTCATCCATGTTCGTGACTCTTATGATGAAGATAGGTCAATTAAACAATGGATTGTTCAATGGATAATGTTTATTTGTTGGATGGGTACAAAACATTTTTTCTTTGGGATATTCTTTTATGGTTACCAATATCCTCACCTCATTTCATACATAAAAAAATTAACATTTATGTGAACATTAATAGAAGATCCCACCTCTCCTTTGATTATGTGATTTTCTCAGAAATTAATCATTCATTTCAGGCATTCATCGATTGGACCATGACTCAACACATCCTAATCATTAGATCATTGAGCACCAATTTCATGGTCCAATTATCCAATATCATAGATATGGGATCAAAATGACATGTTGGAGGTGTGGTTATTAATATGGGGCGATTCACATAGTGAATTATTCTCGAATTCCCAAATTTCTATTTTCTTCAATAAATAATGAAGAATATTGATTAGATCCATTTTATGAGTATATATGGTGATAAAACATTTTGATTAAGTGATGTGATGGAAAATGAATCTAGATAATTATATTCTTGGCATGTATGTCACCGAATCAGAGTCCAAATGATTCGACAAGGCATGTTGATGAATATATGAAATTTCTAGATAATCCTGCAGAACATGAATTGTATTCTAGGTTTACAAAGTGTGTGGTCCCCCCATGCTGTGGTGCTAGGGTATGACCCTAGTTAAGAACCACATATAATATGGCCCATATCACATGACAAGTTACCATACCTATTTAACTCTACATGTACTTCAAAAGTACACGATCATGGGTCGAAGTACATGGGAAAGGACAGGTCATGTACTCCCACATAGATATGACTATTAACAAAAGGACCGATATACATACATGGTTTTAGTTCATGAACAATCCCATACCATAGGGACATGGTTTCCTATCCCTATGCACTCTATGTACATGATTCTATACCCAATGTATATAGATATTACATTTTGATTGTGGCTCTTCAATAGGAGAATGACATGCGATAACTCGAATCACCATGTAACCCTTAGTAAAAGTAGTGTTATCCCTTACAGAGTGATTAAGAGAATAATTTTCATAGTTCAGAACAATATAGGATGATTGTGTCCCCTTGATCCTATCCTTGATTGTATAATGTGGCATTAAATCCAACTCACATGATTCGGATCCCCTCTAAAGGCTGAATCTCAGATATAGTTTTTGTGTCCCAACACAACACTATATTGATAACCTCTATCATCCTTAGTTGAAACTTATGGAATTTTCCTGACCTACCTATGAATGGTGTTGACCCTCCATCTATCGGGTTGTATTTATAGTTGTTTTGGAATTGTTTTAATAAGATTCCTTTTGTAGTAGGTCGATTCATATCAGGTTGGTGAGTGCCCCATCAGTTTTCAGAGTGACCCCTATCAATATATCATCATCTTCCTTGATTAATGTGTTCTATTTTGGAGGGGACCAAATGAGAAAGTCATCTCTATTGAGCGCCTTTGATAATATCATGGATCATGGAGTGAGAAATCATGTAATGAGTGTTTCTAGGAACATAATCATGTGACTCGTAGTTGGTTTTGACCGCCTGATTTTATGGTGACTCTTCTAAGTATATATGGGTTATTTCTATTATACATTGATTATTATATCTTGTTCGGAGTAGGATATACTTGTTGATACGTTTTTAGTGTTATTGGATTTTCTTATTGAGTAATTCTATACTAACCTATGCACTTGATCTTCCCACATGTGTCCCCTCTTTTGGTGATGACATCCCTTTTGATTGTGTCTTAGGAGGACAGGGAGCGGGTAAAACGTGCTATGATCATAAAAAATATAGGTGTCTACTAGGATCATACTTTTGACTCACTCCTCAACCTTAGATGAGGGTGGATTACTTACATTATTGAATGGGACTATTTTATTCCACAATTCTATTTATAATACACTCTCGTTCATACTCTATTTTTAGATCTTAGATGTATGGATGAATTCATTATATAGTTTAAAATTTTATTTTATGTGGGATTGGAGATGCCTGTGTTGTATAGTTAGTTTAGGATAATTCTTCCAACTTGTTGGATATTCCTACTCGGTGTCGGCTGGTTGCCAATGGCCTATTCGAGGTGAGCATGGGGTAGTCATGGGTCAGACCCTAGTGGGTCGGTTCATGACCAAGTGGTATCAAAGTAGTCGTTTCTACTATAAGACCAGAGACATCCTGTTTTGTTTGGGGAAAAATTGTTATGTGTATTAAATTAATCATTCAGGGTAGGGATTTTAGTGTTTATGCAGAGGCTAATATATCCATACAATCGGACTCTGATCAATTGAATTTTGACATTGTACATGAGAAAAATAGATCAAGGAAAATAATGGTGCATGCATCTGTTGCTCCGATGCTTTTGCTGGGGCGCGCACATCCATCTGTGGGGAGAACGCACTGCTTGTTACCCCACATTCCCGGTTTCCAAAGGTGGGCGGCATTCGTTCCTTGTTCAGGGACGTCTGCTCCTTGATCGAAACCAGGATGATGGGATGTCGGTTCTTCCTTCCGTGGATTCCTCCTCGGAGCTCATCACCTAGTCCGGGTCTCCCTCATATATTTAAGAAGGGTTCGTGATGCCCATTCCCGGTGCCATATCTACATGGATGCTAGTTAATTACTCATCTTCCGTCGAGACGCTCCAAGGGGTCTTGTCGGGGAAGAAACCTTCAGTGAGGAGAATGGTGACGTTGGGGCGTTGTTGGCATGTCTGTCTTTGGTCCCTCATCACGGGGATTCTCGAGCGCGCAGAAGCCCGAGGCATCCCACATCAAACGCGGGGAATGTGTACCATCTGAGGTTTTCCTCAGCTTCCCATGTTTAACACGGGGTATGTCTCGAGTTTAACGTCTTTTGGAGACGGATCGGGTTGAAGGACCCCTAGGGGGGAACACCGATGTTGGGGCCAGCACGTGGGCGGCCTCCTGGATGCCATGGAGTGGGATGGGGTGGCATGATCTCACCGGGATGTGGAGGCCCGGTTAAGGATCAGGATGGATGGTGGGGTGAGACACGTGGCTTGCGTTCTGAGATGGCCCAAGAGGGGGAATACTGTTTAACGTCATACGAGACAAGATACAGTTTAACGTCATGCGGGACGAGATACAGTTTAACGTCATGCGGGATGATATACAGTTTAACATCATACGATATGAGGGGTTTGGGGATTATGCTCTGAGGCGGCCCAAGGTGGTCATGGAACCGACATGGAGAGGTCGAGACGACAGGGTGGTGGGCATGAACCTCATGGAGGCTTCCTACGTACCATGCATTAGCACGGATCCAAGTCCACGTAGTTCGCTGGGATAGGGCTTGCGCTCTGGGGCGGCCCAAAATAGGATTTTCTGGTCGATGCGCACTCTAAGCCCAAGTGAGTCATTCTCGCTGTGGGAAACAAGAGGTAGCAGGGACCAGACGATCACGTCGCGAAGGGTGTGTCCGTGAGAAGCAGAATGGGGCTTACGTGTTGAGCTTCCCAAAGAGGAAACAAGGGCTTACGCGTGGTTAGCGGCCCTTGGTGTCGGGGATTACTCCAGGGTGGAGGCCCGTGGTGAGACAAAGCGTATTGGGAAAAAGACTCCACTGGCCTTGGCAGGGGGAAGTACGGAGATGCACGGGTGCAATCATCTGCAATAAAGGCTAGGGGCTTACGCGCTGAGGCGACCCTTCACCCATAAAAAAACGCTACTCCGACAAGGAGGATCTCATTCCATGTGAGGAAGAGTCCATTCCCGTGGAGACGAGTGGCCGTAAAAAATATCCGAGCTGGGGGGACCCAGTGTGCGAAGCACGGGGTCGGACCACAGTTTAACGTCTTGTGTTAAGGACGAGGTGCTTAGCAGTTTAACGTCCTGCATCTTGGACGAGGTGGGGTCAGTCTACACCCCTAGGGCTTACATGCCCAATGCCCTCTACCCCTTGTGGGAGGGAAGGCATTGGCAAGGTCGTTCTAAAGTGGGGCCGCAGGGAGAACTACCGGGGGGTCCACATTAGCATGGCTATACTGGATGGGGCTTACGTGTGGAAGCAAACCATAATGTCTTCCTCATGTCTGGCCATGAGGTCATACCAACTCACTGGTGGGTTGAGGTATACACCTATGCGCTAGTGCATAAGCGGGATAATTCCAAGGGCATTGGAATCGCCCTGAACAAAGGGATATGAAAAGTGTGAATCACATGAATGACATTCGGAATGAAATGAGAGCAGTGTGGGGATAGAGGATAACTGGTGACCATGTTCGCAACACAGCATCCTATCGCATTAGCCTAGAATGGGGACAAACAAATGAGGGGTCGACTGCTGCCGTGTTCGAAACACAGGAACTGACTCAAAGTGTCACCCAAAGCCCTTCGGGGCGTTGTCCCAGGACAGCAGGTGGACCATAAGTCAATCATCCATACCGATAGGGGGTCCCTCCAGACTTGGAAGTGGGTGCAGATCCGAATAAAGCACACGCAAAGCGTGGGGTGGAGTGATGGAATGTTTGAACAGATTCCAATGCTCTTGAAACTATGCCACTGTAATCATGGAATTAGGAATCTTATGCTTGGCGGACAAGTCATCTCTCATTTGGAACAAGAGGCATCCTATGTTTGGAGCACAAGGTTTACTATAGTTTATAGTCATGTAGATAGGACTACTGGCATCTCATGCTTGGAGCATAAGGCATCTCTTACTTGGAACAAGAGGCATCCTATTATTGAATGATAGGGAATTCTTCTCAGGGTAATTGATGATGAGAATCTCAACTCATGACATAGGAAACGAACCAGGAGAAAAATGTCAACTCAAGGTGCTTCGCAGTGTGCGGAGGAGTATCTAAGATGATGGTATTCCCTAGGTGGATGATGGGTGCGCAAGAGGGAATAATGGAAAATCCCGACGTCCCGACCCGAGAATCTCGCGGAGCGACACTCCATTTTTTCATGGGGGTGAGAACCTATATATTGTTGCACCCAATAGGAGTGACACACAGGATAGGTCGCGCGTAATTAGGAAGGTCTGCATGCAATAGGGCAGCCATGCGCGCAATTGGGGCTGCTGTGCGAAAAACATTGGATCAGCACGCAATTCAGGGATGCACTCGAAAATGGCCGGGTCGGTGCACAAAAGAAGGGATTGCGCGCAAAATAAGGAATTGCACACAATGGAAGGGGTGTGCACGCAAATGAAGGATTTCACACAACTTGGCCAGCCTGCGTGCAAAAGAAGGAATTGCGCGCAAGGGGCTAACCCCAGAGGGGTTGGCGTTTAGTCTAAGCTAGGGGGATCTCACGCAAAGGGCGGATCCCGGGGAGACTTGGTGCGGAAAAGAACCATAACTCGAGACCGTTTTGTGCGCACTATTTCGCACACGGGAGCCGGTTCAAATTCCTCCCCCCCCCCAAAAAAAGGAAGCGGGTCTCAATTTATTTATAGGCACCTGGTGGCGTGGAATGCAGGGTTGCGCGAAATTATTGCGCGATAGGGGTGGTGACATGAAATATCAACCGCGCAGGATGCGGGCGTGAAATTATTTCAAGTCAGCGCCAGGACTTTTCACGAATCTCGGGTTTCCGTTCGTGCGGGATAATTTTTCCGCGCACTTCACCCTATTTTTTGCGCACCACTTCCGGGCCCTCTGAACCGGGCCTCGGAGTACGAATATGTCTTCGCTTGGTCATTTCGAAACTTCTTCTAAGAGTTACAAACTTTTTCGGCATCTACAAAATCATATTGTAATGAATGTCTTTTCAATGTACATATTGATCCAGCTACCCAAATATACTATTTTGACCATGGTACATCTAATTTTATTTCAGGATGCCTCCACATTGATAGCCATCCAGGATACCACCATGTGAATATAGGATGACCAACCCTATGATGAGGTATTGATATAGGGTCTTGAACTAGAGATATAAGATTTGAGTGGTTGACTAGCTATACCACCACCTGTTGTGCCAATGACAGCACCAAAAACTACCAACTAAGGATGAAGAGTGGCTGAATTCATTGCAAGAGATTCAGAGGTAGTGACCTCTTTGGTTTTGGGGTGTTCCAGAACCCCAAGTGGTTGAGGTGTGGCTATTTGTATTCACTCACATTTTAAAACAAGTGATGCCACCAATAGTCCAAATGGAAGTCCTCATAGAGAGTCTTCTTCATGGGTTTTTTGGTTATGGTGGATCACAGTGACATAGTCACACGATGAGACATCACTCCCAGGATATATTTCAATCATCTCTTTATAGAGGAGTTTTTTCCAACCATGTTGTGCTCGGTACACATTTATGAAATTTTGTATCATCTGTAAGAAGCTATTCATGTGTATAAGTATTCAATAAGCTGTGCCGGTCAATCTTGTTTCACATTACAAATCATATGAGACTATTCAACATGGATTAGACATATAAAGAGGACATACAATGATAAATCCAGGCCTTAGTAGTATCTATTAGAAATTCCATGAAGTTTTGGGTACTTAAGAAAGATTTATTAGTATAAATATATCCTTTAGAGTATACTCTAGTAGTTGGAGGTAATGGTGGGAATTTGGTAGCTAATAACTCCAAATTTGGTATTTTAATGTAGTCACATTGATTCAATTAGTTTAGTCGATACAATAAGTGATCCATATACACAGGGTCAGTGGTGTGTGACTCATAGGGTGGTGCTATTTAGCCAAGGGATAGTGGTGTATATATTGAGATGGCTGGGGACATCTGGAATGTGATTCCCCAAGCCATTGTGTAGCTAATTCGTAGAAGGTTGATGGACCACCAAGGATGAGACACTGGAAGTAGAAGGGTTATCTGCAGGATGGTGGATACAATGGTGGTGATTGATGGGATAAACGAGGTGTCTATAGGTTGAAACTATTACATCCACCACCCCATGTGTTCCACACCATGATCATAGAGATCGTGGGAAGATATGATACCAGATGCAGGCTATAAAGGCCTATGACCTTGAGGATCAAGGAATGATATGAGGTATGATCTGGTTCATTTCTACCATAGATCTACTTTTTATAAACCCAGGTCTTTGCCATTATTTTCATTCCATGAATCTTGTTCAGGAATCAGAGATTCTGGTTGAACTGTCATTTAAACCCTTATGTGTGGAGACTCTTACTAAGAGAGACTCAATGATCATACACTGGTGTGGATAGTGTGACATGACTCTTAGAAGTGGGAGTTCTTGTTGGTATATCTTGTTAGTGGAGTCTAGTGCTTAAAAATTTATCTGGCTATGGACATGTTGTCCACACTCCATGACCATATTGTCTATTTTAGGAGAAAAAGGTAGTGTGTCTATAGTTACAGAAAAAAGATTTAAATTTTCGAATAAAATTATGTATAGGTAACATATAATAGACTCATGAATAGGAGGGTGTTGCTGATTACTCATGATTTGGAAAGCCTGGTCCCCAGTTCGTTGGATGTTATGAGTCTTCAGTTTTCTATAGTGGTGTCCTAGTATGGGACATCATTCAGGAAGATGTTTCTTGATAAACTCCCCAACAAGAGTTAGAATTATGCATTAATGTACACCATGATATGACACCAATATCTACACCTAAAAATCAGATGGCTCCAAAAGATCATCATGGGATGAATGTGATGTTTGAGGACATTTATAAGAAGGAATTCATGATACCCAATATTTCCCCAATGGAAGCCACAATTTTCATTTCCAAGAAGGAAGATGTGATATTGAGGTTATGTATGGATTTCTAGTGCTTAAAAGAATTAACAATAAAGAAAAAGTATCCACTACGGAGGATCAATGAACTCTTTGATCATTTGAAAGGGGATAGATAAGTCTCATATATTAACCATAGATCAAGATATCTCCAGATATGAGTATGAGATGAGGATATAATCAAGATGAAGTTCAAGTGTTTTTATGGTCACTATGAGAACATAGTGATACCATTTAGTGTGATGAATGAACCGTCAGTGTGTGTGGTACACATGAACCAGATCTTTCATCCATTCATAGAATGGGTAATGGTAGTAATCATTGATGAAATCCTAGTGAATTTGTTTTCAAAGGTGGAGCACATCAGACACTATAGGATGGTCTGGAACACACTCTAAGAAAAAAACATACGATAAGCTCGATAAGTTGCAGTTTTGGAATAAAGAAGTCCAATTTCATGGACATGTCATCTTTGAAGTTATTGTTTTAGTTGATATAGTATCAGATAAACTAGTTCTTACATGGGTTCCACAAAGAGTGTTAATGGGATAAGGATTTTGTTTGGATTGTATGGGTATTACTATAGATTCATACAATATTTCCCCAGGATGTCATCACACATGATTGATTTGAGTTGAAATGTGCATCCATTTGTGTGGATAGTGAAGTGACAACATGATTTTCATTAGTTACGGAAGAGGTTGATGAGTGCTCCCATCATGAGGTTACTAGAGAAAGGTGACTAATACAGAGTTTTTTGTGATGCATCAGAGGACTGACATGGTTGTGTTCTGATGTAGAGTCATGATATTATTTCTTATATTTCATGACAGTGGAGAACACGTGAGTAGAACTGTGCAACCCATGACCATCAGAAACCAGTAGTAGTTTTCGTATTGAATATTTTATGACACAACCAAATTGGAATGAAATTCATTATGTACTATGTCTATATTATTTTTTTGTATATCTTCTATAATAAGGATCTTAAAGTGATACAAAAATGATGGATTGAGTTCCTCTAGGAATATCAATATGATATTTTCTATAATCCTGGGAAGGGGGACATGGTGGAATATCCCCTATGATGGATAATTATTTCTTAGCTCCTAAACGAGGTGATAGAGTAGTTCACCTTGTTGTGGTTATCCTATGTGGATGGATATATAGAAACATACATTCAGTCAATTCTTTTCACCACTCTGCTCTTACAACGAGTAATGGAGGCACATATTTTTGATGTCGACTACATGAACCTACATGCTCATAAAGCCATAGGTTGGGATCTAGATGTATTTTATTAATGTGGTAGCACATCATTGTTATCAAATTATGCATGATTTTATGACCGAAATTCTATTATGAGGTTTTTAGAGACTATCATACATCTCCCTTGGTGATACATCCTTGTGTGAAAATGATATACCAAGATCTGTTCTGTGAGTTTTTTTATCAAGGTATAATGAAAGTAGTGGAATTTTTTTTGATTCCATAACTTTTTGTAATAGACGGATGAAAAATGAGTTCTAGTGAGTTAAGATAAACCCCTTGAAGTATCAGAATGAATGTGGGATCATATATCTATGGACATCATGATAGATTTACCAAACACAAATAGGCAACATGATTCAATATGTGCAATCATTGAGCAAAATATAATGTCATCCCTCTTTTTATATATCTAATAGTAGAGTTTATTAAATTAATTTGTATGCCTCAACATGTAGGAGATAGTTCGACTCCATGGAATTCCATTAGTTATTGTATCTGATCATGATTATCACTTGATATCCCGACTGTGTTAGTAATACATGGGGTGTTTTGGACCTAGTTACAATTGAGCATAGGATTCCTCCTATGAACTAACAGAAAACATAGAATACCATGAATATATTTGAAGACATGTTATAGGTTTGTATGTTACACATTTCAAATAATTGGGAGGATCACCTTCCCATAGTAGATATTGAACATAAAAATATATTTTATTCCACCATTGGTATAGAAATATTCAATTCATTTTATGGGTGTCTATGTAGATCCTCACTTTTTTGGAATGATCCTGGTGAAAAAAACCCATGGGAAAAGAGTTGGATTAAGTTACAATAGATATGGTGAAGATTTTATAGGAGAAGATAATGACATAAAAGTGTGATCATATGTCTTATGTGAATATAATAAATATTCTTATATAGTTCAAGGATGGAGACCATGTGTTCCATTGGGTTTTAGATTATTGTGTTTTATAATTATTTGGATATGGTGAGAAGTTATCTCTGAGATTTATCAGTCCTTTTCATATACAGTGTAGAGTTGGAATGGAGGCATACTACATTTTTCTACCTTCATATGTTGAGTGAGTACATGAAATCTTCTATGTGTCACATCTAATGAGGTTTTTCATAACCCATCGCATGTCATCATGTTTGGAGAGGTGGACATCGAGGATGGAGAGACCTTTTCTATGTTACCAGTGAAGATAGAGTATTGGTAGGAGTGGATCCATCCTGGGTAGACAATTACTTTAGTACATGTCCACTAGTATCATTAGAATATCCAAAAAACCCCATCTGAGCGAGAGGCTTAGATTCATTCTCAATACTTGCATCTCTTTTTGTAGCACTACTTTTGGATTTTTGTTACTTAAATACCTGGGGTGGTGAGAATATAACATCTCATAATTTAATTGAAATATTTTTTAATATTAAATATTAAATTTTAGAGACTATGCACTAAGATGAGGTGTGATCATAGTCATATTGTCCCCTAAATAAATGGGTGAAACATTTTAAAAATATTATATAACACACACACATGGTTTTCCTAAAACTCCTGAATAGAAATTAATTGAGTTCCTTGACCATAAATATTTGAGAACAATTGATTTACTAATATATTTTTTTCCTAGGAATCCCTTAACATGTCACGAACCAACTCAGGTCGACCCTGAGCCGGTCACCCGAGCCAATCTGCGACATGACCCAAAGGGCGTTCCCAATACCCACGGGCTGCCAACCATTGTCAGGCATCAAAATTCAACTGTTGGGATGATTTTTCCCATGAGTAGATGATAAATATATTATAAAAACTAACGATAATGATAAAAACTTGTAATGGAAAGAGAATAAAACCAAACATACCTCTTTGTGAACTCCTAGGTCACCACCCAACTCAAGACCACACTACACCAAGATTGAGTAGTTGAACCAGGAACCTTCATGAGAAACTAAACCTGCAACTGGAAAGATATAATAAGCATGAGCACCGAGATGCTTAGTAGGGATGCCAAGTGTGAACCATAGAAAACATGCATTTTCCAATTCGAACACAGTCCTATAATACTAGTTTGAACTACAGTTATAAAAATAATCTTTTCATATTACAATTCATTTTGAAAATTAACAATCACAAATCCATTTCCCTTATAATTCAAAAACAAGGAAAAGAAAGAAAAATTGGGGTTCACACATACCATTTCAAAACAGGTACATTGATGTTAATTTTTAAAAAAACCATGTACAGAAAGCATTTCCATGAAACAACAAAACCAAGTTCCAGGGTATGATTCCACAAATAGTAAGGGAAATAGTACTAATACTGCTCATATGAAAGGATCACAGAAAACCTAGGAACTCAGAGGAAGACCAAAATGAACTATACATGTGACTCATCCTGAAGGCAAGCCTACTCTCAATGATTTCATAACTCCCTAATGAAAAATCATTGCCCTACCTGGCCTGATCGATGGGCCCAATCCCATAGAAATAATCACAAAAAACCTCTCTCCTATGGGCCACTAGCCAGTGCGTAATATAAACTAGTGCAGAAATCATTCTCAGTAAACCCCTTTGTTATGCTATCTTTCCATGCTATGTTCACAAAGAGGTGTGCCACCCATTTAAATAAGAATCCATATATACATAATCAATCACGAGACCCAAACCGACACCAACCCGACCACCTCTAGGTTAGTCCAATGCCATAACATAAACATTTTCAAAAGGAGGCCCATACGGAGGACCCTCATGCCACATTATCAAAAGACTAGGCAAGGGGCCTAACCGAAGAGGGGACTTCCAAACACACAGTTTCAAAGATTCCAAACGGACCTCATACAATTCCCACATATCAAGACTTTTATAAATATCCATTCTAAAATGCCAAACTGGCATTTAGCTTCACAACGCTCATCCTTTTATCAGAACATTTGTTAACCCATTCAAAAACAACCACAAATACTATATTTATACAAACGTGGCCAAACGGCCCCTTAAATAAAAAATTTACCAAAAACCTTCCCAATTTCACTTCACGTCAAGTTAAAATAACAACACCTAAGAATGTGCCAAATGGGCTTTGACTTCCACTTTCAACCAAAACACCCCAAAATTTACAAACACCCCTTTCATTTTCCAACAACTCACCTGAGCATGTTTCCTGGTCCAACCGTGCCAATCCAAGAAGAACACGTCAAAACCAACCAAAAATTTTGAAACCAAAAATTATAAATACAGCCTTTTCTTTCAACCCAAAACCACCCATATCACTCACTTATAAAATAACACACATGTTCATAAACCAAATGCCTATTTTTAGACATACACCGAACCACAACCAGGGAAAACACTACATTTCATACATGAAATCCAGAACATATTCTATACAAATTCAAAAAAACACTTTAATGGGAAAAACTCCACCCAAACATCCAATTTCTCCAAAAAAGGACAAGTTGAAATTTACAAAAACCAATGGAATCAGGTACAATTCCTAAACCAAGATTCATGTAATCCCTTTCTTTAACAACACCCGAAAATTTTAGAAACCCACAAGAAGCTTTAACGAGGTACCATGAAGATGCATAGCAAGATAATAATATAATGGAAACCTAAATCATTAAGGACAATAATTAAAAGGTAAATGCATTGATTTTCCTACCTCGAACAATGGTCATGCCAAGATTTCAAACTCAAACCTCACCCTACTCATGTGAATGCACTTCGGAAAAATCCCATGCACATGGAAACAATCTTGACTCCCTGAAACAACTTCTGAGAACCAAAATAAAGTGGCAAAAATTGATGTACCACACAGTAAAATCCAAGGACTCAAATATATAAATACGACACAAAAATAAAGTGTGTGACAAGGAAAGGGATTAAAAACATCACCTCAAACAATGGCGGTGCTCATGTGAACACGGAAAGGAAAGGTTTCACAATAAAAATAATTATCTATACTACAAATAAAATATAAGGAATTCAAAAAACAATAACAACAACAGAAAAACATGTGCGCGGTTCTAAAACTCACTTTAGATGGTGGCGGAGAACAAAAACATGCAGCGAGGCCAAACGAGTTCCACAAATAATGGTGAGTAGTCCGAAACTATCTGAATCACTTCACCTTCGGCGGCGCGTGACGGGACGTGGTCTGACATGACCCAGGACACCCTTTACAAACATGGCGAGGGGATTCACGGCCACACCGAAGCAATGAGGAGGCATTGTGCAATGGGATTCGGGTTCGTGCTGGATGGTCTTTGGACGGTAGGGACATGGTTTACCGGAATCACGCCAAGAAGGGGTTCAGGTTCGCTTGAATCACGACGGGAAGAGGGCCGATTCTGGACAATGGGTTCTAGGCAGGGGCACGGTGAGGTGAGGTCGGTTAGAAGCCTACCGGAAAATGGAGCTCATGCCAGACGGGGGAGGACGAACCAGACTGGGAGGGTACCTGACTGAGGGGATGGGTAGTAGAAACCTGCAGGGCGAGGCGGAGCCGGCTGGGGATTCAGTGCGCGCCGACAGACAAAGGGGAGGAGGGGTGTGTGGCTTCGCTGGACTGGGGACCACTGGATAGGTTCGTTCATGGGGGTCCGTCGTGAGGTGGTGGTAGTGGGTCGTCCGACGGTGCAGGAGGGCGGAGGCCAAGCTGGATGAAGTGTAGAGGCAGGAGGTGGTCGCTGGCACTACAGGAGGAAGGTGAGCAGAGAGGTGCGGCACACATCAAAAATGGGAGGGGGGGTGACAATATTAGGGTTTCATTAGTGTAAAAAAACATAATAACAATAATATAATTATACTAATAATAAAAATAATAATAATTTATATGTTAATAATAATAATAACACACTCATAATAATAATAATAATAGCAATAGAATTAAAAAAACAATTTTTCTTTCTCTATAATAATAGTAATATTATTATTAGTTAAAAGATAATAATATTAATGATATTAATAACAAAAAATAGTACTAATATAAAATAAATGATAATTAAAAACAATGATTTATCAAATTTCAGTTTTGAATAATAATAATAATCGGTGAACTGTGGAATCTACAGGACCGAACGCACGGTCGCCACTAGCGGTGTGGTGGCCGCGCACCAGCACGAGACCCACCAAAAACCTCAAACATTGAAATTTCGAACCAGGAACCAACTAAACATCATCCAAAAGACGTGGGACTAAATAAATAATAAAAAATAAAACAGAATAAATAGGTGTTCGAGGTCGGGGTGCGGCATGTTTCCCCACCACAAACACTTTCTACCCCTATAAAGTCACCAATCTAACATATGACCCAACATGAGTCCCTTCCCATAAAAAAACATAGAGAACCGATAACCTTGGTGTGACTATTCCCAACAAACGTCACAACTGACCAATTAAAGGAATAACTCTAACCGAGATTGAGAAGAGAACATGAGAGGTTTCTCCCCACCATACGAATTCACTAATATGGAAACCCTTGAAACCTGAACAAACCACCTCCAGGTGGGCATAGCGGTAACTCCCAAATAGACTCATTTAATATCTCTACATGGACTGAACAAAACTCCTAAAAAATAGACTAATTCTTTCTATGAAACAACCCAGAAACCTAAGGATGAGAAATTAACTCAACACTTCCCCTCAAATTCATGATACCAATCATTCCCCTAACGGGTATAACTGACACCAAATTAGAATCCAAACGGGTCTATTTATTCACAGGCCCGCACCCTTGAAGGAATACGAAAAATTTAAAATCCACATATTCAGCGGATGAGGCCGCTTGGATTGCGGTACAATGAGCTCAACACACCACAACAACAAGAATGAGTTTATGAAGATGACAAAAATTGAACAAGAATCCCATGTATATTTCCATATGAAGTTGAAATCATGATATGAGTCGATGTTACACACACCCTCGATAACTTCTGACTGAGTGAGAGCTTCACCCTGAGACCTGTAGTTGGGGACCTGATGGCTGAAGCATCTATTGCCTCACAGTCAAGCATTTGCATCCTCTGGTCCCTAACTCCTTCCTCCCGAACGACAGTTATTTCAGAACGCTTCCCGGTGGCATGATAATTTGCACAATAGAAAGGCTTAGTAGAGATGTGATAAGGCAGCTTAGAATGCCTGAACCAGCCAAACTAATGGCATGCGAGAGAATGGTACAACCACCTAGGGGTAGGTATAGACAAAGATAGCTTCTTGGAGATAGGTTCCCCCCAGCATGAACTCCTTGCTAGACGAAGAACCGTCATGAGAGCTGACACATACCAACTACAAACGAGACCCTAAGGATGATGAGACATCCCACCTTTACTAGTCCAGAACTGAACTCTCAAATAAATCTATGATGGTACGAACCATAACAACCCGGGACGTTCCAAACATCCCGGAGACACACTATCTTTCTGAACTATACAATTTCCTTTCACGGACATTGATTGCCTCGATAAGTAGGAAACACACAAAAAGAACTTGGAACATGGCATAACTCATTATCAACTTTTGGATGCTTTCTAGGTAGCATACTCATGACAACACAAAAAACACCATCAAAACTAGCATCAAGCCAAAACTCAATCAAGGCAACAACACATGCCAAGGGCAATAGGCCCATAATCTGAACATATACAACACAAAGAGAAATCACTTTTCCAAAAATGTTGTTTCTTTAAAATATTTAAAAACTCACCTATGGCATATTATGAACCGTCACATGTGCGTTTATTCAGTCCCGCTCACATCATCTGCGAACATGTGCGAAATCGTTCCCAACAGTTTAATTTTCATGACTGGCACTGGTTTCCAGCCCATGGGGATCAGGAACGCCCCTCTGATACCATTTTTTCATGAACCAACCCCGGTCCACCCTGAACCGGTCACCTGGGCCGGTCCGCGACATCACCCAAGCCGGTTCGTGACATGACACAAAGGGCATTCCTGATCCGCACGAGCTGGAAACTAGTGTCGGGGATCAAAATTCAACTATTGGGAAGGATTTAGCCCATGAGAAGATGATAAAAAGATAAAAAAAATAACGACAATGAAAAAAACCGGTAGCAGAAAGATAATAAAACCAAACATAACAATTGTGCCCTCCCAGTTCACCACCCAAATCAAGACCACACAGATCCAACATTGAGTAGTTGAACCATGAACCTACATGAGAAACTGAACCTGAAATTGGAATGATATAATAGGCGTGAGCACCGAGATGCTCAGTTGGGAGGCCAAGAATGAACCATAGAATCCATGCATTTTCCAATTCCAACACAGTCCAATAATACTAGTTTTAACTACAGTTACAAAAATAAGGTTTTCATATTACAATTCATTTTTAAAACTAACAATCACAAATCCATTTCCCTTATAATTCAAAAACAAGGAAAATAAAACAAAAGAGGGGTTCACAAAAACCTTTTCAAAACAGCTACTTTGAAGTTCATTTTTAAAACAATCCTTGTACAAAAAACTTTTCCAAGAAACACCAAAACCATGTTCAAGGGTATGATTCCACACACAGTAAGAGAAATGGTACTACTAGTGCTTGTATCAACGGATCATGGAAAACCTAGGAAATCCGAGGAAGACCAGAATGTACTATACATGTGACACATCTTGAAGACATACCTACTCTCGATGACATCATAATTCCCTAACGCTCTATCATCACCCTATATGGCCTGATCAATGGGCCCAATCCCATAGCAATAATCAAAAAATACCTTTCTTTTAGGGGACACTAGCCAGTGCGTAATCTAAACTAGTGCAGTAATAGTTCTCAGTAAACCCCCTTGCTATGTCAAGTTTCCATGCTATATTCAGAAAGAGGTGTGCCACACATTCAAATAACAATCCATACATACATAATCAAGCACACAACACAAAATGGCACCACCCCAACCACCTCAACATTAGTCACATGCCATAACATAATTATTCTAAAAAGGAGGCCCATACCGAGGACCCTCCTATCACATGATCGAAAGATGAGGCAAGGAGTCTATTTGAAGAGGGGTTTTCCAAATACACAGTTTCAAAGTATCCAAACATGCCTCATTCAATTCCCACATATCAATCCTTTTGTAAACATCCAATATAAAATTCCGAACAAGCCTTTAGCCTCACAATGCTCATCCTTTTATCAATTTTTTTTAACCCATTCCAAAACAACCACAAATACAATCTTTATACCAACGTGGCCAAATGGCCTCTTAAAAAACATTTACTAAAAACCTTCCCAATTTCACTTTAAGTAATGTTAAACTAACAACACCTAATAAAGTTCCAAATGGGTTTTCACTTCCTCTTTCCCCCAACACACCCCGAAATTTACAAACACCCCTTTCATTTTCCAACAACTCACCCTAGCATGTTTCTAGGTCCAACTGGGCCAAACCTAGAGGAACACTTCAAAACTAACCAGAAATTTTGAAGCCAAATTTTATAAATACACCCTTTGATTTCAACCGAAAATCACCAATATCACTCACTTATAAAATACCACACATGTTCATAAACCAAAATCCAGTTTTTAGACAAACACCGAACCACAACCAATGAAAACACCAAATTTCATATATTAAATCAAAAAATATTTCAAACCAATTTAACAAAACATTTTTATGGGAAAACCCCCACCCAAACATCCAATTTCAACCAAAAATAACAAGTTGAAATTTAAAAACACCAAAGGAATCATATACAAGGCCTAAACCAGGATTTATGAAAGCCATATCTTTAACAACACCAGATAATTTTAGAACACCACAAGAAGCTTTAAAGAGGTACCATGAAGATGTATAGAAAGATAATAATATAACGAAAACCTCAAGCATTATGGACAGGAAATGGAAATTAAATGAATGGATTTTCCAACCTCAAACAATGGTCACACAAAGATTTCAAATTCAAACCATACCCTGCTCACATGCACACACTTCGACAAAAGCGCACGGACTTAGAAATGATCTCGACTCCCTACAACAACTTCCGAGACACAAAATATATCAGAAAAAACCGATACACCTCTCATTAAAAACCAAGGACCCAAAGATACAAATACGACCAAAAAATAAAGTGTGCGATAAGTCAAGGGATTAAAAACATCACCTCGGACAATGGCAGTGATCATGAGAACACGGAAAGTCAAGGTTTCACACCAAAATAATTACCCGTACTAAAAATAAAATATAAGGAATTCAAAACACAATAACGACAATAAAAACGTGTGCACGATTCTAAAACTCACTTTATATGGTGGTGGCGAACCAAAACATGTGGCGAGGCGAAACGCCTCCCATGAATAACGGTGAGTGGTCCAAAACAATCTGAATCACTTCGCCTTTAGCAACGGTGGATGGGACACAGTCCAACATGACTCGGGACACCCTTCACCAACTCGGCGAGGGGATTCACTGTGTGTCGGAGCAACGTGGAGGCATCGCGTAATGGGATTTGGGTTTGCGCCAGAAGGTCATCGGACGGTAGGGGTCGCATTCACTGGAATCGCACTAGGAAGGGGGTCAGGTTCGCCAGAATCACATCGGGTAGGGGGCCCGGTCGGGACAGTGGATGCTATGTGGGGGAAGGGTGAGGTGAGGTCGGTCGGAAGCCGACCATACAAGGGAGCTCATGCTGGATGGGGGAGGATGCACTGGATGGGGAGTTCACCAGACTGAGGGGTTGGCCGACAAGAAACATTCAGGGTGAGGCGGAGGCGGCTGGGGCTTCGGTGCACGCCAGTAGACGAAGGGGGGGAGGGGTGCGCAACTTCGCTGTACTGGGGACCGATGGACGGGGTCGTGCAGAGGGGTGCCCACACAAGGTGGTGGTAGCGGGTCTTCCATCAGTGCAACAGGGAGGAGGCTCTACCAGACAAAGCATCGTGGAAGGAGGTGGTCGCTGGCACTAGAGGAAGAAGGTGAGTAGTGTGGTGCAGTTCACAGCAAAAATGGGAGAGGGGATGACGAGATTAGGGTTAAAATAGGGTAAAAAAACATAATAACAATAATATAATGATACTAACAATAAAATGAAAATAATTGATATGTTCATAATAATAATAATGACCTACTCATAATAATAATAATAATAATAGAATTTAAAAAAATGTTTCTTTCTAAATAATAATAATATTATTATTAATAATTAAATTATACTAATATTAATGATATTAATAATAAAAATAGTAATAATATAATCTAAATGATAATTAAAAAGAATGATTTATCTCATTTCATTTTTGAATAATAATAATAATAGGTCAACCATGCAATCTCTAGGACTAAACGTACAGTTGACACTAGAGGTGTGGTGGCCGCGCACCGGCCCGAGACCCGCCAAAAACTTCAATCTTCAAAAATTTCAAATTGGGACTCAACGAAACCTCATCCAAATGACGCAGGACAGAGTAAATAATAAAAAATAAAACATAATAAATAGCGGTCTATGGTCGGGGTGTGACATAACATTATTTATCATGGGTCATTTGAGAAAACGTTACCTAGGTGTGAAATAAAAAAAATTACATTTTGGATTTATATTATATTTTTTAGCACGAAGACATGGATATCCAATATATATAAGGATATGGAATTTTTCATAGGGTTAGATTCTAATAATTTGAGTCTTCGACACCATTGGGAGTGAGTGTTCCTACTGATGATGAATAATTAGTATCAGATCGTGGATGGTCTTGATAGCATAGTCAGATGATATCATCAATGAAAACAACTCAGCCATTCTTCATCAACGATTGACCAAAAATCTAAGCAAGATGTTTTTTTATTTCATCACCATTAATGATTACTATGATAAACATTTATCAATCAACTTATAGAATGATATATTGGTCATGCATATTTGTGGGATGGGTTTATAAGGGTGTTAATTTGTGAGAATATCTTATGATTTTGGATAAATGAGTTATTTATGTTATGGTAATGAATTGATATTGACACAAACATCAATTGTGGTTCATTTCCTTTATATTCATGTGATTTCCTCTCCAGATTCATTATTCATCAAAGTTTTCTTCACGTGGCATGTGAATTGAAACATAATAAAAAATTGATCATTGTGCACCCGTTTCATGGTGAAACATTATGATATCATATGTATGGGATATGCACATCATGATGCAGCTATGATGATGGATATAGATGGATTTGTAAGATAGATGATATCTATGTTATCATTCATCAGTATTATTTGACATAGAATAAAGAATATTGATTTGATCCATTTTTCAATCAAATATGGGGAGGAAGTTTGTTGATTCAATGATATTATGGAAAAATGTTCCCTGATATTGAGTTTTGAGGCATGTTTGTCAATGTATTATAGGCGATAAGATAGGCCAAGAAATAAAGTGGAAGATATGGGAGTTATGGTAAATCTCATAGATCAAAACATATAATCTAAGATTACACAACGTGTGGGTCCCCTAGTTGTCAATCTAGGTTTAGGCCATAGTTAAGGACCAAAACATTGGTTACCCCTATCATACATAGTGTGACCTCTTCATTTGACTTGGAATTTATATAAGATGTATATGGACATAGTTTTGAGTACACATTCATTTGCCTGCTATGTACTCTGACATGGACATGCCTTATCATACATGGATACAACATCAGTACATTGACATGTCAGGTGACATGGGTAGGATGTCATGTAACACCCCAGGTAAATAAAGAATAGGACATTTTTATATTTATCCCTATTTGTGGAAAAAATGTCAATATTAATTTAATTGGAATGCTATGCTCAATGGCTTACCCAATACGCAGCAATGAGTTCCTTTGAAATATTACGTTGCACACTAATAATAAAATAATATAATTTTAAATAGTAGTTAACAGATAGCCATTGTATTGGCGGGAATGAATATAAATAACTAAATTACGATTATATATGTGTGTATAATGTTTTTACTTTTATCCAATAAATTTTAGAGGATTAAAATACAAATGAATCCAATCTTAAGCATTGAATACACTAGTATTTTTAAAAGATTGTTTAACTACCTTTTGATGGAAAACCATTTTTAAATCAAAATTTTGACAATTTTATAAGAACTATTTTCCAAAATAAAAATATTATTTATTATTGGGACATAGAAATTTACCTTGGGTTAATTTGTGGTATTTTTCTGACAATGTTCATTTTTCAATGAATAGTGAAAAATACTGCATTTTACATCAAAACTGCATTTTCATATAATTTAATTATATGGATATATTATCTTTTTAATTTGTTTTAAAGTTTAATTGGAATATATTTTTACCATTTAATCCAATTATGGTCATTGGGATTAATTTCAATTTGGAATTGGTCATAAACAAGTGCCAAACTTTTCATAAATATTGTTTCTAAAAAACCCGCTATTTGTTTTGACAAAGGGAAGTTTAAATTAATTATAGAAATTTATGTGTTTGGAATTTGGAAAAATGGATTACATATTTGTAATAAGAAGGTCCAAATTATGTAATTATGATTCTTTTGTTTTTGGTCATTATGAATAGTAACGACGGTAATTTTCTTTAATTATCTTGATTAATGTGTAATCGGGTAGTTAAAGATAATAAGATAATATCATAATAATAAAAAATGACCACAACATGTGTCCTAAAAATACTGGTAGTCTCATGGCCGACCATGGGATGCCTTGTTCCAAACTTGGGGCCCCATGTAATCACTTTTGTAAGAAAGTGACTTTTTATCTATTTATTTTTAAGAATGTAAAATGTAACAAAGAATGTATCACCTAAGTAAATTATTTTTAATTTTGTCTACATAAAGGATATTTTGGACTATAGATAGTCATTGGAAAGATAAAAAGAGTTTCTACATCATAGTATATTGTTTATAATTTTTAGACATTAAATAAATTAAATTATTTATGACATCATAATGATGCAGCGATGACCTCATTATTTAACGATTTAAAAAAATGGAAAGATAATGTAAAATCTAAGACCTACACATGTCCAAAACGTATTGTATGGGTGGATTTCGAACCCTTATCACCTTATCCTCGAAAAAAATAAATGTGGGACCATTAATATCCGAAACTCATTCTAAAATAAAGTAACATTTCTTTACTTTCCATGAGTGCCCCACCTCTCCTCTTATAAAAGTCCCCCACCTCTACCTCCTTACCCACACATCCAAAGCCTTTGGCTCGGTCAAACCCTACCCATTTTGTCTCTCCACATCCCTCTCTAACTCGTTGAAGCCTAACATTGGGCAGAAGTCTTCCCAAGGAAGCCTTTGAGCTCAAACCAAAGGGAGTTACCCGGTTTTAAGGTAATGTCTTCACTGGTGTCCTTTTGTTTTATTTTGCTTCTCCAACCCCCTAAACTCATTTTATTCATTTCTTTTGTAACAAATCATGTATCTTCAATATACTAGGATGTTATATAAGAAGGATTCGAGCTAAAATTACACAAAACTTCGTCTAATGGTTAAATAATATATTGTTTCTGTGGTTGGTGATTTTCTGCCTCACGAAATGATGATTGTTCAATATTCTTTCAACACCTTTAAAGGTGTCCATGAAGATGCCACTATATTTATATATTATATATAATATGTTTATGTTTTACATAAGCTTCTGTATTTTTCTTTTGTGGCATACCTTTATGGTTTCCATTGTGGGTAAACACGATAATTTCATTTTAGGAAGTGCGGACTACCGCCCCCTCAAAGTGATTTGATTCGTTAATGCCATATGTGGGATGTATAAAGGATGTATTTAAAGTTATTATATATGATTTATGTTACATATAAATGATGAATATAATTCTTGAATTAAAATATAAATACCTCTCATTTAGTTTTAATTCCATTAATATGACATAGAAATGAAAGTAGCGTTCATGCGTACGCACGACTTATCGTCTCCATGAACGGTGCATTTCATTTCTTACCTCTAAATGATTATGTAATATTATAAATACATTTATATTCTGGATATATATGATATATATGATATCAAAATCATGAATATCATTCTGGATATAATGAACCTTTGACCACACGAACAACATGTAATTGTAAGAATTCCACTTTCGACTTAAGAACCAAATATGGACAAAACAAACAGTAGTAACTTAAATGATTACATAATGTTTATAACATGGACATAAGTGATATAAAAGTAATAATGAACTTGAAAAGGGTTCTTAAGACAGTATAAATTAACTGAAGTTTATTATTCAGGATGTTAAAGATCGATGGAGTCAAGTCGGACCCGAGGTAAGGGATCCTACTCCTCTCTTTCGTTTTAAGTACACTCTTTTATGCCAGTCCTTTTAAGCCCATATTTCTTATGATTGGGATGTTATTTTATATTAATAATACTTTACTTATTATTTTCACATGATGATAGACCCTATTTTCTCTCATCAATCCATTCTGGATGTTTTGAGTGGCGCCGTTAGGCTGCCGAATTTTCGTAAGTGATCTAACCTCTCTCTTTCTTTTTAAGTACTCTCCTTTATGTTACTTCTTTTAAGCTCCTATTTGTTATGATGGGGTATGTTATTTTATATTCCTATTTCTGTACATTTTATTTTAATATGATGAGAGATCCTATTTGATCTCATCAATCAATTTTTGGAAGTTTTAAGTGGCGTCGTTAGGCTGCCGAGTTTTCGTAAGGGATTTTTCATCTCACTTTTATTCCCGGGGGATTTATGCTACATTTGCCATAATTTACTTTGAGTGGTGTATTTACTACCCATTATTTTACTCACTGTGTAATATACTTTCTTTATGAGTATTTACATCAATTTTGTATTGTCTTTCTTTCACAGAGTGTATGTTTCGAAAGCTACCCAAGTCGGTAAGGGAACCTTTCACCCTCCTCTTTTTAAAAGACTTCTTTTGTTATGTATTTTAATTCACATACTATTATGTTGTGATATGTTCTTATATATCCTTATTGATATAAATTTTATGTCCAAGTGATGAGATACCCTTTTTATCACTCATCAACTCTTTTTATGAATTTTGAAGTGATGCCGTTAGGCTGTCGAATTTTTGAAAGGGAACTTCTTAACCTAATTTTTATTCTTAGGGATAAAATTGTACTTCTTGAATATTTAATTCTATTAATATGTGTGAATGTCCTATGATTGTTTTACACTTAATATCCACTTATATTTGGTGTATTCTTTTGTCACACATAATTATGTAATTGATTTATCCTTAATCCAAGGAAACCATCTTTGTATGGGACTTCGTCTCAATCTCCATTCATTAAGGCATATTTTTGTTTTATACATAACCTTCTTTTATACGGTGTATAAACCCCTTTGACTTTTATGTTTATCCAAAAGGAATATTCTTTATACGAAGCGTTTTACTAAACGACAAAAGGGAATGTTTTTGTCGTACGTATGCCGCGACAATGACTTCTCCGCTGCCGTGACCATTATTTGAGTTTCAGCTTCCTCTACAAGCCATACCTTTTTTTTAAGAAAAATAAATACCATGTTTTACTTTTCATTTATTTTGGTATTGAAAATGGTTTTCATAATGTTTTTTATATCGATGTGTTTTATTGATATCTTGTGATTGAAATGTGGAAATGTTATGTTTCCTTTATGCCTGTTTTATGTGATACGACTATGTTATGGTTCTTAGGCATTATTATGAAGACGGGTTGTTCCATGAAAAACTAAGGGCGGGTGAGCACGATATAGCTCTCCAATGCATTGGTTAATTTGAAGGAGTGAAACGTTGAGGTTTCTCCGAAGAGATTTAGGGAATATACTGTGGTGGGTATTCCAAACGTAACCAAGAGGGTTACTCCCTACGTAAGAATGTTATGAATGCCTCATGTTTCCTTTTATGTCTTATGATTTCTATGATTTATTCATGATTTTATATGGTATGTTAAAGTGATTATGTTTTATGGGTAAAATATGATTCCATTCTTATGTATACATGTACTCATGTTTCCTTTCCATATTTTTATATCCCTTACTGAGCTTTTTATGCTAATCCCATGTTTTTGAAATGTTTTTCACAGGTCATGGGAAGGGTACATGATATTATGATAGTGTCAAGGAAGTGTCAAGAAAGAATCCATGTTTTATTTTAAATATGTTTCTGTTGATGGGAAAAATGAATATTGTCTTTTAGGTAACCACTTTGTTTAAATGTGGAATGTAATGCAAGTTTTATGATCTAATTCTCTAAAACTGTAATCCCGAAAAGATCTTCAACGTGTAATGTTGTAATAACTCAAGATTAAGTAAGGTTTAAGGCCGGGTCCTTATAGTTGGTATCCGAGGTCGGTGTAGATAACTTTAGAGGTCAGGGTATTATTTAAGCATAAGTGACATTACCATAATGGTTAGGATTTCAGAAAGAGTCCTAGTTTTAGATAAATTGAATGACTATGTATATCTTAGTGTTTATCTTCCTCATTAGTACATGATGGTTTTTTTGATATACTCACACTGACCTTTTTGGTTTTAGTAAATGGCTGGATCTAGTAGGCACCAAAGTAACAGTGGATGTAAAGGAAACTGTGACAGTTTTTTTGAGCAAGCAACTGAATGATATGGGAGCTGCAATGGGAACTCTTGTTATTATCCTCAACCAACAATCTGGAGTCATGATTGACCACCTAAACCTTTGTGATTTCTCTAAGGCATCATATATGCGAGAAACAAATCCCTACGGAAGTATAGGTAATAATCATAAAGGTATGTGTGTTCAAAAACCTATGTGTCAAATATGTGGAAAGAAACACCTAGGAAAATGTTTCAAAGGGACAGAAATATACTATAGATGTGGAAATGAAGGTCATAAAGCAGGAACCTTCCATGGAAAAAGGAATCATCCAGTTGAATCGAGTAAAGGGAAAGAAGTTATTTCTGAGGGATCAATTGAATGTTTTAAATGTGGTGTGCATGGTCATTATGAAAACACATGTCCTATGAAGATGTTTCGTGAATGGGATCACCAATATCGTACAAATGTTCATTTACCAATACCTAATTCCATTCCGATTGAGGATGAAGAAACTGAAAATGACCAATCAAAGGAAAGAAGTATTTTAGAATAAGTTGGAAAGGAATGTTTAATGGATCATGAAGAATGTTGAATGAGTAATAAGTAAACATATAAGGGCTTCAAGAGTTATGGGGAAATTCTTAAGAGTATTAAGTCTCTTTTGATGATGGGGTTACATTAGAAGACTTTTTATAGTATGTGTAACCCCGATGTTTAATATATGAAAATTTTATTCAAGTAATAGTTATCTATTCTTTTGTGGACATAGTTATAAAGAACCATTTGGGTTTATATGATCCTTACTTTTGAGGTAATTATTGGTTACTATTTGTTATGATGGAAGTGAAAGGCATGAGATAAAATTGAGGTTAAATTATGTTATGGTCATTTTTGATGATTTTATCTCTTTTTGGGGAATGATTTGAGAATTATATAGTTTTGGAAAAAGGACAACATGCAGACCGTGTGACAACCCATCGTGTCGAACAAAGCTGCGGGAATCGAACCCACAACCAAAGTGCAACTGGTATTTATCACCTACCACTGGACTACGTGAAGTCCCTGGTTAGTTTGAATGGTTCTTTTTAGTTAGATGATTTTATGAATTAAGAGTAATTTGATTTTGGGTTATCTATGGAAATTTATTATCGTATCATGGAGGATATGTGATTAGGTTAATTACTCTTCAATATGAGAATTTTAGAGCAACCATTGTTATTTGGAGATAAAAGTTAATTTGTACCTTGGAAGACTATGTGACTAAATCCTTCAAATATTTGGGTTTCAATCTTAGTTTGGTTTACTTTGATGAATTTTATGGACAAATTGTTTATCGAATGGTCCTTGTTGAACTTTGGGTTTTGTTGGAAAAATTTTGGAGATTAAGAATAGATTTTCTTTTTATAAAGGGTTATCCTTTTCTGGATTTTCTAATCTTGTACTAACCTTTTTGGTTTTGGTTTTGGTTAATGTCTAAAGACATGGGAAGTATATAGTTATCTTTTGTGGATTAGGTGATTCTCTAGAAGTTGATTATAGTACTCTTAATGTGAACAAGTCTTCCTAAATACTCTTCTTTTGGGGAAAGTACGAGTTTGTGTAATAAATATAATAAAAGTTGAAAGTCAACATGATAAGTAATTATGTTTCCCTATGAATAAATTCCTCAATAAAAATTAACTTAAAACAAAAATGTTGTCTATTAACCTTTCCTACTGGGGAATCGAATATCGTTTAACCCATCACAAGTTTGTGATTTTCTTGTGGTTAACTTTCTCCTAAACATGTTTTCTATCACTCTCCATCAGAACATGACCCTATGTTTTCTCCTCCATGTCCATGTTTTCCTACATGTAATCCTAGTATGGGTTAACTCAGGTGACCTCTATACTTCTCTTTCTTTATTTTAATGTGATTGTTTTACCGAATCTTGTTCCGATGTGCGATTTTCAATGATGTTTCCAAGCCCAGTTTTACAATTACGATGACGTAATTTCCAAAAGGGGGGAAGGATGTAACACCCCAGGTAAATAAATAATATGAAATTTTTATATTTATCCGTATTTTTGGAATAAATGTCAATATTAATTTAAATGGAACGCTATGCTCGATGGCTTACCCAATACACAACAATGAGTTCCTTTGAAATATTAAGTGTTGCACTCTAATAATAAAATAATATTATTTTAAATAGTCATAAACACATAGCCGTTGTATGGACAGGAATGAATATAAATAACTAAATTATGATTATATATGTGTGTTAAATGTTTTTACTTTTATCCAACAAATTTTAGAGGCTTAAAATACAAATGAATCCAATATTAAGCATTGAATACACTAGTATTTTTAAAAGATTGTTTAACTACCTTTTGATGACAATCAATTTTATAAATCAAACTTTTGACAATTTTATAAGCTCTATTTTTCAAAATAAACATATTATTTAGGATTGGGACATAGAAATTTACCTTGGGTTAATTTTTGGTATTTTTCTGACAATGTTCAATTTTCAATGAATAGTGAAAAATGATGCATTTTACATCAAAACAACTTTTTCATATAATTTAATTAAATGGTTATATTATCATTTCAATTTGTTTTAAAGTCTTATTGGAATATATTTTTACCATTTAATCCAATTATGGTCATTGGGATTAATTTCACTTTGGAATTGGGCATAAAAAAGTGCCAAACTTTTCATAAATATTGTTTCTAAAAAACCCGCTATTTGTTTTGACAACGGGAAGTTTTTTTAAATTAATTATTGTAATTTATGTGTTTGGAATTTGGTAAAATGGATTACATATTTGGTATCAGAAGGTCCAAATTATGTAATTAAGACACTTTTGTTTTTGGACATTATGAATAGTAACGACAGTTATTATCTTTAATTATCTTGATTAATGAGTAATCGGGTAGTTAAAGATAATAAGATAATATAATAATAATAAAAAATGACCACAACATGTTTCCTAAGGCTACTGGTTGTCTCATGGACGGCCATGGGATTCCCTGTGCCAAACATGGGGGCCCCATGGAATCACATTTGTGATAATGTGACTTTTTATCTATTTATTTTTAATGAATGTTAAATGTAACAAAGAATGTATCACCTAAGTAAAATATTATTAATTTTTTCTACATAAATGATATTTTGGACTATAAATAGTCATTGGAAAGCTAAAAATATTTTCTACATCATAGTAGTTTTTTTATAATTTTTAGACATTAAATAAATTAAATTATTTATGACATCATAATGACGCAGCGATGACCTCATTATTTAACGATTTAAATAAAATGGAAAGATAATGTAAAATCTAAGACCTAAACATGTCCAAAACCTATTGGATTGGTGGATTTATAACCTTTATCACCTTATCCTCGAAAAAAATTAATGAGGTACCATTAATATCCGAATCTCATTCTAAAATAAAGTAACATTTCTTTACGTTCCAAGAGTGCCCCTCCTCTCCTCTTATAAAAGGCCCCCAACTCTACCTCCTTACCCACACATCCAAAGACTTTAGCTCGGCCAAACCCTGCCCATTTTGTCTCTCCAAATCCCTATATAACTCCTTGAAGCCTCACTTTGGGCAGAAGTCTTCCCAAGGAATCCTTTCAGCTCAAACCAAAGGGAGTTACCCGATTTTAAGGTAATGTCTTCACTTGTGTCCTTTTGTTTTATTTTGCTTCTCCAACCCCATAAACACTTTTTATTCATTTATTTTGTAAAAACTCCAGTATATTAAATATACTAGGATTTTGTTATAATAAGGATTAGATCTACACTTACACACACCTTCGTCTAATGGTTAAAGAACATACTGTTTCTATGGTTGGCGATTTTCTGTCTTACGAAACGATGATTGTTCAATATTTTTTTAACACCTTTAAAGGTGGACATTAATATGTAAATATATTTATATATTCTATATAATATGTTTATGTTTTACTTAAGCTTATTTATTTTTATTTTTTAGAATACCTTTATGGTTTCCATTGTGGGTAAACACGATAATTTCATTTTAGGAAGTGCGGACTACCGCCCCCTCAAAGTGATTTGATTCATTAATGCCATATGTGGGATGTATAAAGGATGTATTTGAAGTTATTATATATGATTTATGTTACATATAAATGATGAATATAATTCTGGATTTAAAATATACATAATTGTCATTTAGTTTTAATTCCATTAATATGACATAGAAATGAAAGTAGCGTTCATGCGTACGTACGGTTTACCGTCTCCATGAACGGTGCATTTCATTTATTACCTCTAAATGATTATGTAATATTATAAATACATGTATATTCTGGATATATATTATATATATAATATCAAAATCATGAATATCATTCGGGATATAATGAACCTTTGACCACACGAACAACATGTAATTATAAGAAGTCCACTTTCGACTTAAGAACCAAATATCGACAAAACAAACATTATTAACTTAAATGATTACATAATTTTTATAACATGGCCATAAGTTATATTAAAGGAATAATGAACTTGAAAAAGGTTCTAAAGAAAGTAGAAATTAACTCATGTTTATTATTCAGGATGTTAAAGAACGATCGAGTCAAGTCGGACACGAGGTAAGGGATCCTACTCCTCTCTTTCTTTTTAAGTACACTCTTTTAGGTCATTCCTTTTAAGCTCATATTTCTTATGATTGGGATGTTATTTTATATTAATCCTACTTTTCGTCTTATGTTCACATGATGAGAGACCCTATTTTCTCTCATCAATCCATTTTTGATGTTTTGAGTGGCACTATTAGGCTGCCGAATTTTCGTAAGAGATCTATCCTCTCTCTTTCTTTTTAAGTACAATCCTTTATGTTACTTCTTTTAAGCTCCCCTTTGTTATGATGGGGGATGTTATATTATATTCCACTTGCTGTACATTTTATTTTAATTTGATGATAGACCCTATTTGATCTCATCAATCAATTTTTGGAAGTTTTAAGTGGCGCTGTTAGGCTGCCGGGTTTTTGTAAGGGTTTTTTCAACTCACTTTTATTCCCGTGGGATTTATGCTACATTTGCCACAATTTCCTTTGAGTGGTGTCTGTACTGACCATTATTTTATCTTTGTGTAATATAATTTCATTTATGAGTATTTACATCAATGTTGTATTGTCTTTCTTTCACGGGGTGTATGTTTCGAAAGTTACCCAAGTCGGTAAGGGAACCTTTCACCCTCCTCTTTTTAAAAGACTTATTTTGTTATGTCTTTTAATTCACATAATATTATCTTGGGATATGTTCTTATATATACTTATTGATATAATTTTTTTTCCAAGTGATGAGATACCCTTTTTATCTCTCATCAACTCTTTTTCTGAATTTTGAAGTGACGCTGTTAGGCTGTCGAATTTTTGCAAGGCAACTTCTTAACCCAATTTTGATTCATTGGGATAAACTTGTACTCCATGAATATCTCATTCTATGAATATGTGTGAATGTCCTATGATTGTTTTACACTTAATATCCACTTATATTTGGTGTATTAGTTTTTCACACATAATTATGTAATTGATTTATCCTTAATCCAAGGATACCGTCTTTTTATGGGACTTCGTCTCAATCTCCATTCATTAAGGCATATTTTTATTTTATACACAACCTTCTTTTATACGGTGTATAAACCCCTTTGAATTTTACGTTTATCCAAAAGGAATCTTCTTTATACGAAGCATTTTACTAAACGACAAAAGGGAATGTTTTTGTCCTACGTATGCAGCGATAATGACTTCTCCGCTGCCGTGAACATTATTTGAGTTTCGGCTTCCTCTACAAACCATACCTTTTTAAGAAAAATAAATACCATGTTTTTCTTTTCTTTTATTTTGGTATTGAAAATGGTTTTCATAATGTTTTTTATATCAATTTGTTTTATTGATATCTTGTGATTGAAATGTGGAAATGTTATGTTTCCTTTATGCATGTTTTATGTGATATGATTATGTTATGGTTCTTGGGTATTATTATGAAGACGGGTGGTTCCCTGAAAAACTAAGGCCGGGTGAGCCCGATATAGCTCTCAAATGCATTGGGTACCGTGAAGGAGTGAAACGTTAAGGTTTCTCCGAAGAGATTTAGGGAATATACTGTGGGGGGTATTCCAAATGTAACCAAGAGGGTTACTCCCTATGTAAGAATGTTATGAATGCCTCATGTTACCTTTTATGTCGTATGATTTCTATGATTTATTAATGATTTATTAATGATTTTATAAGTTATGTTAATGTGCTTTTGTTTTATGGGTAAAGTATGATTTCATTCTTATGTATACATGTACTCATGTTTCCTTTCCATATTTTTGTATCCCTTACTGAGCTTTTTATGCTCATCCCATGTTTTTGAAATGTTTTTCCCAGGTCATGGGAAGGGTACATGATATGATGATAGTGTTAAGGAAGTTTCAAGAAAGAATCCATCTTTTATTTTAAATATGTTTCTGTTGATTGGAAAAATGAATACTGTCTTTTATGTAACCACTTTGTTTAAATGTGGAATGTAATGCATGTTTTATGATCTAATTCTCTAAAACTCTAAACCTGAGAAGATCCTCAACGTGTAATCTTGTAATAACTCAAGATTAAGTAATGTTTAAGTACAGGGCTTTATATGTCATGTGTCTATAAGATCCATGAACATCCTTCTATATGACATTTATAAATCTATTAGATTCCATTTGAGGCTCTACCCCATGGGTAAGACTTGGGATAAATGGACACACTGTGTACCCCTTGGGACACAAAAAGTAGACCATTAATTATTGCTTGAGACTCTTTATTATCCTAGTTTTAATTGGTATAGGATGAGTTCTTTCATTTGGTCCGTTCCATGAGGGTATAGAAAAACATTACATCCACATCACTAGAATATGATCCATACATAGGTCAAGTCTCATATATAGTTGTGGAGTTACTCAATGAAACATGAGTGAGATCATTTAAAATTCGTAGTTGGAGTTTGTATAATCAGCATAACCTCCCGGAGTTGGGTGTTGATCCCCAATATAGAGGTCCAAATCTGTAATTTATGTTATATTTTTAGAATATGATCCCCTACATCGATGTTTGATCCTAATTGGGTTTCTGGTGTCCCCCAGCAGTTCTGGGTGTGAACCCCAATCTATGTATCATAGTATTTATAGAAAAATGCATTCTATTTCGGTGGGGACCAAATGAGCAAGACCTCAATGTCGAGTGTCTCCAATAATAGCATGACTCTTAGAGTGATATCCCCTATAATGTGCATTTATTAGAGGAAAATCTTATGACAGATAGTTAGTTATGACCGCACGATTATGTGGTGTATCTCTTAAGTATATCTAGGATAATTTTTTCAAGTAATAAATTCATTAATATATCTTGTATTTGGTTTACTATTCTTGGTACTTCATGTATATTGTTTTCAGGATGTCCTATTATGTACTGTTATAAAAAACCCGACATGGTCATTGCCCACACATGTCATTCCTCTTGTAGACAATGACTGTTTTGTTGGTGTCCTAGGAGTTAGGGAGCAGGTGGAGCACAGACGGGGCATGATAGATTGGGGTGTCTATTGGGAGTGTAGTTTGGACTTATTCATCCCCTTGTTGTTGGATGGAATCTTTATAGTTTTGGTTGGCCTAGTTTTTTCCCATTTTGATCTATAGTACATTAACATTCATACAATATTGTGGCGGTGGCAGTAATGTTGTGGCGACAACACTATATTAAGAGATTTTGCAGCACTAGTACTATGTGGGTACATTTCAACGAGGGGTCCTTTGGGCCAAAAATGGGCTTTTAAGCGTTGTATTCAGGATAGTTGGACTAGGTCCTTCGGGCAATGTAATGGGTATCTATCTACCCAGATGAAAATAGGTATCTACATTAATAATAAATTGAGGATTAGACCACATCCTTCAAAAAAACTGAGGGCTTGAAGATGTGTGTGTACTGGTAATTTAGGCTTCTAACTCTTATTTATGGGATATTCTTACTCTGCGCTGGTGGCCATCCCCTATCCTATTGGAGGAGGGATTGGTGTAGTCAGAAATTGGATCATGGTGGGTACGATAATGAAATGTGTTCATTATTTATTTATTGATTATAAATAAAAATAAGATTCATTTTATTGTTAATGAAATGATTTTTTATATATAATATTTATTTTAAAGGTAACAATATTTTCACAGCATTAGAAATCATGATAAAATTAATTATATATTGTTTTATGGAAAATACTTATAAATTAATATTAATTTTTGGAATACTAGTATTATAAATATGTGAGTGTGTATTTTTGTGATTTTTATAAACATATTCATTTTTTTGATGACTTGTGAAAAAATACTGATATTTATTTAAAACTGGATTTTCCATTAATTTATTTATTATGTTATCTTATATTTTAATTTCTGTAAATTAAAATTAGTTTTAATATATTATATTTTTGAAATTGTTTTCAATGGAATAAATTATTTATTAAATTTTGATGTTGAAACCATCTATACTTAAGATAATTTTCTCCTTGGATAGCATATTTTTCATCATGTTTCTGAGTATAATTTTAAATTGGATTCATTAAAATTGATTAATTTAATTTTGGAAAAATATATTCCATGTTTTGAATCAGAATAATATGAATTTTCTATAAATATTGACATACTTTTTTTAATATTTATAATGGTAAAGAATTAAAATTTTAATAACAATTGTTATGGAAAAAACAAATTTATTGTGGTTTAAACAAATAATATAATGGTTATAAATTACCTAAACCCATTCAAAAACTAATTTTATATCCCTATATAGACCCTATAAAATATATTGTTGACTAATGATGAATTTTTGAGGCATTTGGAATGATGAAAAATCAGTGTTATAGAATCATTTCCAAAAATACCATGTTCTTGCTCTCCACCACATATGATAGAGAACCCATTATTCCCCCCTATTCACTCATAAAAATTCATCAGTTATTCTCAATACATAAAAAAATTATTAACTCATAAAATGAATTATATATTCAATGGAGTGATCGAACAAATTACGAATGAATTTTTTGGAAACCTATAGAAGTTCCTCAAAGAAGAGGTAATGTTCTTAAATTTGAGTCTTCTTTAAATATATTCTTCTGCTTACATAGTATCTTATTAAATAATTATAATATAAGAAAAAATATTGTATAACATTTAATTTTATGTTATCAGGTTAATTTAATAACCTATATCCATATCCACTTCATCAAATGATAAATTAAGTCGTCAATCTTGGGAACGGTGAATTACCACCTCGCGTACTGTGGGATCTTTTTTTCCATCAACACACATCATAGTTGAATATAATGAAGAATTAAATTTTAATAAAAAATATTTCTTTTTTATAATTATACTTATGTTTTTATTATAACACATTTTCCTTCATAGAGATCATTTTATATAAAATATGACAATTTCACTTCAGTGTATAGAGGAAAACCTCTTAACGAAGCTTTGTGATTTATTATTCACTTATGTTTCCAGTGAAATGTAATTATACTAATTATATATAACTTATATTTAAAAAAGGAAATTTTATAAAATATGTGAAATTAATACGCCGTCTTCTCACTTATCATTTCAACCATTATGGGAATGATATCATCGCACATGCTTATGTATATCCCACTATCTCTATGAATTGATGCGACTCCTTTTCTATGAAAAACATTCCATAATAGATACAATAATGTATCTAATGAGTAAATATATATTTTTTAAAACTATTATAATTATTAAATTATGTATTTATAACATATGTAGTAGATATTTCACATTTATGAAAAAGCATGGATGAGAAAACAATGAAATTTACACACAAAACAATCATAAATAATTAAATATTATTAACAAAAATGTGTTAAAATGTAATAAAAGGATCATATATAGTATTTAAATATAATTACTATTCTGCTATAAATTAATAACAATTAAAAACCTTTTAATGTTTTTAATCATTTTCAACTAATGTAACATGTCAGGTAATGGACTTCATCTCAATTTCCCATCATTTAGTCATATTTTAATTTTATGCACCTAATTTCAATAATAAGGTTTATACAATGACCCTTTTACATGTAATATCATATATTCTTCATATTTCCTATAATTTTGAGTTTCATTTTTAATTATGTATTCCTAAGTGAAATTAAACGAAAATTACAACGAGGTAATGAATTATTTCAATCAATATATTTTCATTAGGATATATAACATCTTAATTATATTTTATATTCATATATTTTCCTTATAATTCATTTTGAATATATAATTCCCTCTTTAAAATTACTTATTTCTAATTTACATGGTATGCTCCTAATCAATTACTTGAATACTTATCACAAAAATATTGTGTCATTGTATTCGATTTCATTTTAACATCAATTTCATTGAGACATTTTTTTAATACAAACCATTTTTCTTTTATATGGTGTATATTATGTCACAATTATGTATTTAATAGGAATTACTATCCATTATGGATGATTAATGTGTTCATTCATATTTATACTCAACGGGGTTTAAATTAAATGTTTCCAGGTTTGTAAAAATTATTGTGCAATCTATCATTCTATTGGGATTGTCAACATTCGTATGAAAGAATCACACTCTTGTGATCAATTTTCATTTAGAGTTACATTTATCTTAAATATAATTTTTTTACTGAATATTATTATTATATAAAGTATATACAATTTTCAAATTGGGTGTTTACTTTGAATTTTATTTTATTAACTATGTAAATATCGATAAATCCATTTCTTTACACAATAAAATTATTTCTCGATAATGAATATTAATTCCATAACTAAACCTATTTTTCAATTTATGAGAAATGATTTAGACAAAAAATTATAGTTAGTTCGCATTATAGATATTTCCTCGATGATTCTATAGAGTTCATTTTTCAAATTAATTGGCCAAATAGTATGGATTCATATCCAATAAATTTAATTTTTGTTGATAAATATATTAACAATAGTTTTATACACGATTCATGAGATCTATATGTCCTATAATTAATCATTTACTTCCTTGAGAATTTGGTTATTATTTTTGTCCATAATATTTTCACAATAAAAATCTCCCCGAAGGTATTTCATTATCTAATTAATAATTAAATTTAATGGGGGTTCATTTATATACCTTCTCGTATTGATTATTCCACAAACAATTATGTTAGTGAAGATATTTATTAAATAGAATGTGTGTTCAATTATTTATCATGAGTTATTAATTTTGACATATGGATTAAGGATATCTTCTTCTGTACTATTACTAAGAATATTAGTGTTCCCTTAGTTTGTTTCCTTTCTCTAGGATATGAAGATTATTTCTTAGAATATGTTTATAGATGAAAGCTATTTTCCAAATCAATTTATCTTCATTTTCATACCGATGTAATATGGGTATCATATATTTATCTATTTCTCAAAAACAAATAAATAAATAGACCCTTTGAGATTTTAATCCTTGAATTTATGACAATGTAGTAATATGGACACATTGTTTGGGTCATTATATTTAGCATCACTACACCCTTTTTTTGAGGTTTCTATTTTTCCAGATTGTGGATATTATTATTAATTTGTATCATGATACACATAAATATATCTATTGATATGAAATGAGCCTAAATAATCTAATGGGGAATAAGGGTAGATTTTTTTTCATAAATGATGAATAATTAATGAGTATGTTATGAAATTATTTTCACATTGAATATAATGACAATGGATATCATAAGATGTTTAATTGGTATCAACCCCTATGATTTTGTACATGTTGTTGATTGTTTTATCAAAGAGTTCATTTCGAGAGAGTTTATGAAATATTAATAATGGAATTAGGATGATTAAACAAGTACAAAACGTTATTTACGAGATATGGAGACTATGGTATTACATTAGATAATGATAAATTGAATGGGGTTATTTAAATTGATACATCATTTCCATTATCTAAGGGATTTTTGATGTTTCTCTAGATGTTGATCATAATATTAAAAATCTTCTCATAATTGTATTGAGGAATGGTCATTGAGGGTCACACACTAACAGTATCCCAAATCATAGTTAATTTCTATCTGAATTTAATATTAGTGTATATATTAATATCTATTGATATTCAATAATAATTATTAATGTGATAGTTTTCTCTAATATTAATTCATGAGTTATTTTCTTTATTAAACCTGACATAAATATTAAATAAATATTCATTTCATAATTAGTTCATATAATGATTATTTTATTATTTATTAAATAATACAGTTACATTTATTATCTTAATAATTTTTTATTATTCACGATGTGATAAATTACGAGGAAGATTGAAATATTTATCTAAATGGTCTATATATAATGACAAATTTAGTAACATTTAAATACATTATTTATATTTAAATGTTAACGAGTTTTCACACACAATGATAGAATTTATAGAAATAATATAACAATTTAATGCGGGGTTTACTAATAATTAAGAGAATCATTAAGGGCCTTTATGAGATAGTTAATTCCAATAACTATAATAATAATTAATATAATATTATTTCTGTACTAATTGATTTTTTATAAATAAAATTTCCCAAGAGAATTATATCAGTCTTCTAGAGAACGTTCTAGAAAATTCTCTAATGAACATGGACCATACAACCTCCTCCATCCACTAAATTTATTGATATAATTTATTTGAATAAATATATTCTAGAACTAATTTTAGTTACGATCAATAGGAATGATGCACAAGGATCAATCCGTAGTTTTAGTTTATGATGATATTCCCATGATGTTCTAAGGATTCGTGAACTCATGGTGATATATTTAAAGGTACATCACACATGAAACCTTCATTGCGGTAATAATAAAATAGAGTATGGTTTAGTATTCCAATTATATAATCAAATAATGAATTCCAATATATTAGTTAATTATTACTTTTATATTAATTATAAATTCTATTTGGAAGATCCTATCTCATGGATTCTAGAGTTTTCATTAATCAATATTTATGCAAGAATTTGTGGAAGCTGATTAAAACCCATTATTTTGAATATTCCCAACTATTTCCTAAAACAGTCGCGTAATATGAAAATGATTCCAATATAAATTTAAAATTAATTTATTATTTATTAATTATGTATTGATTTGATGATTGTTTTCATTATAAGTTATTTTGTTCGTCCTTGAGGACACAATTATATGAAATGTAATTGAAATGTACACACTTATTCATCAAATTAACCACATTAAGACTTATTAAGGATAATAATGGATCATTTTATTGGAGAATAGTGCACAATTTCGTTAAAATCTATATATTAAATGGACATATGAGGAAATACATAATGTGTTACACACCATGTATCTTACATGCAAACCATATAACCACACATGGTTTGGACCTACCAAAATAAAATATTTTGTTTTTTCAAAGTATAAATATTGTATTAACTTCAAACCACCTATTGACTGAATGTTATGAAACATAGGGCATTTGTGATTACATTTTGTATTCCTTATGCAGATTATGAGTAACAGAAAACAGTCCTTGTATAATAAATGTTAATACCAACGGAATGTAAATAATTTATCTAGAAAAGAATTTAAATGATTTGTTGTGTTTTTTACATGCCATATAATACATAATATATTATGTGATGTTCACTTCAAGCTCAGATATACATTATGGTAGTTATTTAGAGACAAATAAATTAATTATAACATTAAATATATAAATATATTATTATATCTGGTATTTTCGTAAGAACATGACTTGTATGGTCATCATACACGTCATTTGTAGGACCCCGGGACACCCTGAGAGGGGAGGGGTGAATTAGGGTGAAAATGTTTTCTTTTAATGTGACAGATCCTATTCCCACATTGGTAAAAACTTGTTAAACCTGTATGTTGAGAATGATCAGAAAGCTAACATTCACATGTAGAGAGATGAAACAACACTTTTTACATGGTTCACCACTAAGGGATACGTCCAAGGAGCATACTCCGACAGGTTGTAGGTCATACCAAATTCCATTAATCTTAACTAGTTGTTAATTAAAAAGGTTTGGGCACAGTCACTCTGTCCCAGGCTCACTGCCTTTACAAAGGTTCAGGGTCAGCTCACTACGTCCCTCAGGTCACTCCTATTGACTCCCCTTGGCTCACTGCCTTTGGTGAAGTCCCACTCAGTTTACAGACGTGACAATATCTTCATCATTACAAAAGAATGCATCCTATTTTGTATTTATATGCTCTGTTGAAGTACAACTCTCACCAGTAGAAGAATCTCACTTTGCGCTGAGGGTACCAGGCAATCTCCCAACCTTCGTGCAGATTCAAAAAGACGGGAATACTTCAACAACACCTGGCTCACTTCTCCAAGCCAGTGCACAAGTTTCAATGACGGAAAGAAAGTTATAACTAGAGTGCAAGTCCACCTCCAATACTTGTGTGACTCAACCTTCTTCAACACCAAACATGTGCGACTCACATTCTATTCCACCCAAACTGTTTTTGGGGCGCATAGGTCAACTGTTGCGCTTCTTCAAAACTAGCGCACAAGTGTCACCAAACCACCAGTGCGACACTTCTTTCCCCAACTCCAAACTTGCACGACCCACACCCTTTCTCTCCCAATCCACCTTGGACATGAAGCAAAAAACTATCGCGCAACATATACTTGTGCGACCCACAACCACTTGAGCGACCACTACACCTCCATGATGGGAGCACTGAATTTCTCTAAGTCTCGAACTTCGTTACAAATGAGGAGGGATGGTCCTCTATTTATAGGAAAACTGGACACCCTATACGGTGGAGCGAAAGCCTCTTATTGGCATGCATGTTCTGGCACGCAACTCCAACCTCCCTACCCTCTATCGTACTACTCACTTGTGCGACCTAACTAATTCTTGTGCGACCTTCATTTTTTGACGTATTTTTATGTTCTGATATATAAAAACATATGAAGCACAACTTTCCAATCCTCCTAATCACCGGTGTGCAAGTCCTTTATCAAAAAATATTTTTTTCCCCTTTTGTCAGTTTTGAGGTCCAGAAAATTGGAAAACACTGGAAAACGGTGCCACCTTCAATACTGTTATGTGATTGACCTATATGAGTCCTCTTCTAGCACACATTTTTATCTTCCTATGAGTATTGACAAAAAAATCCAAATCATACTGTAATTCATCCATATATAACCATGGTTCCAACAATCTCCCCCTTTGGGTTTGTTGGCAATCAGTAAGTAAAATCACTAGATCACCATCCACATTCAAACCAAAAATGCAGGAATCAACTCATCCAACACTCTAAGTCAAAATGAGATATGATCATTGTAGAAAACTATAGAGAAAGCTTGAATTGGGTTCTCGTCCAATGAATTCCTTCCTATCCTATCACCCTGATAGTGAATTCTCAATGTGTCACAAAAGAATTACTTGCTAGAATTTATACCTTTCTCCCCCATTGAAAATAAACCCAAAGACCTGTATTTATTCATTGTTTAGCTCAATCCACACTCTCACTGGATATTATCTCCCCCACAAACCTGCATCGCATCCATAAACATATTAAAAACAATTAACATGCTGAGGAGAGGGGATTTTGGTAACCTCCTTATGCACTAGGAGGTGGCCGAACACCGAGGTTCAACTGATGATTGTCAAACACCACCGCTGACAGTGGCTTTGTCAGGATATCTGCCACTTGATCATTAGTTTCCACATGATCCATTCTAATCACTCCTTTCTCAACATTTTCTTTTATAACGTGATACCGGATTTCAATTTATTTTGTACGAGAATGCGGAATAGGATTCTTCATAAGATCAATTGCACTCTTGTTATCATAGTAAAAAACCATCGGTTGCTTCACCTCATCACGAATATATGTTAGTTGTTGCTTCATCCATAGCAGTTGAGTTCATGACTTTATGGAAGAGATATTATCTGCTTCATCATGTACTAAGAGAAGTAATTTATTGTTTCTTGCTCAACCATCCAATGCATTTATTCCCAATATAGAATGCTCCACCACTGGTGGACTTTCTGTCCACTACATCACCAGCCCAGTCAGTATCAGAAAATTCTGATAATTCACTGACTCTTCCTGTAGAAAAGTATAACCCACAATTGTGAGTACCTTGAATATACCTCATGGTTATTTTTACTACTTTCATATGTTCCTCCTTTAGATTTCTCTGAAAGCGGACCGCTAGACAAGTGGCAAAGACAATATCTGTCCATATCACTGTCAGGTACAGTAGGCTCCAAATTATCCTCATGTACATAGTGGGGTCAACATATGCCCCATCCTCATTCTTTCCATGTCTGGTTCCAACTGAAATCGGAGTTGATATTGGTTTGGATTCTTGCATATTAAACTTTTTAGTATCTCTCTTGCATAATTTTCCTGAGAAATGATAGTGTAATCCTTCTATTTGAATCACCTGAAAACCCAAGAAATATGTGAGCTCTCCAATCATAGACATTTCAAATTACGATTTCATGTTATTGGAAAATTAATCCAATGATTTATGCCTGCAACAACCAAATATGATATCATCAATGTATACTAGAACCATGAATTGATCTTTTGGAAAATTCATCACATATAGATTGTTATCTACTCATCCTCTTTTTAATTCCATATTCTTGGGATAAGATTACAACTGGGAATACCATGCTTGTGGTGCCTTCTTCAAACCATATAGATCTTTCTTTAGTTTGTAGACCTTTGTTTCATCAGTACCAAGAACAAAACCCACTGGTTGTTTGATGTAGAATTCTTCTTCGAGAACACCATTCAGGAATGTTTTCATGAAATCCATTTGATATAATTTATATCCTCTTTGGATTTCCATGGAAAGGAAAATCTTTATTGACTACAGTCTAGCCACTGGAACAAAGGTTTCTTTAACATCAACTCCTTCAATCTGGGAATATCCCTTACATACAAGTTGATACTTGTATCTAATAACACTTCCATGCCCATAAAACTTGTTCTTGAAGATCCATTTTGTACCAATAACATTGTGAACTTCAGGTCTCTCGACAAGATCTCATTTCTGATTCTTGTCAATCTGGTCTAAATCCACATTCATGGATTTTACCCAAGATTCAACATTTGTAGCTTCTTAAAAAGAGGGTGTCTCCACAACTGACAGAAATACAGATTGTGTGTTATTTCTCATCCTCCTTGTTTGAGTGGGTGCACTCCTGTCAAAAATTATGTTAGATGGATCAATCTCAGTTCTACGATTTCTCCTGTGCGGTTCAGTTTCATTGTCTCCAGCCATAGTTTCTTCTGCAGATTCTTCCTCTAAGTCAACATCATGATGTGACTAATGAGTGTTTGGTAAAAATTCCTCAATTTCTTTATTTTTATTTTCTCTACGTTCACTTTATTCCTCACTTTATATCCCATTGGCATATGACGTACTTGAAGCATTTGTGGTTTCTCTTCAATTATCATAACGTCAATGATTTCTAAAATCCTTCATAATCATTTTTTAAAACACTTGAATGTTTTTTATTCATTGAGTATCCAAAGAAAATACCTTCATCTGCATGGTCACCATACTTATCTTGATTTATTTATTTGTTCCGGATGAAGCATTTAATTCCAAAAACACAAAAATATTTCAACGAGGGATTCCTTCCATACCACAATTCATATAGTGTTTTCATCTCACCTATAAAAATTACTGTTTGATTTTGAATATACACTGTAGCTTGAATAGCCTATTTCTTGCAATGTCGTGGAATACGACTCTCAATCAGCATAGTTCATGCCATGTTGTTCACCTATCGATTACTACGTTCAACCACTCCATTTTGTTGTGGATAACTCCTAGAAGCCACCTCATGTTGTATCCCATGCTTCTCCAGGTAATTTTCAAATTCAATGGACGTGTATTCCCCTCCATTATTAGATCGCAAAACTTTTATTTTTCATCATATATCATTCTCAGTGATTCACCGATATGTTCTCATGTTGTCAAGAACTTGCCATTTACTACGAGTGACCATAACACATGCCATTCTACTATAATCATCTATGAAGAGGACAAATTACCTTTCTCCATGAGTTTGGGAAACATTTTTCAACCTGCATACATCGGTATGAATTAGGTCAAGAAGATGGGATACCATTTTCTTCTTTGGCCGATATGAACAGCATACCAGCTTTCCACGAATGCAAGAATCCCAAGACTTTTCACGCTCACACTTCAGGTTGGGAATGTCCATGACAATCCTCAGTTTTTATATTTTCTCCATGTATTGTTGATTGATATGCCCCATTCTCCGATGCGAAAAATTGTCTTATTCTTCATCATTCATGTAGCAAGTAATTTCTTTACTATCAATCTGATTCAAGTTGCCTTCTGTTCTACATCCCCTCATTAGTGAATTGCATGTCTTTCCCTTGACAGTGAAGCCTTTCTGATTAAATATAACTATGATTCCCGAGTCACAGTGTTGAGTCAAACTGAGTAGATTATGACATAGACCATCTACATAAACGTCTTTAGTTTTCTATAGCTCTCCATTAGCTAATTCAGTATTTCCACTACCTTTGATTTTCAGAGCTCCATCATTACCTAATCGTACTGTACCATCAACAATCCTTTTGATATCAATTAACAGGCCATCAATACATGTTATATGAGATAAAAAATTGCTATCTATAATCCAGGTACTTTTTGTAGCATTGAGGTCCACCTCTACAAGGTAGTATTTCTCAATCTTCCTCTTTTCATTCAAAGAGATATTGGATTAAGTATAAGATATTAATGGCCTTCTAAATATTTCATCCACATAATCAGATTCTTCATACCCATAATGTTCTTCTAGAGAATAAAAACTATTTTTGAGACCAACACCATCCGAAGGGTGGATATTGACCTATCTCTTATATTTGTATGAATCTCTCATATCGAATCTCTTCCTACAATACATAGCTATATAGAAAAAGATAGAACAATGAAAACAATATCTATATAAACTATTTATTCTATAATATGGAGGATTTGAAGTCGTTCTCCCTTGTTGATGTCCCAAATCTTCCCCATTCAAGTAACTCCTTGCCTCATCGCAATATAACATCGTATGGCCCAAATAGCCACCGAAATGACACTTCATGACAGGAAATGTCTTCTCACATGAATTTTTCCTCATGCCTTCTACCTTGGGAGAATAGTTGGATTGCCTATCATTTTTGATAGTTTGAGGATAATTTTCATTTCATATTTTAGTTTTGATTGAGGGGTTCTTTTCCAGCAAATCTGGCAATGTTTCAACATGTCCAACTTTTATCTAGTCTTTCTTTTGGCTCTCTCCACTTCCAGCAGTTGAAGTCACAACATCACAACCAATTCCACTCATTCCCATGCATGTGGGTCTTTGATCACTCATGATTTTTCCAACCCCATCTGAACTACACTTGGCTCTTTCTTGTAATTCTTCATCTAAGAATCATCCAAAATAAATTTTCTTCTTACCCTCATTTGTGGTAGACTGAAAGTCAATTTTACTCCTAAGAGCAACAAATTATTCCTCAAGACTCTCAACTGTCTTGGTAATCTCTTCCAGTATGGATGAAAGGTAATTTATGACCTTTTCATGTTCTTAAATTCTAAGATTTAGTTCCACAATGTCATTCATGATTTCAAGGATCTAAGACTGAACTCTCACGATTTCTTCTAGTCGTTTAATTTCTGCTTCAAGCTCATAAAACTATTCTGATGACTCTTCCACCATTTCCTTCCACTTATTGCATCTCTTACATTTATTCTCTATCTTGGATAAGGCATCCTTAATTTTAATATTTGGATCAGCATTAGGAGTAATCTGATTATCTCTGCCATTATGGATCGAGGGTTCTGACTTTTAAATTGAAGCCATCATGGAAGAATGGTTTCCTATATTGAATTCTGGTTCTTCTTATTCTCAAAATTCAATATCCTCATCTTCTTCTTCGCATAAAAAACTCCTCTTCTGTATTTTATTTTCATATTTGAAATCTCCCATTTTAAAAATCCTTTTCCAAAGCTTCTCCATGTCTTCAGCTTCGCTCTCATCATTATCAAACTTTCTTTGGCACTGAGAGGCAATGTGCGCAACTCTTCCACAACGAAAACATTCCAGTGGTAGCTTAACATGAATTTTACCTTTTCCCTTCTTCAGATTCTTGTGGATGAGAGAAAGAATTTCATTTTCCTTGTCATATAGACCATTAAAATCATCTTATGTTTTAAATTTGTCCGTGGATTTGAATGAAATTTTCTTGCTTACCTAAGTCGTAGCATCTTTGGGTTTGACTCTAATCTCATATGCCACTAGACTACTTAACAGATCATCCAGAGATAGGATAGAATGATATCATTCTTCAAGGGCTTACACCTTTGCATTGTACATAGGAGGAAGTCTCCTCAAGATTTTCATTATGATATCAATGTCTTTTATTTCCTCTCCAAGTCATCAAATTGCTTTTACAACTTCAGTAATTCGATTGAATAATGAATTTGCATTCTCATTAGGATGAATCTTTAGTTTGTCAATCCTATTGTGTAAGACTTGAATTTTTTCATCCATCACATTGTTGTCTACTTAAAAAAAATTCATGTTTATCCCACATAGACTTTGTTGTGGTGAAACTCATCACCTTAAGGTAGATCTGATCTGAAAGAGCTGCAGTAATAGCAATATGAGCTTTAGAATCTGCATTAAAAACGTTCCTATCGGTATCAGTCATAACAAGCACTATTGGATCGGTAACTTGTATTAGTTGTAAGGTAGCGGAGAGGAATTCCATTTCGAGGGATCTTAAATGATATTTTTTTTCTATTCTTCCAAATCTAAAAATTACTTCCATCAAAGAGAGGAACTCCCATAGTATTGACTGCATTCTCCATGACAACAAAGGACAGATCCAACACTAGTTACCTTTACCCTCTGATACCACTTGTAGGACCCTGGGACAACATTAGAGGGGAGGGGGTGAATCAGAGTGACAACTTTTTCTTTTAATGTGATGGATCTTTTTCCCACATTGGTAGGAACTTGTTAAACCTATATGATGAAAATGATCATAAAGCTAAAATTTACATGCAGAGAGATGACACAACACATTTTACTTGGTTCACCACTAAGTTCTACGTCCAAGGATCATATGTTGAATGGTTTTCATTCGTACCCAATTTCACTATACTTCACTAGCTATGTTTTAAAAAGGTTCGGGCACAGTCTCTTTATCCCTGGCTCACTGCCTTTACAAAGGTTCAGGGATAGCTCACTACATCCCTCAGGTCACTCCCATTGTCTCGCCCTGGCTCACTGCCATTGGTGAAGTCCCACTCAGTTTATAGACATGAAGGTCTCTTCATCATTGAAAAATAATGCATCCTCTATTGTATGTAGATGATCTGTTGAAGTCCAACTCTCACTAGTAGTCAAATCTCACTTTGTGATGTGGGTACCAAGCAATATAGCAGCTTTTGTGCAGCTTCAAAAATACAGCCTTACTTTACCAACACCTGGCATGACTCCCTAAGCCGGTGTGAATGTTTCAACAATGGCACACAAGTTATATCTGGGGTGGAAGTCCACCTCCAACAATTTCATGACTCAACCTTCTTCAATACCGAACTTGCGCGACTCACATTCTTTTCCACCCAAAACATTTTTGGCGCGCAAAGGTAAACTGTCGCGCTTCTTCAAAACTGACGTGCAAGATTCACCAAACCACCAACACAACACTTTTTTACACAACTCCAAACTTGCGAAACCCACACCCTTTCTCGCCAATAACTCCTTGGATGCGTAACAAACAACTGTCGCGTAGCACATAGTTGCGCGACCCACAAATACTATCGCGACTACTAAACCTGAATGACAAGAGCACTGAATATCTCCATGTCTAAAAATTTGGTACAAATGAGGAGTGGTGGTCTTCTATTTATAGGCAAACTGGACACCATACGTAGTGGCATGCAAGCCTCATCTCGGCACGCATGTTCCGGCACGCAACTCCAACTGCCCTAGCCTCTGTCGCTCTACTCACTTGCACGACCAAACCAATAATTGCCTGACCCACTTTCCTTTTCCATATATTGAAGTTCTGATCTATAATAACATATGGCGTGCAACATTCCAATCCTCCTAAGTACCGAAGTGCAATTCCTTTCCCAAAAATCATTGTTTTCCCCTTTGTCAGTTTGGAGGTCCAGAAATTTGGCAAACACTGGAAAACGGTGCCACCATCATTAATATTATCTTCTTGACCTGTATGAGTACTTTTCTAGCACAAATTCTGAACTTCCTCTTAGGATTTACAATAAACACAAATCATACTCCAATTCATGCATTGATGACCATGGTTCCAACATCATTTAATGTATGTTCATCAGTAAGGACAAACAATACGTATATGTATTGTGTTCATTGTAATCATAAATATTGGACATGATATGTTGTTTGAATCACCATACTACATGTAATATAATATAATAAAATGACATGTAAGCTACATTCCATGTATTTTCATAGAAACTTTACTGGTCTATACAGATTTTGGTCAAATTATATGAGAGTGAAATCACATTCCATGTATGGTATAAGGTTACACACCATCCATTACATGATTCTTGATGAAACCATATTTTTATGGGTTTGTATAGATTATTATAGAATTATTCAATTTTTCAAGGAGTTCTAATGAAATTTTATGTATGATGTAATAAAATTATAATAAACATTATCTTCCATTATAAAACATTTTTTTAACATAATGGAATTTGAAAAAGAAATATCATTATAAGATTTTAGGTTCGAGGAGTATATAATGGGGATCATCGAATTGCAATTTAATGTAATTGTTAAGATCTCAAACCAAATAACCTTGTCTAATTGAACAAACCAAGTTCTTGGATAATAGAAGGGAAATATTTTCCATTTCCACTTCAACAACCCTATCATAATATTTTAAAATATCAATTATGAGGGATATTGTGATTTGATTATATAGTGGGAAATTATTAAAAAAATTATTTCATCACATTTTGGTAATATAAATAATATATTATTAAATGATTTTTATTTATATAACAAGTTAAAATGTAAGATGATGTTTACATTATAACTATGACACATATTAGGGAAATAAAATATTATAAATGATAGAATATTATTATATTTATATATGATTATATATACAATTTTTTCTATGAACAGAAATCTCACAAGCCCTGGTCCCCTATCTCTGGTGAGCCTTATAAGTTGTTGAGAATAGAAGATCTCACTATATACCTGATTCACCTAGATAATTTTCTATATGAATAAGTCCTATTATTTTCATCTACCTTTTTTGAAATATATTGGTGATATGAAACCATAGATGTAAACACATTGTTCTCTCACATCCATGTTCACTATTAGGATAATTATATAAAAAGGCACATTAGATATCCAATGAACTAATTAAATAAAATAATGGTAGGGGTGCTTCATCTATTACTCATATAGTAACAATTATCCTCTAAATAAATAAAACATTGATTTTATGGTCTTTGTTACTTGATGGATAATGTATGATCTCATACATAATTCAACCCCTAAAATATTCTCTAAATTTATTGACAAATTTAAATAAAAAATTTAGGCGACATTAACAGAACACCTGATAGAAACTCACCATGAAGATAAGGATACACGACATGATGTACTTATAGCCCTTATGGTGAATAAGAGGATGGGAAAGGAAAATGCCCCAATACTCACGCCACCTATAATCCTGTAACAGAGAACCCCTTCATGATGAGAATGATCTATAGGACATATATGGAATAAGATGATTATTTTTCATGTGATCATATGGGGAAATCAGAGATAAGATGTACCATAATAATGAATCATGGTGAAGTTTCAACGAATTCAATTATTGAATGTATCATATAAATTTAAACTAGTTGGTTTATTAATGCATCTTGTGGTGTCTAAATTTGTATCTAAATAAGAAAACTATGTTTATTTAAGAAGTTTTTAGTTGGTGAGGTTGATGTTTTAGTGTCCAACATGGATGTAGTTGATTAAATGTAAATTGAAGAATACCATCCTACTTTGACAACATTATTGATTTTCAATTTCAATAATTTTTATTATATTCATAGTGCTTCCATGATCATTAAATCCATGTCTAGATTATATATATATGGATTTTTATTAATTTGGGGGAATGATGATTTCAAATTTTATAAATATATAATTTTTTAAGGAATGAATCATTTTAATAATTATCATCACATACTAGAATATGGAAACCATATATAGGAAATTCATAATGAATTAAGATCACATGACAGATGTATCACCCGGTTGTGGAATCTCTACATTATTTTAGTAAAGAAGATGTATTTGAAAAAATCTACAACAATAAAATTAATTATATTCTTTTGATCTAAAACCAATTGTTATGCATCATGATTCTTTGAAAAGAATGATGACTGAAAATCTATTTCGTGTAATGGTTGGACTTTTCAAGGATTATCTAATACAAGTTCCCAATTATGTGTGGTGACATTTTCTAATTGGAGCATGAGGATGAAAATCATAAAAATAAATTTTTACTAAGCTCTGTAGTATATATGGATTTGGTAGATTAAGGATGTGTCAATATTAATAATTTGATAATTTATTTTATAAGAGTAGAGAATTATCTTTTTATGAAGACAAATAAACATTGATCATATCAATGTGGAGAATTTATCAAAAAATATTTCCTTGAGAATCCAATGGTGTTTAAAATTCTCTATCCACACACTTCTCCTTATACACAAAAAATAGAATTTTGTTAGTCAATGGATGAATTACAATTTTGGATATGGTGATCATGATGATGATTCATGAATAACATCCAATATAATTTCTGTGATATTTATTGTGGTCATTAATGTACATATTAAAATAAATAAAACAATATTTTATTATTGTTTAATATATGATTTATTGTTTGAGAGGAGCATATATTTTATATATTATATTTTTAGGGATTCAAAGCGCTTGTTAAGTTTAAATATGTAAAAATAATCATACCAATGAAAAATATTTATCTATATAGGATAACATAAGGTTTGTATGGGGATATTTTACATATTGTCCCTATGATAAAAATTTTACAATGTAAAAAAATTTTATATTCCTTGATAGAGATAATGTGCTAAAATTATATAGTTGGAGAAAGATCATTATTAATGAATTTTAGGCTCAAGATACATTGGAGTTGGAAAATGAATAGGTTTTATAAGTACTCAAGGATAAGGATATTCCAATAAAATAATTACTATAGTTTATCACCATGAAGGTTTTAGAACCTTTGTAATACGATCATTTAATCACCAAATTTGCTGAATCATTTTTAATTGATAAAAATTATATATTGTAATGAAATAAATTATTAACAGAAAAAATTGAGATAGAAAGAGGATATTAATTATAAAATTGGTTAAATATTACAGAAATTGGTTTTCCAGGTATTTCCACTAGTATATGTATTTCTAATATGGTAAAAATGGTTACTCAAGAAGAAAATATACAGAGAAGATATATTTAGTCATAATAATACACAATAAGATTCTAAAGGGTTTAAGAAACATCAAAGGATAGAAAATTATGAATTATTATATTGAATTTTCTTATAAAATACATAAAAATTCTACATACCATAATAATTTAACATGATTATGAGGTTTTAAAAATGGATTTCAAAACAACATTACTAATAACCATATGAATGATGACATTACGGAAAAAAATGGGTCACAAATATAATAGATTTAAATAATGTATGTTAGTTCAAAAGAACTATATATGTGTTGATGAAAGCATTCGGATCAGGTAAAATTTTAATACTATAAATCTTGTTTATTAATATATGACTGTGATAATATAATATGAAAATACTCAATTTTCATGCAACAGACGAGGGTTTAGAGTTAGGGGTTTGGTGTATGGATATAGTTGAAGACCAAGGACATAATTTTTTTTCCACTATATTTATCCCACGACCATAGTCAATGTCAATCCAGAATATATAATTTTTCCAAAAATGGGCTCTATGAATTTCAATCAATTTAACACATCTAAAATCCCACAAATCCTATACAAATATCATATTTTACTATACACTCATATATATATAACTAACTATAAATATTAATATTAAATATTTGTTTCCCTAAGGTTCCCATGGATATCAATCTCCTAGGATATGGGTTATAGGTTTACATGTACACAACACATATTTGGGGAACATATAGCCATATTCTATGAGTGACCCTAGCTGCAGTCATACCAAATAGGTTAAAAGACCACAATCACCTAGACATTGTGTTCATATCCATACCATGGAGGAGCTTTATCCATGATTAATATGTGACCATGACTGTAGGTTATTCCATACTACTACCAACATAAAATATTTTCTATTGGAAAGAATGGGAATCCACACCGCTATTTTAAAAACCTAAACATGGATGTAGATGCCATGCATCCCTTGAAATCTGATGATTGTGCTTGTATCCATATCTATGGCCACAATTTTTCAACATCCATGGATAAAAACATGTCCATTGATTTATTTAACAATAGTGTTTACTTTTCTGAATACATAATGTAATTCTGGTGTCACATAGTATGAATGTGATCCAAAATTCTAAAATGTGTATTTTCTTGTGTATTTGTCATCCTAGTTGTATATGCTGATTAAAAATTTATAATAATAAATAGATATTGTCATATTGTATGTTAATTTGAGGGTGAACATAATCTCTTAAATGAATTACAAAGGTAATGTGACATACACTAATTGGATGAAGATCAATCATTGTAGATCAAAGATTTTAATTGGACTATGTTAATTTATACATATTTAAATGATATATAAGAGGATAATTTTTTAAGAATCCATGATATGATTATTAACAATATTAAATTTCATGAATATCTATGAGAAAAAATATCCTCGAACATATGAGGAGTGATAAAGGATGGTCATGATTCCAAACCTTTCAAAGTTGGTTTAAATCTTGTATGACATTATACCTACCACTATTGACGATTTATATGCATTAAAAATGGTTGGAAAATATCAAATATATCCATAAGACTCATATTGGATGGAATTCATGAATTTAAAAAATTATATGACTCATAGTAATGATTTTTACTTATTTATAGAGTAGTTCATTTTCATGTTATCAGTGGATATACATATTCTTCTTTCCAAATTGATCAAGATAAAATAAAATTGTGTTCATGATATGTCTTCAATGCCAACAAAGGATCTTTTTGGTGGAATATCTCAAAGTATCAGTAGATAACATATTTTTTATTGGGGACTGATTATAGAATGGGATTAGTTGTATTTATAAAATTATTATTTATATACAACATCACCCAATATTTATATGTGGAATCTAACTTTTAAGAATATATAAGATTATATTATGATAAATGGTGAAATGATTACCCTTTCATAGTCTCCATAGTCACATCAAAAAATGAATCATATAAATAAAATATTTTCTCACAGGGGAGTGGAACTAGTAATAATATTTCTTATAGAGTATAATATAGAGTAATAGCGGACAAAATATTTATCAGTCCGGTGTCCTGAAAATTATGTGAGATATAGAACATTGGATTTCATTCATTACTGATTCTTGATAAAGTTGGACATCCATTAATTTGATTCCCTAGAAATAAAAAAACGGTTATTTTTATTACATATGTGTTCAAATATATGGATGTTAAAAAATATATAATCACATGATTAGTTTTATTCTATGATACATTAATAGTATAATTTACATTATGTAATTTTTCAACTATAAATATATGGATATGTTCATAAATATATTTTATCGGGATAAATGAATCTATATGATAGACCTAAATTATAATGTCAATCATATGTAAGGGGGTATTAAGACACTAAAAATCATTCACAACATGATCTCACCGTTTAATATTTATGAGTGAATCATATATGTAGATACTCTCCAAAAGTAATTTCACATGTTTAGGTGTGATTGTATATACCTATTTATAGATGATTATATGAGAGAATAGACATGATATTATTATTAATGTGCATCATGAGTCCTACACATTGATGTATTAATTATACACATGATGATATATTCTAACAATGAGTTATGATATATTCAGTAAAACATGGATGATAGAAAATTAATGAATAATATAAAAATTGTTTTTGGAATTTCAATTTATTTAAGTATAGTTATGAGGACCTTTTATTTTAATTCATTATTCTGATACAATTTTTGAAATGATGGTTTTAAAAATGTGTTTATGGATACATAGTTAAATTATATTTTAATTTAATAGTACAAAAATTATTACTCTAATGATATAATGATGAAAAATTAGTATGGTTATATTTATTGAAAATATCGTTTAATTAATTATTCAAAAAAACTAAATTATAGTGGAATATTTAATACATATTTATTTACTATTTTGATTATTTAAAATGTTCTATTTATTTAACATGAAATATAAAAAAAATATTTATTTTATTAAATACTTAATATGCATGGTTTGATTAATTCAGTAGAGGATTGGTGGTCCATGTTAAAGGGTCCAAAATAAGTGATATATTTAAAATATTTTGAATTATCAAGTGATATTTAAGAATCGAACAGTTTGATTTTTAGGTTAATTAAATAATAATAATAATATTATTATTATTTTATGTTGGGATTTATAATAAATAATGATATTTGTGAATGAATTTTTTTTGTAATAACCAATTATTTGACTTATTTATATAAATACGAATAAATAATTTCTAATTTAATTTAACTACTATTCCCAAAATATCCCATTACGGAATTGTCTCAATAATTGATTGAAAATACTATAAAATTATATCATGAATAAATTTTATTTATCCTCCTCCTCCATATAATGTATGATATGGATCTCAAATGATTACATATATTTGAGAAATAATTATAGAAGCAATTAATGAGAATGATACAATGGGACAAATATTTTTTTCTAGATTAAATGAATCATTTATGAAGAATCATGGTTAATAATTAATTATAAGATAGTATTGTTGTAATATACAATTTATTCCTTCAAAAAAATTTAATATAGTTGAATTGAATTAAATATGTTAAAATCTTATAGTGAACTCACTTTTTGGTTTTTGTATTGTCTATCATGTAAATGAATGAAGTGATTCAAAGATGTTTTAATTATCCATTAATGTTATTTTTTAAAAGGTGGTGTTAAAATCCTCATTTTTTATTAATGTAAATAAAAGACCTCTTTTAACTGGGTAGAGGGAGACTCATTACATAGCACGAAATCCCAGTGGGCATGGAGTCCATTACATATCCCGTAAGCCCAAATTCATAGCCCAAGGTCCATTTTGTGAATAGTACCACTACAATACACATATTGTACCGCCACTGCTATAGTGTCCTACCACTGCTATATTACCTGTCACTACAAAAGTTTCACTTCATTACCTGTGCCCAATGGGTTTTGAACCCCCATTTTTCATTTTGTATTATAGAGGGCATTCCACTGTGCCAAACCCCAACTACTTCTCCATTAATATTAATTATTTGGGGATTTGTATTGGTTTGAAAATACACTCGGATGTTCGTATATGGATATTGAAATTTTGATGGGACAACCATGAAAAAATTTTAACAGAACACATAAAATTGGATATATATCAAAAATATGTATCTATTCCAAACATAATCCTTTATTAGAATGTATATCAAATTGAAAATAAAAATATTTTGAATATAGAGGAATAATATACAGAAACAATTATTTATATAGAAAACACACTTCATTTGTTGAATTTTTTGTGTTGTGATGTAAAATTAAACATGTGTTTGATCCACTGGTCGTAGAATCATACATTAATTGGAATTTTTCCAAAATTATATCTAGTTTGGTCATATAGTCGATCTGAAGATGTCTCGTTGGGAAAATTCAATCATGAGAGACCCACTGATCACATATATTCATGATATATTGTACATTTTCTGATTTATATGTGATTATTACTAATCTGATATTCATTTATATGTGACATGTGCTATTATAATTGAGAGAACTATATTAAATAAGAAAATTGTGATGAAAAATGAATGTTTGATTAGCTGAAGGAATAGAGAATCCATCCATGATTTGTGGAGATTTAGGATCATTAAAATTTGAATTATGATTACTTTTTGATTTTTTCATGTGATATAGAATATATAATGTCATTTCAATGTATCTCAATATTCATTTAAAGAAATAAGGATTATGTTAGATGAAACTGAAAATAAGGAAATTTCACGATCATAGGTATTTTCATTCTAAAACAATTTATTGGAGTCCCATCTATAAATATAATAGTTTATTCATTATAAATCATTGATCCATATCATATGACTTTTCTATGAAACTATTGTAAATTCCCAAACGCTCAATTTTTTCCTCATCGTCATAATACATTTCTCATAATAAAGACATAACAAGAGTGTTTTAATTTTTGATTGTAAACTAATTACTTGAATTTATATTATTATCATAAGCCTTATATATTGATTGTATATCTTTAAAAAATATATTATTGAGTGAATTTATATGTGAAAATTTAATGTTCATGATTTTATATCCCATGAAAATAATAGAAAAGATATATTGGATGACTCATTGTCACATGTTCCGGCTAAAATATCATGGATAAATTATATATTCATGATTTGAGATATTAAATATGGAATGAAATTCTTCAGAGAATTTTTTTTATGAATAAATGTGTTTCATAAAATCATATTGTAATCCTCACTACAAAAAAGTGATGATGTTGAGGATCCCTTGCACAAATAGTATTATAATATGGAGATTTAATGTAAGAAAATAATGAAATAGGAGAATATAATATGGAAATTTATAACAAAAAAATTCTAAGATTAGTGGAGAATAATTCATAAAATATTAATTCAGAGTTATATAGAATATATGTTCATAGTATTTACGAATGAATAGAAGAAATGAATTTGGTTTTTGGAATATTGAAATTGAGAAAGAGAGAATGCTATCAAAACTATTCTCTATATATAGAAATAAATTTTTAGGTTGAGGTAAAATATTGGTAGAGTTCTTGACTATAAAAAATTAACAATATAATAATTATAAATAAGGGTAGAAAGAGAAGAGATTATATAACTGCCCATTATTGACCATATATTACAATGGGATGTGGATGGTCTCTCAGTGATATTATGATTTAAAAAATAAATTTGATGTTAATATCCACCATCTAAAAATATCATACTTTAGAATTATGAAGAAGAAAGAGTTCAAATGTGTTAATTCAAGTAAAATTTTTATTAATTTGTTTGAGGTAACCCTGGTAATGACATCCAATTATATAACATGAATGATCAATGAGGATTCCATCATACTACTTCATGTGTTTTAAAATAACCAATACTATAATTCTAGATGTACTCGATCCAACACCGGTGATCTTGGTTTTTGATCTACAATCACCTTCACATATATTAATGAACATGAATTCATCACACTTTTTTCTAGGTTAAGGAAAAAATAACAATTTCAGGGTAATATCATTTCCTGAGATACTTTTAACAATAAAATATAATAGAACACCATGACTCTAATAATCTTGAGAAATGCTTATCTTACTAAATTTGTAAAAGACACAATAGATCAAATCATGATGGATCAAATAGATTATTAGTCTTATAAGATTAAATACATTCTTTTTTATATCATAACATTGGAAAATATTAAATATAGTAAAATATTTGAGTGATAACGTAATTATTTCATTTATTATTTTCTTATATAAAAAGTATAATTAAAATAGTAATATTCACAAAAATTCTATGCTTTTTGTGATCAATGCATTACTAAAATGGATAATATATTTCATTTTTATAAAATTTGGACAAATTATGGAAACATCGAAATAAGAAATGAATTCAAGTGGGAAATGGAACAATCTAGAATATAATGGAACATTAATCCATGGGAGACATTATAGGACTATATTATTGTATATAATTTCTAATAATTCTTTTGGAAAATTAATTTTTTTTGAAAATATTAATATTTTGCATACAGAAATCAGGCCACATAATTTTTATAACACCATTTAACTGGATGCCTAGAAAAAGGAAATAAACAAGTGGTTATGAAAATTAAAAAGATATATGAACTAAAATTAAATGAGTTTTAATGTCTCAGACCACTCTGGTTCATTCCATTTTGAAAAACTGGTGTTTGAGGTGTTCCAGGAGGTCTAGGTGACTTATTCCCAACAATTTTCCAAATTTCCAGTTCTGTGAATAGTGCATTTGTAGCCTTAGGTGAACAGTGTCATCATTAGCCTTAGGTGAACACTTCCATCAGTAGCCTTAAGTGAATAGTTCATCGGTAGCCTTAGGTGAATAATGTCATCATTAGCCTTTGGTGAATAGTGTCAGCGGTAGCATTAGGTGAACAGTTCATTGGTAGACTTAGGTGAATAGTGCATCGGTATACTTAGGTGAACAATGTCATCGGTAACCTTAGGTAAATAGTGGCATCGGTAACATTAAATTACTATTGTCATCGGTAGCCTTAGGTGAATAGTGAATCAATAATCATAGGTAAAAAGTTTCATCAGTAGCCTTTGGTGGACTATGCAATGGTAACCTTAGGTGAACTGTGTAATAATGACCATATGTGAGTAGTATCATCAAAAGCCATCGGTGAATTGTGAAATGTTGACCTTATGTAAACAATGTAACAAGTAGCCTTATGTGAACAGTGAATTGATGTGGTTCTAACTGTGAGATTCCAATGGTGACCTATTTACTTTGCCAAAATTTGAGTTTGTGAACAGTGCTTCCAAAAAAGTGTGGTTCCAACAATAGCATATATTACCTTTTCAAAATTTTGTTTCCTTGAACACGGTTTCCTAAATGGTGATGTTCCAATGGTACACTATATTTCCTTTTCCAAATAATGATTTCATGAACAGTGTTTCTAGAACGGTGTGGTTCTAACAATAGCCTATTTTTCCAATTCCAAATTTTGAGTTCATGAACATTTATTCTAGAATGGTAAGGTTCCAATGGTATCATATATTTCCTTTTCCAATTTTTGAGTTCAAGAATACTGTTTCTATAATGTTGATGTCCAACAGTAGCCTTTATTTTATTTTCCAAATTTCGTGTTCATAAACAGTGTTTCAAAATTTCTACACTTTCTCACATTTGATGTTTCCATTGACATAAAATTCATTTAAATCCATGTTTTAAGGACTCTATGGCGGACTAAATGGTCATGGCTCCTATATTATATTACCTAAGGCTTGGGATGCTTTCACTTGGTCAATCCACGTTGTTTATTGTGTTCCACATTTAATGAAAAATCTTGCATATCTTAAACCACTACTCCATAAAATCTTAATAAGGGGAAATATATCTTCATCCTTAGTTCTTACACCTTGTTCTCGGGTGTGGGATTCCTGAACATTTCATTCCATCATGTAGGATTTATGCAATCAAACAGTCATCCTAGGATGGGATCCCCTATGTTTTTTGTTCAACCAAGCAGTATTGATCGATCTCTGATATAAGCTATTTTCTATCATCAATTTTTTGGGTCCATCTCCTTCAATTTTCCCTCTCGCTTTTGTGGAATGCTATCTCTATGTTTCTAATTTAATTTTCTTGGGTGTTGACTTGTGTGGTGGTGTCTATGCATCGATGGGTGGATAATGTTGTCATGTGGGGAGGATACAGTGACCCGTTTTGTGGCTTGTTCTCATATAAATAACATCAACAACAGTTAGAGGTTGGGGATATGTTTCTTCACTTTTCATTTACATGCAACTATATAGTTAACATGTTTTTTCCCACATGATACCAATGGAATCGACATAATAAATATTTGAACTAGATCAATAAATATACATTGATCATATGTTATTGCCTCTTGTTTTTCTAGATTGTGTGATTTCTATGTTTGATTTTTTTAACAATTTATTCATGATTGAAATTAGTAATGAACGTAAATCTAGAAATAATTGATAATTTTTTGGCTAAAGATAACGAGGCATGTAAATGAATATGGATTTTATTATTTCAATTGGATGTTAATCAAATTGGCGCAGTTATCATGTTTAATTATTTTTCATAGCTTACTGGTTAGGTTTCCGAAATTTGGAACCTACAAATAATAAATCAGTTAATCAATGATGGATCAAAGATTTAGTTGCTTGATAAAAGATAATTCTTTTTAGTGTTATGAGTTACCCTCTTAATTGTTTAATGTCAAAGAGACCAATGTATATTAAGGAATATTAAGGAATAATAAGGAATATTAAGGAATATTAAGGAATATTAACTCATTTTAATTATCATGTTTAATTATTTTTCATAACTTATTAAGGAATATTAAGGAATATTAAGGAATAATAACTTATTAAGGAATATTAAGGAATAATAACTTATTAAGGAATAATAACTTATTAAAAATTTTAAATTAAATTCATTAATAGATTGAAAGATTTAATTTATAAATTTCATTTATTAAAATTATGTAATGGAATTTCTGAGAGCGCAGATAAGTTATAAGGAATATTTGAACAATAATTATTTTCTAAAATGAATTTTTTTGTTTACAAACATTATTTTTATAATATTTTTATTAAAATTCTATTTTAATTTATTTTGATTATTTTAAATCAGTTGAATAATTATTTACTCAAATAAAAAATGAGTGATCATTAATAGATTGAATATTATAAGGTTTCAAATGAAGATAAAATAACATGAATCTAAAAAGTGATTTGTTTTTTTTAAATCTACTAAGAAATGTGTTTTTATTTTAATAAATTAAATTAATCATTGTAGATGAATTATGTTAAATAAGAATTATATTAATAATTTTAATCAGAAAAATTATCTTTAAACAAATGGTTCATATTATGAAATGAAAGACAATAAAATAAATTTAGTTATTAAAAATAAAATTTTCCAAAGGTAAGTTTGATTAGGATATTAGAATAAATTTATACTAAATTATTAAATTATATGTTAAATAATTTATCAAAAATTCGGAATCCACATAATAAATATTTTTTATTCTATTGAAAATAATATTTTTTCATATTGAATAGGTACAATGACGATAGTTAATATCAATGATAAGAGTTAATAATCATAAAATGGGTTAAACCGAGAGATAAATCCTTAAATACGATTAAAAAATATATAAATATAAATTGTGGATTAGATATAGACCATCATATATCCCATATAAAAAACATTTTCTATTTGGATCCATATTCCATTGAAAATTACAATATTTTATCTTAAACAATTAAATATTTACAGTGGTTCCACTCCGCTAAAGTATAAATGTGAACCTATTATTCATACAGAAAAAAAAACAAAACAATATCAGACATTACCTAAAAAATAACTTTCAATCTATCTTCCCCACACTCTATAAAAAAATATGTGGATCATGTATATATATATATATATAGACTACTATCATAAAAAATCTACATGTTTCTTTTTTCATCACTTTATAATATAGATGTTTATGTTGTTTTATTTAATCAATATTAATGATAATTATGAAATAATAATGAACATATCTAGATACATTATTATTTACCATTCATTTTATCTTACAAATTGAAAAATGAGATAATTAATATTGTATAAATTAAGATGATTCTTCAATGATGGGATACATTTAATTTCTCACACTCTCTTTCAAACATTTTAAAAAAATTATAACAAATAAATATAATATCTTTTAAATGATATAGAACCTATATTTTATGAAATGATGTCCATGGGTAATGGAACTAAATAAATAAACTGAAACAAGCCTGAAAATGAAAATAGTTAATAGTGAAATATTTATTCTCTAGTAGAATTATTAATAAATGTGTGATTAGAAATTAAGAGTGAATAATATATGGTATGATATTTATTAATATGGTTCTCATATAGATCTATAATAAATACAATTTTTAATATATTAGTTCCGATTGTGTATTATAAAATATTTGAAATGAGGTATGGGTTAAGTATCAATCATAATTTAAATCAGGATTGTACACATTTAAATATTTTTTGAGGAAGTTATATATTCTATCACCCACTATATCATGAACTCATTATCTATCCTAAAAACCAATTATTTTCTTATTATCTCAATTTTGGGTTCTCAATTATTCGTTCCATTTCATACTCTTTTGACCTCAAAACCCTCCAAATAATATTTTTAAGAAAATGAATCATTATTTCCTATTTTTATTAGTAGTTCATTTTCTATTTTACCATATTGATTAAAATGTAACAAAATATTTCATTATATTATTCAATGATTATTATTGGTCATTCTAAACCAAATATAAATCTAGTTTATGTTTTCTAAATGATTATTAGTAATGATTATTTTATAATTAAAATTATGAATTTTTATTAAAGTGTGAAAAGAATTATTTTTAAAAAAAATCCCAAAATGAATGGATTTCAAAACCTTTATGGATATTACTCATTTTCATGATTCAATAACAATTGTACACAATCTTAATATAAAAATAAAAATCTAATTTTTTCGAAATTTTATTTTATATAAGTGACAAATAAAAATTATATTTTCTCTTATTTTTGTAAATATTATTCTAATAACATTTAAAAATTACATTAAATAATTGATTAAATACATTATTAAATATTATTATTAACTAAATGAAAGATATAATTATACAATTCCTTTAATTTCTATAAATATTTTATTCAATAATGAATATTCTTTTATTTTTTTCCAAATAGATAAATGGTTTTCATTTTGTGAAGAGTGATAATAATATTATAATGCTATACAACACATTTTGTAAATTCCGATTTCTCATGAGTTTAAAATAAAGGGAGTGAGTATTTATCCTAATCCATAAGATATTATTCACCACTATGAGTGAAAATGGAATGGGGGAGAAATCCTAGTCTTCTACGAGATTCTATCCACTATGTTATGATGGTCTTAAATATGATACCTAACTATGAAAATGATTTTATATAGTTAAAAATGTGAAAATGATAAATACCTTGAATCATGATTTATGATGTAGTAATTATTGGGATTTAATTACAAATGTTAAAATAAACCCATCATTCCCTAATCAATAAAGTATTCAGGCTTATGATCCTAAATTGGAGTGTCCCTTGTTTACCTATACTAAGCATCTTATCTCACCCTTCCATATGTCTCTAATTATCCATGTTATAAAGAATGGTATTGAGTAGTATAAGTCTATTAATTGTGAAATTTTATAATAACATTGTTTTATATTTATAATATCATTCATAAAATAAATTAATTTTTTATATAGTCTAAAAAGTTAGTAAACAATTACAATTTTGGGGCATGTATTACTGGAATATGTATTGAATATCCACACAAAATGTATCAATATATATTTATAAAATTCATTTTTCACATCATTATCTATAATATACCATCTTTTTGAAAATATTTTCTCTATTTCATGGTGTTCAATATATGCAACTCAAATCATAAAAGAATGATGAAATATTCTTTTTCAAATATGATTGATATAACTAACCTGTTTAATTAGAAGGTATGAGTATGATTATCATATTAATGATATATATTTATTTACTTATATAATGGCCCTAATTAAAATATATTTAATAATAAATTCTTATTAAATAATCACACAATTTTTAGTGAAATCAATTTAAACTTCCAAAATATGTTTTCTTCAAAAAATGGTTAATTTTTTATTTATTATAAAAACAATTATAATTAAACTAAAAAAATTTAAAAAAAGTTTTTGATTAAATTAAAATATAATTATAATGAAAATATATATATGCTCTTATTTTTGAGTTCGAATCCTTTTTTATAATGTTTTATTTTTCAATGAATAGTGAAAAATAATAATTTTTACTTAGATTTTTAAATTAATTTAAAATATTTAAAAAGGAAAACTACATTTTGGATTAATTTTAAATTTTAATAAGTTTATTAAGAAAAAAATCCAATTATAGTTTTTTAGTTAATATTATAATTGAATTTGGTATAAATATTTTGTTTGTAGTTAAAAGGGAATTTTTTTAAAAATGGGTTTTATTAATGTAATGGATTTTAGTCATAAATTAATTTTATAAATTATTAGAAATTTAATCTTAAAAAAATATTACATATTTTGAAAAAGGATATCATTTTTTTGTAAAAATTATCCTTTTATATTTCATCATTATTAATAGTGATCATAATAAATAATTTTCACCATAAAAAGGGGGAAAATGTAATTAATATTAAAAAATATAATACGGAAAATAAAATGTATATAGATCATGAATTTATCATATTGGGAGAATTTATTTTATACATTTCAATAATTTTTCTAAAATATTTTTACGTGGGGAATTTTTATTTTATTTTGATCATTATGCTAATTTATATAATGAAAAGTCATAGAAAATTCAATCAATTTATTTCAATGTATTGAAATAATTGAATTTTGGAGAAACCCAGCCAATGATAAGTAATTAAAGTGTAAGTGGAAAGATAAATTATTTATTTTTAATTTTAATTCATTTATAATTTATTTTAATGAAATTAGTAGATAAAATTATTACACAACACCGACTTAGTATTTATTCAATTTAAATAAAAAATAAATGATTTCAAAAATAGTAAATGTAATATGTTTTAATAAATTATTGAATCCCATTATTTTATTTCAAAGGTATATCGTGTTAGTAATTTTAAAATATACTAGATTCTATTTTCATATTTTCATGCTGTTTTTGAAGGCAAAAAAGTCAAATAGTTTAATAAATGACATTATTGTTATTTTAAAAAATATATTTTACTAACGATTTAAAATTACTAAAAATAATATTCCAATAAAATATATTTATATATGAATAAAAATAAAATATTACCCATTGTTGGACTATATTTCAATCAATATTAATTATTTTTACCCCTAATGATTAAAAACTATTTTATTCGAATAATTTTTAGAAAGGGTTAAGGTGTGTTAAATCGAAGATATAATGGAGAAAAACTAATTTAAACATGTCCATATTTTTATTCAAGACAATATTTATTAACAATTTAAAAACAATTATATTTTTTGGACAATTCGGTAAATGAAAATTAATTTATATTAATTTAATTCTTTTGGTAATTCAAAGAGTTCTCATCCCGTTAATAAAAACGGGAAGAACACTTATTCATTCTTTCATACAGAATACACATTTATTTTTGAAAATATCTCCAAAATAGCTTATAAATATCCCTAAAAACATCATAGAGTTAATTTTGGATTCCCAAATCCAATCTAGGATGGAATTGGATTTAATGAAAAATGGGTTGTATAATGAGCATGAACGTTTTTTAACCAAGAGTTCAGATTTATTTTCATCATATACCTTTGTCAAAATTCTTCAACACATATGAGAAAATGACATCAGTATCTCCCATATAATTACATGTTAATAGATATTTTAATAACCTATATCCATCTCATCATCAGTCAAAAGGGTAATGAAACAATCAATCGTTTGTACGATAAATTAACGTCCTAAAAACTAATGTAATTAATTTTCTATCATTGCCTCTCATGGATGGTTAAAATAAAAATATTTATTTTAATATATACATATATACATGTGTGATATAAATGATAAAATTTAATTTATAAATATATAATTTATCAGATATTTTGAAACAATTTTATACATTGAAAATCGGTAACTTGGTTTATTCGTACATTTGTACTACCACCTCCCTGAAGTGGAGTGAATTTTCTTCACCACCAATTTACATGGAAGATATATATAATATTATTTAATGATATAATATGATATTTATTTCATATGTATCATTATATTATTATGTAATAATATATATAATATATTCCCATTAATTGTTGAAAAGTTAAAAATTTAATATTTTATAAGTATGAGCTACCACCTCTATTATAATAATAGAGATCAGTTTTTAAAACCTTTTTAAATGATTTGTTTTTAAATAATAGTTTATGTATATAAGTTATAATTAGTTAATTATTATTATATTTTTTATGTGGATTAAATAACCACACAGACCATATTAACCACGTTGAATTAATTTTGGACTTATGAAAAAAATCCAATCATTAAACATGAATATAATTTGACATGTAATAAAATATAATGTTTTTATAAATAAAATATAATAAATAATAAAAAATTAAATTTTTCTTAATAAATGAAATATTTATCATATGATTAATACTTAGGAATATTATGAAAATAATTGAAGAGTTGACTCAATGTAAGAGATATATTTTTAAAACCCTAATTCAAATGTTTCTCATTGAATTATTTTTCATCAATATCAATTTTCATCTAAATGTTTTGTGAAAATAATTTCATATGGTTTATTTAATTTGAAATGTAAAATTTTAATATACATTACTATGTTTAATTTGTTTCTAAAAATTAATTTTCTTATGGTTTTACCTAGGGGAAACATAACATTAAAAATCTCATATTAAATATTTTATGGATATATTTTCTAAATATTTTTAATCCAAGGCCATAAAACTAAAAATATTTAATTGATGTATTTAAATGATATTTAGTGAATTATAAATACAATTTTATATAAGTTTTTACTTTTATTCAATTAATTTTTGTAATGAATATTTTTTTGTAATTCATTTTTTGGAAGGTAAAATGAATGTTCTATTTTATCTTATAAATAATCAATGGGTTTTTTCCAAAACTGTAACAGTTAATTGATATTGGTATTCTTCTAAAATAGAACATGTTCAATTCAACTAAAAACTACCCTACCGTATATTATTCTTATTTTCAATATGTGTTTCAAATGAAATATATATTTAAATAGAAACAAATGCTACATTAAAAGGGAAATAATTTTTTTGTATATAAGGATTAAAATACAAGCATTCATATTTTCTGATCATGGGTGTGTTCATGGTAAATTTTTTTTGATAATGGGTGGTTCAATTATAAATCAATGATCATGAGTTTTTATATTTACTAATTATGTGTGGTTTCCTTTTAAACCATGTACATGTGGGTCTATTATAGCCCATGAATATTTTGGGTTCTCTTGGGAATTATGGATCCTTACAATAGTAGTTAATATCAATTTTTTTGATTTGGAAAATGATATCCCATGTGATCTATATGAATTAATTATTCAATCTATTGAATTTACATAAATCTATATATTTTATTGATTGTTCTAATGGGATTATGTTTAACAGAATGGATTTGTTAAATCATAATGTTAAAAAGTATAACACTGTGAAAGTGATTTCGTGAGTTTTTCATAATATTAAGGAAATTATAATGATTTTTATTTTTAATTTAATGTATCTTGTGAAAATTTATATTAAATAATTTGGGTATACATTTTTATTTATTGCGTATGAAAATAGTTAATTTCATACAAATTATAAATTTTAAAAGTAATGTTTTTATAAGTATTCATGGACGCCCTTCGATAGACGTGTTTGACCACTTTGTCTTTGAATCTTTGGGTTTGCGCAATTATGTGGTTGTTGGGATTCTTGATCGAAGGCATATTATGATACAGTTTGGATCGATGGAAGACCTCATCACTGCTTGGTCCATTGCTCCTCAACGATGCACATGATTCTTCTTCTTTCTTCTTATATGGAACTTCGATTTCCATATGCAGTGGTATAATCCAACTATGGCAGTTTGGGTATGTTTTCTTGATCTCCCACTCCCCTTCCAAAAACCATCGATTTTATTCATGCTCGGGAATATGGTTGGTTGATATTTGAGTTCTGATTCCAAAACTGAATCTTTGTGTCATCCTGCTTTCCCTCATATCTGTGTGGAGGTGGAGGTATCCAAGCCACCGGTAGATTTGGTGAGGATTACCAATGGACAAGAATTTCGGTGGAGGTAGTTGGTTAAGTTTGAATTGTGGAAGAATTTTTGTACATCTTGAAATCGACTTGGACATTTAGCATCGCTCTGCCATAGTGGGTCTCTGAATAGAAAGGTGACGGAGCTGCAGTTTGATAAATTTGGCCTTAGTGATGGTGATCTTGAGGATCATCTAAAGCCTCTTGGGAAGGAATCCCTTGAGGGACCAGTGCAGAAAAAGCCTTTGGGGTTACCTCATGAGCCGAAGTTCAGTGATGTTTTTGCTAGACTGAAGCGGGATCTGAGGGCTATCTCTCCTCCTAGTGTGAGGCAGGGATTGAGGGGAGCTAATAATGGAAATTACAATGGTTGTGAGGTTACTCTTGAGGTTGCTGTGGATGCGCTTGATACTCCTCTGGTGATTTAGGGCTCTCTTATGGTTGTAGGCTCTCAAAAGGAGGATGCACTTTGGGATATGTAGGTGTCTTCGGATAGACAGTTTGGGGAAGCATTCCTGGGGAAGCATGTCATAGGTTCTGTTAGTGTCACAGGTGTGCATGGGACCAATGATGCAGCCATTGATGTTCTAGAAACAAGTTAAATGGCTGATATGGTGATCCAAGAAGTTGAGTTTGCTGAGAATAATGATACAGTGAGGGAAAAACCTCTCAATGGTAGGAAAGGAGGTGATTTGCTGGATGAAAATGGTGGGTGGGTGCAGGTTTCAACTGGGTTGCAGACACATCTTGAGAAGAAGATAGATCAGATTGAACTTGGGAACAGTTTTGCGTGTCTGGTTAATGATAAAATGGAACCAGTCCCTGATCAGGTTGCATTGCAGACTTCTCAAGTTTCCTCATCTCCTATCCAGATGTTGATTGATGATACTAATGAACTGGATGACAGTAGGCTTCTAATTTTGGGGAAGAAGTGTAATCAATGAGACAGTAGGAATGGCTAGTTGCAAGAACAGGCTGCTAGTAACTATTTTTAGGAATTAAAGCATGGGAGGCATGGTGATAAGTATCATATGGATAATTCACAATATTTAGTAACGATTGATGCTAATATTTATGTTGAGAAATAACAGGAGGTTCATGATGGTTACCAAGAGGTGAATATCCTGGGAAACTGGGGGATATCTATGATAATGAAAAGGAGAATGCTTGAGGCAGGGTGTGGACCTCTTATAGTGACATTGTTCAGGGCGGTAAGAACATCGTGTCAGGGACGTAAGAAGATATGACCGCTCCTAAAAATATAAGACAAAGGAATGACAATTCTAATATTACAAAGCTGATGCCCACCAGGTCTTCTGTCAACAAAGGGAAAGGTGCACAACCCTTTGAGGTGTTTTTATATTAGAAAAAATTAAAACTCATAAGGAATTATGTTAAGATGTTGAATCAGTATGACAGCTCAGAATGGGAGTCGGCCACTGTGGATAAAGAAAACAGTTATGGAGATGGGGATAGGTTTGGATATTATGACCTATAGTTATTTTTTATGTTCTATATTGCTTGCTCACTATACTTTTCCTTTATTTTAATAAATGGTCGGAGACTTTTGTCTTTGACTAATCTTTCTGGTAATTTTAGTTGAAGATATAAGTGTGCAGATCATATGATATTATAGTAGGTATATGAACATCGATATAGATAACATTATATATTAGGTTGTATTCATGTGAGGCTAACAGAATAGTTATGGATACCATCATGGGTCTATAATTTTACGGATTCTCATACGATAAATGTATAACACATCCCTTTTTAGATTATTGGTGATCTCATTTTAAGGAGATTAATTACCTTATGGGGTAAAATTAAATTTCTTGAGGAATATATAACACTTTGGTTTAATATAATGGTTTATTTTATTATAATTATATTACATTTATTAAGACTTCATTATTATTTTTTATACATAATTTGAATTATATTAATCCAGTTTTATTAAATGTACAACCTACCAGCTGGGAAACATCCCATCGCATCCAAAAATACTATCAGGATTTAACCCACAATCTTAGGGTTAGAAGGGTATAGTTCCTAACACTTGACTATGCGATTTCCTTTTTAGTAAGTTCTATATTTAACAAAATAACTAGATAGATAATTAACAATTTGAATATGGTAAAATATATAATATATTATAAATTTCCATTGGATTGAAAATTGGCTTTGTGATTAAGTGGTTGATGATTTTTTATATGATGTTCACTATTTGCGTAAAAATATATCATTAAATTAATTATAATACTTTACAATTTTTTAGGATTAAAGGTTTAAATTATAATTTGTAGGAATATATGGTTTTTCTATGTCTATTTTTGGATTATAGTTATTTATGGAATCGATATTCATGTCATAAAGATTATATGTTTAATGAATTTACATTTTTTCAATAAAACAATAAAAGAGATTGATTTTATTTAGAGAAAAATATGACTATATTACTGGAATAATATGTCATAATATCCTTTTAATTTTTGAGCATAACACTTGATATGGTTGATTTTGAAATTTTTTACAATTAGTAATTTTTTGAATGATATAATATAATTTTTAGGTATTATTTTCCTTCCTTTTATAAATAATTTTATATTTTATCATATGATGTTTAACACATTTTTTATTTTATTGTCATAATTTTTTACCTTTTTATACTATATTAACTAATGATGATTAGATTTAAGTATGTTATTTTATTATATGATGAATCAGAAGTCGATTCAAGTACTTTAATAATTAAATATTATATAGAATAATATTCATTTGGATAAAAAGATAATATTGCTGTTGAAATTTATTAAAGGATGAAATTATATTTATCATGTATGTATATATCATTATTTTATAAGTCCATATGGAAAATTCATTTCTCAACTAGGATAATTGGATAATTAAACAAAAATAATAAAACTATTACCTTCATTTTTGATGATTTGATTTTATTTTTTTATTCCTCTTTGGTTGATGTTTTGGTGGTCATTAACATTCCCTAGTCAGTCAATTTCTTGTGATCAATGACCACTTTAACTGGTCATCATTATATATAGATAAATGTTTTCATCTATGACCATACTTCCACTTCTCACTAATTTTTTTCCTATATGAAATCCTAGTTATGTGTTATTAAGATGACCTTAATACATCATATTTTCTCTTATCATGCTGATGTTTTATTAACACCTTTATGTGTTTCGGTTTTAAAATTGGTATTTTCAAATAATAATGAATTTATTATCTATATCATTCTAAAATTATGATGAAAATATTTTATAAATAGATTAGAATATAATATATCAATTTTTTAAATGAATCATATTCCTAAATAGAATATTTTATTTAAAACCCATTGATTTAAGAAATAATAAAATAATTTTATTTAATATGATCAAAATAACATATTCAATACATTAGTGTGTCTAAAATTTATTAAATTTTTATGATATATCCATATAAATTTCATAATCAATATAAATTTGTCTATATACTCTAAATAAATAAATAACAATTTATTTAAAATACAATTAAATTCATCAAAAAAATGTTTCCATCAAAAAGGGTTGTATTTATATTTGTGAGAGAATATTAAAAATATTTATTATAACTTATATAAATTTAGTTCTATAGAAAGGATATAATTGTAAAAAATATAATATCAATATTATCATATGGTGATTTTTTCTATAAAGATAATTTTTTTAATATATTGTTTAAAATGTTGATATTTATTGAAATATTAATTATCTGTTAGGGAATTTAATAAGTAAAAGTATATATTAGTTTAATTTTAAAATTTAATTTGTTTCTTTTTGGAGGAACATTGTATAATTATAATGTTTTTAGTGACATTTATACATGAATTGGTTAAAAAATTAGTCTTAAAACGGAATTTATCATAAAAACTGTTTTTCATTTTATTTTTCATTAATGTGTTAAATTAATTTATGATTATCAATGAAATTTTATCATTAAAACTGAATATATATTATTTGAATCAGTTGTCTTAGAATTGATAAAAATGTGAGTTTTATTTATTTTCATTATGAATAGTAACAATCGTAAATAATTTCAAACACATTAATAGTAAATCAGGTAAATATAATTGATTTTATCAGATATGGTCTAAAAATGATAATAAACAATCATTTATCCTATTATATGATTTAATTTCGGTTGTTTATATCCATTTATTTAAAAAAGGTAATCCTGGTGGAATACTTCCTTAATGGTGACCTTTATATTATTTTTTGGCAATAAAGAGCCCAAAACGAGATTCTCTTTATTTTATTATCTCATTTTTTATATAAATATAAAGAGGCTGTGATTACTGTTGAAATTATTCCAACAAATAAAATTTAATTTATATAATATTGATTTATTTGTAATTTTTTTGTGATATAATTATATTAAATTCATTTTCAACACCAGTAGAGTATTTATTAAACCAATAAATAATCAAATATATATATATATATATATAATAAAAATGCAGTTTAATTTTTAATAATTATTTTTTCCTAAGAATTTTCTAGATTAATTTATCATGAATTGTATTTTTTAAATATTAATATGTAATTAAATATTTTTCTTGTTAATTTCAATGTCAATATAAATGGTTTTTTTCAACAGTTAGATTAATTTTATTTTCTAGAAAAATATTATTTTGTTAAATAATAAAAAATTAAACTATATAATATATTCCGCAGACATAGTGGTATATCTTTGAAAATATCACCAATGGTCCATTTAGGGAACAAAATTTATTTTATAGCAAACATATTTACCTCAAAATAGTAAAAACATTGTTACGAGGTTAATTGTAAAAACACGTAAGCGTGGATAAAAATGAGACAACTGTTAAAACATATTGTAATCATTTGATAATTTTAAATGCTGATTGGATATAAATCTATAATAATAATAACTTCGTACTATATTTTTTATAGCATTTTTATTATGTAAGTTAAATAATATTAAATCATTTTTTCCTGAAATTAAAAGACATTCCCTACCTCCACATAAATAAGGGAACCTGAAATCTTATATTAATTAAATTTAAAAGCCTCTAAAAAACAATTTTCACCTTAATAAATTATTCATATCCATGACCACATGTATGTGTTCTTGTATTATTATAGATCCAGCATAGGCTGGATTTTGGAATAAACCTGACAGGAGAGTATAAATAATATTTAGTATTTTTAACCAATCTTTTTCTTTTTTATTTCTTATTATACCCTTTATAATATTATCCTACCATGATGAGATAATAAAATAGGTACATATAATATACACTCAATTCGATATATTAATTAAATAACATTTATACATATAATATTCTATCAAATCAGAAACAAAAATGTGTTCAAGTGTACGACAGACTATCGCTATGAAAACTGATATAATTAATTTTCCATTAATAACATGGAATTAAATATAGACTGATATATTTAATGATTATATATTATATTCATAGTTTTTTATGAATACATAAATATATTATATCATAAATTTTCATATATTTAAATTCATTGATAAATGATAACATTGCGGGTGTAAACATGTGGACCACCACCTTCACGAAGATATGTGATTGATTTACTTGTCCCCATATAACGTAGATTATATATATAAGAATATTTAGAAATAAAATAAAAAATTTATTATATAATTATGATTCTATAATGATAAAAAATGAATACCTTATTTCTATAATAATTACTAGAAAATAAAAATATTATTCATGCCCATGTATGTCCTATGGTCTCCAAGATTGTAACATTGTAAATTTAAATTAAATATTTGATTGTATTCATCGAATTAATATTTTTCTGGTAATTATAAATTTTTATTTATTATTATTCATGTGATGATGAACTAAGGAGATATTGGTCCATAGATAACCATCCGATGTCATTTTCCATATATGAGAAACATATCATCCAACCATCCAATAAGAATATAACAAGATATGCAATAAAATGTAATAAGTAAAAATCTAAAATAAAATTAATAATAACCATGATAATGGTTATTAATAAATAAAATATTTATATAAGTATATTATTTAGTATGCTATATAGATTACAGGATTATTCAAATTTTATGTAAGGCATATGAATCTAAAAATACACTTTTAATGTTTCCCTTTGATATATTTTTCTACCATATCTATCTTCATATAAACATATCATTAAAATATTAATCTATGACAAAATAGATTTGAAATTTAATTTTCAAACATATTTTGTTATCATTAATTTTTTTTCCAAAAAAAATATTTTTGTGGTTTTATGTTACAGATAATTTAATTCTAAAACCATAATTTAAATATTTTAATGAATGATTTACAAATATTTTTTCTTCCATGAACATATTATGAAATTATTTTTTGGATTTTATTATATAGACACAAATATGTAATAAATAAATTTTCTATCTCTATTTTATGTTCATTTTAGTGTCTTTATAATGAATTTTTTACACATTTTATATAGAACATTTTGATAAGAAGTAAAACATAATATTATATTTTATCATATACAATGTTAATAGTTTTCCCACCATTATAAAAATTATTTGATGTTGAAAATCCATTATAATACTAGATAATGTTTTTACTAAAAAACATAATTCCTTATATTATGGGTATTTTCAAAAAGGGATTTCAATAGAATAGTTATTTCAATTACCAATAATGCATCTATATGTGTGAAAAAATCTTTTTAGGAGTGTAATAGTGAAAATGAATGAAGTAATGTTTCTTAAATATGTTATGATTGTAAAGACCCTGAAATTTCAAGGAAATATTTTTCTTAATTTCTTTGTAATTTTACGAGTCAGTAGTTTATGAAGGCACCTTATTCCGATGCCCGGTGTGCCCAGAATCATTTTCTGAAGTTTTTTTCAAGTACATTCAGTAAACGTAAGTGCATATTTTCCAATATTTTGAACCGGTGCTAGAAATTTAAATTTGAGGACACCGATGAACTCGCAGCGCCGATATTCTCTTAAGGGGACCTTCACTGCAGTTGTGTTTTATGTGGGTTTAATGTTAATTATATGGGATTTAGAATAAATTAAATAGAATTTTTCTACACTATTTTATAAATTTTAATTATTTATAAACTTCATGAAGAAGTTAAGGGTCGGCCCACACCACACATAACCTCCCCTGAGAGGATGTAGTGTGGTGGAACCCACACGAACCCGAACCCTTTCACCTCTCCTCAACTCCCCATTAATTCCCCACTGTTTATCTTGACAAATCCCCATATTTATTATGGTGGATCCATTCCACCTCCAACCCATTAAATGTTCCAACCCATCTATTTAATATCAGCTTTAATTAATTGACACCAATTTTGAATTAATAGTAATTTCATGGGAATTATATTAATTGGAGAGCCTTATTTCTTTTTGCGTTGGAAAATTTCTTCTGGGGAAAGCCTCTATATAATTAAAATAAAGGTGTTCTTATCCCCAAGAATAACTCCTCTGATGAAAAAAGACTTTCTCCCTTGACGATGAATTCTCTACGATTCGAATAACGTGAAGTCACTAACGACGCTTCTTCATCGGGTGCAGACTGACGTTAATGGAAACGACACCATTCTTCCGCGACGCCCGACTACCGCAATGTTCGTCTTCAGCTGCTCGATGACGAGTGATGTCTTTTCGAGGTAGTGGGCTATTGTATATTTTCTTATATGTGATTTATATGCTCAGACACGGGCGTTTATTTTTTGGGTGATTATTTCCACCACTAACGCGGTGGGTACGGGCTAATGAATAAGTCCATACCCACCCCCATCTTGTTCGTGATGTGTGGAATGTTTGGAAATGGGCGAATGAAAGGTAATAATTGTTTTGAGACCTTCGTAGTGAAGAGAGGGAACTGATAAGTCCGTAGGCATATACGAGAGCTAAAACGGACCAACGGAATGACTCTGGTGGCCCGCAAAAGATCACGGCGGGGCGGGTCGCCAGCGCCGCAACGCTGGCGACCGGAGGTGGCGATCGGTGCCGGCCGACCACATGGAGGTGGTAGCGCCCTAGAGTGTCGAAGGTGGAAGTCAGCCACGACACCAGTCGTGGTGGTCTGGAACAGTTCCTGCATTGTGCGAGATCCAGGGAGGTAAGCATCGCCAGCCTAGCACCGCCGTTATAGAGAACCTAGGGGTCCCATCCCACCTCTGTGTGGCCCGGATGGCCTGAGCCGAGGACGGCCGTGGGCCGAGCCATGACCAGCTCGGCCGGTCCGTGCCATCCGGTCCTGGCCGCACCCTTCCGGGCTGGACCCGGACCCTGGATGGGTCGACCTGGTTTGGGACGACCCAGGGTGGGTTGGGCTGGGTCGGACAAGGCCCAGACCCCCCTCTGCAGACTGTTTTCAGTTAATCACCCATAACATGAGCTATAGAACTCTGATCGATGCATCATCAGTTGAGTTGGATTCCTCAGATAGAGACAATTGTTTTGGTATATTACAATCAAGGTTTTGGTTAATTTTGACCATGACGAGATTGTTTCAAATGCGAAACCAACCGGGCCCTCAGAGTGGAAACACTTATAACATAAGGACCAGGCGTCCGATTGATGTGTCATCAACTACGTTGGTTTCCTTTTGATGAGACTGTTTATTTAGAACACTCCATGTGGGATTCATATATTATTGGTGTATGGTCGGGTTGGTTTTTGCATAGAATCCAACCGAGCCCCTGGAACAGAAATGCCAATAACTCACAGATCAGGCGTCCGATTGACGCATTGTCTATTGCGTTGTGACCCTATTGATGAGGCAGTCCATTTGGATTCTTCTATGTGATATTTCGTGACACATGGAGTATCGACCAGTAGCTCATGGATCGGATCCTCCAGGATACAAGCAGACAGAGTATGGAGAGCTAGTAGCTGTAGACCTGACGACTGCTTGACTGATTCGACTCGAAGTGATTCGAATAGTCTAGTGGATGGAGAGCCCAGTTTGGTGGTAGAACCATAATTAACGGAGCGCCTGGTTTGGCAGAAGACCCACGGTACTCGACATGAGGAGTACCTCTGACTGCTATTATTGAGAGATCCCTGTTTGGCGGCAGACCCACAAGGGAGGAGCGCGCAGTTTGGCAGTAGACCTGCTGTACTCGAAGGGAGGAGTACCTCAGCAGTCTAAGGTTAGTGAGTAGTGCCTTGGAGTTGTGATAGGGCCACTGTACTTGATAGATAAGGAGTTCTCCAATAGACATGGTTTCGATAATGAAAATTCCTAGTTTGTGCTAAGTCAATGACCTTTGTTTTTCCCTCATGATTGAGATGAGTTACTCGATAACTTAGGTATATGTATGGGAATATAACTATGTAATGTTTATATATTAAGATCTTTCTATGTGGTTATCCTTGTTGGGTTTAGTGAGACATTGAGGGTCTTTGGGTCCCTATTGAGTATCGTTATACTCACCCCTGTAAGGGCTATGCCCGGACCTCGTTGTGTTGGATGTAGACGACGGACAACACTGACTGAGGCAGAGTGTAGGAGGAATGAATAATACATGGAGGTGGACACTCAGCGTGACGGCACACAGAGCAGAACATTAGATGTGGAGCGCTGAGGACGACATCTGTACCTAACCTTCAGGTAGAACCCCAGAGGACGATCTAGGAGCTGCTTCCATCTTCAGTTGTTTGTCTTTTCAGTTGTTCTTTCTTTCAGTTATAGTAGTACCTTTCTGTTGGGCTTGTATTTCTGGCCCCTTCTTACTTTCAACACACTTGTTATACTTCTTTAATTATTGTTTTCTTCCTCTTGTACTATAGTTGTGTGTGTTTACGTTTTATAAAGGTAATGCTTCCCCGTTTTTTGGGAGTTACGCCTTTGGTGCTAGTCGCTAGCACCTGGCCTATGGAAGGCGTGCATGGGGTAGTCACGACACGGGCCCCGGGGATGGGTCATGAAAAATTGGTATCAGAGGAGTCTGTTCTACCACAGAACATAGGACTCTTATATTTCCTTCTGTGAATTAATAGTGTTAAGGGTACTAAGTGTGGTTTTCTGTTCAGGGAATCCAGTGTTGGTGCAGGCGGCTGACGTATCCATACACCATGACCCTAACTTCCGATTTCCAACTAATCACATGAAAACACAGATTGCAGGTTTGTTTTCAAAAGTATTCCTTATGTAGGGGGAGCACACGGTTTTGCGGCAGACCCACAGCGGTGGAGCACCCAGTTTGGCAGCAAACCTGTGGTACTTGACAGGAGGAGTACCTCAGTAGTCTAAGGTTAGGGAGTAGCTCCTCAGAGACGCGACATGGCCACTATACACAATAGAGGAGGCGTTCTCCAGTAGATTTGGTTTCGATAATGAAAAATCCTGGATTGAGCTGAGTGAATTACCTTTGTGTTTTCCTCATGATTGAGATGGGTTACTTGATAACTTAGGTATATGTATGGGCATATAAATAAGTAAAGTCTATATGTTGAGACATTTATTTTTGGTTATCCTTGTTGGATTTAGTGAGACGTTGAGGGTCTCAGGGTCCCTAATGAGTATTTTTATACTCACCCCAGCATGGGCTATGCCCGCACCTCATTGTGTTGGACGCAGATGACGGACAACGCTGACCGAAGCAGTGTCTACGAGGAATGGACTGTACCCGGAGGTGGACACTTGGCGTGATGGCACATTGAGCGGACCGTTAGAAGTGGAGTTCTGAGGAGGACATATGTACCTACCCTTCATGTAGAAACTAGGAGGATGATCCAAGAGTTGCTTCTATTGTCCTGTTGTTTGACTTTTCAGTTGTACTTTCTTTTATTAATAGTTGTACCTTTCTGTTGGGCTTGTATTTCTGGCCCCTTTATACTTTCAGCACACATGTTATACTGCTTTACATAGTGTTTTCTTCCACTTGTACTCTAGTTGTGTGTGCTTAGGTTTTATAAAGGCAATGCCTTCCCAGTTTTTAGGGAGTTTCGCCTTTGGTGTTAGTCGTCAGCCCTTGGCCTATGGAAGGTAGGCTTTGGGTAGTCATGGCACGAGCCCTGAGGACGGGTCATGAAAATGTTTCAAATGAATTTTTTATTGTGGTTTATGGCTTTTTATAATCCATGGATGGGTGTTTAAATTATTAACCATAGAAGAGTGGTCCGGTCATACAACATGGATTGGTAGATCCATTATTGACCCCCAATGCGTTGAGTTCTCTAGAAAATTATAAAAGGTTACTATATTGGATAAATCAATTATAAGAGTGATAATGGAAATGACATTACAAGTTATCAAAAAAAATTATTTATTAATTAAATAGTTATTACAAAAAATTCCATGATTTCATAATGTAAGCTAATAAGATATGTTTAATGGAATATATTTTCCACTTCATATGGATGGATAATATGTTATTCTAGAAATGTTTTCATGAGTTTTTCATGATTGGAAAGAAAACATTACTAGTTGTATTTTTTTCCTTTATAATTTATTATGTAGTTTTTGTAGGAAATTATTTTGGTAGAGTGGATGATTTCTTAGGTCAGAAAAATTTTATTTTGAAAACAATTTTTATTTTTGGAGAAGGAATATTTGTATGTGTATTCTCCAAAAACAGTTATCTATTTTATTTTTTTGCCAATTAGTGAGATTTTTTATCATATCATGTTTTGAATGTTTTATAAAGGATTAATGGATGAGTAAGAATAATTATGAATAATCATAATGGGGAATTAAAATATGGGTATTATTGGAATAATGTTTACTTAATGTAATTACATCATCATGTAAGAGTTTTTCCTAAATCTATAAAACATTGAACAATAAATAACATTTTTTATATATGTTATCCAATATTTCCATTAATTTATTATTATTTTAATGGATGAAATTGTTTAAAATAGAATAGAATCAATGAAGTAAATTTATAGTTAAAAATTTTAACACTATATCTAGGAGTGTGGGTATTGGGTTGTTTTATGATCAACTTTTTTCATTGGTTCATCGTACATTCATTGGATTTTCCCCTATTAGTAAATTTATTTACATTATTAAATAGATTCTCATAGGTGGGTATATTTGGTACTCTTATATGCTAGAATTTCATGTTGATGATAGAATCTCGAATATATTTATGGTATTTGAAGATCATAATGAGATATTTCATCCATGGTTGATGAATTGGAATCAACATTGTCATGTATATAATTTTTAGATATAGGATTACAAGAAAGTGATTTAAAAATATTCTATCCAATAATTTACCATTCCTAATGGGAACTATTTTTGGGATAAAGGCATTATGGATAAGATAATTATATAACATGAACATGGTGTTTCTCTATTAATTAATTAAGATTTCAATATATATATATATATATATAAATTTAGTCCCTTTTTATTTTAATATTTTATAAAAATATAACTTTTCCCACCACATAGTTTCATCATGTAAATTGTATACTATTAAACAACCATTCATGTGATTTAGTAATTTTTATTGATTTATTTCACAGGGTGGGTTCTTGTTTACCGCTACTGTATGTCCAAAATTTGTATATTACCCATGTCAATACAATGAGTCTTTTATGGAAACACACAATTTCATAACCTAGGAGACCATATTGGGAACACTGTAGTGGTTATTAATAAACATGAAAATCTTCGTTTTCAATTTGTATGATTTCGCACATACTAGACTCACATCTCTCATAATTGGACCTCGTATCCCCTACACATCTTTCTTATGGATATAACTCCTTCAATAGTGATTAAAATGGGATTTTTATTTTAGAATTAATGTATGGTGTTCAATAGATTTTTCCATATTGATCCTCCCCCTCTTATTTTTCTCAATATTATCCCTTCTTTATTAACTCATGTATGGAATGGTGTTCTAGGTTTTTAAATTTAATGATTTTAGTTGAATTTATTTCATACATACTATTTTTTGGGCTTATATGTATTTTGTCTATATTGTACATATGGTAAAACAAATTTTGATTAGAAAATAGTTCTGTTTCCAAAAAAATTCTTCCAATCAGGAACCTATAAATTTAAATCCATTGATTCTTTAACTATTTATGATTACCACTGTTATTTATAATAAATTTATATAAAATGTTTTTTTAATATTGATTTAAAATATTTTCCTCCCATTTTTTAAATTTGTTAAATTTTTTATTCCTCTCATTTTTAGGAATTAAAATCATTATATATATATAATTACTAATATATTCATTTTTATATATGTAATATTATTTTCTTAAGAATAAAAATAATGATGTTATTTAAATTTAATAAAAAAGTTTGTAATATTCAAATGGATTATGCATAAATATATTATACATTGTGTTTTTCTAAATATTTTCAGTGTTCATAGTTATTATTATTGTTTGTAGGGTTTTCTCAAATGATATGTGAATTGAAATTTTTTTCTACATAATTTAAAATGGTTAGTTTCAAATAGTGGGGTGTTTTTTTTGAAATTCCATGTTTATTTTCCCTACGTAACTATTTAAATTTTAAAAAATATTTCATTTGGAATGTATATGAATTCCCCTCTAGGTTTCATTATTTTTCTGTTTTTTGGATTATTTCGTACTTCTGTATATTATTAATTATTTTATCATTGTAGAAAATGAAATGTGTTGTTTCATGTGAGGGTGTTGGAGGTGAGGAGATATTTATTGATTAAAAATGTTAGATAATGTGACACTTATTGATTATTATTTCTCATCTTTATTTACATATTTAATAGGAATCCTCGGTATTAAATTAATTATCTCTGTGAATGTTCCATTATAAGGAATAATGAATTGTATATTTCTCAACTTATTATTTTTTTCTTTTAGGTATTACCTATTTGTTAGACTATTATTCTATGTGAGGGTTGAGTGATATTAACATCACCTATTATCTAATGATTTAATATTAGTTTTTCTATTATCCTTATCGAGTATTATAATATGTTTGACACTAGAGTGTTACGAATAATAAATTATGACAAATGATTATTCTAATATAGGGTTTCCCCTCCATACACTGATTGTATCCTGTTATATTTACCAGGGTTAATGGAATGATTTTTCCCTAGTTTTTACATTATTCATCTATATTACTGAGTTCCACATTTTAGTTTTTCATTTATTTTGGATTTATAATTCATTTTTTTAAAAAATATTTTTTAAATGTTTTAATGATATCAATTTGTATTCATTACATTTCAATAACATTGAATTAAATCACCATATTCTTTAAATATTATTTCTCTTATTTAAATGGATAATTATACCTCTCATGATAATGGGAATTGACATTATAATTCCAATTATTTATAAGGGAATCATTTTAAATGATGTTTTTTTGGGTTCTGAATAATAAAATCTTTTATTCCTATATTTATATTTCTATCTACCCTAAAAATATATTTATGTCGAATGGATATCCATTTGTTATGTGGAGGATATATTCAATTAAATTATTCACATATCTTTCAACACTAGGAAGTCATTGATCACCTGTTTCTTAGTTTCGTGGCTGCTTCAGCTATGTGGTCGACAGTCTCCAGTATTTTTGAAGTGCTTCTGCCACGTATGAACTCGATGGACACTTTTATAAAGAGTTGTCTTGATATTAATCAATCAGCATAACATTTAACTCTTTTTCTCTTTCATGTAGTGTAAATTATCTATATTATTTGGTATTCTAGGAAAAAAATCATCCATGAGAAGCAGGATTTTTATATCGGTGTGGTTATCTATAGAATCCTCATTGCAATTCGTGAGGCTTCCATTCCGAAAGGCAACTTATGTGGGAATTCCTTTCCTGATCTGTCTGTATTAAATAGGGTGAATGTCCATGGAAATTTTCCTTTACCACTTGGAACAATTGATGTGTTTTGGCCAGGAGAATCTCATGGTTGGATTATGGTAAATTTAGATGGCACTTCATGTGGTAACCTTGGTGATTCAGGATTTGGTGCGTTGTTTAGAGATCATTAAGGTTGTGTTATTTACTGCCTTTATGGCTTGTGTGGTTTTGCATCTTCTCTCTAGGTAGAGATGTGTGGTGTTATTGAGGCTGTTGAACATGCTAATAGAAGATGGTTGAATAAATTAAGGATAGAATGTGATTCCATGCACTTGTGGGTAGCTCTCAGGATATGTTCTCTTCATATCTCTTGGAAGCTGATTAATAGATAGACTAAATGTTTGGATCTGCTTTATCCAAGGGAACACATTATTACTCATGTGTATAGAGAATCAAATTCATTGGCAGATGGTATTTCTATCAAAGGTGTTGGTAGCTCTGATTTTTATTGGGGAGATCATGTTCCTAGTGATCTTCTTCCCATTATGAGGAGGGATCAATGTACATTTTCTTCTTTTATATTGGTGTGAGTTTATTATTTCTTTTTTCTAATAAAGGGATTTTCATTAATGGGAAATGTCTCAGTCTATCATTAAAAAAATAGATTGACGGTAATATGTGTGGGCGATTCACATGATTCATTGAGAGGGGTTTTACTAGACGATTTATTTTCTGTTTCTTAATGTATCATTCCACATCTATATTTTGGATGTATGTTTAATTTTTTTATAAATTAGTTATAATTTTTATATATTTTAAACATGATATTAGAATATTTTGGATGGAACCCCAATGGAATATAATGTTTGTGATTTATAATTATGTGATTATGCATCTTTTGGTTAATTTTGTTTAGGATTATTCTTATTTATGGTGTGTGTAATATTTAAATAATGATTCTTTATATTGAATACAAAAGAGGTAGTTTAAATAAATTATTATTTCAATATCGATAAAATGAATTACTAAATATATTTATTTTATACATCGACATTAGCTACCAAACTTTACGAATTAATAAAAACCTTACTGAGTATTGGTGGATCGACATAGGTACCAGTTTAGTTGTAACCCAATTTTGTTCATTAGACCTTGGTAATAACGATGAATCATGTATTTTATATGTCTATAAGGGTATCATGTGTGAATCCCTTATGTCCAATAAGTTTTGATGTGGCTTCAAAATATATTGATTGTGTAACTAGTCTCTAAAAACAACATTCACATAGATTTCAGTATGTGTATCCTTATGATACAAAATAAATAGATATGTATAATGAGGGGTAATTTAAGAATTCTGTGTTTTGGTTTCCTAAATAATATTGAAATTCTGTTGGGTGGAAATGTTTTCATGTCATTGGAAATTACATTTAAATTTTTTGTGTTGGTTTCAGAGGAGAGGATCACTTTTTTTATTTGTAACAAATATGAATTCATCAAAATAAAATAATTATAAAATTAATTCCATCAAAATAGGATTCATAATATTTTACGATGATTATATGAATGAAAAATTTAAACTGATGTGTTATGAAATTTATTGACCAAATGGTAATACATTGATAGGTAGTATAAATGAGGTCTAAATTCCTTATTATTGGAATTTCATACTATAACATAGTAAAATATGTAATCTAATGTAGATATGTAAGATATTTTTATTTAAGAAGTTACATGATTCAAATTTATTTAAGAATAATTGGATAATAATGATACATAATAGCTTGTCATCTTGCATAATATATTACATGAATATTATTTAAAAACGTAGAAAATTGGAAATATTACATGATATAAAGTTTATAACTCATATTATATTAGGGTACTACGTTTAAAAAAAAGTGAAAAGGAAAATATAATATACCGATGTCGGTTTTAATGTAATATCTATGTTATATATCTTATAAAATATTCTACTTCTTGCTTAAAAAATTACAAAATATTATTATTTAGATGTTACCATTATAAACTATACCATAAATAATGGAAATAATCCATTTTATATAAATATTTTATTTCATAAACATGTAAATTTAATTAAATCATTGGTCACTAATTAATTAGAGATTTGAATTAAAAAAAGTAATTGAATATATAGGGCACATCAATTTGAAAAAAAATTAATGACCACAAAATATCATTAACATAATAAATTAAATTGATCTATATCATTGATGAATATTAATAAAATTTAGATGTTATATATTCAAAATTTTCAAAAAATTCATTCAATATGTTTTATATTCATATAATAAGAACAATATCAATTTTAAGCATAAAAAGATTTATTTTCCTGAAAGGTATTTTTGATGCCTTTTAATGGATGACTTGTTTTCATTATAAATTTAGCACATTATAAATTTTATTTAAAAAATTAATTTTTTTATTAGAATGAGGAATGTAATAATTTACAATGGTTTAATTATTAATAATTTTATGATAAGTATCATTAATTGATGAATGGAGAAAAATACTACATTTTAATTTATATCAACTTATTTATTTAAATAATTAATAATGTAAAATTATATTAATTTTTTTATAATATATAATTAAAAAAATAATATATCTATTAATTTTATTAATGTCATTGGAATCAATATTTTATTGAAGTTGGATATGAGAGCATTTCAATCATTTGAACATTTTCACTATAAAAACCCATTATTTACACCATCTATAGAAATGATATATAATTATATTTATCTATGGTTATGTTATGAATTTTGAAAAATTTATTCTATATTTGGAATTATAATTTACTTATTTAGTAAATATGACCCTTTTATTTTTTTAAAATATGAATAATAAACATTGTAATTTTAATTTTACTTGTTAACAGTAAATTATCTTATGAATGCTAAAAAATAATATTATAAATGTTATAATATTACCTAGATAGATTTCCTCATTTTATATTATGGTGTATTTTTGACCAAAATAATCCTTGGGATAATTTTGTAGACTCGTTGAGCCACATTTATTTCTTTTATTCCGTTAAAAAAATTTATTTTAAAGAAATTTCAATGATGTCATTCATTTTTTTTATAACTATTAAACTTCTAATATAGTGTTGTTAAGGAGATATATTCAACTATAAATATTATGTAGAAATATAAATTTTTTTCTTCATCATGATAATTTTTCAAAAAATAAATAATTACCTTAAAGGATTACACAATGATAAAGAAACAATTTTTAAATTAATGAAAATAATATATAAATGATTATAAAAATATTAAAATAATTATAATTGGATATATTTAATGTCATTAAATAATTATATAGATATATGAAATGATATTTATTTTTTATAATTATTTGTTTGAATTTTTCTTGTTTTTTAATTTTTTTAATAGAAATAATAAAAAATAATGTGAAAATTTACATTAATAATATTTTTAAATGAAAAATATTTTATAAGATTATTGATAATTTTTGAAAATATAAAATTTATTCAAAATGCTGGTATAAGGTTCAAAATTTCATTAATGAATAATTTATTGGAATTTTTTAAACTTATTGCAAATATTATAACATTTATTACTTAAATTACATGTTATCAACATAAGAGTTAATATGGTTAAATAATGATTAAAACTCAAAATATAGAGATTAAGAAAAATTCAGAACATCATTAATTATTATTTATTTTTAGTATTTATAGCAATCCACATTCTATATTCTTAAAAAATATTTTTTGAGTAGATTGGATTAATAAATAAATAAATATATTACATTAATATTTTGAATATTTTCTAGAGTATTACTCTCTCTTCTATAAAATGGAACCCATTCTTCTAAATTCAATACAATTAATAACATTTTGGAAATTATCTACCCAAATCCATTAATATATTACCTCCTTACATTAATGAGACCTTATTTTAGGAATAAAACCGTTCTCTATGGTCTTAAGAGGTTATGTAAAGATGTATTTCTATATAAGATGAATTGTTTTTAATTTTGTGTTTATGTATTGTAACTTCTTAAACATTATTAAAATATTATTAAAATATGATTAAATAATATATCACGTATAATCCTGTAAAAATGTTATTTTATTATTATAAACAAATAAATCAATCTCGATTCCCGTAAAAGTTTAAATTAATTAATCATTCATTTGTAAGACCGACTACCTCCTCGATAACTAATGATTTTTTCCATCAATGTCTTTGAAGACTCGAAATAATGTCAGAATTAATTCTTATAAAATATATTAAGGTCATATTTATTATTATATAAATATTATATAACAATTATTTTATTATATTTTCATGCATGGAAAAATAATCACTATATTCATGTGTACCTGTTAATTATCACCTCCAGGAAGATATGTGATTCGTTTGTTTCATAACCACATAAAATGGATTATACATATGTACAATTAATTCAATTTTTTGGATTATAATTTTTTTATTGAAATATAATATCATAATTAACTTCCTTAAATAATAGTAATTATAAAATGAAAATGTAACTCTTGCATACGTATAACAAAATTTCTCGATGATTATAACATAGTTAATTTTTTAGAAATATATTGACTCGTATAATTTAAATTTCAAATAAATGCCGTTAAATGATAATGATTTCATTAATATTATTCTATAGATGATGAACTAATGATCAAATTCAGAACTCAATTGATGAGCAGCTTAAGCGTTGTGTTGCTAAGGATAACTCTCAACAAATCAGAAACTTGTTCCTTGCTGGGGTCTCAGAGCTGATACATGTGATATGGTATGATAGAAACTCGATTCTTCACAATAATTGCTCACACAACATTAATGCAGGTAAAACGCGAATTCTTATTGCTATTCAGGAAGCTACGCTGATTCAGAATGGTTCCTGCAACAATTCGGTGGATGATTTTATGATCCTTAGACGTCTTCGAGTTGAGGCCATTTTCTCGAAACCGTTTCGCACTTTTGAGGTTTTATGGAGACCTCCCTTTCCAGGTTGGATTAAAATCAATGAGGATCGAGCCTCTAAAGGAAATCCTGGTCATGCGGGTTGTGGAGCCGTCTTCAGAAATCATCATGGTAATATTATGGGGTGCTTTTTTGGAGGCTGCGGTACTGCAACCTCTCTGGAAGCGGAGATGCTAAGTGTTATTCATGCCACTGCTTTTGCTCTTCAACATTGGTGGAACAACTTATGGATTGAAAGTGATTCTACTACTTTTGTTCAAGCCATTTGGAAGGGAGATATTCATCTTTCTTGACCAATTACTACGCGCTGGATGAATTGTCTTCAATCTCTCCATGACCTCAGTTTCATTGCAACACATACTTACCGCGAAGATAATATGGTTGCGGATGCTCTCTCTAATAAAGGCATTGATCAGACTTTAACATGGCTGGAGGAGCTCCCAGATAATCTGATGCCTTTGCAATTTAAAGATAGTAATTTGATCCCGTCTTTTAGACCCTTGTAATCCTTGTTTTCTTTTTGCTAATAAATTTGCTTTGGTCCTTTGACCAAAAAAAATAATGATCAAATTCAATATAGAAATCATATCAATATAATTTTGGACTCAAGTTCCAAATATTAACAAAACATCCAGTGTGAATATAAATAGTTATGTATTTTTTTTAAAAATTTAATAATTGATATAAAAATTAATAAACCGGATTTTTTTCCCTTAAAGTAAAAAAATTAAAATATCTTTATTATTAACCTATATAAATATTGTACACAACAAGACGAACTCAATGTGATTAGATTTATAGCCATAATTGAACTTCGATGAGACTTCTGTTATATTCAACAACATTTTTATTGTGTGGTGTATGTACTTCCCATTAATAAATTTTATTTCTATTATCCATAAATATATGGTGATTTATATATCCATTTTATGTTATCCTGTTAGATGGGGTGTAAGGATACCAAAACGGTTTAGTCAGTTTATATATTCTCATTTATGATTTGTTTATTCATCCAAAATTATACTTAATATAGTCAGTTTATATATTCTCATTATATTTTTTCTATTTCATTGAAAATTTTTCTTGGGTTTTACAATTCAATGTTCTAAATTTGGGTAGGTGATTGATATTGCAAACACATCAATTATTGAAATTATTTGTGATTCATTCTCTAATGCTGAATTCTTATGTTTGACCTCTATATAATTATCACAAAATTTAATCTCATTTATTTATTTAATATTAAAAAAATTATTCCCATAATTATTATCTGATATATTTTTCATTTGTTAAAAAGCATAGCTTTATGAAAAATCCCCTTTCCAATCAAAAACTATTTTCCACCCAACACCATTTTTTATAAAAATTATTTAAAAAAATGTTTTAAAAAGGTTATTTAGTAATAAAATGATATATTCTAATGAAATATTTTATATGATTTTTAAAATATAAATTTATAAAATTCTATTACTATTTTAAAAAAAAATTGTATTTTCAAATGCTATATATTTTAATAAGTGATTTTAAAATTGAAATATTTATTTCCCTCAAAATTTCATTACGGATATTTTAAAGTGTTTTAAATACATCAATGTCAAATTACCTTTTCATTTTGTATGAGAAAATTGGGATATTTCTTTAATTATTCTATATTGATTATTTAATTATATAGATTAATATTGATTTAATGAGAATTCTATGGAGAACGGTTCCTTTCCAAGGTTAATCATCTTATAAATATAATGAATTTTTTTTCAATGAGTTATTGTGATATGAATAATAAATTCTATTTATTCAATATTTGTTACATGAAAAATATTTACAAATGTTTGATCCCAATTATATCTTAGGGGTGTGCCTGTAATTTCTCTGGGTGCACCAAAATAATGCTCTAATATATTAGGTAATGATTTAGTTCTCCATAGAATTATTTTACGAGTAATATTTATGGTTATTTCAATTTTTTAAGGCTGATATAAGGGTCATATTAGATGATGTTCCAATATACCAATATCATTAATGTATTCTTTTTATGTTATTATGATTTTTAATTTGATCAAGATATATAATACATTGAAAATTATTATTAATTCTCATGTTCTTTCTATTACTAATAACTAATTCTATATTTTCAGGATTCAAGACCCCTGTATTGATGTGAATGAATATTTTCGTGTTATAGTCATTCACATTTGTTATGTCATCATACCCTTATGAAATTATTATTATCATTGATGGTATTAAATTCATAATGCTTAATTTTAGCCTTATTTGGATTTTCATATAACCCTTAATACGATATTTTCCCCATGTTTTAATCAATGAAGTTGTAAAAGTTATGTCTATAAAAGATTTCAAAAGGTTTACATTAATGACCTATTATTAAATATAAAAGTCTAGGATAAATGAGAGAATGTTCCATTCATGGACTTTTGAATTTTTTATGTAGGAGTTTTTTTAATTCGTAAAAACTATAAACATAAAAGTTTATCGAGAATGTATGTGATCCCTGATTTCCATTTCAACATCTTATGATTAGATGGAATATTTTTAGTCACAAATATCAGCATCATAGAAAAAAATGTAAGGTTCATAAATTCAGTAAAGGATCTATGAGTGCAGGTCTAATGTTATTATTGTTGGCATAAAAGTAATGGTATAGATATATATAGAGATTATGATATATTCATAATTGTAATGTATATCATATTGGATTTACCATTTAAAATTATATAAATGGTATACTAACATAGATAACCATTTTTAGTATTTATGTTATGAAATTAAAATGTGAAAAACTGTATTTTTAGAGACATTTATTTTTGAGTAAATTATGGTTTATTACATTTTGTGATGAAAAATGAAATGTAAGAGATACATTTTTAGAGTTAATAATATTAAGGATATGTTTTCTTTTGGTTTTTTGGACATTTATTTATTTTTATATTGATTATAATTATATATATAATTACAAATAGAGAGAACCCACATGATGGGTAAGAAACCATCACATTTTCCAGGGCCCTGAGAATTCAACAACAACCAAAGGAAGAGAAGGGTGTATCTCCTACCACTAGCCAACATGATTTCATGGTTAGTATGGATCATAAATTTTAGTTAAATGATTTGATTGATGATTAATAAGTTGATTTCAGAATTTTATTTCTTATCAAATAATTATAAATGTGTTGGAAACTATTTTTTTGATTGATATATTAATATTATTTTGGAAGACATTAATTATATTAAAAATCCTATATGATTAATGTAAAGATAATAGTATGTGAATTTATTTGGGGATAAATTTGAAATTATATTTGGGAACAATATTTTATTCTATTAAGGACATATGTGAATTTAGGTAAATTATATAAATGATTACCATATCATAGAGTTTATGTTATTTTGGAAATTACATGTTATTTTGAGATAAATATTAATATTATAATGGAAGTCTATGTGATAAAATATATCTGAATCTTGGGATTAAATCATAGTTTATAATATTTAGTTAAATTTAAAATACAATTATCTATCCATTGAAAAATATTGTTCCTTGGGTATTATGATTTACATTTCGAGATTTAAATAGTTTTTCATTAGATAAATCTGTATTGCGTTTTACGACTTATTTTATCTTATCATAAACAATTTTACATTGTCTGATGTTTATGGATAGGAAAAATAGATATTTAATAATGTTTGGATTATGTAATTTTCAATTAGTTTGTTCTAGTTCTTGACTCTGGAAAATTTCATCTTGAATACTCATAGTTTAGAGAAAAATATAAGTATGCGGTTGAAATTAATTAATGATTGAAGTTATATTTCTCAATATAGTATATTTCCTTATGTTCATAGTATATAATGTAAAATAATGTATCGACTATAATAAAAGTATCAGAAAAATGTCTTTACCTATAAAACTAAGAATTCAATGAGCTCTTATCATATACCATATTTATGGTTTGTGATTGTTCAATTTCAATTTACCATACTCTATTTAAATATCCAACAAAATTGTATTGATAGTTTCATATTCAATTTTCACATTTTCATTAATGGAACCATAATATGTGTTCTCATAAGTGACCTATGTACTTTCCTTTCTAACATTTCAAGTGGATGTTTTATTGACCCTTATTCTGATGTTGGATTTTTACAATGGTATTTACAAAAATCATACCCTTAATATTCAATACAATGTTAAATTTGTGATTATTAAATTAATTAATGGGTTTATGGAAGAATTTAATAATCATATGTTATTTAAAAAGGAAAAGCATTGTATGATAGCAACAACAAATAGGCCACCATGAGCTTACACAAAAATCTAAATATTACATTTTAGATGTTACCATTAAATTATAACCATTTAAATGGAGGGTATAAATTTGATTAAATAAATAATAAAAATATTTTTTAAAAAAAAATTATATATTTAAATCCTTGGTTACCAATTAATTATTAATGAAAATTAAAAAAACCAATTGAATATAATGGATGTGTTTTTATGAAAAAAAAAATTTTATTCTCATATAGATGTTTAATAATAATAAATTAAATCAATAATTAATAGAGAATTATAATAATCAAATTTATATTATTTATTTTTATTACAATGTTTTAAAAATTATCCAATAAGTTTTATTTACATAAAATATGACCAAATCCAATTTTAAACATTAAAAACATTATTTTTAAAAAATGTATTTTTTCCTCTATTTAACGGAAGACATGTATTAATGATAAATTTTAAAACCATTATAAACTTTTTTTGAAGAAAATATTAGCTTTATTTTATTGAGGAATATATGAAATTACTTTGGTTTGTTTTCTGTTATTTTTCTAATAAGATTTATTTATTGATGAGTAATGATGAATACTGCATTATAATTGGAAACATACCTTTCATCTAAAAAATTTATAATTTTATATTTTATATTAACTGTTTTTTCTGTTTAATTTTATCCATAATAGTTATATTTATTCAACTATGGTCATTGTAATTTTTTTTTGAATTTGGATATAAAAACATCGATCTTTTGAACATTTTCACATTAACAACCTATTTTTTACTGCATTTATGGAAATATTTTAAAATAATATTAGTGAATTTTCAAAATCAAAATTTAAAAAATGAAATCCCTATTGGGAATCAGAAGTTACATTTTAGTAAATATGACCCCTTGAATTTTGGGGAATATGATCAGTAAAATATATAGTTTTTATTATTATTATCTAGGATAAATTAGGTAAATATGTTTTAAAACAATATTATAAATATTATAAAATTACATCAAATGTTGTCAAAAGTGTGTAAGACTATTTATTTCTCACAAAAATAATCATTGGGAATATTTTATTACATATTGGAACCACTAGGATGTCTTTAATCACCTTATTGTGTTTTATTTTAATGAAAAATCATTAGATGTCATAATTATGTTTTTGATTAATATAAAATTTCAAGTATAAGGGTTATCATTATATATAAATTTAATAAAAATAGTGTTTTGGAATATAATATTTTTATATTCATCTTGGTAATTTATTTTTAATTTTTTAGTAATTAAATAAATACCTTCAAGGATTACGTCACATTGGTGTAGTTATTCTTTAATTTATGGATATATAAATTAAATTATATTTGTAATATTAGAATAAATATAATTTGTGATAATTATTGTCAAAAAAATTATAGCTAAAATAAAAATTTTATTTGTGGTTTATAATCCTCGATTTGAAATTGTCTTTTTTTTTTGTTTTTGTATAAGACAAAATAATTAATAGTGTCAAAAATGACATTAATGATATTTTAAAAGAAAAAAATATTTTATTAAATAATTTAAAATAACTAAAAATATAAAATTCATCAAAATATTGGAATGTCGCCAAAAAATTTCATTTATGATTCATTTTTGGGTCTTCTGTCATTTTACATTAATTATTTAAAGCCTCAAAATGTAGAAGACCAATTATTATGATAAGAAATAAAGGGGTTATATAATGGTTAACAGTCAAAATATAAGGATTAAAAAAACATTCAAAACACATAAAACATTTATTATTGATGTTATTTTTGAACCATAGTTATCATATCTTCAAAATAAACCATTTTGGAGATATTTTTATTATAAAATTAATCTATATTAATATAATATTTGGGGAAATACCAAGAGTTCCCCTCCCATTTCCTTTAAAGGAAACCCATTCTCATCATTTAAATATTGTCAAAATAATTTTGGTTTCGAAAATCTAAACCGAAATATATTCCTAAAATCCCTCTCTACATTAATGATCTATTATTTTATACGGAACGCAATCATTAGAGGTCATAAGGTCGAGTCCAATGAGTGAATTCTAAATAGGAGGTATTGTTTTTAATTAAGTGTTTTTATTTTGATTATTAGTTCACAAAATTAAAATATTATTCAATCATGATAAAAAAATATATAAAACATTTCTATATAATGATAAGTTATTATGTTAATATCATCACCTAAATCCTTCTCCAATTCCATAAAATGAAAAAATAATTAATCATTCATATGTATGAAAACTACCTCCTCGCGAAAAAATGATATTCATTTCCCATAACTGTATCTCATGACTTGTGATAATACATTAATTAATAATTATATATGATATTCATTAAATATTTTTATTTAGTAAAATATTATATTTCATTGATGTTCTTATCTATCCATGCAATGGTACATCATAACGCCATTCCTGCGAATGTGTGAATTATCTCCTACACAAAGTGATGTGATTTGTTTTTAATCAACACATCAAGTGGATCATATATATATTAATATTTAAATTATATTATGATATTATTTTCATTATTTAAAGATAATATAATACCTAACTACTTTCTTTAAAGATCATTGAAAAATAAAAAATGTCACTTATGCATGCGTACGACAAACCTTCTCTATGATTATAGAGTAGTTCATTTTTCATAACCATACATGATGATTTATTTAATAATAAAAATAATATATATAAATGATCATAATTTTATTTAATATTTCTCAATATATGATTTGATAAATTTCAATTTAAATATTTATGTCATACTAAAATAATTTCAGACTCATGTATAAAATATAACCAAAACATCCAGTGGTAACTAAAATAAATATTAAATTGTCAAAACATGAAAAAATATGATATTAAAGGAATAAAAATGTGAAAACATCTGTCAAGAATGTGAATAAATATCTATAGTCCATTATTCAATAATATAATGATTTTATATTTTTTGGAGACTCAATGTAATGGGATTTTAATTCCACCTTTTATTTCATTGAGACTTATGTCATATTCAGTAGTTATTTATTGTTATGTAGTAAATTTAATTACCATTAATGTATTTATGATTCATATAAATATATTTATGGGTATTTACATTTACATTTTAGAATCTCTATTTTGTGGGTTTGGGGTGGGAGGGGGTTATATATTCAAGGATACCATATCAGCAATGGATTTTGTCACAATTTTCCTTCACTGATAGTTATGTTGTGTTATAAAACTATATTCATTAATGAGGTGTATATTTATCTCCTTTTACATTTAATATGATTAATTTATTAATTTTCATGATATTTAAGGTTTATATTAAATATTTTTATGGGGTTTATGAATCAGTGTTTCTATAATATCTAAGTGTTTGATGTTATAATCCCATCAATTATCTGGATTGTTTGTGAATGTGTTTCCAATGTAAAAATATTATAATCCTTTTATAAGTAATTGTCACATATTTTCTTTTGAAATAATTATTTCATAAAAATACATATTTTCATTCATTTTTCTCTCTTTAAGTACTCAAGTTTAAAATATAACATTTGTATAAAAAATATTCATTTAGGTTAAAAACTCAACTTCTCCCCAAAACATTTTTTAAAAAAAAATTGAAAAAACATTTTGAAATATTTTTTCATTCCAAACATTAGTTAAATTAATAGGAAATTATTTTAATATTATTTTGGAGCATAATTTATAATCATTCATTATAATTTTAAATTTTAAATTATTTTAATATTATAAATATTTTATAATTTTATATTCCTATAGAAAATGGTGTTTCTCCCAAAATGAATCTTATGAAATAGTAATTGTATTTCCATTCAACAATTTCAATAGTTTTTATTTCCTATTATTCACTAATGGGGTTTTTTTTCTATTCTTCCATCATCAATATTTTATTTCATGGATTTTTATTCTTTTAAAGATATTGTTGTGGAACTTTTTTAATATCCGTAGGTTACTCATTTTATTAAAAATTATTGGTTATTTGATTAATTTATATTGAAATAATTCATTAATTTATTTATTCATTATTCAGTTCATGGAAATTATTTATGAAGGTTTGATCACCATTATAGCTTTTGTGTGAGCATGTTATAGCCTTAGGGGTTCCCATATAGAAGTCTATAGTATTTGGAAATGATTTCATCCTCCAGAGAATTATATTTTTACACACACGAATTGTCATTCTAAATTTTCATGGTTCTAAAAGGCTTCATTATGTTTATTATAAGATGATGATCAATGATACCAATATGTTTTTATGTTCTTCCTATGGGATTATGATGTTTCATTTGATCTAGATTGAGAACAAATATCACGTGGTTATTGATTCTTATGAATTTATTTCCTTTGTTAATTAATAATTATATTTATATGTTTTATTATATTGGTATTGATGTGTTTGAATATTTTTATGTTATTCTCATGCACATTGATTACCTCGTCATACCATTATGAAATTATTATTCTAATTGATGATATTCAATTACTAATTCATTGGGTTAACCTTACTGTCCAATTGATCTCACCCTTCTTATATTTCATATTCCATGATTTTTAATGAATAGTGTTGAAAACTTATTGACTATATTGGATTTAAAAATGATGATATATATGAGAAAATAAAAAACCAGAATGATGACATAAAAAGGAAAAATGATTATTTTATGTCCTTCAATTTTTTTGTGTAGACATTTTTCCTAATTCAACAAACTGTATTCATAAAAGGTGCTTGAGAATATAAATGATCATTTTTCATTATGATTATTTAAGTGTTACACTGAGAAATTAGTGTCACACATATTAGAATCATAAAATGTGTAATGTTTTTAATTTCATTATATGAACCGAAATTATAGATCCTAGGATGTTATCAAAAAAAATTATGCAAAACATAATATTAATGTATCCTTATATATGGTTATATTGCCAGGGACATGAAACTATTTTGAGAGACTCAAAAAATATATGAAATTATATTTCAAAGATGACGGTTAATAGTAAGAGAAATATTTTTTATTTTATTTTAGTCGATGATCATGATATTTACAAGTAAATTAGACATAACTATGATTCAAAAGGATATTGTATTCAAGATGTTCTTAGAGAACATAATGGTTTATATTACATGGTGAATAATATCATCTCATGATAATTTATATAGATAAAATTTAAATAGGTGACTGTTTTTAAAATTGAGATGTATTCACACCCTGAAGGGAATGTCATGTTGGGATGATATTGAAGTATGAGAATGATTATTCTATCATGGATTAAATTCCGAAAAATATTGTAAATACAATAAGTCTAAAAATACAATAACAATCACTATGAAAAAAATATATGATTGATATATAGGGTTAGAGATTGGTACATTTTCTACATTATTGGTATTCAAAAATTCATATAGAATATTTAATGTCGAAATTTCATTGTTTAAATCATTGGCATACCGAAACCAATTTCATATATTTAAAATTAAATACCAAAAATTATGGAAATGATCATAAATCTAGAATTCAATTTACATTAATCATATTTTTGTATGGATACATATTCATAAAATTATATAAATATAAAAATTAATTAAATATTCATAGAGTATTGAATTTTTTTGAAAAGAATGAAATAAAAAATTATATTTAATATCATGTGTATCAAATAGATATAAAAATGAAATAAAAATATACATATACAAAAAAAACTGATCATCAAAATCGATGCTTTTATAACTAGTTGAATATATTTTTATAGATTCTAATTTAAGGGGAAAACGATGTTCTATTCTCATGATAACTTGAATACATTGATAATTGATAATATAAGAGATTATGTTTGATGCAAATGTGGAGGTTCTAATTCATTATTTTAGATGAATACATAGTATTTTGGAAAAAAATATTACATTATAACATAGATATATATAGAATAATAGTAGGGATATTATTCATATATAAGAGTATACATATAGTTTTAGAAACTGTTGGATAACATTAATATAAATTTTAGAGACAAATATTTTTGGGGTATCACTTCAAGGAAAAGATTTTTACCCTCCCATATCATATGGAAAAGTTTCAATTATTAATGGAAAACAATATCCTAAATACAAAACCAAAAAATAAATAATGTTTTCCCCAAATTGGGGGATTATATAAAAATAGAATTTTCCTATTTTAATTTCTTAATATATTTTAGAAAGATAATAGAGATAAAATTTTTTTGAGACAATTGATTTGTTAACAAGTTTGAAAAGATAATTTCTATTAATAAGAAATCATAAAATGTTATCATTTATTACCCCTATTTATAGTAATCATATTATTGGACTATTCAAGTGGTATAGGTGAACGTTTGGTTTCCTATATAATATAATCACATTATAATAGATATAGAATCGTAACAATGTGAATAGTAAATGTATCCCAAAATTATTTGGAAAATATTATGATGGATTGAATTATAGTTAGATACAATTTATTATTTAGAATGCCCTTGAAGATATTGATACTACTAAAATCATATTCCCCTATCTAAGAGTGATTCTTTGATGACTACTGCTGATAAGTGAATATTAGAGGATAACAGAAAAACTAGGATTTACATTTTATTATCCTTATAGAATAACATTTATAAAATAATTATCAAAATAAATACCTTATCATATAATTGAGATAATATTTAATCCATCATTGAAAGGAATGTGAATATTAAAGAAGAAAATTAGTAAATATAGAGGCCTATGATTAAATATTAAAAGACAAATGAAACATAATATACTAATAAAAACATCACATGAGTGAATGAGATCATCGAAATTATTCGTGTTTTGGTGGAATCTTATAATTATTTTCATAATAATAATTAATTATAGATGAACATCATTGAAAAGATTTATGTAAAATATTCTGTCTTAGAAGATATAGATTATTTATCTCTAGAATTATTTAATAACTTTCTTATTTTTCAATATAAGTAAATACATAGATTTTATAAATAATATGTTGGAGGCAAATATATTGAAACTAAATTAAAAAAATAAAGGAAAGTAATCACGAGTTCTCTAATGAATATGTTAATGAGTAAGAGAAGGATTACAAAACTCACATTTTTAAGAAGTATATTCATTTTATGAACCATATGTTAATAATTATAATATAGATTTTTGTATTTGTTGAATGGAATTGAACTATATTAGAAAATATATCATAAAATTTATGAATTAAAACAAATAACATTATCCATTCATAAGTGTATCTTTAAAACCAAAAAATATAAAACTACATATTTGATACTATTTATTTTACTCACCATGGATAAAATATATAAATTAAAAGATAATAAATTAATAGAGTCAATTAGATTGATAAATAAACATTTTTATGAATATGAAATCACATGGATATTATTCAACCATGAGCATCACCAATACCTAAAATAACCTATAATGAGGAAGATCATGATTAAAGGAAAAAGATTATAAAAAATTTAATAATATGAAATAATAAAATTTCCTTTTGAAGTGATATTAGAATAAATGATTTATTTCATAAGTGTAAATATATGAAATAATCCTATATATTGATAATATTCATTACAAATATGATCATTATAAATATGGTTGTTGAACATATATCTAATAGGTATAATGAATTCATCTATTAATAATATGTAAATTTTCTAAAATATACCATACCATGAAGTAAAAATATGATATTAAAATAATATAAATTCATATATATATATATGTTTGTGTGTGTGTGTGACATATAAAAAATAAGTATAAATTTATTATAATATTATGTGATGTGGAAATAGAAAAAATTATTTTACTATAAATGGACTAGTGAAATTAAATTTGAGAATATAATTAATTAATTTTAATGTTATTGATTACAATATATTATCTAACAATACAATATGTTTTTTTTTCAATGAATCTTTTTGTTAAGTAATTTATCATTTATCCTATTTAAATATAGTTGAAACTATTAAAATATAATATGATTTGAAATTATGTGTTACAACTTCTAATTTAGTTTATGAAATAAAATAATATTGAGAACAGTAATGGTTAAAAAATAATTTTTAGTAAAGGAGCATTTTTGTTACCTTTTTTCATATTTAAACTAAGATTTATAATTTTTAATATGATTTAGATAAAACTAACTATATTTTTTTAATTATAATATCACAGTTGGATTACAATGTTTTGTGATATATTAGAAAAAAATTGAGGTTTTGGTGAACATTATATTTAAATGATATCCCAAATTTTATTCCATTATTAGTATATAATCATGAATTGGAAATTTATGAATGGAATAAATTTATATATAGTTTTTTCATAATTATAATTATAATTTTTAAAATAATCATTTATCTTTACAACAATATCAATTATATTTATCAATGAAATTATTTTTTTTTTCAAAAATTCCATTAAAACAGTATACATAAATTGAATTAGAAACAAATTTTAACAATTTTAGAAAATAAACATAAAAATGGATATAATAATTTACATAAAAACTAATATATTATGTTACAATATGAATTTCAATTATTTTCATAATATCATGATTAATTGGATTAATGTTATCATCCATGATAATTAGAAATTTTTTATTTTCGATAAAATATTTAATTTATAATGAGTAATTGTTTTTCTGTTAAATGATCATTGTTTATATTTTTAATATAAAAAGATTTTTCAATGAATATATATGTAACATAATTAGAATATTTTTATGAAAAGGATAGCAGATAACATTAATGATGATGATCAGCTGGCGTAAAAATGCATAACCATGAAGGGAAATTTTCCAGCCAGAGCTAGTTGTCATCGAAGGGGCCTAAGGCCTCCAGTTGGAGGGCCACACTGTTAAAACACATATTTTTCAAGAAAAATAGTTTCATCTATATATTTACATGTTTAATTTAAAAATTTATTTTATAATATTAAGAAATTGACAATTTTTTTTATAATTTAGGTTCATAAAAACTAATTTTTAAAAAATTGGTAATTTTAAATTGTAAGAAAACATTAATTACTTATTTATACTCTAATAAATATATTAAAAATAAGATACAATGAACATGTATTCTAAAAATTTTAAAACCTAGGTCAAATTTATGGTTTTATTATTTATAGACACCATATCTCAAAAAAATTAGTATTTATATATTTTTTTTATTTAACACATGATTTATGCGGTTATATACCTATAAATTTAAGGGTGTTCTTAAAAATTCAATTTTCTTCATGTGTAAAGGGGTTACATCTGTTGAATAATATCACGATAATTCTTTAAACTTAATTTATAAAAATATTTATTATTTATACTCATAAAATAAACTATTAGCTTTTCATGACTGTGGTCTCAATTATATTTCCAAATCCATTCATTTCAATGGGGACTTGGAAGAGGAAGTGTAAAATCCCAATGTGAGTATTATTTAATCCTTAATAGAATAGATCTTTATTATTATATTAAAAACATCCTTAACATATTAATTTGATATGAAATTTTTAATTATCATAGTTATGTGTTATCATATTAAATGAACAAATTTTATTTATTCATTTCCATTCACATAGTGAATAAAAAGAAATTTAATTCTTCATTGTGATGTATACCGCCTCTATGATGTAATGTTTTTCATTATTCATCTATTTTTTATTTCATTACCCATCCCAAATGAAATATTCGTGTAAAAAAATAAAAAAATTATTATTATTATATTATAATGATGTAATAAACATCATTAAACACACTCGCCCATATAGATATAGCATGTTCATGATTGGGGTTTTTAGCCACCTACTTGACCAATGATAAAAAACACTATCATGTATGACTATACGAAATGATAAATTAATATTATTGAAAAATAAAATTTTGAGTGATTTTATTCATAAAATAATTATATTATTAATTTAATGTATTATTAAAATTTAGACTTTTGTCGTTAAAATTAACGTAATAAAGTGACATGAATTCAATTTCCGAACGAGCCAGTGAAAAAATACACATTAAATAAATTTAATATGATATTAAAGAGTAAATATTATAGTTAATATTAAATAAAATTATTCCTAGAACTGAATCTATGAATACTAATTTTATTATTCTAAATTTCAGTCCAACATAAAAAAACCAATATATATAAAATTAAGTGTCTGATCTGTTGCAATTACCATCCATTTAGTTACGGAAATTATTATGAAACTCCATTAAATATCATTTTTATTATAACTAATGAATAATTTATATTTCACCTCTAAATTCTGTTATTATGTTGTATAATTATTTTATATAAAATCATATTAAAATTAAATTTTCCTCAGTCATTATGTTACTCAAATGTGTTTTCTGATTCAAATTAAACTCTTCGAGACATGGTTTGTATTATAAACATATTTTCATTTTTTACTGTATATAAATCCCATTTTTGAAAATATATCATGAAATGAAATTTATTCACTGTAATTCATGTCCCTTTTAATTCTCTCTATTATATTAATTATATATTTAAAAGATTCTCAAGTTTATTTTGAGTTTTTAGTTATGAAATATATTCCTTGAGTTATTATAAACCATATGTGAAATTATCATTAAATATATGTCAATTTTAAACTAGAAAAATTGATATTTTTTATTTCCATGTACTTTTAATGGAAAATATATTTCAGACTATAGACTTCCTCCTTGATGATTATATTATTTTCAAAAAAACATATTTTTAGTCATTCTAATTATAATTCCATTTGTTGTATTTCACCCCATATATTTGTGTCATCCCACAAATGATCTCCTATCCTTGTATAATGTCAAAAAAATTTATCACAATGTATTCTTTTATTCCACTTTATTGTTTTTAGAACAATATTTATTGTAACTTCTTAATGATATGTGTTTTTATAATGATTTTAAGGATATTTGAACGGTTTTTTATTTCTTGATGTTATATTATTCCCTTATTAATTTAATTATTTGACATATATATTAATTCAAATATATGTCTTCTTATTTAAATTTGACTTAAATTAATATTTTATCAATTTTTCAATTAAACATAAAAAATAGGGTTTGGAATATGGAATGAAATGTAAACAATTTAAAAGATGATACGATGAAATGATTTTTATATAAATATATTTTATTTATTTCATCTATTTCAAATGGAAAGTTCATGAATGGAGTAGCAATTTACATATCACATTGTGAATTCATTTATTAGTTGCAAATTCTGAGAGTTTATGTTTTTGGTATCATGTAGACATGTTTTTGGTGAATGAAATGTGATTATGTATGAAAATCATTTTCATCTCATGGGGTTTTTTATGGTAAAATAAATTATTTTATTTTATGTTTCACTATTATGTATGGATGGATATGGGTTGGGTGATATATAAATCGTTAATGGGATGATCATTTTTATCTCATTAGATTTTGTTTGATGTAAATACTTGTAATTTTTTCAAAAATTAATGTTGGATATACATTGATTAGTTCACAAAAATGTGGGTAAGAATTCATTGATTAGTTCTACAAATTAAAGGGTAGAAATACTAGGACATATTCATAAACTAATGTGGTTTCATAATTAGTTTCCTTAGTAAGGAAATGTTTTGAAATTCATTTATTTGATCACAAAACTCATGGGTAGTCATACTAGGATTTTTCATAATTTGTTACAATACTAATGTCTATGAAAATTTTCTAAAATATGACTAATTTATATTCTATACAATAAGTTTATCATATTATATGTTCTAATTTTTTCCACTTTCTTATGAAATGGTTTCATGTTTTTATATATTCACTATATATATTTTTGTGATGATTAAGATTACAATCATTATTCATTCGGTTTTATACCATGATCCTTGATGATTAATCATGTTTTAGGATATTTACTTATAATCCCGTGATTTATTTATCTAATATTATATAGTAAATCATATTTTCATTCATGTTTATGTTATAATAGTTTTGAATAGAAGATTATTTTCACTTACCAACCATTCAATAACCACCTTTCTTATCTTACCTTTTGATAGGTTATGATGATGATTATATCATAGGGTATAATTAGATGGTGCTGTAGGAGAGTAAAGTTATTGAAAATGATAATACATGTTGTGGAATAAGATATTAATGTAACTAGACTCTAGGCCTCTAAATATTTTGATCCTTGTTTTTTGAGACATTTTGTGCGAGATATTAATTAAAACATGATATTAAAATATAATTTATGTATATTTTGAAGGGGTGCCCATTGTATGTATCAAAGTTTGTTTTTTTATTGGTGAATTACTTTATAGATCATTACTGTGAACCGTATGAATATGTATTGATATAGGATATCAACATAATATTCTGTCTAATTAGATATTTTTTTGTTTTTTCCTTATAATAACATTAATTTTATGATACTATAATGTGGATGTAATTATTGGTCTAAATCATAGTGGTTTAATATCCATGAAAAGGATTGGCTTTTACTTGACTCAATTATCTACCATATGTATCATTATTAGGCATAGAATTATAGACATGACTAGACACTCTCATGCAGTATACCATGGTTGTCATATTTTCTATAAAAACAAAATTATTGGATAAATTTCCAATTTGTTTTTGGGGATTAGGTTGGGTTTTATAATATATCATAACATAATGAAACACAGGCCAAACATACATTGATATACGATCAAAAAAGTAAATATAGGCCATCCTGATAATTTAAATCACCATGATGAATTTTGTATGAATTCCATTTATGATTGTGCAAATTCACATGTATATTTATTGTTTTTTTCACAAATTTACCCCTTTAGATTCTTATTGAGTACAGAAGTAGAATTAAATAATATAGAGGCAAACAATATGGATATTACATTAATAAAACAACCCAATTGAATGAGAGCGAGAATGTGAATCATTATGATTATTCCAAACATGATATCATGAAATTTAATCAACATATAGATCATAGGTAAAATAATGAGCTCACCAGATAAGCTTAATATAGAGAATCATATAAATTCATGAAATGAAGATGATTAAATATGGAATATAAAACAATCAATATACAATAGCCAATACATTTCATACATAGTAATTACATTTTTTAGATGAGTATTATATATATAACATTACATTACATGAAAAAATCATATTGTTTTAATATATATATAATCTCAGATACATAAAAAATAGGGTTATAAGTGGACTACGTCATATCCAACTAAAATCATCTTAACTCTCACCAATCTCAATCCTGCCATACTTACTTCCATTCATTATAAAATGGGGGATAGAAAATTAAGAAAAGGTTGTGGTCCTATGATCTGTATATGTAAACAAGTAATATATCAATTACTAGAAGATAATAACAATATTATACATGTTTAATAACATTATCATCACAATTGAATAAAATAACCTTAAAATCATAAATCATAAAATGTAGTCACGATATAAATCTTAAATTTACATATGATGTGAATCATAAATTAATCAATGAAAAAAAGTCGTTACACCATAATATTATAATACAATATATGTATTTGGACATCACATAAGCATAGAAATTCATTTCAATAGTATTCGATAATCACTTTCAATATTTTTATCATGTTTGAGTTTCACAGAAAAATCCATTATAGAATATAAGTATCACTATGAATAATGTTATATTTAACATTGTCCATTAATGAAAAAGTTTCACTCCCTAGACTAGTGCGATTTATCTTTGGAGATATCCATCACAAACTAATGCATTAGAGGGATATATAATTTTTCTCCCACCCATCATGAAATTAAAATCAGGCATATGCTTCAAAAAAAATCATAAAGCATACATAATATTATAATAATGAAAATGAAATGGATTTTATAATAATTTCATTATTTCATTAGTTATGTAAATTAAATGGGGTTCATAATCATTTCATAATTCATTCCTAGCATATGTCATTAAAAATAAACGATTTTCATAAAAAAAATGTTTCATCACTAACATAATACATCTAGTGGGCGAGTATGTATTCTATATTTTCATTATATCCAAAATAATTAATAACTAAAATAAATATGATCATATTATATAACAAATGTCCAAAAGAAGATATACTGAGATGATATATCATTAACTAGAGTGGAAAATGATTTAAAATAACACTATCCTCATATATAAAAAATCTAAATTTATTATAATTTTGAATGATAATCATCTAAATACTCATAATATCATTTTAATCCCTTTATGTTATTTTAATACACATTTTTCAATAACTTATATTTAAAAAAGTAATTTATAGACACTTACTATGTCACATTTATTGGGAATTTCGATTTTGTAAGTTCATTACCAATGAATTGATCATCGATGCACAATCTCCAAAATTTTATTCCTAATATATATTTATCATAAAAAATTATTAATAATAATTTTAGATTCATTCAAAAAAAAGTGAGATATATAAAAAGGTATTACATCATTCGTGGAGACGATAGGTCATACGTAGGCATGAATGCTTTTTCACTTTTTGATTGATTAAATGAAATAAGGGTATAAAATAATTCAAATTAAATATTATTTAATATATTATAAAATTCATAAATATTCATTAAAACCAACATTTTTATGATAAATGAAAATCATGAATTAATAATAAACCACAACTATATATGGAGGTTGTTGTTGAAACATACATATGTGCAACATTATCAAATTCTAATAGAATAAATGTTAAAAAGGTGAATATGATATTATAATTATAATAATATTTTTAGTTGAAAAATATTTTCTGTAATTCTAATACCAATTATAATAACCATAAGTATATATAGTGGTGAAAAATCAATTGTAACGCTACATAGAGATTGTATGTAGTGTTTAAGGCTATGATAGACCTCAAATTCCTATTTTGATTGGGAAGTTGATGGATAGTGGTGGTTTAATAATCATATTAAAATTTGTGTATTTTTAGTATTCTAAATATATTATTTTGTGATAATTAGAAAATAATAGAGGATTCAAAATACAAATTATGATGAAAGTGATCAGTTGGGGCGATAACCTCATTTTTGATAGAACTCCTTCTGAATTACTAATATGTATTCATTGGATAGAATTTTGGGAATAAATGAAACTGAATACATTGGTTAAGGATATATAATATGTATTATGGTAGGTATTTGTTATGATAGGTGGCACAAAAGGTGTGAAAAAGGTAATGGGAGGATGCACCCATTTATAATAGAGGTTATGTGATCTTTTGGAATTTCATAAAATATTATATTATTATAATTTCATTCTCAATGAAAATTCAACCAATTGGACATATATATGAATATAAGATAGTTTTTAGTATTAAAAACATCAATAAATTCAATTTAGATAGATTTTGTGGGATTTTGAATGGTATTTGTTTTGGTTTAACCCCTTGTTATACCATTTTACCGTTGTCCACAATTACATATTTTTATCTCGTAAAGGGTTATAATTTGTCATATAAGATAAATATTGATACATAAATGGAAAAAACGTAATTTTAGACCATATAATATCGGAATTTACCCATTCTTATTTTTTTATTAAATTTTAAATAATTAATTAAATATGATTTCACTAAAATATCATTAATTCCATTTTTAATAATAATCATTTCAATATACATTTCACGTATTCTATAAAAATATATATTTATAATTTAAGCCATAAAAAATTTCATAATATGTAATAATTATAAAAAATATTCATGTAAAAGTTTAATTTTTCAAAAACAATTACGTGTAATGTTTTTAATATGGATTATTTTAATATTATATTAACCGAAAAAACACTTTATTACCATTGAAAATGTATTTACTATAATTTTATCAAACAAAGGAATTATAAATAAATTATCTAGAAAAATGAAATAATTTATATTTAAAAAATCAATTTTTAACTAACTGTATACTCATTTTTTCCTTATTTAATTATTTATGTGATACAAAAGTCAACAGAATGTCATTTTTTCATTATCCAATAATTAAATAATAAAAATAAAATTTTCAAGAAAAATAAAACTGATATGCCTTATATTTTATATGTGGATTTAACATTTTGAATAATACTCATCCAATTGTATAGTTATATATTTTGGATTTATTTTTAGAACTTATGATATGAGTTTTATCTATAATTATCTTGTTAACCATTTCAGTGAAAATATAAATTAACTATGATTGAAAATCATAATGAAAAAATTAAAAAATTACTTAATTTAAAAAATCAGACGTAATAATTTAAAATTTATAATACATTATTGAACACTAAATTCTTTATAGTGGTAATAATTAATTTAATATTACCAAATCAAACCTAAATAAATCTTTTTTTAAGGAAAATATAAATTTTATTAACTAAATTTATTTTTAATCAATTAAAATAATAAAATTAATTTTATAGAAACAATTATATTATCTAAATTATAATTAAATAATTATACATTTAAATTAGTTAAAATAAATTTATTATTTTAAAAGTTTTTATTAGAAAAAATTTATTTTTTAAAAAATATTTATATTGAATATTAATAGAAAAAACATATGTGTCTTAAAATTCATCAAAATTTACTCATAAGATTATTTGTAAATATTAATGTGTAAAATTGTATCATATATATATAATATAATATCTAAATTTTCCATAAATTTATTTTCATATTTTTCCTAAAAGATATTAAAAAAATTATTTTATATAGATATGTAATTTTGAAGTATAATATGATTTCAATAAAAATTCAATTTGATATTCCTATAAATTATTAAATAAAATAATATTTTCAAGGTCCTTTATTCTATTTAAAAATTTCTTTCATACAATTATAACCCTTCAAATTAATATGAAGGATATAATTATTATATTTCATGGTTCTTATAATCATTGGGTTGTGTATCTTATACAATATTGAACGTAGTATTCTTTTAGAACCATTTTTTTTACATTAGAAACATTTAAAAAATTATTACACACAATTGATTCTATTGTTCTATAATAAAGTGATTAACAATATAAAATTCCATTTTTTCTATATCCACATTATAAAAATGTCCCACAGAACATCCTCTTGAATGGTGGTGATGAGAAATATGATGGATATATTGAATAACATATATCTCCCTATCTATAATAATGAAAAATTTTGGGAATGAAAATATTAATTTAGAATAACATTTTAATTATTTTATAATGATGGAGAGTGATAGAGAACATATATCATTAAAACGTTAATGATAACTTAAAAGTGATTGACCGTAAATCCATACATTGAATATATGTGAAAATAAGATCAATTCGTCATAAATGAACTTCACATGACTAATTTATTTTCATGATCCTTTCCCAGAGTTTAGGAATTACAATACCAGCTTTCCAAAAAAACATAAGGAAATTTTATTTCATGTAATGTATAATTTTATTCATTAAATAATTTCAATAAAAATATTATATGTTACTCCAATTGGGATGAATTTGATACGTAATTTTCATTTCAATAGTATGAAAATAAACTTATAAAAGATCTAAAATGTTTATGATAAAATTAGTCTAACGTTTATGCATTAATCAAACCCAAAAATAGTTATCACATGATTTGATAATTATAAATTTGAATAAAACATTATATGAATAAATACAACAATAATATACACATTTTTAATTTCCAATACAATATCAACATGAAGGATTGTTTTAATCTCAAAATGTATCTCTTACTCTTCATCATATATCATTAAAAATTAAATTAAATTATTCATAATTAATATTTAATTTTAAATCACTTTTTCAAAATAAGTGTTATATATACATCAATCTAGAGAAGCATCACCTAAAACATCATTATTCACCCCATAAATTACTAAATAATCATGTAATACAACAAAATTAACTAAAATATCGTGAATTAAATTAAAAAACAAACCAAAGGGGAAATAATATTCATTTCAGTAATTATCAAAAAAAAAAACCATTTTAATAAAAAAATTTCAACCATCAATATTATTTTTATCCCATTATCTATAATACCATAATTAACATGAAGTTAACCTATATAATTAACCAAAAGGTCATTTTATCTGAAATATAACATTCTTCCTAAAACCGAATTAATTTTTCATATTAATCAAAACCACTTTACTTTAATGTAATGACTCGGAAATTTCACAGAATTTTTTTTCATAATTTCTCTGGATTTTAACGACTCCGCAGTTTCTGACGGCGCCTGATTCTGTGGCCTAGTGTGCCCGGAATATATTTCTGAAGTTTTGTTAGGGTACATTCACTAAACTTACATGTGGGGTTTTTTATATTTCTAACCGGTGCTCGGAATTGAAATATGAGGAAACCATTGAAATTATAGCACCGATATTTACTTAAGGGAACCTTTACCACAATTTAGTTTGATTGGGAATGGAAGTTAATATTTTGGATCCTTAAAAAATTTAATAAAAAGTATGTGTTACAAAATATTCATTTAAAGGTGGTTGTGTTCTCCAAAGAGGAGTTGTAGGTGGTGCCCACACCCCACATAACCACCCAAAAGAGGATTTAGTGTGGTGGGGCCCACACGAACCCAAACTCTTAAACTCCCCTTGAAACACCCCTTTAACTCCTAAATCCTTTTACCTTAATCCTTTTGAATTTTAAAACATTTCACCTCCTGTCATTAAGGTGCCACCAAAATTTTATTTATAACTTCATTATTTAATTTGTGTGTTTGAAATATTTTAAACTTATTTTTCCAACATTAAAAGAACAGATTACATTTTCTTATTTCGTTTGGAATAACTTCGGTTGGAAGAAGAAAGAAGAGGAGAAGAATTATTGTGGTCATATCACCCTATCCAGTGACACCATGAAGAACACCCCTTTATTTTCTTCTTCATCCACGTTAAAGGAGTAGTAGCTACCTATGAAGAAAGTCATCTACTTCCTCCTTTTACCCAGTCTAGAAAGGGAGGCGACGTCTGTAATAAATGTCGCCAACGACTAACGGCTTTTTCCTCCCATGTTGATGGAACAACATTAGTCATCCATGATGCACGACTCCACCACACTCGTCTTCTGCGGCTCGTCAACGTGCAATGAGAAATATGAGGTAGAGGTTTTTATATAATTTTAATTATTTGAAATATACCTGCTTACATTGGTGATTATATGTTGGATAATTGTTTGAGCCTCTAATGCGGTGGGTATGAGCTAACGAACAAGTTCGAACCCTCCACCTTTTTTTCGTGATGCACGGTTTGTTGGGAGAAGGGTGAATGGAAGCGCAACAACGTTTTGAGGTTGTCAAATTGAAGAGAAAGACCCGAGGAGGCCGTAGGTGTAGAAAGGAGGAAAAACGGACCACTGGAACAACTATGGTGGCCCGTGGAAGAGTGCGGCGGCGCAGGTCGCCGGTTCTGTGGTGCCGGTGACCGGAGGTGGCAGCAGGTACTGGCATACCGCCTGGGGCAGTGGTGCCCCTTGCACGCCACCGGTGGAGGCCCATCGCGGTGCCTAATGGCACCGCCATTACAAAAACCGGGGGGGGGGGGGGGCAGCTTCGCACTTAGCCGGCATGACGAACCGTGGCATGCCATTGAGCTGGGCCGCCTACCGCACGGGTCGGGCTGCCTGCCACGCGGGCCCAACCACCTGTCACGCAGGTCTTGCCACTTTCCCGTGGGCTGAGCCACAACAGCCCAGTCAGGCCACGCCCTACCGGATTGGACCGAGTCTCGGGTCGGGTCACCCGGTTCGGGCCGACCCAGGGCGGGTTGGGCCAGGTCGGACCGGACCCCGACCCCCCTTCTTCAGGCTACTTTTGTTTTTTTTCTATAACATGGTCTACAGACCTCCGATCGATACACCATCAGTGGAGAAGGATTCCCTAGATTGAGATGGCCGTTTCGGTATATCACACTCAGGGTTTTGGTGAAGTTTGTGTATGGCTGAGTCGGTTCCATTCCAAAACCAACCGGGCCCTCGGAGTGGAAACGATTATAACTCTCAAACCAGGTGTCCGATTCATGAACCCTCTACGGAACTGGGATCCTATAGAAGAGGCTGTCCTTTTGTGATACTCCAAGTGAATTTAGGACAACTTTGGAAAAATGCTAGGTTTGGAATGAGCGTAATTCAATTGTGCCCCTGGAACGGAAATTCAAATAACTCTCAGACCATGAGTCCGATTGACGCAATGTCTGTCATGTTGGGTTCCTTATGATAATAAGAAACTACAGGATACATCAACTCAGTACTTCATGATAGTTGATGTATCAACACTTTTCTCCAGGAGTGGACCCTCTTGGAATTGAGCGTGATGTGTGCAGGAACCCTAGAGCTGGCTGCGACTGCGACGACTACTGTACTAGGATCCTATGTGGGTTCGGCAGTGACAACTACTGTACTAGTATCCTACGTTGGTTTGAAAGTGATGACTACTGTACTGAGATCCTATGTGGGTTCGATAGTGACGACTACTATACTGGGATCCTACGTGGGTTTGGCAGCGACGAATACTGTACTGGGATCCTATGTGGGTTTGGTAGTGACGACAACTATACTGGGATCCTACGTGGGATCAAAAATTACAAATACTCTACTATGATCCTCTGTGGGTTCGACGACGATGCCTACTATAACAGAATCCTCCGTGGGTTCAACATCGATTATTACTGTTCGTGTATCCTGAGTGTGTTTGACAGCATAAATGAATCAGTGACTACATCTGATCATCTCTATCGTTATTCGAAAGATGTATACCTGTGTGAGCTGAGTCTTGACATTAAATCATAATCATCAATGTGATTGACTTTACTTCCTGTGTGGTATGGGTAGTGTTTGGGCTCGAGAGTTAGAGCTGAACTGAGATTGAAAACGTAGTTATATGTATGGGCATATACCTATGTAGGGTTGGTTGATACTTGGTGGTTGTATCTTTCTTCTTTGGTTTATTCTTCTTGGATTTTTGGAGTCCTTCAGTGGTCTCAGAGTCCCTACTGAGTATCATTATACTCACCCCTGCATGGGCTATGCCTGCCCTTCATTGTGTTGGTTGCAGATGACGGGCATCACTGATCGAGTTAGAGACATGTGGAGATGGATGGTTTCTAGAGGTAGACCACATGGTGAGACGTACACATAGCATATCAACGAACAAGAGGTGTTAAAAAGGCCATATGTACCCATCCTTCAGGTGGGATTTTCGGAGGATGACTCAACAGTTTTTTTTTTAATTTTCTACAATGGTACTTTACTGTTGGGCTTGTATTTCCGGCCACTTTCCTTTCAGCACTTTATATTGTATTCAGTTTTACTTAGTGTTTATTTCTAGTTGTTGCCTCTAGTGCTTGTTTTCAGACTGTGTGTGTGTCACAGGTTAAATGTAAATGCCTTCCCTTTTGCCGGTATTACACCTTTGATGGTAGTCGCCAGCCCCTAGCCTGTGGAAGGCGGGCTTGGGGAAGTCACAACACGGGCCCCAAGGACGGGTCTTGAAAATTTGGTATCAAAGGAGTCGGTTCTACCACATATCTTAGGAATCCGATATTTAATTTTTGTGAAGAAATAGTGTTAAGAGTATGGAGTTCTGTTTTTAGTCCAGGGAGTCCTGTGTTGGTGCGACGACCGATGTATCCATACACCAAGACCCTTACATCTGCTTTCTGACATAGTTCACGGAAACACTAATTGCGTGTGTGTTTCAGGAGTTTCCTTTGTGGTCTTTTTGAGTCAGCTCGCCATGTATAAATTTTTTACTGTGGTGAACCTGTTCCTTATCAGGATGGATCTACGAAGACAACATTCTAGGGTTCCCGAGATAGATTACATGATGATAAACCACCGAGCGATAAGGATCTACTGCATGTCCATCTTACAATGTTGGGACCTTTGGGGGGTGTACCAGCAGCACCACCACTCGTTGGGAAGTAGGTGCCACTATCCACACTGGCGGAAGGTGCATGCCGACTGTGTGTGTTGCATGAGTTCCAGAGGATGAGGCATCCAAGATTTCGAGGAGAGAAAGATTCCCAGGAAGCATTGGACTAGATGGAGGCGATTACTGGAGTTTTCCTCCTAGTTGAGAAACTAGTAGAGAAGATATTGATCTTAGCTATTAATATTTTTTAGTGAGTTCCCTTGAGGATGGTCTGCATAATGATGATGTTTCGGTACTCGTACTGTTTTCCAAGATGGTACATTCGGGCTGTGTTCCAACTATATCACTTCTTGTTGGTTAGTATACACTACCGGCGGTACAGGTAGAGGACACTTGTAGTCTTAGTTCCTTAAATGTGTTTCAGCACCAGATATCCCCCATGTTCCGAGGTGAGCATGACCCACAGGCGGCATAGGACTTTCATGAGGAGGTGGATGAGAGTTTTCTAGAGCTTATACAGCTTCAGTTAGACGACATGTCGGTAACTGAGTATTCATCGATACATACTGATCTTTCCTGGTACTCGATGAATATGATTTGATCAGTGTTTTAGTGCTCGGTCCTCTAAGTGAGGTGCGTTTAAAGATATCTATGCCATCACTTTTTCCTTTATGCACTCCTACTTATGTTAGGGTGCTAGAGAGAACCTATGTGGTTGAATGTTCATTGGATGAGTGGATACAGGCAGTGAATGTTAGCAGTTGGAAATCATGAAACTGGCATTAGTATGAGAGACATGGTCATGTGAGATGTTTTAGGAAGAGAAAATGTTAAGGACATATAAATCTGTAGGGCTGAAGATGTGAATGCATAGCTGGGAGAGCTGCATGAGATGGTGAACATTTCGAAATTTTACAACAACCAGCCTTTGTAGTCCCCGCTAGACTCATGGAGCAGGAGGGTAGGGGAATAGAGTAGCTGCATGCAGTCAAGGAGTGTGACCCAAGGGCTCTAAAATGGATTTGAGGTATGGTCTGTGTCTATTACTAGTTGTCATATAAATAGACATAGGTACTAATCATTCCATCCTTCCACGAATCTTGTCCCAGACCTAGTGTTTCTGATTAAGTTGTTCACTTGACCCTCATGTCTGGAGATACCCTTTGAAGGAGACTCAATAATCACACTTACGCTGATGGTGTGATCTGACCCTTGAGGCAAGAGTTTCGGTTGGAACCTCTTAGTTTGCAGTGTCGAGGCCTTATGACATTAGTTTGGGTATGGACTGGGAAACCACAGTTCATACATAGATTGACTGTATTAAGCTAAAAGGTTTTGGTTAAACTACAATGTTGGGATTTGGTTTTTCCATGGTCGGTGAAAGGAAAAACACAGGTAGCAGGGGATGGAATCATACATAAGAGGGTTCAGTCGATCACTCAGGAGTCAGCCATACTTACCTTATGCTAGACTTATCCAAAGTTTCAGCACCACTAACATCTTTGATGAAGAAGGGGAAACCCTTTATATAGTCATAGAGACGCTAGCATAGCTTTCAGAAGCTAAGGAAGATGTTTACTAGTGTGTACATTTTGAGGATACTGGAGGAGATCGTTGGGTACGTAGTTTACTGCGACTCAATAGGGGCTGGACTCGGGTGTGTCCTGATGCAAGAGCGAGCATTGATCACGTATGGTTCATGGTAGTTGAGACAATATGAGAAGAACTATGCTACAAATGACCTGGAGTTAGTCGATGTTGTATTCACCTTGAATATGTGGTGGAACTATCTGATGTGATAGAGTTTTAAAGTCTACTATGACCACCAGAGTCTCAGATATATCTTCTCGGAAAAGGACTTAAAACTGAGACAACAACGATGGCTTGAGTTCCTCCAGGACTCTGACTTCGAGATAGTCTACACTCCTAGGAAGTGGAACTTTGTAGAAGATCGTCTCAGCAAGAGATCATACATTCAGTTGCTAGGAGAGGTGACAGAGAAGCTGGCCGCGTTGTAGACATCTTTGTGGATAGAGATGGAGCATCCTTTCTACAGTCTCTCATAGTCACTCCTCCACTCCATTAGCATGTCAGGGAGGCACAATGAGGGGACATTGACTATGAGGCATGACGTGCTCAGATATCCTCATGACATGCACCTGATTGGTTTTGTGAAGGTGGAGAGCACATCATCCTATTCAGATGACGTACCATGGTACCAGTTGCACTACAGGAGAAGGTATTGATGGAGTTCCACACATCCCCTCTAGCGGTCTATACAGGAGTGGAAAGGATGTATTAGGACCTCAAACAGCAATATTGGTGGCCATGTTTAAAGAAAGTAGTAACAAAGTTTGTCTCTTGATGCCTCACTTTTTAGAAAATGAAGGCAGAGCACCAGGTTCCAGCAGGCTTGGTTAAACACATAAAGGTTCCTGAGTGGATGTGGGACAGGATATCCATGGATTTCGTGAAGGGGATACCATGTATATCCAAAGGAAATGACTTTATCTTGGTGATCATAGACTGACTCACCAAGTCAGCCCACTTCATACCGATCAGAGAGCAGGGCTCAGAAGAGAGCTTGGGATACCACTACGTTAAAGAGATTATACAACTTCATGGTGTTCCATTGATGTTCGTCTCTGATCGGGATGCTCTCTTTACATACTGGATTTGGAAGGGGTTGAAGGAGGCATTTGGGACGCAACTACGTTTGAGCACCAACTTCCATCCTCATACGGATGACCAGACAGAGAGGACCATTTAGACTCTCGAGGAAATGCTCTGTACATGTGTCCATGACTTTGGTCGCACCTGGGAGGATACATTACCTTAGGTGGAGTTTGCGTACAACAATAGTTACCACTCCACCATCGGGATGGACCCTTATGAGGCATCGTACAGCTGACCTTGCAGATCACCTTTGTGCTGGAATGACCTAGGGGAGTCAGCACTTGTAGGACCAGATATGGTCCAAGCTATGATGGAGAAGCTTCATAACATTCATGATCAGATGAAGACTGCACAGAGTAGATAGAAGTCCTATGATGATATTATACAAAGACCACGAGAGTTCGAGGATGGTGACCATGTCTTTCTACAGGTCTCACCTCGATGGGGTCTAAAGAGATTTGGCCGAGGTGGCAAGTTATCTCCACATTTTATCAGACCATTCAAGGTCCTCATCAGGGTAGGAAAGGTGGAATACCACATGGCCCTTCCACCATAGTTTCACCATGTGCATGATGTCTTCCATGTATCACATCTGAGGAGATACTTGCACGATTCATCCAACATCATCGACCACGAGGAGATGGACATCGATGACAGGGTGACATTCACGGAGGTTACAATGGAGATTAAGGATTGGCTGGAGCGTGTCCTTCATGGATGGAATATTCTTATAGCGCACATTCTCTGGGAGCACGGGGACCTCTGAGAGAGCACATGGGAGCATGAGGCTCAGATGCGTGCTTAGAACCCTCATTTGTTTCCCTAGTGTGTGTTGTAGCTTTACGTGGACGTAAATCCCTGAGGTGGGGGTAATATAAAGAATCATAAATTTCAAGTAATTTGTTTTTCTTAATTTTTTTGGAATTTTATGAGTCCACAGTTTCTGACAGGGCCAGATTCTGAGGCCCGGTGTGCATAAAATCAATTTCTGATGATTTTTTCGGGTACGTTCAGTAAACATACAGGAATGTTTTTCTATCTTTTGAAGCGGTAAATGGAATTGAAATCTGAGGAAACCTATTTACTCAGAGCCCTAGTATTCTCATAATTAAACCATTACCACATTTGTGTTTGATCGAGAAGGGAAGTTAATATTTGATATTATTTATAAATTTAATAAAAATTATGTGTTACATAATATTCGTTAAAATGTGTTTATCTTCTCCAAAGAGGAGATTGAGGTGGGGAATACACCCCACATAACCACCAATGAGAGGATTTAGTGTGGTGGGGCCCACATGAAGCTAAACTCTTCAACTCCCCTTGAAACACCCCTTTAACTCCTAAAACAATTCACCTTCCTTCTATTGAATTTTAAAACTTTTCACCTCCTCTCATTAAGGTGACACCACAATTTAATTAATAACTTAATAAATTAATTTGTGTGTTTGAAATCGTTTAAAGTAATTTTCCAACAATAAAAGTTGAGATTAAATTCTTTTATATGGGTTGGCATAATCTTGGTTGGAAGAACAATGGAGAGGAGAAGAATTCTTTGGAGGATATCACCCTCTCCAGTGACACCATGAAGAACGCCCATTTCTTTTCTTCATACTCCATATTAAAGGAGTAGGAGCCGCCTACGAGGAACTTAATTTTCTTCCTCCTTTGACCTAAACATGAATGGGAGGAAATGTTCAAAAATAATGTTGCCAAGGACTAATGAAATTATCCTCTGATACTGACAGAACGACTTCTGTCTTCTGTGATGCCCGACTCTGTGATGCTCTTCTTCTGCGGCTCGTCGACCTGCCACATGAAATATGAGGTAGGGGGTTCTGGTATAACTTTATATATGTGAATTATACCCTCGTACATGGGTTATTATATGTTGGATAATTGTTTGAGCCTCTAAAGAGGTGGGTATGGGCTAACGAACAAGTTCGGACCCTCTTCCATTTTGTTTGTGATGCACGGTTTGTTGGGAAATGGGTGAACAGAAGGGAAACAACGTTTTGAGGTCTTCAAAGTTAAGAGCATGTCCCGAGGAGGCCGTAGGCGTAGACGAGAGGCAAAACAGACCACCGGAATGACTCCAGTGGCCCGCAGAAGAGCGCGGTGGCGTGGGTCGTCGGCGCCGCAGTGCCAAAGACTGGAGGCAGCTGCCGATACCGACCGGCCGCCTATGGGCAGAGGTGCCCCTCGCACACCGCTGGAAGAGGACCACCACGGCACCGGCCACAGAGGTGGAGTGGAACCAGTGCCCACAGGTTCCGGGACGAACGGGTGGTGGTAGCTAGAGCCGCCGTTACAAAAACTGGGGGGTCGTGCCCCCCTCTTCGTGCTCGGCCGGCTAGTTGAGCCGTGTATAGCCACCAAGATGGGCCACCTGCTTGTGGGCTAGTCTTCCAGCTACGCGGTCCGAACCGCCTGCCGTGCGGGCTAGTCTGCTCTTGCTGGGGCCGGATCAAACCGGACAGAGACCCCCTTCTTCTGTCTACATCTTATTTTTTTCAATAACATGAGATACAGACCTCTGGTCGACGCACCTTCCATTTCATAGGATTCATTGGATCGAGACGGTCGTTTTAGTATGTCACACTATGGGTTTTTTTGAAGTTTGGGTATGGCTAGGTTGGTTTGATTCTGAAACCAACAGGGCCCTCAGAGCGGAAACACTTATAACTCTCAAATTGGGCGTCTGATTGACGCGCCATCTGCGGCACTGGGATCCTATCGACGAGGCGGTACTTTTACGATACTCTAAGTGAGTTTTGAAAAAATTTGTAAAATGGCCTCATTTGGAAGAAGTGTAATTCCAACCGGGCCCTTTGGAAAGGAAATGCCAATAACTCTAAGACTGGGCGTCTGATTGACACGCCGTCTATAGAGTTGGGTTCTTTATGATGAGACTAAATTACAGGATAAATCAAATCAGGACTTCGTGATAGTTGATATATCGACACTTGGCTCAAGGAGAGGAGCCTCCCAGAATTGAGCTTGCTGTGTGTGGGAACCGTAGAGCTAGCTGTGACTGCGACAAGTACTCAACTAGTATCCTGTGTGGGATCGACAGCGATGACTACTGTACTAGGATCCTACGTGGGTTAGATAGTGACATATACAATACTGGGATCCTATGTGGGTTTGATAGTGACGTCTACTATACTGGGATCCTATGTGGGTACGGTAGTGACGAATACTGTACTGGAATCCTACGTGGGTTCGACAATGACGACTACTGTACTGGGATCATACGTGGGTTCTCCAGTGACGAATACATTACTGGGATCCTCTGTGGGATCGAAGATAATGTCTATTATATTGGAATCCTCCATGGGTTCGACAAAAATTACTACTTTTCTTGTATCCTGAGTGGGTCCGACTACTTAGATGAATCAGTGACTACCTCTGATCATCTCATTCTTTATTCAAATGATGTATACCTTTGTGAGCTGAGTCTTGACTTTTAATCATTATCATCGATGTGATTGTCTTTACTTCCTTTTTGTACTAGGTTTTGTTTGGGCTCGAGAGTTGGAGCTGAACTGAGATTGATAACTTAGGTATATGTATGGTCATATACCTATATAGGTTTGGTTGATACTTCGTGGTTGTATATTTATTTTTAGTTTATCCTTCGGGTATTCTGAGAGTACATTGGGGGTCTCGGGGTCCCTACTGAGTATCGTTATACTCACCCCTACACGGGCTATGCCCTAACATTGTTGTGTTGGTTGGAGACGATGTGCATCACTGATCGAGGTGGAGACTTGTGGAGCTGGATGGTACCCAGAGGTAGACCACATGGTGTGATGTATACGGAGCAGACAAATGGACCTGAGGTGCTAAGGAGGCCATCTATACCCACACATCAGGTGGGATTTCTAGAGGACGACTCAGTTGTTGTTTTTTACTTTTCAACAGTTGTACATTACTATTGGTCTTGTATTTCTGGTCCCTTTCCATTGTTTTTTACTTTTCAACAGTTGTAAATTACTGTTGGTCTTGTATTTCCGGCCCCTTTCCTTTCATCACGTTCTTTTGAATTTAGTTTTACTAGGTTTTTATTTCCATTTTTTTCCTCTACTTCTTGTTTTCATACCGTGTGTGTGTTACAGGTTAAATGTAAATGCCTTATATTTGGTCGGGATTATGCCTTTAGTGCTAGTCCCCAGCCCCTGGCCTATGGACGGCGGGCTTTGTGTAGTCATGACATGGGTCAGAAGGACTGGTCGTGACATTCAATCCTAAAACGGGGGTATCAATTCTATTTAAATGATGACCAACCTTATAAACATGATGATATCCATATCTTTTATGTTATCCTATCATAAACACACGAATTCTTACAAAAATTAACACAATATGTAATACTAAAATAATTTTACACTATATTAAATATTATATATATATGTGTGTGTATATTAAAAATTCAATTGTCATCCTAAAATACATCCTAATAAATTTATTTATCCACAAATAAATTTCATAGTCACCAATACTATCCCATTAATGTTAGTCATCACATATGCCAAAAATAACATCATAACATTTATTTGTTGTTGAAACCATTCAAAACATGTTTTTAAACTCTTTATTAATAAAATAAAAATATTTTTCATTATATTTATATCTAAAATATTATTAATATAAAACATATATACAATAATTTTCAAATAATTATATAGAAAAACATCTACCACTTCACTTAAATCAATTTTAATGTCATCGGTTTTTCCTTTGTCTATGATCTATAATTTAAAAGAGGGAATTGACTCAGAAAATTCAATGGTTGCCCACATTTTAAAAAAATACACTATTTTTTGGTAGCGTTGAATGAATATCATATCCCTCTATCAAACACATTATCTTTTCATGGAAATTCATTTCCATATACCTATATTTTGCACACATATATCATAATTTTCTTCTGTTATGACATTCTCATGGGTTATCATTCCACATTTCCAAATGAAATAAATGTGATCATTTTTTCCTTCAATGTATTTACCACATTATAACTTAGTATATTCCATAATTAACATATTTAGTGAGTCTGAGAGATCATTAATATATATCATTTAGTCATATATAGTTATAAATTATAAATCGTGACCATAATTTCATTAACTCCCATCATAATTCCATTTGGTATCCATTATAACCACATTTTCCATCACACATAGTGTTAAAAAATTCCACTGTGTTAATGCGAATGGAAAAAACCAAAATGTATAGTTGGAGTTTCAGTATTCAAAGTAGGAAACCATATAGTTCATAAATTTTGTTTATTTGTTTTCTATATAAATATATTATTTTTCAATTTATGACACATTTGGTGAAACCAAAGATATTCATGATCATTATCAAAACATTTAGACGCGATCATCCACTTAAGGGTTTCCCTATGTTTTTCACTAATGCTCTCAAATCATAGTCTTCATAGATGAAATAAACCCTCTTTTTTACATTAACTATATCGACACAATCATTTCACTCATTGTTATTACATATCCCTATAAGGATATTCAATAAGAGACAGAATGAGCCACAAAAGTATCTTATATTTCTTGTATAAATGGAAACATGGATAAATAAATTACTACTTCCTAAGTGGAAAATATCATCGCTCACTAAAATATTTATATATAGCAACCTTCATTAAAATTAAATAATTAGTACCTTTATTTATAAATTCAGTATGTGAAAAATAATAACATCATGATTTAAAATTTTTACTAATTTAAAACAAGGGTTATATAAATGATCACCTGAAAATTATGTTATCAATAGTGTATTAGAATATGAGAAAAACATTTGAAAATCATACACTGCATATCTTAGATCACAATATTAAATCATGTCATGAATAATGGTAGATTATAAGACATGAATCATTAATAAATTGAAGAACATTAGTCTTAAAAAATAAAATGGAATAACTCATATATTATTGTCTTCAAATAATCAATGTAAATCATTTCTATAGTAGTCAATGATCCATTCGATGAAAATCATAGTTAATTGGGTCCACATCCCAATCCATCATATTTATCCATGATTAATACCATGTATATCATATTAGATGTTGTCCCTTAATTCTCTACATACACTCCCTACCCCAATCCATTTTATCTAATTATACATCTGTCATTACAAAATTAATTTGAATGTGATATACCGTCATGACAACCCATCACATAATGAAAATTGTCCATATTTGTGCCACATGATTGTAACACATTAATCCTATCAAAACCCATGAAATGAAATGTGTATCATAAAATTTTCATCCTAGAATAAATTGTGGAAAATAAATACAGTTGATAAACATTTCATCATTTTGATATAGTTTGAAAAATTGAAAAATAACAAGTCTCATAAAAAAATTCCTATAATAATTATAAAAAAACAATTAAAGGATTGGGTATATTACACTTATATTATATCCCAAATAAATCATATATGGAATCTAATGTAATTTTCATTAATGAATATAAATTCCATAAAAAGACCATTAATATATTACTTCGTAAAATAAAATTTCTACATTGAAAATCAATTTTAATAAATAATAATCTCACTAAATATTTGGATTAATTTTTTTTTAATGTTTCCATGGATATTTATAAAGTTAAATTTTTAGTATTGAGTTATAATGATGGAGATTATTTTTTTCATTCTATATAATATAAAAGAAAATAATTCGTCCATATTTTTGGGAAAAAGTATAAATTATACTCTTTCATAAAATGATAGAAATATTAATTTTAATAAATATTGCTAATAATAAATAAATTTTATAATTATGGTAAAAAAAAATTTCATATAAAAATCATTGTTATGAAATGTTGTAGAAAACATTGATTTGAAAATAAAATTTTATTATTATTGACTAGAGAAATGATGGCGATTATCATTAACAATGTATAGTTGGTCTCTTGAGTACATAATTTGTGGATAATGAATGGAAAAAGTTATTATGAATATATAAATAGTAAAGAATTAAATTCAAGAGATTTTTAGATTTATATTATAATATTTTATCTTTATAAACATAATAATTAAAAATCCAATAAAGAATGAGACTATAACAGGAAACCCCTACCACATTGGTAATATATTATTCATAATCCCAATGAAATAATAATTTCAGGTAAATAATTAAATAAAAACAAAATATTGTTAATCCTGATATATAATATCAAATGGATGTATATATTACTCATAAAATAAAATATATATATGAAATATAAATAGACCCAAACAGGATAAATTCATTTGATAAACCCTTAAATAGATTTTTAATTTTTTTAAAATAAATATGACGTTAAGAATAAAAAATGTACATTTATAATATTTAGATTCTGAAAACATCTATATATTTATAATATCTTATATTTTTTTATATTACATTTTTACCCTCATTTATCAATAATTACTTATTAATATCATTATATAAAGGTGTTCACCATTTCGTTTTTAAGGGAATTTTTGTATTTAAATTTCAATGTGTTTAAATTAATCAAATATATATCTTATTAATATTTTTAATAGTGATATTAATATAATAAATATTCAATATAAATATTTTTAGAAATATTTATTAGTTTTATATATAAAAAAATTACTTACATTGTTCATGGAGACAGTAGGTCGTACGTACACATGAGAAATGTTTTTAACATTTTAATATATAGAATGAATGAAAATTAAATTATGATTATAATATTGTGGATAATTATTATATTATTTTTAATATATATATTCATTGAATAATTTTGGGTCATAGTCGATTTGTATTGGCTCATTGAAATCCTATTTCACACCTGGGTTCAAATCAGCATTGATTGGAATTTCGACTGGTAGGCAGTAACACAACCAGGAAATTAAACATGAATGATTTAGGGAAATGGTGATGAATACATAAATCAATAATCACTATGAAATGCTTGTTTGGTTTATTTAATGGGTTTCATTTTAATTGGGCCATTAGGGTATGCACTGAATAAATAACACACGATTTTTGTGTTATTAATTTAATTTTAACCCTAGGAAACTAATATAAATATTTATATATTTGTTTAATTCTTATTTATTATAATCAATATAAATACGAAATGTAAAATGAATCACATTTCATAATTGATCTAGTATTAGGAATGAATGCCTAAGAGACAATATAGTTTTCTATTGGAATTTATGGGTAGAAAGTAGACTTGAAATTATGATTAATGAAAAATAATTTTTTAATAAATATAATAGATATAAATTACACTAATCATAATACCCTCCGATAAAATATACTGATTAAAATTGAATTGTATCCCTACATAGAGACGATAAGTTTTATGTATGCACGACTAGTACATTCACACATCATTTGACGTCAATGAAGACAAATATATTTTGTATTAATCATAATATCGTTAATTTATATCATGGAGACATAATATAATAATCTATGGTAAATACCGTTAATTTAGAGGGGTGAAGTATTAATTAATGATACAATTATCAGTTAAAGTGATTACATATTCATTGAAAGAAATCATCAATATATCCTCTAATGAATCTCAGGGTTGGAATTTTTTTAAATAAATATACCTCTATAATATTAATTAAGTAGATTATTAGGTAATATTTCAAGGTATTGGATAGCTATTTGGCTACCATAGTGTGAGGAAGTGATGGGAGGAGGTTCAATTTTATAACTACTACTAGGGGCACCTTTGGAATTTAATAAAATAATAAATTATAATAAAGTATTTATTAAAAAAAGTGATTAAAAATTAAAATAAATTAGAAGAAAAGTTATTATGTGGTTTTCATACCATAATCCTATAGAATTATAATACAATTATTTGAAAATTTAAATTATATTTTGTTCTAACCCCTTAGTTGTCCCAACTAAGCATTAACAAGTATAACAACTATGTACCACATAAAGTGTTATAATTTCACATATAATGAATCCATTGAATATGAAATTGATTTATTATGAAATTTAGTCAATATAAAATCATAATTTTCCTCTAGAATGATTTCTATTCCTATTAAAAAATAAAACAAATCCATAAAATATTATTAATTTTATTTTTGATATTGTTCATCCTATTTCAATTTTAATCATACAAAGATATGGTTATAAATAAATATAAAAACATTATATATTTTTTTTAAAATTTTAGCAGTATCTAAAAATATCATGGGATGCAATAATTTCTCCAAATTAAATTACTTTCCATGTATTAAAAATTATTTATTTTATTTATCACTTAACTAAATAAATTCTTTTTTCAGCATTTCAAAAGTGTTTAAGATTCATATTTAATTCATAATATAAGAAACAAATTACACTGATAATATAATTATTTATCATTAAAATACCAACATTTGATTTAATATAAGCTATTTTTTCTTTTATTTAATAATTTTTTGAGATATTAATGTGATGGTAATGAAATTTCATAAATTATTATATACCATAATATTTTAACCATAATTATAAAGGTAAAATGATAACTCAAATGGTATATATTCTAGATTTTTATTGAATATTCCGAAATAAACTCATATAATTGGATAAATTTATTTTTTCTGTTTATTTTTAGTTCATAATAAATTAGTTTTAACTATAAATAACCAATTTTCGTTTATTATGTTAAATAAATAAAATGGATAATAATCATTATGTCCAAAACCAAGAGATAACTATTTACTAAAATTGAAAATCTGTATTCCTAGTATGGAATCATATTTTCAATATTCAATTTCAATAAGTGGAATAAATTAATTTATCCTAAAAATGTATATTGTAAGGGAAAAATGTTTTCGTAAAAAAATATTTTAAGTATGAAAATGTCATCGTCTAAAATTTAAATATAAAGTTTCATTAGAAAGGACATAATTAGATTTTTTTAATCATTAATGTCTACTTTTATTTGAAAAAATATTCCAAAATAAATTTTAATATAAAATACATGAAAATAAAAAACACTATTCAATGAAAATGAATATTTTCAAATATTCATAAAAAATGAATCATTTTAAAAAATTATGTAACATTCTTCATAATAATATATTAATATTAAAAATTCAAAAACTATACCCTTATAATATAATAAAAATGTTACAACATCTAGAAAAATATCTTAATAATTTCCCATAAAAATAAATATAATACTATTATGAAGAAAACATAAATTTAAGAATAAAACCACATTTCAAAAAAATCAATGATAATTTAATAAGAAATAATAAATAAAACTTTATTGATTATATAATATATATATATATAATAATTTTTTTAGACTATTCATACCCTCCAATTTATTGGCTAGGATATATTGTTATTATTTCCATGTTCCATTATTCATGGTGTTATGTATCTATTTGATATAAAATACATTGTGTTTTTAAATCTCATAGTGTTCCACTGTGTTTCAAAAATGGGGGATGTAGCAAAAAAATTACATCAATTTTATTATAATATAATTAAAATTATTGAAGAGGGGGTCCTTGAGAATCATACCATTGAGAAAAAATAACGATTTTTGTTAAATCAATTGAATAAAATATTGTTTATCATACAATTATTTATTTAATTTACTATCTATTGTTAAAATGGTAATCATCTAGGTCAATTAAAAAATTAATGGTTAATACAATGCAATTATATTCACTAACATGCATGACTAAGAGGAAAAAATTTATACTTATGCATGCACTTCACCCTAATAGGACATTTACATATAAGGCTTGTATACCATCCAATCCGGCGTTTTTTATGTTTTCTTAATTTTTTTATGAAACACTCATATATTTGAGATGTTTTATAAGATCATTAACTTCATTATTTATTTCATAAAGATATAGTTTCAATGTGTTATTATTTTATTTCATTCTATATTTATAAGATTATGTCTTCTGTAAATAATAATATCCTTCTTTGACATATATTTAATAAGATTTTAGTGATAGATTGGACCCCTCATCTATGGGGAATTTTTTTGGACTGGTTAAATTAGATTTAAAATAACCCTTTGATATTATTTAAATTAAAATATATTAATAAAATCCATCATGAAAAAAATATATAATTTTTTGATTGATATCTAATAATAATATACACATATCACATATTGTTGAAAAAAACAAAATATATCGATTAATCATATTATACTTTAAAATCCTTATTTTGAATTTATAATTTTAAATTTCAATAGAAACACAATTTTGTGTAAAATTTAGAATTTCCACTACCATATTTATAGTTTAAGGGTGTCTATAATGTAACTCCCTTGTTATTAACGAAGCATCTTTTGTTAATAAAAATTCATTTTTTTTAATTTTTACAATGATTTTAATGGAATTGAAATTTATTAGGAAATTTTTCATGAAAGATATAAAAATAAAATAATGACCCATTAATAATTTATAATTTGAATGTTACTAAAAAAATTATCAAAAAAGTATTTATTAAAACCAAGGATTTCTACTATTCTAGGAAAAAATAAATCCATTAAATTACAAAAATAATATTACATTAAGAAAAAAATAAAATCATAATGACAAAAAAATCAATTGGGACAACACAACATTTTGGATCACTAATAGAAAAAACCATTATTTATGAATATCACCATTAAAGGGGAATTATTTTAAATATCTATAATATGAAATAATAATTATGCCTTGTGATGCGGTATTCAAATACTACAATTGCATAAATGGTTTTTTAAAAATTATTCATTGAAAATATGGAATATATAAATGTGGTCAATAATCTAATAACTAATCGGTATTCAAATGTATTTTATTTTTAAGTAGTAAATATAAAATAATATAATGCTTTCTGAAAAAATATGATATATGAATATTATAAATTTATGTATGCATTAAATATAAATATAAATATAATATTTAATATTTAAATTATATATATTAAAAAAAAGTTTTTTTAACACAAATTTATTTTTGAAATTGAATCCTATAAAATAAATAATTAATGTAACGTCTTGAAACTCTCTAATCCATTCAATTGTTGAAATATCGGGGTTGAGGTGTTCTGCAAGGTATTGGGGAATCATTTGATGAGTTTACCAAAAATAAAATTTTCCATTGGTAATTCAGGTACAGTACGTAGCTGAATATTGGTCGAGACGATGAGTTCTAATGGTGATTCACAGTGTTGAGTAAGAACAATGATTCAGACTGGTAGCTCATTGATATATATTTGTGAAGGTGAGTCGATGATTGTTAGTCGCAAAGGTGAATCGCATCAGTGAGCCCCCATGGTATGTCAGTATGGTAGGTCCCCAGGTGTGAGTCATTCAATAGTGACTTGAAAATAGTGTGTCTTTTGAGAGTGTCCCATCCAACAGTGACCCATCTAATAGTGAGTCATCTAATGGCGACACATCCACCTGTAGCTCGCACTGGTGTGAGTTTTTCAGTGGTTTCTCATCCGTAAACTAGTCAACCGATAATTACTCATACACTGTAGTCCATCCATTGGTGAATCATAAAGGTGACTCACCCAATGTTGAGTCAATTTCAAATATTATCGAGAATTTTATTTTCTCATGTTTTCCAGTTGGATGATGTTTTTCCAATTTTACAATTTATTTGATGTAAAATGATATCTAGGGATTCATTATGAGATATAAGGATGATTAAAAGCCCAAAACTCCAATATTTTTTACCTAAGGGTATGGGTGCCCTTACATGGTCAAACTATATGGGTTATTGAAATTTAAAATTAATGGGAATTCAAAAAAATTTCATATCATGTGAGTTTTGTATCTAATTATTCTATGCGGGGGCCTTCACTTAATTAATTACTTCTTGATTTTCCATGGTATGGGATTGAAAATGTTCTTCCTCCCATAAGAGTGATTTGTTGGGATGTATCATTGGATCCTGTTCCCCTTAGTGTTTTCTGGCATCATGTGAACCCCCTATTTTTTTGCAAATAATAAGGGTCGATCAGTATTAGATACAACATATGATATGCATCAATTATTCTAGGATCATTGGTATATTTCTTCCCATATCTCTTTATAATGTAATGGGATGTTATATCTTTGTTTCTAATGAAGTTTTCTCATTTTTTGGTTGGTGTAGTGGTGTTTTACCATCCTAAATTAGATTTAGTCCTTGTAGGAGAGTAGATCATGAACTATTGTATTGGTTGTTCTCTTGTAAATAACATATGAATATTTTTGATGTTGGTGACTCATTTCTACTTTATTTTTAACATGAAATAATAGATTTATCTAGTTTTATCCCATTACATAATAATGAAAATGACGTAATAAATATTAAAACATGATTAATTAATATGTATTAATTTATTAGTGAATTTAATACCTCATAATTTGATATATATGGTGACATATATGCATTTATTTTTTTAGCATTTTTTATTGATTGAAATTTTTAAAGATCATAAATTCGTAATTAATTTATATTTAATGAACTAAATTTTAAAATAGGTTTTTTATTGAATTCGATTTTTGTTTAAATTTAAATATAATAAAATTGATGCTTATATTCCTGTTTAATTTAATTGGTTTGTTAACCTGAATCATGTTTATGATTAATTATAAAAATACTAAAGGGATGTTAAATTAATTGGTTAATAAATTTTGACATCATGATTTATATTATTTTTTTGGATTCTCGTTATTCGAAACTATGAATAATTAATTGGTTAATGCAAGTGGGAATATAGAAACCGTAGTTTGAAAAATGCAATTAGTTATGGGGTATGAGTTACCTACTCGCATGTGAAGGCCAAGTGACTCATTTTTTAATTCATGTAGGAATATTGTGTTTGATTGGTTAAATCCTTTCCTTAGGGATGAGAGACTGTAGATATGTTTGTTGCGGTATTTTGTGAAGTATTATAGATACAAGACTTATAGTTGTGGGGATAGGGAGGACCAGATGTGACGTAATCCTATGATGGTTGGTCCTAGAAGGATACTGGGCTATGGTGGAGAGGAGGCCCAATGGTTTTGGTAGTAGACAATACCTACAGTGGAAAGATGAATAGGTTTATTAATGTCGGTTTTGGAGAGGACACTATATATGATGGAATGAGTTGATTTAGGGGTTGTCCAATGATATAAAAATTCAATTCTTATGGATTTAGTCATTTGTTTTCGTTATATACTATCACCAATTCTTGAGGTAGAGTATATTTCTTAAAATTCAATCAAAATAGGTGTAGACAATTGGGGTATTCCACATCCATTCTGTATGATGATTCATAGGGATGGATGGGTATGTGATCCTAATATAGGTGGAAATGACTCGACGAGTAGCTCATTTAATCACCATGTCGATCCCCTTGTGTTTGGTATCAAATAATATTTTCAATGAATACCTAGAATTGTGTAAATATGAAAAGTGATCTTACTGTATATATTTGAATGAATAAATTCATATTCCAAATGGTTGGAACATACTGGGATGCAATAATGGGGTTTTGTTTCTGAGAATCAGTAGACATGGTTTGGTTATCCCTGGAGTGCATGGATATCGATTGGAATGCTAATGGAATATAATGTGGGAAAAGGATAATGGTTAATTAATGGATAAATAATTAATTTATGTAAAATTAAAATTATAAAAATGGATTACTAACATAATGTATCCCTTTTAATGGTTGTGTGAGTACACGATATGTGGTCTAAGTAGTAGCAGCCATGAGTCAGAGAGATGTTTGCTGCAGTGGTGTCTAAATCAATATTATTCCCATAGTGTAGTTGTGAGCTATTTTACGTCCTTCACATTTTCTGTTTCTATACTCTACTCCACCAAGTTGTCTATGATATTGAATCCCATGGGATTCTAATCCCAACGGGAGTTTTCCCCAACATTCTAGTGAGAGGATGGATGCCTGAATACCCCCATTGTCCCCATTATCTTTTATTGGTAGTCACTTGATTAGGTATGAATGATATTTAGTTTTCTCCCATATATTTTTTTATTAGGATATAATGATTTTTTTATTTCACACAAATGAATTCTAGATATAGATTCCAATGGACTGTGATAGGTATGACGTGTATAGGTTTTAATGGCATGGGAATCCATATATGGTGTAAGCTATGAGGAAAATTGTGGTATAATACATGACATATGATTCATTATATATGAGATGCGGTGGATCTTGAAAACTACCAAGTTAAATTGGATATGTGGGAATGGAGGTCGTGTTTCATGAGGCGCATGTTGTCGTGCTTTTCCAAGGTGACTTCGGGGTTGCCTTTTTTTGAGAGATGATCAGGACATGTGACATTGGGGAGAAGTAGGAAACCTATTGGGAAGTGGTCGAGGGGTAACCTTTATATTATTTATTATATTACATTCTCTCATATTTAATACATGGTATGAATATACTTAGTGTGGTTGGGATTATAGTATACATGTTTGTGAGATGAGTAAGATTCATTTTTTGTTAACTGTGCTTTACCATTATTTCTTTCCGTTTGAATGAGAATATACAGGGTGGATCCTACTTATTATACTGTTATTCTCACCCTAAAATATATATACTATTTTCATGTAACATAGTGTAGGTTAGGAATGTGGATTATAACTACTATTGTGGGGTATTTTATGATTTATTCGGCCTTCGTGGGTGATACCATTTAATCTATTTTGGTAAATGAACTTTTACTTTTTAGTTCTAGTAGTTCTTGTATGACATTAAATAAATGAACATGGTATTCTATTACTCTGTACATTGAGCCACAGTTGGTTGGTGAATGCCTTTTCTCTCTCTTTTCCAAGTGTTATATTATAGTTTAATGTCTCCCATCTATGTGTTTATTATACTCTCGATACTAGTTAACAACTCCGGGCCTGCTATAGGTGATAATTATGTGCCTTTTTCTATATTCTCTAAATTGTTTTCCTATGAGAGGTATATATTTAGGGTAGGGGACATGGAGGAGATGAATAAGAGGCTCTATATGAGGGATAAAATAGAGTTTGGAGTTAGGCACATGTGTGGTTGCATGGGTCAGTGAGGAAATACTGTCAGCAATGTTTTGTAAGCACTATAAACAATAAATACTAGATGAGAAATGGGTATTTAGGGCTCCTATGAATTCATTCACGGTTTTTTGAGATTACATTATCTACTAAAAAAATTTATAGATTATTCAGTTTAGATTCCTTGTGAAGGATGAAAAATAATCCATTTTTACACCAGTGTTTGGATGGGAAGACATTGGGATATGTTAACCTAAAAATAAAATAATGAAAATAATTAATTAATTTTAAAGTTTTCTAAATTATAGGATTGAAACCTACAATTGTTTTTTCATTTACATTTATGGATCTTGTTCGAAATCCTCTTATTGTTCTTATGGAAGATATTTATCATGTTTCACTATAATATAACCATAGTGTAGAGGTTGAGGACGACATCATTTGGAGGAGGAAACTTTGAGTGTATCAGTACCAGAGTTTGTAGAATTATGTTGTCTCCATGGAAGACGCAGTCATAAAAGATTGGTTAGAGGATCTTGAGAATTCCTTTAGTTATATTTTTCCTCAAAAGGAGTACTTTGTTTCAATGGTTGTGGTGAAACTATGAGGGGTAGTGAAGATGTGGTGGTTCTTATTCCATGTGGATCATAAGCAGTCTATAGTCTCATGGGAGATGTTCTGAGATATGTTTAGTTCTGATTTTCATTATTTGTCAATGAAGGCAGCCAATAACTATGAGTGTCTTACCCTTTGCGAGGGATGCTCATGTTTGTGGGAGTTTAGGAACTATTTTAGGAAACATCTGTGATATTCTTTAGACTACTTGGTAGATGAAGAGGAAAGTGAGAGGCATTTAGAAGAGGCTTTACAGCCAGAGATCCAAAACTAGGTCAGAAATTTTATGATGAACACATATCTCGATGTACTGGTGATGGAAGAGGTTATCGAGTGTTCTTTATCAATAATTGGATCATCCTATGATCAGATTCATCTGGATTCCTCACAATGAATAACTGTTGAATGGGGTTCCTGTTTTCAGGGGAAAAGAGTTTTCATTCGACCGGGGCATGGTCTCGTCCGTCAGTGTCTCATTTATATGGGTGTAGTGTATCTTAGCCCTATTCATAGGAATCATGAACATGTTTTTACTACAGTGATCAAGATCATTAGTTAAATTAGTTCCTTAAATTTCTATATAGTCATTGTGTGATAAGTGTTCTTCTATGGGCTCCTCTATTGAGGATGTTCCACCTGAGGGCGTAGAAGTATATTTAACTTGCATTGGATCAACATAGAGATGATGGGGAAGGCAGAGGATAGCCCCAAGATTATAAATATCTTCAATGAGAAAACACATCATTTTAGGTGGTTATCATGATGGGACAATGAGGCCTTGGATAATGTTGTTTTCAACGTCATGATTTAGTGTTTCCAGCACCAGGTGATCCAGAGGTTGTTTGAGGTACCATTTTTGATTTCTTATTGGGTTCGTGCATTATTTGATTCATCAGTGACTCACTATTTCATATCACCTTCCCTTATCCATGATATGGGTTATGAGTTTGAGAGGATTCTAGTTCATCTTTCGTAGACTATTCCAATTAGAGTTCAATATGGTTGTTTTGAATTATGTAGAGACTGTGATATTGTTCTGGTAAATCCACCCTCTTGTGAAGATTTACTATGTTTACAAATATTATCAAATGAGGACATCATCAGCATGGAATTTTTGTATTAGGTGTAGGATATCATCGATTTCATTTGAATGAATATGGTGTTCATCGATTCTGTTAGAGATCCAGAAGTAATTTTTGGAAAGAGAGAACATCAGATGGTTCTGAGTAATTTTTTTTCCTTGTAATCTTTGTGGCTGAGCTAATGCTGAGTTCATCAGAGGGTCAGCCATGATCATTTTATACGGTCATATTAGAGTACCCTAATGTCTTTCCAGAAGAGGTTTTAGTGTTACCCCCTCAATTAGAGATCGAGCTCAAGATTGAACTACAATTAGGAATCTATGGTATCTCAATTTATCTATGTTGTATGCCTCCTTCTGAGTTGAGAGAGATTTAAAAAATTCTCGATGGATTATTGCAGTATGGTTTTTTTAGGCCATTCGTATCACTGTGGGGTGAACATTTTTTATTTATAAAGAAGACTGATGGATTTTTGTAATTGTGATTTTATTATCATCGATTAAACTGAGTGATAGTGAAGAACCGATAACCTATTATATTGATTTACTATTTATTTGATCAACTAAACGTTGATTCTTTGGTCTTGAAGATAAATATTTTGTCATTATACCTTCAGATGTACGTGAAAGATGAGGAAATCCTAAATACTATATTTGGTTGTCATCATGGGAATTATGAGATCATTCTAATTCTTCTTGGTGTGACAAATTATATTGTTGTGTTCAAGGGGATGATGAATGCGTTGTTCCTTGAGTTTTTAGATAAGAACGGTGTGTCTATAATTGAATACATCATATTGTACTCTACACCCATGGATTATCATGACGAGAATATGAATACCATTTTGGTAGTTCCTCATAAATTGTATCTATTTAGGAGAATGGTGAAGTGTGTGTATTGGGCTTGAGAAGTCAGTTTCTTTTGGAATGTTGTATCCTGGTATGGAGTGGCTATGGATCCGTAGAGGGTAGAAGTAGTTGGGTCTTTTTCATCCCCATATAAATTGGCAGAGGACTGATGATTCCTTGGTCTCTTAGAATATTATAGGAGTTACATAACCAATTTATCTCAGGATGAAACTCCCCTAATAGAGTTCACTATGATGAATTTGGTGTTCTACTGGATTGATTAGTGTCAGGCAGTTTTTCAGTATCTAAAAAATGATATTGTCAGTTCATTGATTATTTTTATTCAAACCAAAGGATTTTTGTTTGAGTTATTTTGTTATTCTTAACTCTTATGGAGACGTTTTGTTTTGGTGCTATAGAGGATAGTCGTTTCTTATGGGTGTCATCATTTTCATCCCAAGGAATGTAACTATTACACCTATGATCTCATGTTGGAGGAAGTGGGTTTTCCATAATGTTGTGGAGACATCACATTATTTGAGATAATTTTATGGTCTTCACAAATCATATGATCCTGAGGTATGTTTTCTCCCAGTGTGACTGGAACTAGGGACAACATAGATGGATTGAGTTTTTAGATGATTACGACTTTGAAATTTTGTATACACCTATAAAGGGGAATGGTTTGGCTGATGTGTTTAGCAGGTGGTCATGCAGTGTTGACATTCAAGTATGTAGTGATTCAAGAAGGTTAGTGGAGTAACATTTATGGTCTCATTAGGATATTGGAGAAGTTGTTGGCAGATGCTGAGTTTTTTATAGGGTGGTATAGTAATATTTGGGGTTGCATGTTGAAGTGTCTCAGGTGGGGGATCATTAGGTGGAGGTTTGGATAGACTATGTTGTTTATGGAGAGGCCCCATAATGCTTGTCTGAGGATAAAAAAGGGAAGGATTTTATTTCCATTCATGATGCATGAGATTGTTCTCTTATAGTTCCATATTTTTTACTTTGTGGTACATACATGGGTGAAAAAGTTGTACTTATCATTAACGAGTTAGATTAGGTAGCCTTGGTTAATATTCGTAATTGTAGAGATTGTGTCTAGTTGTTTGGTCTTCCTGCTGGTGAAGGTCTAGCACCGTGTTCCCAGTGTATTTCTTAAACTATTATATGTTCCTCAGTTAATGTGGGAGGACTTCTCAATGGACATTGTTACTAGTTTACATCAATCATTGGGAGGATATGATAATATATGGGGTTTATTGGATCATTTTATGAAATCATACTACATTATAGAGATTAAGGAGTCAAGATCCGTGTAGCATTTGTTTTTGACTTATCTGGAGTAGGTTTTATGTCACCATAGAGCCATGAAATGGATCCTTTTTAATCATGATCCTTTCTTATCCTCCTTGATGTGGAGAGGTCTCTGACATGATTTTGGTTCTATGATACAACAGTGAACATATTTTCTTCTAAAGTGGGATGGTTAGAAATAACATACGATCTAGACACTTGAATAAATGATTCACTCTTGAGTATTCAATTTTGGAGGTTCATGAATGAGAATCCATCATTAGTTATTTTTCTCTCAAAAGAATAGTTTCTGTTACAACATCATTATGGTTTCCTTTGATTCCATGTTTGGCTGAAAATGGCACTCTCTGTTGTGCTGGACTTGGGTTAGAGAGACATCAAATAATGGGTCAGTATTGGAACAGAGTACCAAAAAGTAGGATCTGGTGATTCATGAGTGGAAAAATGCACCACCAGATTGTTAGATGTCTTATATTGATCATAGGTGGATACATATGGAGTTATACATTGGGGATGAAGTGTTTCTTGAAGTCGACACACCGTCATGGGGAGAGAAGGATTGGTTCTGAGAGTATGCTTTCACCTCGTTTGATCGGTCTTTTATGGTGTTGGATCGTATTGGGGTCATTTTGTATCTGGTAACACATCCCCCAGAGATGAGCTATATGCACGTTGTTTTTCATGTGTCTTAGCTCCATTATTAACATCATTATGGATGTCATGTCATTTATTGGGGGGGGAAATGATGTTGACGATGATTTGTCCTTTAAAGAGCACCCTGTTCATATCCAAGACAATGATTAATAGGGCTTGTGTGGACATGATATCCCCTAGGTTCGTGTCTTTTGGCAGTATAGTAGCATGAATAAGAGTACATGGGAACGTGAGTTGTAGATATGTTCATTGTATCCCGACTTGTATGAAGATTTTCTATTCACTTGTATCATTGTTCGTATTGTTTTTTTAACCATTTATAGTTATGAAATGGATTTCTTTTGATTCTTATTGATGATTTCTCACTTTTGAGATGTATCTCCCCTTGGAGTCTTTTTTGGAGGTGGTTGTCTATTTTTCATGGATTCACATTATTACTTTGATGAAGAAGTTGAGTTCTTTTCGTGGAGAGATCCTTGAGAGGTATCTCATATGGTGGCTGTTCAGATAACCCATTTTCTATTTTATATCTGGTTTGGATTTAGACTCTTAGGGGAGGATATTTTTATAGGGGTATGATGTAATGGTATTGACCTCTCCCAGATATTACATAATAGATATAATGGGGTTGAAGTGTTTTGGGAGGAAGTGGTTACTCATTTCAAGTGTTTTCCCAAAATCCATTTGTTCTAATGGTGAGTTAAGAACATTAGGTTGCTAAATCTTGGACACAATGAGGATTCCAAACGGGGAGTCACCGTGGTGACTCATTACAATTACTCACATCGGTATCTCTACAATGGTAGATCATGATGTTGTGTTATTGTTAGTGAGTGGAAAAGGTGTCTCACACACGAGTGTCGCAATTGTATGTTTCCATGATAGGTCACTAGCAGTGATTCAACTAATTTTAACTCAACTAATGGTGTGTCTTCTGTCGGTGACTCATCCAATGCTTACTCTTTTGAAGGTGAGTCCCCAAATGGTGACTCATCAACATGTAGCTCAAACCATTAACTCAACCACAAATGAATCACGGTGATGAATCATAATGTGGTATAATTCCCAATAGTGAGTCAACCTATGTTGACTCATCCACTGGTATGTCACCCCCCTATGACTCTCAATGGGGACTCTCCCTACAGTTTTTCATTTCCAACTGTTTTTCAAAATTTCATTTTTCTAGTTTTCCAGTTTGCTAAACTTTCTCCCATTTGACAATTTATTTGATTTAAAATTCATTCATATCCTTGTTTTTAGGTTTTTATGTCTAGTTCTGTTGACGCTCCTTTCGTCACAGAACCTAAAGATCGGAAATGGGAAATACCTTAGTCCAAAGTGATTCATCCTTTGAAGAAACATCAAAAATCGACAAAGGGATGAACAAGGAGAACATTGCCCATAGGTCGCGCAAGTTCCCTCATAGTCGCGCAAGTACACTTTTGTTCCGCCTAGTGGTTGTGCAAGTATACTTGCGCGCCACCTCATGGTCGCCCATGTGACTTGCGCGACCTAAGTGATAACCGCCCGGTAACCGCCCGAGGTCTTCTCCTGCCTATAAATAGACCCTGTGGGCCCCCCATTCGAGAGGATCTTTTTTCAAAAACTCGGATTGAAGCTCCCGACGCCCAAGTCTCTTCTCAAAGCTTCCGTAACACTTCTAAGGTAATTTCTTACCTAGAATGGAAGATCTAAAGAGAAGAAAGAAGGCCTAAGTGTTGAAACTTATCAACACTTGCGCGCCGACTTATTTCCTTCAATATAACATGCGCGTCCCTTTTCTGGAAGAACCTCAAGAGGATTCTAAAGGGTTTAAAAAAGAGTCGCTCAAATATTTCAATGCTGGTTGAAAATCGCGCAAGTACACCATGTGTCGCGCAGGTATATCTGCGTGACTAAAACTTGCGCGCCCACGGATGACTTGCGCGCCTTTCAAGACATGCGCGCCCCTACCTTTTTGGGTGCCCATCTTGCCCATTTTACCCTTCTTAATCCATTACACCTTTCCTTTTCAAGATTCAGTCTTCAAGACACTCTTCAAAGCCATTTATGGCATGATTTCTTGATTTGACTTTCTTATCTGAAAGGAATTCTATGGAATATCTCTCAAAACCTAGTGATTTAAATATCCTTATGTCACTAAATATAGAGAGTTCATTCATTCAACCTCATCCTTTAAAGATGATAGAATCCTTAACTTGGGCATCCTCCTCAGGAGTAAGCCCCAATCATAATCCTTTAACTTGGGCATCCTCCTCAGGAGTAAGCCCCAATATCAAATCTGGGCATCCTTCTTTAGGAGTAAGCCCCAAATTCTTAAAATTCCCAAACTTGGGCATCCTCCTCATGAGTAAGCCCCAAACCTTAATCCCTAACCTGGGTCTCCTTTTCAGGAATAAGACTCAGTCATAATCTTGGGGATCCTCCTCAAGAGTAAGCCCGAATCATAATCCTTTAACATGGGCATCCTCCTCAGGAGTAAGCCCCAATTTCAAATCTGGGAATCCTTCTTTAGGAGTAAGCCCCAAATTCTTAATGTTCCCAATCTTGGGCATCCTCCTCAGGAGTAAGCCCCAAACCATAATCCCTAACCTGGGTCTCCTTTTCAGGAATAAGCCTCAGTCATAATCTTGGGCATCCTCCTCAGGAGTAAGCCCCAATAATATTCCTTTAACTTGGGCATCCTCCTTAGGAGTAATCCCCAATTTCAAATCTGGGCATCCTTCTTTAGGAGTAAGCCCCAAATTCTTAATGTTCCCAAACTTGGGCATCCTCCTCAGGAGTAAGCCCCAAACCTTAATCCCTAACCTGGGTCTCCTTTTCAGGAATAAGACTCAGTCATAATCTTGGGCATCCTTCTCAGGAGTAAACCCCAAGTCCCTTAACCTGGGTCTCCCTTTTTAGGAATAAGACTCAGTCATAACCTGGGCCTCCTTTTTTAGGAGTAAGTCCCAGTCATAATCATGGGATTCCTTTTCAAGAGTTAACCACAAGCCCCCTTAAATTTCTCTTAACCAGTCCTAATTTACCCTTGATTTGGGTTTCCTTTTCAGGAGTAAAACCCAATCATAAGTCCCCTCCTATCTTGGTCATCCTCCTTAGGAGTAAGCCCCAAGATTAGAGTATTCAAATCTCCATAAAGCACATATACCTTTATGGACCCTGTTCCGGGATTTTCTCCCTAAAAGTGAATCCTAAACCTTCATCTATCTGGGCAGTCATACATACCTAAGCCCCAAACAATTTCTTATGATTGCATCTTTCATGGCACAATTGTCTAATTTTTACCAATACCTCTTGTTTCTCAAACCGATCATGACTCACGTGAGCTTAGAGGGTAGAAGTAATTATGACATTCTTCTTTGAGCCATCAATCATAAACATCATACTCCATTACTCTAACTACGTGGGTTCTGATTCCTTTTCCAAAACAAAGGATACGTAGGTAGCCCATTTATGGGTTCGATCCCAACTATGAAATAATCCCTGTCCTTCTGAATGACGATAAACTTGAAGTGCCCCACTGAGTGGCTTTAAAACCAGCCTGGTCATCATAATGACGAAGAGACTTTTATATAAATGTTTTGAAAGATACCATTGACCAAGAATCTCTAAAAAGATATAGATGATTCTCTATTGATGAAGAACCTCGAATACATATAAAAGATTCTCTAAATTTCTTGCATATTTAATCATTGATTGTTAAAACTAAAGGAAAGAACATTTTATACTTGGTAATGTAATAAGGATTCACGAACATAACATAAATCTATAAAGAGAGTCCCGGAGTAGACAATAATTCCCCTCAAAAAGGTGTGATGAGTCCGACCTCCCATCCTCTCGACCAATGCAAATTCCTAAGCCTCATTAGTCCACAAGCTAATGAGCGCCTACCTTTGGAAAGTGGGTCCAAACGGATGTGGAATCATTGGATGTTTCCGGTTCTACGAACAAACCCGCTAGAAACCGATCGGAACATTTGAATCTCACGTCAAGGAGGTCATCCCCGAAATCCGTCGAGGAAACAAAAATGGTGAACCCAACGTGAATCCTTAACCAAGTTAAAGTGATGTTCTTCTTATTTGTTAGGCCCCTTGGGCCAAAAAAGCAATCATTGACATGTTCTCATCCAAAAGATGCAGTGACCGGATTCATCTTGATTATGTCTGTTATATGGAACATGCACTCTTTTCTCAAGATCTTCTGCAAAATGGGTTTTCTTAAATTCACCCCTGTGAATACTGCTGCTGTGAACACCTCTACTGTGAGGTCTGCTGCTGTGAAAACCAATTTTGCTACTCCTGCTGGAACATCATCCGCTCTTAGGATGACATCACCAACTCAGTGTCTTCAACGCTGGGTTTCTAATGCACTGGTTAAGGAGTACCGTCGCAACGGTACTATCCCAACTCTGGAGGTCGCTTGTCATTCCCTCCAAGTTAACAACTCTACCTGGTCGTCCGGAAAACGGCGGCCAGCGATCAAGAAGAAGGCGGTGCTGACTACCATCTCCAACCGTTTCGGGTCGTTACGCAATTTCCATTCAATCCCTTACTCTGAGGAAGTGAATGAGCAGGTCCCGCAGGACCTTAATTCAAAAAGACAGGAGTCCTTATAAAGGGCTCCCATCAACAATCGCCGCCAGACTCGTGCGGTAGTGCGCCCTCAATATGATGAGGGTACCGACTCCAGGCATTCAGCTCAGGTTCCTCGAACCCGAGCAGGCAAGATGAACCACCAGAGACGGAATCCGGTGAACAATGGGCAGGTTGTCATCCCTACCATCTCTGGAGAAGTCCACCAACCTAACATGGTGGCAAACAACGAGAAGGCACACACACCTGCCCATTTTAATTCCGCTGTCCAGCAGACTCGTCTGGCAGCATCAAGCCAATCCCGCCAGGAAATTCCGGGGGAGTACTGTAGGCAGGAACATACACCTGCTTATACATCACCAGTTAGTCAGCAGGATCGTCTGACTACATATGATGGATCTCATCAACCGCGTTTGGCGAAGTGTAATCAGCAGGCACATACACCTGCTAATACTAATCCATCCTACCAACAGTCTCGCTTGGTAGCGCACGGAGAAGTCAGTCGGAAAGTCCCGACGACAAACAGGAGGCAGACTCAACTCTCTGCCTCCACACTTGAGTACTGTCAGGATTCACTGACAGGAAAAGGAGGACATGAGCAGGCACATACACCTACTCCATGCCCAGAATGGACGTATATCCCCGTTACGGCGGCTGAAGTCACCAAACATATTTTGTCAATGGTGAAAGAGCAGAAGCAAATTCCTGCTCATATTCTGGATGCTTGCCAGGATATCATAACAGCTTCAGCATCATCACAGGGAGAGACACATAAATCTATCCCTAGCAATGGAGTGACACATCAATGATTCACTCCAGAACAGACACACACATCTATTCCAGTACAAGAGGGTTATGGGGCATACTCCCCCATATCATACGGACAACCAAGTCAGGCACATACACCTGATTTGAGTAGAGATCGTCAGCCTAACCTGACCATCTTTCCTGATCAGGCACATACACCTGCTCAGAGCAATCACTTTCATCATCAAGTGGTTTCTAAAGCGAGTAAGAAGGCATCTAAGAAAAAGATCCGCCCAGCACAGTCAGGAGATCAAAGGCCAATCTGTAACCAAGCCTTGCTCGATGATGGAGTTCTTGAAGCCCTCAGACATTTATCTGTCAGAATTCAAGATTCTACTCCCCCAGTTCCCAATAACAGGAACATTAATTCTGAAGGTCTTCAAGAGACACTTCCTCATGAAGACTTGCTTCATGAAAATTTGGTCAATCTTGAAGTTTCTTCTTTAGATGAGAGCCACAGGAACCCTCTGTGTGGTCAGAAGACCCAAGAGCAAGAGATTTCATCTTTTTCTGTAACCCATCATGACGGTCCTCCTCATGGTGATGAACTTCGCTGCGAAAGTCCTCTCCGCAGTAGTGATTCACGTTGTCTCGAAAATTCTTCAGAAGGCAATGTAGTGATGAGAAATCCCTCCTATCTCGAGGCACTTGAAAACGTAAAACTAGTCATGTCTGATGCTTTACTATCGGCAGGTGAAACTCTTTCTCCATCAGAAGATAGCCTGGGGTTCAGGTTATTCTCCGAACCATCCCTGGGTCATTCATCTTCCAGCATGAATAGTGATATCTCTACCAATCTTGTTGAATCCGATGAAGCAACCAGGAAACACCAACTCTGGTCCAAACAGGTAGAATAATATTCATTTAATGATAAAGAGGAAATGCTGAACATGAGGAAAAAACTGGCAAAAGGTGAAGTACCAGTCATGTTTTGGCCTTTGGCTGACTTCCAGTACGACATTCCAAAGATGTTGACGGATGATGGAATCCATGATATTCGTCTCAACATATGGAAAAATCTTTTTCAATTAAAGAATAAGGTATTATCTTACGATGAATATGAAAATCATCTTAAGATAATAGAAGGGTTACAACGTTATATTGATTTGGCATCTCTATCAGTCTCTCGGTATCCGAAGGCTGAAAAGCAACAGAGAACCCTTCAACGTTCATGCCTTGGTGCACTAAGAAGATTGCGTCAGTTAATTGCCAATGATCCATCTGATGTTCATATCAGAGGATGGGGTGTTCACAGAGCACTACATTTCACAGTGCTTTCCAGTCAGCAAAGCCCGCCGAAAATGGTCTCATGAAATGTTATTGCCCATGGCCGGCCACAGTCAATGGGCTTTGTTCATAATCAAAAGCTTTCTCAAGAACATGCTTCAACTAGTTCCTCTCAAAATCAAGTATATAGAGAACAAGTTGTTGAATTTCTCCTACATCAAGCAGGCGAGAATATTGCACAAGCCTCTCGTCTGGAGCAAACACGTCATCAAATGACAGAAGTTTCAGAAATCATCCAACGGTCTGTTGAACCAGGTGATAAAAGTGGATACAGGATAATGCATCCAGCTAATTTCCGAACTAAGATTCGCAAGATCAAGAGATATTTTATGAAGATCTCAGACATACCATGTCAAGAGACACCCCAGCTTGCCAGACTCGGGACTTCTCTAACCCAACCCTCAGAGTCAACAAATGGGATTCGAGGAGTTGAGCGGAAGCAGCAGGAACATCCACAGTCCACCGGACTGGGGACTTTTTCAAATCCTCAATCCCTCCCTCAGAGAACGTCAGTATTCTCTCGATTAGGGAATAAACCTCAAGAGGAACGTAGAGCCAAGCTATCAGGAGATTCTCTCCAAGTGATGGTTCTCCAAGAAGTTCCTAAGGGATCAAGTCAACGGAATGACATGTCTCATCATGGACATAGAAGAAGACATTATCACAGAAATGCTGATAGAATGGATTTCATGAAATATGCATCCATTAATGTCATCAATGCCGTTGTTGCTGATTCACCAGATGAGGCTCAATTAGAGGGATCAGACGAAGAGGTTCCTGCTCAAGAAGTTGCACACACAGACCTAAATGAAGAAGGTGTGCGCACACGTAATCAAAGGCTTACCCAAAATCTGGGCATTCCTTCAAGTAACCCACTTCCCCCTCTCCGAAAAGGGTCCAATAAAGGGAAAGGAAAGAATCAGGTTACTTCTCACCCTTCCTCTGAAGGAGGTAAATCGCTCTCATTAGAGCAAAGGTTTTCACAACAGGAGGAAGAAATGAAGGAATTAAGAAGGTTGAATGCAGAACTACTTCAAAGTAGTCTTCTTCTTAAGAATGCTGAAGTCCGACAGCCGAAGGTATTTGTTGTAACTACTGAGATGGATCAGGAATATCCTCCTTTATCAGTACACCCTCAGAGGTCTAATCCTACGGGTCAAACACAACAACGGTTGGCAGCACTACCATCAGTTGCAGCACCAACCACCACGTCTGTCCTAGCTCCATTCATTGCACCTACCCAAAACCAAGTTCAACCTGATGTTTCTCAAAAGTTAATAACTACTATTGAGTCATTACCAGCTCGGTTAGAAACTATGGAAGGAAAATAGGCGCAAGTTCAACCTGAAAATAAAGTTTACCTTGAATGGGTAGATTCAATTTCTCCTCCATCCGGTTTTGGAAACCCTGTTTTCCCAACTTTCAATGGATCAGGCGACCCCAAACAACATTTGACGCATTACGTGTCTTGTTGTGATCCTATGATGGGAACTCCAGAGCAGCAAGAAGCAGTGAAACTCAGATGCATCGTGAAAACCATGCATGGACCAGCTTTTGTCTGGTATACAAGCTTGCAATCCCGGTCAGTCATCGGATGGGAGGATCTTCGTCAAAAATTCATTCTTCAGTTTAGCTCAACTTTGCCAAAAACAACAGTTTTCGATCTTACAAACTGCAAGCAAAGGGAGAATGAAAGAGTCTCTGATTTCATTGCTCGTTGGAAGGGATTAACGTATTCCTTTAGTTTAGCACTCCCTCAGGAAGAATTGTTGCCAATCTGTGTGGAAAATTTGTGTGACGAATTACGCACGCCATTGATCCCTGTGAAATACACAGGAGGGTTTCGAGACCTTACTTCAATCGCTCAGCAGATTGAAGATTCCCTTATACAGGCTAAGGTTAAATCTCGTATAATTCCATCAGCTCCAGGAAGAAGAATGGGTAAAGCAGAAACTGCTACAGTTATGCTTAAACAAGCACCTGTACCTATATCTACTTCAAAACCTTCATCTTCTCGAAGGACTCCACCTCCTGAACGCCAACAATAAAGGCCGTTTCGTCCAAATGATCAAAGAGATCAACGACGAAACCAATTTGAGGATATCAAGAGTAAAACATACTCTTTCCGAAGTGAGCAAGTTCCTTGTTACTTCATTTCAGCTCTGGAAAATAATTTGGTTCAATTACCAGTGCCGAAGAGGCCAAACAAGGAAGGAGAAGAAGACCGTCCCAATTATTGTCCCTTTAATCAAATGTTGGGGCATCCCATCCAGGAGTGTTTTGTCTTTAAATACCTCCTACAAAAGATGGTCGACTTGGGACAAGTCAAATTGAAGGGTTCTTCAGCTCATTTAGCATGTATTACCGCTACAGATCCAGAGGAAGGAGGTGAGTGGCAGGAAGTCAAAAGCAAAACTGCGAAAAAATATGATGATTGGATGGTCAGAAAGACAATCAATCGGACCCATTCCATTTTGCGAACACAATTGAAGAATCCAATTGTGTATCCTACAAAAGCTGCAGTAAAGCCTCCATCAAAAGACAAATCCTCAAAAGGGAAGCGCAATCCAAAGAAGAAAGAGGAATCAGGAGAAGATGAGTATGTATCAAAGCCTAAATTGTCTTTGACTCTGGCAGATTTCATGCCATCTACTTCCAAGCCATTGGCACCGTCCCACCAAACGGCACAGCCTAAATAGGCTAACCAGGCATAGTCTTTATCAGACAAAGAGTTAATCTTTGGTTCTGTTAATATGATTCCATTAACAGATCCATATTCCAGTCTTGATGAGCCTGAATTCCTTGTATCAAAAAAGGGAATCTGAGGAGGTTCTAGAGATTCAGGGAGAATTGGTATTGGTTCTCAGAGCACCAATGATACCAGTAAAGAATCCTCCCAAGCTTGAACCAAAATGTGAAGGACCTTATTCAATACATAAGGTCTACTCCAATGGAGCATATTCTCTAATCTAAATGGATGGAGAACACATTACGACTCCAACTAATGCCAGATTTCTGAAGAAGTATTTTGTATAAACACAAAATATTGTTCCCAGATCCAAAACAATCACATTGGTTCATGGTATTTCCCTGCTACATGACACTAAACTGTGCAGCACCAATAGTCCTAACTACAAGACTTTAAACTGCATAGTCCCTATATTATGTCTTACATGACACTAAACTGTATTATGTCCTATCTACATGACATTAAACTGTACAGAAGTTCCATATTTTGTCCGAGATGACATTAAAATATATTTTGTCCGAAATGACATTAAACTATATTGTGTCCTAGCAACATGACATTAATCTGTGTGGCACTTTTCATCGTCCAGCATGACGATAAACTGTAAAAAGTCCCCAGAACTGATATTCTCATATTGGTTCACCTTAGTCCTAGATACATGACTTTAAACTGTCAAACAATGGTCCAGTATGACTTTAAACTGCAACTTCGTCCCACACGACATTAAACTGTGAAAAAGTTCCCTAAACCGTCCAGCATGACCTCAAACTGCATCATCCCTAGTCCAGCAAGACGTTAAACTTTGACGTCCTAACTACATGACGCTAAACTGTATAAAAGTCCCTCATGTCCGGAAAGACGTTAAACTATATAATCATCAAAGGTCCAGTATGACATTAAACTGCACCATTCACGGTCCATGCATATGACCTTAAACTATTCGCACTTTCGTCCGACATGACATTAAAATGGTACACTCTTTTGTCCTTATTGCATGACATTAAACTGCACAATCCCCCTTTCGTCCAATATGACGTTAAACTATTTTATCCCCATCATCCTAACTACATGACGCTAAACTGTACAGAAAGTCCTTGTTATGTCCTACATGACATTAAACTGTTATTTTGTCTCTGCTACATGACATTAAACTGTGCAGCACCAATAGTCCTAACTGCAAGACTTTAAACTGCATAGTCCCTTTTTTTATGTCCTACATGACATTAAACTGTGCATCGTTAAAGTTGTTATTACCTCTTGTTTCTCACACCGAGTATGACTCACGTGAGCTAAGAGCGAACATCAACCATAACACTCCCTTTGGGCCACTAACCATGTGTAAGTCCCAATAACATTTCTTATTAGATCATTGTCCACAAGAACAACTTGATCATTAATTCAGTCTTTAATTGAACTACACGGACTTTGATCCTTGCCCTCCAGGCTGTGTATGTAGGCAAACTCCCATGGTTCAAGCCCAAAAACAATCTCTTCACATCGGTTCACCACCATCTCATATGATGTTGATTCGTGAATCCGCCCCTGAAATCAATATCTTTACATTGATTCACTTTTGTCCTTGTTATATGACGTTAAACTATACAACACTTTTGTCCGGTACAACAATAAACTACAATATTCTTTGATTTCCTCATTTGAGAGAGAACTATTATTGACATTGATTTTTCAATTATGGTTTTCATTTTCAAAAGACTACACGCATACATGGTAATGCCTAAACTTTTTATCTTAGGTTAAACCATCATTGCACTAAAGTCCACTTTCACCCTTCACATGTACGAACCAAATTTGTACAAAGGGTAGTCCTAGAACTATGTGGACTTGATTCCCATCCTTATGGGATACGTAGGAACATTCGAGTATCCCTCGAATCCAGTCCCAAGTCTTTTGGGACTGACCCCAAATTTCACTTTCAGTCCCTTGGCTGAAAAGTCCTCATGAAAACACACACTGTGTATTCATTATTATGGTCCAAATTCTATGACCCTAAACTAAGATCACTCATACTTTCGTCCTGCATGATGTTAAAGCGCATTTCAAGAACTACGTATGGCTTGATTCTCATTCTTATGAGATACGCAGTGAAGTCCAAAATTTCAATTCAAGACCCAGCCACAACATGATTATGGTTTTCATTGACCTATGTATCTCGATATACATTGGACAATACCCTTATTTATGTGTTATAATCCTAACCTTAAAATATTTTCAGATCTTCATAACCCTTTTCATGACTTCTAGTCACAAAAATGTCAAACTTCTGAGAATTCTTTTTGCCTGACTATGCAGCACGTGCCCATAGGTGGCCTTGCATAAACAGTCCACATAACAGACTTGTCAGCCAAAAGATGCTATTTATTTGACCATGCAACTAATGCCTTTAGGAGGCCCTGCATATTTCAACCCCATAACGGGTTTGTTAAATAATGGTAACTTCATTCTTGGGAAGAATGCCTCTTTTGTCCTTATTTGTCTTAAACGACAGTATGTAGGGATCCGCAAAAAATATCCATCCTTAACATATTTGTCCCATATCCTTTTAATGATCTGAAAGTATTCAAGTCTATGGTTTATTCTTCTTCCCTACGTTTGGGTCAGACCTTCGTAGGAGTGATATTCATCCAGTTCTTCGATATTCTTGTTCGGAAATATCTTCTCAATATCCAAGTACCTCTTTCCATACAACAAACTCTATACTTTAGAACATTTGAATCTCCATAATCTTTCACTGGATTTTAGCACTAGGAAAGTAAATTTCTGGGAGTTCTTTTGCCTGACTATGCAGCACGTGCCCATAGGTGGCCTTGCATAAACAGACCACATAACAGACTTGTTATCCAAAAGATGCTATTTATTTGACCATGCAGCCAATGCCCATAGGTGGCCCTGCATATTTCAACCCCCTAACGAGTTTTGTTAAATAATAGTAACTTCATTCTTGGAAACTACTTCTTCTAATGCCTTTTAGCTCTTTTTCATATCATTCCTCAGATTGAAATATTCTTAAGCCATAGTTTACATTTTTTCCTCATACTTGAGCATGGTAATATGTTTTCAGATAAATTGTCATGGAATTGAATCCATTTTAATACATTTTGGTCATAGCTATTTCGACCTTAAACATTAGCCCTTTTATGTCCGGCATGCATGACTTTAAACTGCCCACAGAAGACAAAGGAACTCTGAATAAAAGTCAAGTTCCAGCACACTTGCGCGCTGCCTTCTGCGCACTAAAGACTTGCGCACCACCTTTTCCTTTGTATGTCTTTGATTTCCTCAGTGTCAAATCCTCATTTCTTACGGATCCAACACTGAGGGGGGACTTTTGTTGACGCTCCTTTCGTCACAGAACCAAAAGATCGGAAATGGGAAATACCTTAGTCCAAAGTGATTCATCCTTTGAAGAAACATAAAAAATCGACAAAGGGATGAACAAGGAGAACATTGCCCATAGGTCGCACAAGTTCCCTCATAGTCGCGCAAGTACACTTGCGCGCCGCCTAGTGGTTGTGCAAGTATACTTGCGCGCCGCCTCATGGTCTCCCATGTGACTTGCACGACCTAAGTGATAACCGCCCGGTAACTGCCCGGGTTCTTCTCCTACCTATAAATAGACCCTGTGGGCCCCCCATTCGAGAGGATCTTTTTTCAGAAACTCGTATTGAAGCTCCCGACGCCCAAGCCTCTTCTCAAAGCTTCCGGAACACTTCTATGGTAATTTCTTACCTAGAATGGATGATTTAAAGAGAAGAAAGAAGGCCTAAGTGTTGAAACTTATCAACACTTGCGCGCCGACTTATTTCCTTCCATATAACTTGTGCGTCCCTTTTCTGGAAGAACATCAAGAGGATTCTAAAGGGTTTAAAAAAGAGTCGCTCAAATATTTCAATGCTGGTTGAAAATCGCGCAAGTACACCATGTGTCGCGCAGGTATACCTGCGCGACCAAAACTTGTGCGCCCACGGAAGACTTGCGCGCCTTTCAAGACTTGTGCACCCCTAACTTTTTGGGTGCCCATCTTGCCCATTTTACCCCTCTTAAGCCATTAAACCATTCCTTTTCAAGATTCAGTCTTCAAGACACTCTTCAAAGCCATTTATGGCATGATTTCTTGATTTGAATTCCTTATCTAAAAGGAATTCTGTGGAATATCTCTCAAAACCTAGTGATTTAAATATCCTTATGTCACTAAATATAGAGAGTTCATTCATTCAACCTCATCCTTTAAAGATGAGAGAATCCCTAACTTGGGCTTCCTCCTCAGGAGTAAGCCCCAATCATAATCCTTTAACTTGGGCATCCTCCTCAGGAGTAAGCCCCAATTTCAAATCTGGGCATCCTTCTTTAGGAGTAAGCCCCAAATTCTTAAAGTTCCCAAACTTGGGCATCCTCCTCAGGAGTAAGCCCCAAACCTTAATCCCTAACATGGGTCTCCTTTTCAGGAATAAGACTCAGTCATAATCTTGGGAATCCTCCTCAGCAGTAAGCCCCAATCATAATCCTTTAACTTGGGCATCCTCCTCATGAGTAAGCCACAATTTCAAATCTGGGCATCCTTCTTTAGGAGTAAGCCCCAAATTCATAAAGTTCCCAAACTTGGGCATCCTCCTCAGGAGTATGCCGCAATCCTTAATCCCTAACCTGGGTCTCATTTTCAGGAATAAGACTCAGTCATAATCTTGAGCATCCTCCTTAGGAGTAAGCCCCAATCATAATCCTTTAACTTGGGCATCCTCCTCAGGAGTAAGCCCCAATTTCAAATCTGGGCATCCTTGTTTAGGAGTAAGACCCAAATTCTTAAAGTTCCCAAACTTGGGAATCCTCCTCAGGAGTATGCCCCAAACCTTAATCCCTAACCTGGGTCTCCTTTTCAGGAATAAGACTCAGTCATAATCTTGGGCATCCTTCTCAGGAGTAAACCCCAAGTCCCTTAACCTGGGTCTCCCTTTTTAGGAATTAGACTCAGTCATAACCTGGGCCTCCTTTTTTAGAAGTAAGTCCCAGTCATAATCTTGGGTTTCCTTTTCAGGAGTAAACCCCAAGCCTCCTTAAATTTCTCATAACCAGTCTTAATTTACCCTTGATTTGGGTTTCCTTTTCAGGAGTAAAACCCAATCATAAGTCCCATCCTAACTTGGGAATCATACTTAGGAGTAATCCCCATGATTAGAGTATTCAAATCTCCATAAAGCACATATACCTTTATGGACCCTGTTCCTGGATTTTCTCCCTAAAAGTGAGTCCTAAACCTTCATCTATCTGGGCAGTCATACATTCCTAAGCCCCAAACAATTTCTTATGATTGCATTGTTCATGGAACAATTGTCTAATTTTTACCAATACCTCTTGTTTCTCACACCGAGCATGACTGACGTGAGCTTAGAGTGTACAAGTAATTATGACATTCTTCTTTGAGCCATCAATCATAAACATCATACTCCATTACTCGAACTACGTGGGTTCTGATTCCTTTTCCAAAACAAAGGATACGTAGGTAGCCCATTTATGGGTTCGATCCCAACTTTGAAATAATCCATGTACTTCTGAATGACGATAAACTTCAAGTGCCCCACTGGGTGGCTTTAAAACCAGCCTGGTCATCATAATGACCAAGAGACTTTTATATAAATGTTTTGAAGGATACCGTTGACCAAGAATCTCTAAACAGATATAGATGATTCTCTATTGATGAAGAACCTCGAATACATATAAAAGATTCTCTAAATTTATTGCATATTTAATCATTGATTGTTAAAACTAAAGGAAAGCACATTTTATACTTGGTAATGTAATAAGGATTCACGAACATAACATAAATCTATAAAGAGAGTCCCGGAGTAGACAATAATTCCCCTCAAAAAGGTGTGATGAGTCCGACCTCCCATCCTCTCGACCAATGCAAATTCCTAAGCCTCATTAGTCCACAAGCTAATGAGCGCCTACCTTTGGAAAGTGGGTCCAAACGGATGTGGTGTCATTGGATGTTTCCGGTTCTACGAACAAACCCACTAGTAACCGATCAGAACGTTTGAATCTCACGTCAAGGAGGTCATCCCCGAAATCCGTCGAGGAAACAAGTTCATAGCCCATAAAGTCGATATTTCTGTCCTATTTGTCGGGGTGCCTATAATTTTTTTATACCAAGTGGGTTGTTGGGATTCATCATTAATGTAAATTAAAAACCAATTAATATCCTGTCAGTCATGGAAGTAATCTTTATATGATGGTGTAATTTCATTCATTAATTACATCTTCTTTTTCCATCCTATGGATTTCCCATAGATCATCTTCCCATAGGAGTTGTGTGTTGTACTATATCATTTGATCATGTTGCTCTTGGATTTTTCATACTACATGGGAACCCCTATTTTGGTGAAATAAGAATGTGTCCATCCATATTTTTCATAAGCTATGATCTACATCAATTTTTCTGGGTTCCTTGATATATTTCCTCTCGATTATCCATTCTATGTTTTCTAATGTTATCTTTCTGTTTATGTTGGATCTTTTATGGTTGTTGGTTGGTGCGGTGGTCTCACGACATCCTCATGTGGATGTAGTCATTGTGAAAGTGGTGATCTTGATCAATTGTGTGGGTCCTTCTTGTGAAAACAAAAAAGAGACCATTTGAGTTTTGGGATTCATTTAATATATATATAAACATTAAATTGTAGTGTTAACATGTTTTAGCCCAATTGATCATAATTTAATGGACCTAATAACTCTTTATATTAGATTAAATAATTTGAATAAATTAAATTTGGATGTTATTGATTTTAGATTTTCTAGATATTTTGATATCCATTATCTTCATGCATAGTATGTTTATCATGATGGAAATTTATAATTAAGCTAAATCCTGAATTAATTGAAAATTAATTGGATAATTGTTTGAATCAATATGTAAACTAATCCAAATGCTGTTGTAATATAATAATAATAATATTGATGAAAATATGTGTAGTTAACTAAGTTGCATGATGAACCTAAAACATGGTAATACTTTTTATTAATAGTAATAAAGGAATGTTAAATTAAATGAATAATTCATTGTGATATCTTCTAATATCTTTTTTATTGGTTTTCCAAAAGACAAAAAATTTGGATAATGAATTTACTACTGATTAATGTAATAAATAATAGGTTTTTTGATAAATTATATTCCTTACAGGGTCTTCTATATTCTATTTATTTTATTGTTCATGTTACATATGATTCAGATTCATGAGATCTTTTTGTGTATGAATGTTTAAGGCCTTTCTTTAGGTCTAGAAGATCATTTAAATTTTTGTTCATACTGCTTCTGATGTTATTTGGATAAAAGACTTGTGTCTATGGTGTAAAGTAGGATTATATGCATTGTGATCCTTTGATAGCTAAGCCTATAAGGCTATTGTGGTATGTTGGGTGAGAAGGACCACTGGTTTTGGTTGAATTTGATACCTATAGTGGCGTGATGCATCCGTTTATTGATGTGGGTGTCAGGGATGACACTTGAGATGTTGGAACATGCTGATATTGGGATTAATTGTGGATATAAAATTTGGATTCATACTGAATCTATAGTTTTTTTTCCTACATTAATCTCCCAACTACATGACCTATATGGTCTTTTGTACCCACCATCCAAAATTGGAAATCATGCATGGTGTATGCCATTTTTTCCAGTTTATCTTATCGACGATGTAAGGGTCTTCTCTCTTGATATAGGTGGAAATGACTCGATGTTTAGCACATGTAATCCTTGTGTTGATCCAGTGATATTTCATAAATTAGAATTACATAATAGAATAACTAGAATTATAGAATTATGGAATGTGATGATTTTATTATTAATTTAATGAGTTAATATTTAACCTTAGGGTTTGAACATGCTGGGATATAATGCTAATGAGGTGTCACTGAGAATCGGTAGACTCAGTTTTTTTATGTTTTGAGGGCATTTATATTTGTTGTAATGCTAATGGAATGTAATGTGTTAAATGACAATGATTGAATAATTGTAAACAAATTAATTAATTAAAATTTGAAGAGAATAAAAGTGGTGTGTATCATAATTTAGCACCTTTAATGGTTGTGTCTTAATGGATATCAAGTCTTAGTAGTGTATGCACAGAGTCTGAATGAAATTAGTGGATGTGGTGTATATGACTAGATTATGAACATAGTGTGTTTGTGAGTTATAATATATTCTTTAATTTTAGAGTTTCTATATGATAATCCTCCTTATGGGTTTGGGAAACTAACACCCTAGGGATACAGATCCAAGGGGGGTATTTTCCCAAACATTTCGATAGGTGGACTGATGGTTTCCTACCCCTATTATCCCCACTCTCTTATGATGGTAGTTACACGTGCTGGTATGAATAATAGTTAGTTGTCCACATATTTGTGTATAAGGGTTGTAACAGATTATGGTGACCTCAGAGACATATAATCTAGATATAGATTCCAACATTCTAACATATGTATTATTTTAATATGTTGTGATGGATTGAGGATCATTACATAGTTTATGGGTTGTGATGACTTGAGGTACAATACATGACATATGATACACAATATATGAACTGTGGTGGATCCTAGAAACTACATGGTTTATTTAAGATATGAAGATGTTGTGGTTGTTTTTCATAAAGTTCATATAGTGGCTCTTCACTCAGGTATCGTGGGTCTACAATTTTGGAGAGTGATGCTAAGGACATGTGACATTTAGGAAAAGAGGAAAACATGTGGGGAAGTGGTAGTAGGGTACCCTTGATATTAATTATTATATTACATGATCTTGAATGTGAGTCATAGTGAGATTAGCCAAGGTGTGGATGGGAAGAAAATATACTTGTTTAGGTGATGAGTTAGTTTCAGTTTTTTTTACTACGATTTTTCATGCTTTCTATTATTTTGTTTGACGTCCTATTGGGATGATCCTACATAGTTTACTATTATACTAATCCAACATCATATAGCCAATTTTTTTGGCCACTTGGAGTCGGGTGGGTTAGTACTATATCATGGATTTCGATGAGCGATTTGGGTTTCGTGGTAGCTGTTGTTTTACTCTCTTTTGGAACATCTAGTTTTCCCATTCAGTTGTAGCACATCTTTCATGACATTACATAATTGAACACGAGTTTCCTTTAATTTATACTTTGAGATAGAGAAGGTCGGTGACTTTCTTATCTATCTCTTTCACATGTGTTCTCTTTAAGGGTAATGCTTCCAATCTATGTGTTTACAATACCCTCATTGATGGTCCCCAAACTGGGGACTAATCAGGGTGGGGCTCATGTATTATTATCTCTCTACTCAAAATGGTGACCAATGATGGGTACACATTATGGGGAGGAGTTGTGACAATTAATTATAATGGTATTAGTTAAATTATACTTATCGTAAAAAGAATATTTATTTCTTAATGAATTTTTTATTTTATTATTATATATTTCTTCTTAATAGATAAATAATTAACTATTATAATATTATTATATATAAACTTATATATTATCATATTTAACATTATATATTGGAATGAAATAATATTAATTACAATTAATGTTAAAAAGCATATTTTTCCACTATAAGAAAATTTACTTTATTTTTTTTCATTTTCAGTTAACAAATATATTAATTGATTTTATTATCTATATAATAAATAATTAACAATGTTTCAGGATTTAGAAATTCAAAATTATGTTAGAAATTATTTTTCAATAATCCTAAATAAATGATTTTTCCTGAATAGTAAAATATGTCCAAATTTTAAAATTTCATCTATTATAAAATATTTATATGAAATATAATTTTAATCTATAATTTCAGTTGAAAAATATGTATATTTAATATAAATTATATATATTTTTAAAAAATTATTATTTTTTAGAATCCGATTATTGTTATTTTAGAATAGAGGTACTCTTTTTCTCAAAAAAAATCAATTTAATTCATTACACATTTATTATAAAAAAGTTAATTTTTTGTGTGGTAAGATGTTAAATGAGAAATATTGTATTTATTATTTTAGAACAGAGTGATGATGTAATTTAATATGTGCAATTTCAATTTTTTTGAATAGGAATATTACCATTATGATCAATGTTAATGACCATAATAATAGATAAACAATAATTTTAAAAAAAATATATTTTACTATTATTTTGTATTTTTATTTAATAATTTCAATTAATATTTATTAATTTATGATGTGATAGTAATTTTAAATAAATATTTAATAATAAGAAAAAAATTTATTTTTATTGAAATTTTAAATAATAGTATGAAAAGATGGAGGTTAAATCATAATTTTTCAAAAAAGACAATGATTTCTTAATATATAAATTATTATGAAATAACATTTACATTTACCCCCATTAATAAATTTTATTAAATTTAATTTATATTTAAAATATGTTCAACAAAACAAAAATTATTTACATATGATATTTTTTTTCTAATAAATATTTTTCTTTCATATAAACAAACATCCTTGGTAATATAAAAAAAAAATTTAAAAACCTAAATATATATGTCATAATAAATATTTACAACTTGATTTTAAATTGGTTGATGAGAAATTATTGACCCATTATCTTCCAAGTCTTCATTATTTCTATACTTATGAGACCTTCACCCATGAATATGTAATTATATCATAGAAAATTAGAGGGTATCCCCAAAATTTTACTTTCCTCACTTAGAAAATTGGAGACATCCACCCCTTCATGAGACACCGATTATAATTAATTTAATTATGAAGATCGAAATTTTTTCCCTAACTAGAATCACATATTATTTATATAATCAAAATTTCACAATAAGTAAGCCAAATACATTTTATTAAGGGGTTTTTAATGATTTTCTTTATTCTAATGTTATTATTTCATAATCCATAAATGTTTTCTACATGATAGTTATATTCCGACCATTTACATCACATGGTTACATGATAAACTCAATATAAATAATATATATAATAGTTATTATTTTATTAAAAAAATTATTTATTCATTTCCACTCAATTATAAAAATAAATAATTTTAATTTGGCCTTGTGTAGATTTCCCCATTCAAAATGTAATGTTTTTCATTACACATATTAGTCATAATTATTTTTATATCCCACATAATATTTAGTTTACCAAAATAAAAAATTTAAAAAATATCATTATTCATGGGGTATAATAAAATAATAAACATCAAGAACCATTTTTATCCGTCAAGAAATATCATGTTCATGTTTGGAGACTGTTTCACCAAAAACCTGAAAAATGTCATGAAACTATGTCATGGTTCACTATGTGAAATTAAATCTTAATAGTAAAAAAAATCAATATGAAAACGATTGGTTTTTTATTCGATTTATTTATTAATTAATTATCTTATGAAAAAAAATATCACCATCGATATTTTATACCACCAAAATAAGATAACATTGATTCAATTATTACCCAAAATAAAAGAAAAATATATAATAAATTAATGGAATATGATATTAAATAATATTAATTTTTTAATATAGAAGAGTTATATTAATAATTGAGTACCTAAAATGTAATATGGTTATTTGAGAAGGTAGGTTCGAGAACAAAACAAATCATTAAAATGGAAGTGGTTAGTGTTGATTAAATTTTCATATATTAATCTTAAATAATTTATATTGAACTATATTGTCCTAGGATTGATTTATTGTGCCAAATGATTAATTTTAATTTTATCAACTCATTATTTTTTGGGTTTTTGAAAATTTATCCATACAATATCACTATAAAATGATTCTTATTTCAAGGATTATGATATTTATATGGGTTTTCATCTCAAAATTCCAATAATTGAGACAATATTTTTTTATTATAGACCTAATTTAATTTATGTTGGGGATATAATAAATATATTAGATATTATATCAATAAAATTATTTCATTAATAGTAAAATAATTACAATGTAAATCACACTCCATCAATAAATTTTAATTTAAATGCTCCTTAAATTGTACGGGTTTTTCATGAGTCAATTATTTAACATGAACAATAATCACTCTAAATTGATTATTATCCAAAAATTATTTAACTATTTAAACATATTTAGAAATTATGATGTATATCATCTTTCTTTTATGGGAAAATCAAATTTATCACTGAGGTCTTCCACCTCAATGATTCTATTATGATGTACAAATTCAATTTAGTACAGAGTAATTGTCATTCATTTTAATTTTTTATAACATATCCTGATTTATAAATCCCACTAATGATATAAATTACCTAAGGGAAACTAAATTTTATTTCTTCTCCAATTACTATTTTACCAACTTTTATTCGACATAAAATAGTGAATTTTTTTATCCATAGACAGGTGTTTGTTCTTGATAATCATATTTTGAAATATGTAAAAGGATTATATATTTTATGATCCAATATTAATCCTTTATCAATTAAATTTTAAAAATACTTTTAATTTATTATGATGATCTACTTTTTCGAAATTATTTTCATGATATTTTTTTAATTTTTTTCTCTTAATCTTCAAAATATTTTTTATTATAATCATAATGAAAAATGTATTATAATTAAATATGATATTATTAAAATAATAGGCATGAAAATCAATTTATTGATTTATATTCCATATAAAAATGATTTTTATACAGTGGTGAAATAATTTATACACCACTCTATGTGTTTTATTCATAAAAAAATCTGATTGGGGTATTATATATATATATAATGGTTTTTTATGGGATAAAATTGGCTTATAACATTTAATAAATTATTTTATGTGGAACATAGATATATATAGATGATCATAGTTGGGATCAAATTTCCCCATATAATGAATATTTTATATTTTAAATTCTTATTCGATAATGATCTTTGTATATACATGGATTCAGTTCATAATGTAATGGGTGATAAAAAATATATTTTTTTTTACAAAAAAAATGTTATTTTCACATTGATTTGTTCATAAAATTATCTATGTGAAAATATTTATAGATTTTTAAATACAAAAGGATGGGTATACATATATTTATTCAAAATATAATTGTTGGACATACATGGATTTTGTTCACAAATGTAATGTGTAGACATAAATGGATCTGTTAAAAAACATTTATTATTTTTTATGGTACATCCCTATAATTTTTATTATTTTTAAATATATTTAATGTGTTTATAATATTCTATATTCTGACAATGGTCTTCCTTATTTTACCTTTAATAGATTTTTTTAATTATTTATGTTATATACTAATAAACCATGTTTTTATTATTTTCTTGTGTACTATGTCTTTATTACATTATCGAAAATGAAAAATCTTGTTTTCTAATTTTCACTTATGATCATGTGATACTTTCATATGATATTTATCCATTTCTAATGAATTACCAAAAAAATTTTGTATATTTATTTTTACTAGTTGATAAGTTTCTCAGAATCATTGTTCAAACTCACCCCTTTTTTCATTCCAACGGTCTTGATGATTTTAAAATCTTTTGATATTCCTAGAGGATGATAAAATATATCACATTAATAGGTATATTGTATCAAGTGTAGTAAAATATGAAATTTATGATTCTTGTGTCTATGAAATTAACCCTTTTGGTATATGGGTTGATTGACTATTTGGGAGATATATTAATTGTACCATGTCATAAACTCATTATTTATTTATTTCCATCATGGGTTATGGTAAAAAAATGATAAAAATATATAATAAAACGTTTATTATAACATTCAGATAATACATTGCCAAAATAATGAAACAAACTGTAGAGTTAATGGTTTAGTGTCTCTGAGTATAATCTACATAATAAATTGATTTTATAATATTTATGAATGTTTCATAATATTAAAACCACACTAGATCCTCATATATAAATCTACTTGGATTTACATATCATCATTTTCTATTGAAATAAATACATAAGAAAATGCGTTCATTTAATGATCAATATTAGAAAACACTAAATAAGTCTTCATTATGTTATTGATATGAATCCCGACAGAAAAAATGAACATGGAAGAAATACCATACTATAATATTTTTGAAAATTAATAAATTTTCAATACTCATTACGGAATGAAATTTACACCCAAATGAACAACAAGTTCCATGATAAACAAAGTTGAAACATGATATAATAATGATGTTCCAATGAGAATGACATAAAATTAAAATATATAATTAATGCATATGGATTAGCATTGGGATTTATAACAATGTGAACATAGCTAACCACATTGATTTCACAATAATTCTATTCTACACAACCAATTTGGGACATGTTCACACCCAATCATTTGAATGTAGAAAAGTCATATCTTTTAACTATCAATAATGTGAACATATCTACTCCTTTTTGCGTTTACACATATCAATGTAAACATTTCCAAGCTATATCGTGCTCGCACTCAATCTTGATAACCTAAATAATATATATTTTGATCATGATAATTATTGTGAACATGTTAACTTTTCATCACTTCCAGAATACATATGTTGAAAATATTATTTACTTTCATTATTTTCATGGTCAATGTAACATCCTGAGTTTTCTAAAAGAGCCACTATTTTCAATAGCATACATAATACGACACTTCAAACATCATAGATCAACTAAATAATATTATGAAACATTATAATATCTTTTATAAAATGGAGGAAATGAATAATATTTATTTATTTTAAAAAATATTTATTAGATGTGTGTTAAATTAGTTTTGTGACCAATTAGTTATAAATGAAAATAAAACCCTTTTAATTAAAAGGAATGTTTTTTCTATAAAACTATTATAATGAAAATAAGTGAGCTTATAAAATAATGAAATCACTATTTCTAGATTTTTATTAATGAGATATATGTGTAATATATTCAGATTAATGTTTAAAATTATTCTTATATGTTTTCTATAAAATATATACGTACAAATTATTATTTTTGTATAAAAGAAGAATTTTTAAAAATATTCTCATTTTAAGGCCTTTTTATGGAGATCCCATTTTATATATTATTTTTTTCCCCTTTTATACTTATTATATTATATAATATACATATTATTTTTATGAGGTACATAAAAATGTTTGTTTGGATCAATTATTGGTATTTTATTGAAAACTTTCATATTTTAATAAATAATAAAAATATTTCATTTTAATTCAAAACTGTTTTCACCTAATTTATATATGTAGTTATATTTATATACTAATTTTTTATAGAGTGTAATTAGAAAAGGTTTTTTTTCATTTAATCTATTTTATATCATTGGAATTAATTTCTTGTTTAAATTATATATAAAAACATTTCGTGCTATTGAACATTTCACTTTAAAAATAAATTTGTTTTTTTGTTTGCTGAATTAATTTTATATAATTTTTTCCCAATTATATAAATATAATTTCATATAGTAGAATATTAATTTGGAATAATTATTTTCAAATTATGTTTTTCTGTCAAATTATTTATCACAATAAAATTAACCATGGTTAAAAAGTAATTTATTGTATATAATGTAAAATATTAGCAAGGGTTAAGGTTAAAAGATAAAAGTGAAGCATACCAAAAAAATAAAAAATTTATTGTTTGGTTGAGGTGTGTATAGAGTCTAACCAGCCTATTCATTCTAAATAAAAAACCAATGTTGATTAAATCAATTCCTCCTATATACGGTATTCTATTAATAAAAAATATTCAATAAATTTATCACTTGAACCTACATCTTATGAAGTATAAATACCACATGTCCAATACCCTATGTCAACCCAAAAATCATTTTAGATCCTAAAATAACTTCATAAACCTATCATTATCAATCTCTCCATTTAAATTTTCTTATAGTCTCACCAATGGTCCAAATCTAATGTCTTCAAGGGTTTTTCAAAGACAGGATATTCAAGAGGAAATTTTCTTGAAGTACCTATCTTAATTTATTTAATTTTCTGACCTCTCCTCTCCACCACAATCAATAAAGACAGGATTACTCCAAAATCATTTATATATAGGTATATTAAGTTTATATTGTAATATCTGACATTCATTTTATTTCTCACCTCTTCTTATTGAAATAAACAAAATTGTGGTCCAAGTTATGTTGGTTAAGAGCCTCCATGAATAATGTTTTTGCTCTTTTTCCATTACCAACTTCACAGATGGGTTTAGAAACATTATTATTGTCAACTAATATTTATGTGTGAAAATTTTAACATATATCAAATTCTAGATATTTTATATTATAAATTATTTTATTTTTTCCATATTGTTGTTTTATAGTAATTCCAATTGAGGAATTGTGGACTACCGCCCTTCGAAGTGATAGTATTCATTACCACTATACATGGATGTATAAAGGATGGATTTATTAAAAATATTAGAAATATATGAAATTAATATAATTATATAATTATTATTTAGTTCTTATTCGTATAATATGACAAGTACATTAATGTAGCATTCATGCGTAAGTACGTCCGACTGTCTCCTTGAACGGTGCACAACATTTCTTATCTCCAAATATTCTGGATTATTTTAAATACATAATTAATTTATATATTTGTAATTTAAGTAATTATTATTGTTATATATGATGAATAAACTACCACATTTTCAATTTACATCAAAAAAAATTTAGTTTCTACTAAAGTACCGAATAACGACCAAACGTCCGATAAGAACATAAATAATTATGTAATTTTTATAACATGGTAAGAAGTGATATAAAAGGAATAATAAACATGAATTTTTTTTCAGAAAATTATAAATTAGCCTATTTTCATTATTCATGAACATAATGATTTTACATGATGAGTTAGACTCAAAGAAGGGGAATTTCTAAACTCTACTTCTACTCATTGGGTTTTACGTAAACATTGTCATTTATTTTACTCAAATATTGTATGTGGAATGAATGTTTATATATTAATTTTGTAATTTCCACATCCCATTGTGTTGATATAATATTGATACACATAATAACACCATTTATAAATTAATACATCATTTATATGAACATTTAAACAGATATCATAATTAAATTACCATTCATTGAGTTAAATAACCATGTCATAGGTTTTGTTTTAACTAGAATATGTGTGAATGAACTATGATTGTTTTAAAGTGAATATCCACTTATATTAGGTTAACATATATTTTTCACACAATTATTTTATTAATTTTTTCTTAACCTAATGATATGATCTTTGTAAGGGATATCAACTCATTCTCCTTTAATTGAGTAATATCATGAGGTTATACAACATTATTATCATATAATGTGTATAAAAGACACTTGATATTTAATATCATTAAATAGAATATTATAATTATATTTTATTTTCTTAATGTTATTTCCTAATTATTATTATTCAAGTTCTTCGCTAGTGGCCAGGGACTCTAACATAAACATCATTTTAAATGTTTTACAGATTTGATCTTCTATAACCATTAATTTCATTTTTGTGTTTAAAAATGGTTTTTATGAATTTATTTTAAGCAACATGAATGATTTAAAATGAAAATTTAGTTCAAAATATTTAATGCGGTATAAGATACATCAAATAAAATGTCCCTTTATTAATATATTAATTGATTTTGGAAATTGATTTAATATTTGAATGTATTGAATTGATTTTTTTGGACTGAAATTTAATTTTATGAGTACGATGTTGAAAATTGAAATTCCTTATGTGTTATAATTTTATAATGTTACTTAAATTTTTTTTTGTGTGGTGACATTATACATAAAATATGAGTGGTTATGTGATAAAGCAATGATGGGTGGTTCTGTGAAAATCTAAGGATGGGTGGCTACATTATAACCTCAAATGTATTAGGAGACATTTTTAGCCACATGGATATTCCATTTAGTGATGTTTGTGGATGTCAAATGTATTTTTATTCTATTTAATTATGATTATATCCCATCAAACCTTTATATGTAATATGTTTCTTTATATGGGTTTTTGTTATTCTTTTGGGTATAAATGTTATGCAATGATATTATATTCAGAGAAGAGTATTCATTAATTACTAAATGTGAAAAGTATGACTTCATAATAAAATATTCATGGTATACAGTTTTCCCCATTAAAAATAGTTTTATTCAATTTCTTTCCCTTACTAAGGTTCATATGATCACCCCATGTTTGAATAGTTTTTATTGGACTTAAGGATTAATAAAGGCAAGGAATGGATCAAGGGAAAGTTATGCTATGATACAAAACAACGTTTTTTTAAAACTTTTATTAAAAAAATGTATAGTGAGTATAAGTGTTTCATTGTAATATTTAATTATTTAATTATATGTTATAAGCTAATTCTAAAAATATAAAAACCTGACAAAACCATGATTTATATTAAAAGAAAATTATTCATTTATCTAATTATTAAGGAAGGATTATGGTCAGGGCCTATTAGTTGGTATTAGAGGTTGGTTTAGTAAAATTTATTTATTATGAGTTAATGATAATCATATGGTGACATTATATGTCTAATATTTTTTTAAAATCATTTTTCTATAATTTTTTCAGGTTAATGAATGTCGATTACAAATTGATGTATGGGGATATTAAACAACATTCTTATCTCTTATTGATGAATTGGGTTCAATAATTAATGCAATGCCATGCATAGATAATTTCGAAAAATTTATTAACACACAACACACATTAAAGTAGTTGTTCTAGATATGAAACAACTCTATTATACATCGATACCATTATGGGTCATTGTTCAATTTTAATCAAATTTTATTTTCTCAATATTCTCATATTTTAAAAAAGGTAAATATTATCAAGGAATTTTTAGATATTTTACCTTATCCAAATATTATGAATCATATTATGATTTTAAAAAATCTTGTTGATGAGGGAGACCATTTCACAATCTATTTATATTTTCTTTTACAATATAGTCTTTCATCACATATATAAGGTAATATAAAATTACCATTGGCTGGATTTTTAAACCCAACATTGGTCCAAATGATTTATAAAAATCATGTCTTATATGAAATTTTGAAATTATTTATCATACAATATTATTTTCCAAAACTATTTCTCTATAAACTGAAATGCGACCAAATAGGTAGAAGGTGTATTTTAAAAAATGAAGTGATTTTGAATAATCACTAAATCATTATTGCAAATTATGGAACTTATATCAATGTGAACAAAATCATGAGTAAAATAGGCAGATACCATGATCAAGTTTTGAATTTATTTCATTTAGGAATAGTTTTATTAAATCATTTATAGGTGAAATAACGAAAATATATCAATATATTTAAGACATAAATAATTATGATGTTGAAATCATTAGGAGTTGCGCAAAAAATGTGAAGTAAAAGATAACCATTATGGTTAATACATGTAATGTTTATTGTTAGTATTTTATCTCATATTGAGATTATTTTATAAGAATTATATTTTCTTATAAAAAGGAAAACTCATAAGATGAGTAATAACTCATCACATACAACAAGGTTGTGGCAATCAAAACCACATCTGAAGGGAGAAAACGGTGCATCTCTTATCACTAGCTTACATGATGTACCTATTTTGTATAATTTTTTCTAATTATTTAAACATATTTATGGAAAAATAGAATGTTTATTTTGGTAAATTATGCTTTACCAAATGGATAATGTTAATATTAGAAAATGATTTGGGGATTGAGTGATAAAAGGATTTTTGAATATGTTCCCTATTTTGAGAAATTTAGATGATTAATGTAAATTGGATACTATGGAATTTTAATGGAGTAAGGGTTGAACTATATTTTTGGAATACTATGATTTAAATTTTGGAATTTTGTGAATTTGAAATTTTAGGTTAATGATCAACCAATCATGGAGAATATAAAATTAGGTTAATTACATTTTAGTGTGATAATATGTGAGTGATTTATGTTATTTAGAGATAAATTTTATAGTTTATCAAGTAGACTTGTGATAAAATACTTCTGAATCATGGGATTTAATATTTGTTTGGATTAATTTAAGGAATATCAAGGGTAGTTATTTGTTTAATGGTCTTCGTAGAACATTGTATTTACTATTGAATTTTTTTTAAATAAAATTAGTCTATATAATTCTAAAGGATTATTTCTTATTTGGGAATTTCATTATCATATCATGACTATTTTGGTTTTTGTTATTATCTAAATATCGGGGAAATGTAAAGGTAATCATTTTAGGATAATCGGAATCTCTAGAAGTTTATTCTAGTGCTTTAGTCAAGAAACATAATTCATTGGGAATACTCATCGTTTAGAGAAAAAGTTGTGTCTATAATTGAAATTCATATAAGGATGAAACTATACTCTTCATTTAAGTATCATTATGTTCTTATTCTATCACGAAAATAAATTCCTCATCCTTATTAATTGGATATTGAAATAATAATTTTTTCTATTATGTTTTCCTATAGTAAAATCAATGAATGTGTAACACATAACATGTTTGTAATTTTCTGATCGGTAACATACTCCTAATCTTGTATTATATCACTCTCTATCAGAAAATGACACTTATTTTTTTCATCAATATCCATGTTTTCCTATATGGAATCCAATTATGTGTTATCTCGTGTGACCTTCGTACATCCCATTATTTCTTATAATGTGGTAGTTTTGTTAACTCTTTTTTCCTATATAGTAATGTAATAATGTTTTTTTAAATGTTATAAATTATTTACTAATCCCATCTTCCAATTTAGTGTTTGAAATTACCAATTAGTAGGGATAATGTAATATCATGAGTTTTTTAAAAGATACAGTGTGTTTGATAGAGGATATAACAAGCCACATTAAACATAAGCTAACATTTAAATATTATTATGTAACCTTATAACAATGATGTCATAATGGAGGGTATGAGAAATATTGAATGATTTATGAATATATTTTTTACAACTGTATTTAATTAATTTCATGATCAATTATTTATAAATTAACGTAAAAGACATTAAATTAAAAGGAAATGTTTTTTTCAAAAAATAATTAACTAAATAAAAACGAACATAAAAAATAGTAAAATCACCCTTTATGGATATTTTATTCACGAAATATATGTTAACTTATTTTAATGAAATGTTTAAAAATCATCTTGTATGTTTTCTATACATGATTTTTTCAAAAATTCATTTTTTCACATAAATTAAGTATTTTTTTTTAAAAAAAGTGTTTTACTGCCTTTTGAGGTCTTACACATTTTAAATATTGTTTTTTGAACATTTATATTTACAATATGAAAAAAACAGAAAATCGTATCTGGAATATGGACATAAAAATAAAATTCGATGAATTTTGGGTATTTTTTGATATGCTTTATATTTTAATTAATAGATTAAAATACTGCATCTTAATTCAAAACTACATTTTTCTGATTTATTTTATATTTATAGTACCTCTATATTATTTTTTGAGTTTTATAAAATATTTTTTTTTACTTAATGAAATTTAGGTCATTGGTGTCAATTTAATGTTGAATATAGATATAAAAATATTTCAAATAATCGAACATTTCACCTTAAAACCCATATTTTGTTTTGATTGATGAATTAATTTCAAATAAAATATTCCCAATTCAATATATTAAATACAATAAAATTCATTTCCTATTTTGAATAATAATTTCCATATTAGTTTTGAGGTAAATTACATTATTTAGATATAGATACGATATCATGGAAAAAATCACTTACCTTAGTAAAAGTGAAATTTTGACAAGGGTTAATGTTTAATGATTAAAGCTTAACATACCTAAAAACTACTGAAGTTAAAAGTTGTATGAGGTGTTGATCAACCCAATCTAGCATATATAACATTAATTACAATCCAATTTCATGGAAATTTATTCCATCTTTTTATTGTTGGCTTCTAATATTAAATAGTTAATAAATTAATCACATAAACCCACATCTCCACATGAATAAATACCACATCCCCACCACCCTTTGTCATCCAAAAAAAATAGCTCTATAACTATCATCCAAAACCTCTCCCACTCACTCTCACAACGTGAATGTACTGATGGTACCACCAAAAGACCAAATTCGTGGTCTTAATGTGACTATCAATGTGGGGATATTCAAGAGGTAATTTTTTCTCAATGTACCTTTCTTATTTTTTTTCATTTTCTACTTTCTCCACACATCCTTCATCCATAAATACATGATTAATACATAATCCTGTATACACTGATTATTTTTCTAATTTTATATCTCACATATATTTCATTTCTCACCTCCTCTTATTCATATAAACAAAATTATTTTCCACGTTATACTTGTTAATCGCCTCTCAGAATAATATTTTTGATCATTTTACCATATCAGCTTCATGTCTTGAATTAAAACCACTATTCTGGAATACTAATATTCAAATATTAATATTATAACCTATTTCATATTATTTATATTTTATACTAATCAAACCTTCATTTTTTCCATATTGTTGTTATAATATAATTTTGACTGAGGATGTCTGGAATATCGGCCCCTCAATGTGATGTTACTCAATTCCACTATACATTGAATGTATGAAGGACAGTTTTATTATTCATATGAGATATATATGACATTAATAGAATAATTTAATTATAATTTAATTCTTATTCTTTTAATACAACAATGAAATGAAAATAGCGTTTATGCGTACATACGACCTATTGTCTCTATGAATGATATATCCCATATCTTATCTCCAAACATTATTGATTATTATAAATACATTTATACTAGATATATGTTTTATTTAAATAAATAATATAGTTCTAAATGATGTTTTTTTGAAAATATGTACAATTTATATTAAAACAAGATCATTATTGACTCATGTACCGAATATTAACAAAACAGAAAATATGAATAAAATGTTGATGTAATTTTTATAACATAATTAAAATTCATATAAAAGTAATAGTATAATATAAAAATTATATCATGAATATAGATATTATTCTATGTTTATTATTCAGGAACATAATAATAGTACGTGATGAGTTGGACTCAATGAAAGGGAATTTCTAAAATCAATTTCCACTCATTAGGTTCTATGTATACATCGTTGATTATATTATACTATGATTATGTATGGAATCAAAATTTATTTATTTAGGTCATAATTTTCACTCCCCTTTGTGTGGATATACAATTTGTACACATAATCAATCCATTGTTAAATTAATATATCATTTATACGAACGTTTTAAGGGAAATATTAACTCAACTTCAGTTAATTGAGTTTAATATCACTGTCACTTTTTTACATAGAATACATGCGAATGAACATTGATTGTTTTACACTAAATATCCACTTATATTGGATGTATTAATATTTGTCTAACATAATCATTTCATTGATTTATCTTTAATATAATAATATTTTCATTCTAATGGATTTTGTTTCAATCTCTATTCATTGATGAATATCTTGATGTTATGCCCATTTATTATCCAATAAGGTGTATATAAAACCTTTATGACATGTTAAATTTGGAATTAACTTTTTCTCATGATATTTTATTTTTTAGAATTTTATTCCTACATTAGATTAATTCAAGTGTTTATCTAGTGGAAAGGGAGTCTTTAACTTAATCATATTTAAAATGTTTTTGTGTTTTATTATTCTAAAAACGTTAATTTCATATACATGTTTTAAAATAGTTCATATGAATTTATTTATATGATCATGACAAATTTAAAATGTCAATTTCGATCAAATGTTTTAATATGGTATGGGACACATGGATTTCAAATTATCATTATTAAATGGATTAAATGGTCTTTAAAATGGATTGAATATTTCAATATCATTAAATGATTTATTGTCAATGAAAATGGAATATTTGAGTAAAATATTTAAAATTGCATTATTTGATGAGTTATGATTATTTAATGGTTTCTGGAGACATTTTAAGGGTGGTTACATGGTAATACTATGATATATGGTTATGTGATAAACAAATGAATGGTGGTTTAATGATAAACCAAGCATAGGTGGTTACAATATATCTTCCAATGCATTGTGGGTGGAAGTCAGCTGTATGGATATTCGATTTAGTAAATTGCGGATGTTGACTCTATAGTAATTCCATTTAATTATGATTATGTCTCAAGTTGAATTTATATGTTATATGTAAAATTTTATGGGATTATGGTATCCTTATTCTTATAAAGGCCATGAAACGAGCTTATATATAGTGAAGAGTATGTAATACTTTATAAATGAGTAATATATAACATTATGAAAAAGTATTCATTGGTAATAGGTTTTCCCAATACAAATAGTTGTTCTCATTGTTTATAGATTAAAACGTTTTTTATTCACATCCCATGTTTTGAAATGTTTTTCATAGGACATAAAAAATATATAGTCAAGGATTTGATCAAAGAAATGTTAATCTATTAAAAAAAATTCAAATAAAACATTTTTGTTTTATTAAAAGAAATGGATAATGAGTAGCAGTTTTTTCTTAGAGTATTTAATTTGTTTTGTAAGAATTATGACATAATTATATAAATCTCACAAAATGAAGAGAACCTTGATGTAAATTAAAGTCAAATTATTTAATTATCTTATGATTAATTAATGTTTACAACTAGGGACATGTAGTTAAAATTATAAACACCAATTATTCCCATCATGTTCACATTTTATCATGTGAAACTATTTAATATAGATCATGTTAATAATTATCATATATACCTAATGATGTAAATAACATAAAAAATAAATTCCAAGGAGATATAATCCCACAACCATCATCATCTATACATATTAGTTCAATAAGATATAAATCCTTAAATATATTTAGAAAACATGGGGAAATAAAATGGTTTTTCAATCACTTGTTCATGGAATCACCAAAATCAATCTCAGGAAAGTAAACATTTTATACAAGTAAATTAATATATTAAAAATATATTTTCAATAATAAGTTATAGTGTGATTCCAAAAACACATATTCTATAGAAAATAATAATTTATTGAATAATAACAAGATTTTGGGGAATGAAAAAATTATTTTTTAGATAGAAATTTAATATTTTGTGTAAAAGAACATGTTAAGATGGAATTTAATAGAAAATATAGTAATGGTTATCTAAGATAATTATGAATATTTTGAAAACCAATTGTATAAAATGTCGAGTATTTTCAAATAAATATTGGTTTTCAAAAATGAATGTGGAGTGGTAGATAAAAAACTTTATTTTTTAATAATAGAATTCCTTTTAAACCATTGAAAATATTATCTTAAATAACACACAAAATAAATGAGTACCAAAATATTATTTTTATTTAAAATAATGAAGGGTGAAATAAATATAATGGGATATAAGAAAATTTTATTTTCCGATAGGGAATGGAGAATATTTATGGAATTTAAAAAAATTTACATAATGAAAAAAATCAATTAAATAATATAATATTTTTTTCATAAAAATTACATTTTCACATACCATTGAGATCATAAATAAACAGTTTTTTTGGAAGAATGATTTCCCTATAAAATAAACATCTTACATAGAGTAAAATCATAGTAATTTATAATTTATCAATCATCAATTATAAAAATCCTTGTCGAATTATTATCTTCTTATGGAATGATTTGAATCATAAAAACACCTTAAAACATGTTCACAAAATAAAAAAAAATTAAACCAAACTATAGAGATTTAACTTAGAAATAATTTCATTAAATTAAATTTATTGATTAATATATTATCAGAAAAATGTTTTACATAAACCATATAAATGATTTTTAAAAAAAATACAAAAAACTAATTTAATGGAGAGGAATTTTGTGATTTAAACCCATACATCCAATGAAAATTCAAATAAAACAACTTGAATGCAATAATTTGGATTTTATTTTCAAATATAATAAATTATAAAAATTAATAATATTTTATAACAAACATTTAGTATACATAGTAATAAAATAAAAAACAGTTTACAAAAAATGTTTCTCAAAGGTGAAACTTTTTGGATGAAAACCTTACCTTGTATTCACACATACTCGGTCATTATATCAACTCATATAAAATTTATATAAATGTAATATTCAGAAATATAAAATCTTTAATATAAAAATTAAACATTATTTACTTTTAGTTTATAAACATATAGTTCAAATATATTTATTGATTGATGTTTATTTTTTATCTAGTGATAACTTTATGTTTTCCTTTTCATAAACTCTTTATTATTATTTGAATGTTTCTCACTATGTGAAATAAAGATCGTCATATATATATAACTAAATAAAGAATTGAATTTTTTTATCATTATCATAGATCAATTTTCTATATGTGATATTAATAAATATTACCTCTAAAAATATTAATCTCAATGAAATGTATGTTAACATGTTTAATTATCAAAATATGATATATCAATAAATATTTTTAATATTAACAACACCAGTAAAAAAATTTAAAATAAAATATATATTATTATTAAATTACATTAACATCATATGAAAGTATTTGTTAAATTATAACATAATAATTTTAACATAGTTTATAAATGTATTAAAAGCAACCAAAATGATAAATTTTAGTAATATATTAACAAGAAAAGAAAAGAAATTAAATAATGGAAATAACACATATTAAAAGGTATAAAAATATCATGTTTTTTATTCATCCCCTATAAATACATTTTTATAAACATCCAAGATGGTTGTTGATGAAAAACATTATAAATTGTTCATGGAGGAGCCAAATCTGTGTACATAAGAATAACAATCTCATTATTCAAATAATTGATGGAATGATGGTACAAGAAATTGAATAATTTAACACTAGTATTTATTAAATATATAAATTAAATATTCATCAAATAAATCCTGAATTAACAACTCGATAGGTGGTGATAAAAAAGTATATCTCATCATGGATTCAGTAGTCCTCATTTAATATAGATTGATGTTTTTGTCACACATAGTGGATATAATGTAATGAATAATTTTTACTAAATTAAAATGGGTATTTTTTATGAATAATAATCATACTTATTGAGTAATATTAAAATTTTTATAAGTTTTTTATGGTGTAATTTAAAATAATTAAATTTTATTGTAATAATCATGTCAGAAAGTAGTGTTTTCTAATTGAAAATTACTCGGTAATACATGACATAAGAAAACTAAATGTTACAAAAATCTTTTGGAAATGGAAAATAAATCCATTAAGAGAAATTTTTTATATTTTTTACCATAAATTATAGTGATATGTGAGAGTTTATGTTTTGAATGTTATACCATTTCATAAGTGAAGATAACGGTTTCTTAGGAAGTAACCATAAAATTTTAAATAATATAATACTACAATTCATAGGTCAATTTTCTAAAAATGGAATGAAGAATAATGGATGTGTGTTTGTATATATGTTCTACTCACCTACTCCTTTTGGAGAAAACATATAATATTATTTTTAATTTTTAATTATATTCTAAAACCGTTATTTAATTTTATGATGGTCATTACATATTCACCTTAATAATAAATATTATTGAGAAAAAACATAGATGGTAAATTTTACCTAATTTATAACATCTTATATAAAATTTCATATTATTTTTTGAAATAAAATTATTTACATTATTTTAGTTAATTTCAAAAAAACATACATTGTTTGTGAAAATAATTTTTAAGGAAAGGGGTGCTTTTATATTAAAAATATATGCATAAGATAATATTATCATATATACTTATTTTATAATTGTAAAATATTATATTATAAAATAATATAATGTAATATGATTTCAAATAATATAATAATATAATAGTCATCTTTAAATTTTTTAATTTTAAGACAACACATAAACCATTTTTATTAATTTCAAGACATAATTTTTGTAGAAAATGAAGGAAATTGGATTTATAAGTTCAAAAAGTATTTTAAAGTTCTTAATTTTATAATATAATTATGATTTATATAATTTAAATAGTTTATAATATTTTATTATACCCTCACATAGTTATAAATTCAAAATTATAAAAATTTTTACTGATATCTTATTTTTAGAGTAAAAAAATATTTCATGAAAAAATAAGAAAAATTATTTTAATTAAAATTTGGATATGAGGAACTAAAAATGAATTTTATTATATCAAATTTTAAATATAAATTTTTTAAATTTATCATTAAAATTTATTATATAATATAATGAAATCAAATTTTATTAAATATAATTTTTTTTCTAAAATGTTATCATATAACATATTTATCATCAAAATGTAATAACATTTATTAGTTTATCATATTATATTTTATTATATAATTATTAATAATTATATTCTGATATATTATATATATTTTTACATTGTATATAATATGATACAAAAATTATCCAATATAACATAAATTTTACAGGTTGTAGAATTTCAATTCATTACATTCTCTAGACACTTAATTAAACTGAATCCAATAAATTTAAATTATCACATAAATTGATAATCAATGATAGTATCAAAGAATTAAAATGAACCAAAGATATAATTTATAGGGTATTATACAAAATCATATAAAATATACCCTTCTCCCTGAGAGAAGGTTAGTCCTAATATTGATTATCTATTAAGTTATTTGACCTTTTCACCCCTAATTTATTTGTATCGTAACTCTAATAGTGGATGTTGTTTTTTATGTGTTCACATATTCATCTTCGCATTGACAGATGATCATGTGTTGGTCTGAAGTATGATATATGAATTGAATTTTTCTATTAATATGGATTATATGTGTTAGAAGTCAATACATATAAAAAATCACATTTTATTCATGTAATGTAGGGATAATTATACATTCATGAATCATATTTCATAATCCTTAAATTATGATCCAATAATAATATAATATAATATTAAATCATTGTATTTATTTTATTAAATTATATTATAATATATAAAATCCCTACAATTTTGACTACAACTATATTCTATTTGTGAATGCATATATCTATGTGGTGGGTGAGTAAACCATTTACCCTTATTTTTCATAAACAAAATTTTGAAATAGGAATAGAATATACTTAAACCTATTTATTTGGTTCTGAATGAGGCTAATGTTTTTATCCTCATTTTCAGTTTGGTTAGAGAATCATTTTCTTAATACCCAAACATCACATCTTTTATTAATGATTGTTTATCCCCCTCTATTAGAAATATTATATTCATTATCCTAAAACAATAATCATAAGATTTATTTTTAATATTACCATATACGAAAGAAATTATTATACCTCCCTGATATTCCCTTGGGATATTTTTCCCAAATTTTTTATAAGTATGAATCTTAATAATCCTTACATATTCATTTATATAAAATCAATATTTTATGAAACTATATAATTTATTCATTGGTATGTTCAGTTGTTTTTAATCCCCCAATTTATTAAAAATGGTTAATTATTAGTGGGAAATCCTAATCACAAATTTTTCTATGATATCATCAACCCCATTTTGTCTCATTAAGACAATTAATATATTTACCATAACATACATTTTTATCTTTGTTTAAATGTTCTCCATTAATTTCAAAAACAAAATGTCTTAATCATCACTGAAAAATATTACCTCATAATGTAAATATGAAAAAATTATAATTGAAATGTTTTATACATTGAAACTAACAAATTATATATTAGTTGAACCAATATCATACTAAGGTAAATATTTATTTTAATATGTTGGGATTCCTAATAATTTTTTTCCCAATTAAATAAAAAAATAATTCCATTTTAATGGAATATAAATGGAATGTGATTAACCAATGATTTCCCCTAGAATATTCAAACCTGGTATGGAGTTAGGACTATTTATCAAGAACCTAGTGATGATCTATTTAATAAAAAAAATCAATTATTTGTATTATTACACCAAAGTACATATCCCATAAAGCCTACATCATCAAATTTAATCAATATAGGGATATATTTTATATGATAATCCTATAATATAAATAGCACACAATGCTTTGAATGTTATTATATATATAAAATATTTTTGTAGAAATTTCACAAGGTGGTTCACTTATTTTTTCTTATAGTATATGGAAAAATGACCTTACTATTATTAAAAAAATAACTAAACCCTATATTGATACAAAAAATATCACCCATGGTAATCATACATCAACGAGACATTGATTACATTTTCTGGAAAATGAAACACATATATAGTCACAAAAATTGTGGAATGAATGATTTAGTTTTCAGTTAGGGTTAGATACAATGGAATCTTATTTAGTGATTCTTATAATTATTTTCCACATTTTAACAACATTAGATCTTCATCTAGACATATCAATGGTTATATTTATCTTAAAATCCTTAGAAAAGGAAAAAATAAAAATGGGTGAGTATGAACCATAAGTAATAAAAAAACTCATTAATATTTCATAAATATTTGGATGATAAGCATGAAATGTAACATGACCATAGATGAAACATATTATTAAAAATTATATGGTACCACAAAACATTTCCATAAGACATGATAGATGGGAATGTAGTATAAAATCAAATACAAATACCATTGAAATGATGTTCCAAAACATGATATAATAAACATGTGACATTTATCAAGATGTAAGAATATAACATAGAATTATTCAATAAAAATTATCATATGTATTTATATAATTATTAACATAGATATCAACACTGAGTTAAGACTCATTCATGTGTGTGTATCTAATCTGCATCATCTTCATGTTCAATAATGGGAATTTAGCTAATTAGAATCACGTTGATGATAAATATTGTGACATTTCTGTAAGAACCCGGAACTTCATTTCAGGTATGTCTTTTCTTTTCTGGTTGTTTTTGGAGAAAAAGGGAAATTTTGGAGATTTTCAAAATACACGTCGTGTACTTTATGAGTACATGATGTGTACTTTGAAGCCGCGCAGGCCATGTGGTGGCCGTGTCTGGGCTACAAACACGGTGTGTAGGGGCGATGTGGAGGCCGCTTAATGCGGAGTACAGAAATGACTAGTACACGCTGTGTACCCCTGAAGTACACGCTATGTATATTATTTTTTTCATTAAACACAATGAGGTCACGATTAATCGCTAGAACGAACTTCTTCAAGGTATCCTTCGGCCGAGAGCTTCCGTACAACCACAATTATTCTTTGAGCCCCAGAGCTTCCATCCTATCTCTGTTTCAGCCACCGTTGATTGCATTGGGATCACCTCTGTATGATCTATCTTCTTCTTTACCATTGTTCCATGATTTTCCCTCTTTCTCAACATATCATGGGTTGATCATTTTGGACGTTTTCTCAGTCTTCGACGTTCTAAAGAGAATAAATCATCATGGTTCAAGTATATCGATCTCCTAGAATCGAGGTAGGTGGTTTGTGCCTTTCTGTTGGAAGTCTTTGATTATTTTGTGCAATTCAACTAATTCTCTTGAACGAGGTATTGAGGTTTTTCTATTTTTCCCATATTGTTTGTCTGGTTTGCTTGATTGTTTGAGTAGAGGTCAATGTATGTGATTAGGGTAATTTTTACTGTGCTTTGGATGTTTTCCCATGCATGTTTTCCCGATTAGGCATTTTTCAAGTGGAATGCCTTGTTGTAGGATAGTGGAACTATTTTACTGTTATGTTGTTGTTCTTAGAATGATTTCCATGTAGTACATGATGTTTAATAGGGGAGATATGCGTGCTATGCATGTTTGTTTTACACAGGGCTGTGAGAACCTAGTGTAGTGGACCATAGGGTGAATGGACGTAAGGGATTTTCTAGAGTGTCTTATTAATTTTATGTGAGACCAAAGGGGGGATTCACGATTACTGTTTCCTTAGAGAGTCTACAGTTCCTCGACATGGGCCACAGGGGGAATGAGACATTGAGTGCTTCTGCAGAGAGACTTTAGTACGATACGAGACCATAAGGGGAATTGACGGTGACTGCTTCCTCAGAGAGTCTATTTTTTAGATGGACCAGAGGGGTGAGACTGTGTGTGCCTCCCAGAGGGTTTCTAGTACTTGTATATTGAACCATAAGGGTTAGGCTTTGAGAACTACCTAGGGGGTTAGATATTGTTCTACTTGTTGATTGGTTCTTACTTGTGTACATTATATTATAGACACTATGGATTATAGCTACAGTGTCCTTTCCTGTTTACTACTTCCTATACTTTTACTGTCCATGTATTCACTAACTGTTAGGTACAAATATTTGGGAGTTTACCTACTTGTAACTTCCCTCACACCCTATTTAGGCCATGATTTTGGGCCTAACCAGACTATATTATTGCAGGTATAGAAAAGGGCAAGCGCCCTTCAACTTCAGGTACTTGACTTGCTGTGGAGCGGGCTAGCATGGGACCATGCTCTGTCTTGCGATGCTGAGGTGTTTACCTATTTAATTTTTCACTTTGGTTAATTATTTTATTTAGAAGTGTGACATTATTGGCTTCTTTCTTAGACATATGTATCATGCCTCATTTTATATACATGTGTGTGTGCTCCAGTTGTTTACTGTTAGTCTTCCACTATTTATCATTTACTCTTGTATGGATGGTTACAGTTTATTCTGTTGTATATTTGTTTTTTTCATCAACTGTGTACTCTTCCAATGATGACATATTTTCCCCACTATCACACCCAAGGCCCTCACTACAGGTCAGCATCCACTGGCATTTGCAGAAATACGCTTGAGTCTATGTGACCAACCAGGTACGGGGCGCCTCTGGGTGGCTTCCAGAACCAGGACATTACAAAGTGGTATCAAAGGGTTTCTCTTCTCTTGATTTACTATTTGGAGCCTTTAGCCAGGGATATGACAGATTTGGTAATTTCTATTAAGCTGGGCTCAGGAGTAGCTAACCCATGTATAGGGAAAAGCCAATCATCCTCTCTTATTAAATTTTTTTGGTTTTTCTATGTTACAGTTGATCTGATTTCACCTAGAGTGACTCACATGCTTTGTGTTGTTATTTTTGTTGATATTGTGGTTCTATTTTGTTCGCAACGCGATGAGATGAGGGTATTCCATCTCATGCATCATATAGGCACTTGTTAGAAATAACATGCCATTCATTCTTGTCATGCCATCTAAGGTGCATTAGCAATTGCATGTGGTTGTTATATATGTTGTGTAGATTTTGATGGATGTTGTGATAGATTATTTGATATAATCCCTACAGTTTGATAGAGAGGTTGTTTGTATTTTACCTTGCATAAATGAATGCCAAATTTTGGTTCTTGAGGTGTTATGGGACCTCATGAATCGGAACATGGTGGATAATTGACTTGTTTCTCTTATTTATGATATGTAGGAGATTCAAAGCTTTGATTCATGGGGAGTATGGTCCCTCATAGATCAGATTTTGGCACCTTCATGCCGGGTTTTTAGTGTTTTATGGGCTTCAGTACAATTTTAGAGCTACTACCAGGAAAAATTCAGAATACACGGTGTGTACAATATATATACACATCGTGTAGTTTTTAAACCGTGTCACTGACTGTGTGAGCAGAAACAGTGGTTGTGAAAAATCTTTTGGGACACGCCGTGTACGGTAGGTACACGCCGTGTAGTAGTGAGCCGTGTACCTAGACCGTGTTGCTAATAACACAGGTCAGGGAATCTCGTGTAATACGCGCTGCATTTTGTGTGTGCACACCATGTAGCCTTGTTCTAGGTACCCAGTCGTGTCACTAACACGGGTTAGGGAAGCTCATGTAATACACACCATGATTTGTATCAACAAACTGTGTAGCATTGTTCTAGGTACCTGACCGTGTCACGAACATCACGGGATGGAGTTATCTCCTCTTATACACACCGTGTCTATTCGGAACACGCCATGTAAGGGTCATCCATGTACCCAACCATGTCTCTAACAAAACGGGTTGGGAAAAAATCTTCAAGTACACGCCGTGTTTATTTGGAATAGGTCGTGTAGCCTCATCCGTGTAACCAGCCTTGTAACTAACAACAATGGTTGTTAAAACCTTGTCTACTACACCCCGTGTCCATAGGGAACATGCCGTGTAGTATCAGTTTAAGAATACCATTTTTTTTAGCCATGTAAGGAGACTCGGGTAGGGGAATAGAGTTATGTACACACAATGTAGATTTTATACATGCCGGGTAGTAATGTTTTGTAAAACCTGGGTGTTTCCTTATCATGTTTCTATTTTTTACTCCATTATTCTTTGTCCGTGATATTCATGATCAAAGGTATGCTTTTGATCATTTAGAGCTATGCCTCCAACACGTCCTCCAATTGTACGTCAGTTGCAAGATAGTGATCAGACGCCAGATATGGCTGATCAGGGACTTCCTGTCGATCCTCTAGTCGTGCCAGCCTTAGAACTGGCTGTCGTACTAGTTGGAGGCATGAAGGGTCTCTAGAGGTCGTCACGACCCTCTAAATATTATTTATAAACCTACACTAGCATAGTAGTGAAGGGTCGAACCCAAGGGAAGGCAGATGAGTGAATTATATGGTTTATTTTTATTAAACTCCACTGTTGTCGGTAATGGAGTGAGTGTGCATTTTTTAGTAGTTTTTACATTACAATTGTTTTTGTAATTTTCATTAATCAAGAGTCAAAATTGATTAAAAATATACTGATGAACGAAGAACTATAGTAAAACTAACATAAAAGGAAAAAATACTAAAATAAAGCAGCAAAGTTGAAGGAGAAGATCAAAAGTAATACTCGAAAATCCGAATGTACTGGTTTAATGGATACCTTCTCCACTACACTTTTTTGAGTCAAACCTCAAGAAATAAAAGTGAAAAGTCTCCCTTTCGAGGAAAATCAACACACAGAAGACTGACATTAGGAGTTCACCACTCCAAAATCAGTCAAACTGTTTGACAGTTAGAAAAGGATAATAGTGGAAAATAAACTCGCCGTAAATTTCCACAGTTTAAGACATAAACACTTCGATAAATGTATTCAAGAATTATCTCGCCAGTTGTTCTTGATGTTTGAATTTTAAAACATTTAAGGTCTGAAATAACTAAACAGAGAGTCATTAATCAACCTCACCGATTGATCATGACTCTGAAAAAAATGGAAATCAAATGAAGAAGTCTAAAAGATGTACCAGCAAAATTGAATTCTCGAGCTATGAAAATTTATACTTTGATCATATTGATTTAAGCAACGGAATACAATCTATTACAGAGTATTGTAAAAATTACGTACAATAAGGGAAAAGAACTACCTCAGTGATTCTCTACTCTCGGGCTCTTTCACATCCATATCTACTCTAATGCTACTCCCCAGGAGTCTTCACTCTCGTCTAATGTGTCTATGGAATGGAAAAAATGAGAGTCCCCCAGAGTTTTTTTTAAAATTCTACTGCGTTCTCTACTTAAAATACCTTTTATCATCTGCTACACGTCACAGATCGATCTCCACCGACTTCATGTTTTTCTCACAAGCGCACCGCGCATGCGCGTTTTACCCGCGACAGGCACGTCGTGCGAGTTTTTCCCTCTTAACTAACTTCAGATGAGTTAGATGGATGAACCTGGACATTTTTAAGTCCCTTGAATGAACCTGCCATGAAAAATAGAATAAATAAATGGGAGCGCAAAGGAATAAAGTTAGTTAATTTTTATGTTAAGAGTTATTTTTACAAGGTTAAAAAAATTTATTGAAAATTAATTTTATATTTTATAAAAATTTTCACTTAATAATACTAAGGTGATACATAAATTTATTAAAAAGTAATTAATTTAATAAGGTTTATAGTTATCATTACTAAGTTATTAATTCAATACAATTTTTTTAAACTATGTTATTAAGAACATAAATAAATAAGTAATTTAGAATATAATTTATATTGAATTAATAATTTAATTATTACTATAAAAGAAATTAAATTACTCAATTAATTTATTATTTTATTTATTTTAATTAATAATTTAGAATTAAAACATATGTTTTAAATGATTATAAATTAATCAGAATATTATATAGTTTATTTATAATTATTATTAATTATAAATTCACACTATTAATGGTAAATTAATAAATTATAAATACTTAATTTTAATTTAGTTTTTATAAAATAATTTATAATTTATTTAGCTATTAATACTATAATTGTTTTAAATCATATCTTTTATCAATTAAATTATATTATTTTTACTTAACTAAAGGTAACTATAGCTTTATCTTTTTCTTAACTTTATTTTTACTTTCATTATAATATCTTTTATTATTATATCTTTTTATTTATCTTTTTTTGTTGTTGTCTTCTTCCCACATCCCCCAATTCCATGCGCAGCAAAGGGGAGGGTTTGAGTTAGCTACCAGCGGAAGCCTCCTCCTGTGCAAGCCACAGCGGCGCGGAGCTCCTCCCTCGGCGGCCATCGCAGGTCTTAATTCTGGTGCCCATCCTCTTTAACGCGGTGTCAGACTCGGCTCTAGCAGATGGCGTGATGCACAGCAGAGGAAATCCCCGGTTTCTTCTCCAAGACAATGATGGCGTGAAACATTAATGGCTTTGGACAGTGAATCCAAGCTTCAATCTGGTGTGGAAAACTCTTCAGTAGCCGCGGCGTGGCACTGCCAGCAGATGCAGCGACAAAGCGGTGACCATGGCTACAACTCCTCGCAGCGGCAGACATCTCTTCTCCCCAAATCCGCTCCATCTCTTCATGATGACTCGTCAAAGGAGGCGAATTTCAGATCTATCAGTGAGGAGTAGGGAGTAACGGTGAGTAAAAGAGGATAAGTAGCCTAATGATGAGGTAACAACGAGAAAGAGAGAACGGTGAGGAAAAGGTTATCAGTGAGGTAGAGGGTAATAAAAAATTCTAACGGTGAGGTGCGGGAGAGGTGAGGTTGTAGGTGTATCGGTGAGGCGGTAATTTTTAAGAATAATTAATGGTTACCAATAAAATTAATAAAAGAAAAGGCTACCGGTCGAAATAAATGAAAGGTAACTATTACGCACAAAGAAAAACTGCCCGCTAAAAAAACTATGGAGGGTCATCGGTAGAATACAAAATCTCATTGTTTAAAATAAAATTAAAATTAAAAGGGGTCACCGTTATAATTAAAAGAAGTTACTGGTACCAATAAGGTCACCGGTATACAGCAAAGGGGCACCGTTAGAAATCGAAACAAGGGGATAACTGGCCTGGGGTCACTGTTAGAAAAAAAATATATAACAAACGGTGACCTTTTAAATTTTTTAAATAAAATGGTCTTAAAATAAGAAAATAACATGATTGAAAATAATAAATTAAAAGAATGATAAACACTATTAATTAAAAATAGGTTTTTTTTATGAAACTTAAAACATTAAAATTTACAATAAATTGTATTAATCAGTCACAATTAAATTAATAACTGGATATTTGATAAACTAAAATTATGAACAACATAAATTGGGATTAATTAAAAAGGATATCTACAAGAACAAGAATAGATTTTCAGTTTCCTCGTAGGTTCCCGATAGTTATAGTCTACCTCACTGGTAGGCTAAAACCAATAAAAAAATATTTAATAATCAAACTGCATACATAAAATAATATGATTAATGTTTTAAAACTCTTAATTAATTAATTAAATTACCATTTGAACACATATAATTAAGGTAAAACCATTTAATTAAATTTAAAAAACACACACAACTTACTTAGATAGTTGGCAGAGCGCCTAGACAAATTAATTAAAAGAATAAAATTAACCTATTCTAATGTAACTTAATTAAATGATTAATTAATAAAATAATGTCTATGTTAATTAATTATAATTATGTTGATTAAATAATTGTTTAAAATAAAATTTAAATGCAACAATGACAATGGTCACCGATACATGCAAGGTCACCGATAGACAGCAAAACTAAACGCAACGGTGAAAAAGGTCACCATTAGCGTAAAATGGATAACGGTGACAATGGTCACTGTTAAATTATAGTGGTAACCTGACTAACGATAATCAGGTTACCAATAGAAAACAATTTAAAATTAAAAAGTAAATTATTTAACAAATTAATTAATTAATAAAATTGAAAAAATCATATTAAATGAACACAATAAAATTAATTATAATAATTGATACTTAGTTATATTTAAAATAATGAAAGAATAAATCTATTATTTTAAAGACTAAAATTACACAAATTATTAATAAAAAAAGTATAATTAACAAATTTAATAATAAAAATACAAAAGTGCATTTATTTATTAAAAATTGTTAAATTAATGAAATAAATATTATAAAAAATTAATAAAAATATGTGGCAAACTGGGTAAAAATAAGGCCACATCATACTCCCCCACACTTAAGCATTTTTTGTCCTCAAACAATCTCATGTTTTAATCTCTTTGAAAAATAGAAGTATGAAATTAATGAATTTGTTCAAAATGTAACATGTCTATCCTTCAAAACAGAGGACAACACATAATAGTAGGCTCTTAGAAAATGAATTACTCATATGAATCTTTCCTAGATCATATACTCACTGGTAGATAAGAATGCAAAGACCATCCATCAAAGAATATGTCATGCCTTATATGTGATACAACTTAGTGACTCAATTCAATCCAAACTCAGGTTCTAATCTCAAAAGCGACATGAGGTAAAATATCAATGAAATTATGACCTCAACCAAGGAACTTTGTACTTTGACTTTTTCACCTAGGTTAAAAAAAATAATTAATTTCTTTTTGAATCACCTCAATGATACAACCTAAATGATTCATATATAAACCAATCGACCCCTTCTTCATCTGGAGTTCATCATTCCCCTCACATTAATGATCCCATTTTTTGACTCTAGACACTTTATTTATTTTTCCCAAGCCATGTATCATTGTTCTAAGCACTATGCAATGCACTTATTCAAAATGTATAGAGGGATTTTAGTTAACCGAAACGCACCCATCATCTAGGGTCTCAGAGACTCCCTGTGGGATCCCAGATGCCCAAACTACTCCAGTTTCAAAAGATTTATATAAAATTAATTTACATTGGATCATTTAAGCAATAACTTATAATAATTTAAAGAAGAAGTTTTTCCCCTAGAATCAGAATCAATATTCTATTTCCAAAGGTTATGATCATTGTTCCACAAACATGTAACCCGAATCACTTCTAGAAGTAGTTCCTGAACCGAATTTCCATCAAACCACCAAGCAAGACCACTCAGCAATCATACAGGCTCATTAATTTCAGGTTCAATGAAACTCTCAACTACCAGCAAGGAACTTGTGCTAAGGCAATACCCAATAGAGTAAAATGTAAAGCCTAAAATTATGCAAGAATTTTGAAAAAAATTTAACCATTTTTTCTCAAAAAGTTAGAAATTGCATTGGGAATTGATTGGCTTACATTAATTCACAGTTTAGCACAGTTAATAATTGACACCCTCCCCCACACATAAAACCCAACTTTGTCCCTAAAGTTGACTTCTAAATATGGAGAAGAACAATTATTCAATTAAGGTTCAAAACAGATTTTCAATTAAGTAGATATATGACATGTATAAAGGGTCTCAGGGAAGTTCAAAAATTTATTTTGCCACAATGAATAAACAATCAGCAGGTTCATTGACAAGTACACCCATTAACATTGATGTCAAATGGAAAAGATTTTCATTAAATTTCAAACATATCATAAAAGGTGTGGGTGTACAATTAACTGGGTGTAAGAATTTTAAACACTATGTTCAATAATATGTTCAATACAGTAGGCAAAGTTCATGCTAAACACCTCAATGAAACAAGAAGATTCAAATGACCAACAACATGTACTCCCCCACACACATAGTTTAATGCAGTGAAAATGTTTTTTCACAATAGTGAGATTCATGTTTTTTAAACAAGGAGGCTCATGCAGATTTTTAATTCATTAGTTACAAGACATGCAGTAGAATTTTATAAAACAAACAGAAATTATTAAATCACAGAGAAGTAGAAAATAAATTTAGAAAGTGAAAAATTCCCTGAAATTAAGTGTCTTCATTAAACCTCCAACATGGAAATTCCACTCTTTTATTGACACAAGGAGCAGCATCCTGAAAAATAGAGAAGGTAAGACAATAACAAACTTCCAGCAGATATAGAGAATAAGGAAGACAATCAAAGTAGCACTTTATTCAACACTAAAGAGTATAAAAATGAAAACAAAGAAGAAGCATGGGTTGAATCCCATGAAGCACTGATTTTAAGTATTTAGTTAGACTTGATTTAATTAATTTTTTTTATTTATTAACAAGAAAAAATCCATTGGTTGACTCCCATGTAGCGCTAGGATTAAAGTCCCCATCCAGACTCACCAAGACACTAATCGTAGTCACTGGGAGGATGTGGTTTCCTTAATAGAAACAACACATGTGTTTGGCCCATTTGTTATTAACAGAACATTGAATTATGTGGGCTCCAAAACTCAAGCAGATAAAAACTGAATTCTCATAGCCTGAATTAATTCCTAAGTAGCACCCTTTAACAGTAATGGATATAGTGTTGTCCACTTCCAGTTTTGTTTCTGATTTATCAAAAGTTGAGTTCACATGAAGGGAATACATAGTACAAGGTGCTTCAAAGGGTGTTGCATTATTTTCAGGGATTTCTCTCTCAACTTCAACACTCACAGGTTCAAAATCAAGGGTGCTTGTGTGTGAATACTAAATAGTAGGTTCAAAAGGGGTTTCGATAAAGTTCTGAACTGAATCATGAGAATGGGAACTCAAGTCTAATTCCCCCTCTAGACTACTATCAGTATCAAGAAAATGCTCACATCCTTTCATATGTGAGGATAGAAGTGTCAAACAAGGAAGAGAATTTATTTTATCACTAAGTGGTTCAGCTCTAACAATGTTATAAATCTCTTCCAAAAGATCCTCATCTGTTAAATCAAATTGAACATCTACTGCTTCTATCAAATCAGTTCTGTAACCATCATATAATGTGTGTTCGACCACTTTTTTATGTTCAAGTTTAAAAGGCTCACTTTCTAAAACCATGTCTATAGTGTGTTCTACAAAGTTAAATTTAGGTGAAGAAATGTTCAATTCAGCTTCAATAAAGTCATGTTCAAGAATGATCAAATTCAAATAGTCTTCCCGATGCATAGTAACACTATTTTCAATCTCACTACACAATGTTTCAGATAAGTCATCACTATGAGAATAGAGAAATGAGAGCTCATCAGTTAGCCTTTCTTTAAATATTATTCCCTTTTCCTCATCATGCATCAATAATTCAGAAATCATTGGGTTTATAGGTTGAAAATGTGAAAGAGAAGTGCTCAGTTTAGGTTCAACGATTTGAGATTCTGTGATTTCCATCTTAAGGTTCTCTTCTAATGTGTACCTAATATCATGTTCAAGCTCATTGTTTAGAATTCCAGAAATTTTGGGTGAAAAATTATTAACAACCCAAATTTTATCATCTAATTTTTCTTCAACCCGAGTGACTTCATTCTGAAAACATCTAAAATAGTGATTTTTCTCAAAAGAAGGAATGATGTAAAAAACTGGGCTATCTTTTTCAATCTGTTTCAATTCAGTTTCTAAATCGTCCAACTCAACACCATTAAAGCTCTTTTGTGGTTTTCAATATTATTCTCTTGATTCAGTGAGCTGGTTATTTCTAGATTAGGTTCAATATTGTCAGATATTTCAAAATTGTTGTTTTGTTACCCAATTTCACAGTCACTCTCCACTTCAACATGATTTTCAAATCTTTTATACACATTTTCTTTTTTTTTTCCTCAAATTATTTTTGTTCTTTTACCCTTTTTTTAATTCTAAGAGCATATTTTCCCATCTTTTTAGTCTTTGATCTCTCTCTTGAGAATCTATAATTTGAATTCATGGGTTTTAGTTAACCAATTGTTTATTAGTTCCACCCTAGCATCCAATTTAAAATCAATTAGGTCAATTTTAGCTTGGGTGTCAGGACTGGGCTCAATGTTCTCATCTTCTTCAATGTAAAAATATTGTTGTGGCTGGTTATAGACACACTTCCAGGAAGTGTGCCCATAATCACTACAATAAACCGAGTAAAGTCCAGTGCAGTTGTTTGAACCTTCAAAATATTACTTTTTTTGAATTTCCAGATTAAACACACATTGTTTCACAGTAGAAGCAAATTTTTTTTCAAAACAACAAAAGCAGCAGATACAGTTCAAAGTAGTTTTTTAGAATAGTTTTTTAAATGTTTTTTTATGAATTTGTATGTTTTTGTAAATTTTTTTTAAACCCTAAACTCTCGGTGTGTGCCTTCCCCAGCAACAGCGCCAAATTTTGAAGGGGATCCGGAGGTCATCACGGTCCTTAAAATATTATTTATAAACCTACACTTGCATAGTAGTGAAGGGTCAAACCGAAGGGAAGGCATCTGAGTGAATTATAAGGTTTATTTTTATTAAACTCCACTATTATCGGTAATGGGGTGAGTGCATTTTTTAGTTGTTTTTACTTTACAATTTTTTTTTGTAATTTTCATTAAGGAAGAGACAAAATCGATTAAAAATATACCGATGAACTAAGAACTATATTAAAACTAACATGAAAGAACAAAATACTAAAATAAAGCAGCAATGTTGAAGGAGCAGATCAAAAGTAATACTCGAAAATATGGACCTACCGGTTTAATGGATACCTTCTCCACTACACTTTATTGAGTTACACCTCATGAAATAAAAGTGAAAATCCTCCCTCGCCAGGAAACTCAACACACAGAAGACTGACTTTAGGAGTTAACCACTCCAAAATCAGTCAAACTGTTTGACCGTTAGAAAAAGATAACTGTGGAAAATAAACTCTCCGTAAATTTCCACAGTTTAAGACATAAACGCTTTGATAAATGTATTCAAGAATTGCATCACCAGTAGTTCTTGAAGTTTGAATTTGAAAACATTTAAGGTGTGAAACAACTGAACAGAGAGTCATTAATCAACCTCGCCGATTGATCATGACTCTAAAAAAATGTCAATCATATGAATAAGTCTAAAATATTTACCAGCAAAATTGAATTCTCGAGCTAAGAAAATTTATACTTTGGTCATATTTATTTAAGAAATAGAATACAATCAGTTACCGAGTATTGCAAAAATTAAGTAGAAGAAGGGAAAAGAACTCCCTCAGTGATGCTCTGCTCTCGGGCTCCTTCACATCCATATCTGCTCTCATGCTACTCCTCGGGAGTTCTTCTAGCCATTCGGGCCAAGGTGGAGGTCAAGGCTATGGCGGTCAGTCACCAGTCTTTCAGCGTCAGCAGAGAGAATCAGCTCAGAGTTTTCAGGCTAGGTCACAGGGCCGCAGGGCATGACAGACTTCTGTGGTGGATCAGACCCATCAGGAGTAAGATCCCGGACCTTCTACAGTTCACAGTATGATCATTGTAGCCTCAGTTTTATCTTCAGCTATTTCGATAATGGTTATACACATAGCATTATCTCTATTGCTATGGTGGAGAGCCTTGGGATCTATATCTTTTCATCTGAAGACTCCTCAACACTAGACACACCTTTTGGGACGAGGACATCTAGTGTATGTTAGTGTAGAGAGTTCCCCCTTGAGTTTGCATGGTATCGTTTCTTATGGGATTTCTATTTCCTTGAGATGACATGCTATGATGTCATTCTCGAGATGGATTGGTTGGTTCTCTTCCAGAAAGTTGTCGACTGTTATCACCATAGGGTGATTTTCATTTCACCAGAGTGTGAATCGTTTCTTCATAGAGGCGGATGGGATGTTCAGGCGAGTCGAGCAGGACTCGAGAATCATGGGATAGGAATGGTTATGTCCTTTGTTGATTGTATTTATCTGGATGATCAGGGGTCTTCAAATTTGGAATTTACTTTAGTGGTGGATCATTTCAGAGAAGTCATTCCAGAGGGTTTTTCATGTTTTCCTCTAGAGCAGGAGTCAGACTTCTCTATTGATATCTTTCCAGGAGCAGCACTGGTGTCCATTCAACCCTATATGATGGCTATACCTGAGTTTCAAGATCTCAAGAAGCAGTTGGAGGAGATGTAGGAAAAGGGTTTCATCCGGCCCAATACTTCTCCTTGGGTTTTTCTTTTCCTATTTGTGAAGAAGGAGGACGATAACCATTGGCTCTGTGTGGATTATTGTATGTTGAAATAGTTGATGTTCAAGAACCGATATCCCTTTCTGAAAATTGATGATCTTTTCGATCAGCTTCGAGGATCCCATGTGTTCTAGAAGATTGATTTGAGGTCTGGTTATCATCAGTTGCATGTTTTACCATTAGATATACCTGTTACAGCCTTCTGGAGCAGGTATGGTCTCCACAAGTATTCAGTTATGCCGTTCGGTCTCACAAATTCTATAGTGGATTTCATGGAACTGATGATCCCAATGTTCCATCCTTAATTTGATTCCTTCATTGTTGTTTTCATGGATGATATCTTGATGTACTCTCACACTCGACACGACCATGCTACCCATATTGAGATCGTTCTGAGTACACTGAGAGAGCTTCGACTTTATGCTAAACTCTCGAAGTGCCACTTATGGATGGATCATATTCACTTCTTGGGTAACGTCATCTCAAAGGCATGAGTATCTATGGACCCAGAGAAAGTGAGATTTGTAGTTTCCTAGGAGTAGACAAAGAACGTTTTTGAGGTACGGAGTTTCCTAGGGTTGGCTGGATACTACATATTATTCATTCAAGACTTTTCATGCCTAGAAGAACCATTGATAGGTCTGACCAAGAATGGGGCGAAGTTCTTATGGTCATATTCATGTGTGTCATCCTTTTAGGAGTTGAAGGGAAGGATGAAGTCAGCAACGATACTAGTCTTGCCAGATTCAGGAAAGAGCTATACTGTTTATTGTGATGTTTCAGGTATCGGGTTGGGCGCTGTGCTTATGCAGGGGGATGGAGTCATTGCGTACAGGTCTTGACAGTTGAGGCCACATGAGAGGAACTACCTGATGCATGATCTGGAGTTGGAAGATTTTGTTCATGACATGCGCTATTGGAGATATTACCTTCTTGGATAGCACATTGTTGTTTTCACCAACCACAAGAGTCTCAAGTACATCTTCACACAGGATGATCTAAATATGAGATAGCGCAGGTGGGTCGAGTGTATTTAGTCTTTTGATTTCGAGCTTGGATATACGCGGGGAAAGGGAAACACAGTGGTAGATTCATTGAGCAGGAGAACTCGGATTCAGGCAGTTCAGTAAGCCAGTAGATAGTTGAAGCATTTGACTCTATTCTCTAAGATGCATCTGGAGGTGCACAACAAACAGAGAAAGAATTACATATATTTTGAAGCTGTTACCTCGACACTTATTGATCGGGTACGGATGATGTAACTATCAGACTCAGAAGGCTTAGTCTTACAGGAGAGTGTGTCAAGAGAGGACCCTCTTCCTTAATAGACTGTGGGCGTGGATGAGATCTTGTGTTTCCAGGGTTGCATATGGGTTCCAGCAGACATACGCGAGGAGCTGATGTGGGATTTTCATTCCTCAGTTTGGGCAGTTTATCCTGGCATCACCAAGATGTATCGGGATATTCATCGCCAGTACTAGTGTCCAGGTATGAAGAGAGATGTTGTTGTTTTTGTCTTGAGGTGTTCTACTTGTCAGCAGGTGAAGGCGGAGCATCAGTGACCAGCATTCCTTCTGCAGTTGTTACCGATTCCAGAGTGGAAGTGGAATGATGTCACGATGGACATCGTGACTGTATTGCCGATGTCACCTCGAGGGAACGATGCAGTTTGGGTTGTCGTCGATAGGATTACGAAGGTTTCTCACTTCTTACCGATCAATGAGACTATCAGAGTTGATGATCTGTGATGTCTATACATCTGAGATATTTTATATCTTCATGGAGTTGCATAATCCTTTTTTTAGACAGGGATGTGTGCTTTTCTTCTCGGTTCTAGCAGGGGCTTTGGAGGGCTTTGGTTACATAGGTACTTTTGAGTACAACATACCATCTCCAGACAGATGGCCAGTCCGACTGTACGAGCCATGTGATTGAGGAAATTCTCTGATAATTCATTCTAGGTATTGGAGGTTCTTGGGAGAAGCATATCCCTCTTGTGGAGTTCTCCTACAACAGTAGTTTTTAGGCGACTATTCAGATGGAACCTTACAAGGCTTTGTACGGTAGGCCATGCCGATCAACTTTATACTGGCTGGAGGCGGGAGAGGAAACTTTACTGGGACCTCGTCTTGTTCAGGAGACCTAAGAGTAGATATAATTGATTCAGAAGAGGATGGGTACAACATTGTCTTGACAAAAGTCTTATGCTGATCAGCAGAGATGACCTTTGGAGTTTGAGGTCGGGGATCAGTTTTTCCTGCGTGTCGCACCGACGTTGGGAAAAAAGTGTATTCAGAAAGAGGGTATGCTTCCACCGCGGTACGTCGGTCCATTTGAGGTATTGGAGAGAGTTGGGCAGGTTTCCTATAGGTTGCAGTTACCACAGAGGTATCGGGCCATTCATGATGTCTTCTATGTCTCTCAGCTCCGAGATTACATTTCAGTCCTGTCTCACGTCATTCAATGCAAGGAAGTTGAACTCGAAGCAGATGCATAGTTTGACGAACATCCAATCCGGATTTTCGATCACAGTACAGAGTTTCACCATTGGTGGTTTATTCCTCTTGTATGGGTGATATGGTAGCATAGGCGAATATAGGACGAGACCTGGGAGAGGGAGGCCTATGTACGATTATAGAGACCCGATGCTTGACGTACATGGACATTACATTACTTTTGTGGAATAATTAATACATAAAAATAACAGATACACAAGGATCTTAATAGTTCAGTGTCTTTGGAAACTCAGAAAATAATATTCTAATCATGGTGAAAGATCTTCAACATCTCCCATAAAGATCTTCCCCTTTTGTCTTCTTACCTAAAACCTTTCTTTAAATCCTGGGGAAAAGAAAACATATAAAGGGTGAGCTCAAATGCTCAGTATGGGTAAGCATGGATAAAATAAAACAAATCATATACATTTAAACCTAAAAACATAAACATAATGTTTAAACATAAACAGCTTGAGAAATGACATAAAACATGGAAGTACGTAAGGCATAGATCATAAAGAAACATTATGAATGATAAAATAGCATGTGAATAAAACATATAATTATGGAAACCATTGAGCACATGTTATGATTTCCATAGTATCCAATGCATTGATGCCAAGACCATCTTAGTCGACAATGTCCCTTTCTGAATCGAGTTCACTCCTTGTTCCAGTCCTGTATTACTGAACCAGTTTAACTTTCTATTCCAGCCATGTCTATCTCATGAGATATAAATCTTTACCCAATGCATTGGATGTAGATATAGGTCCCACCCATCTTATAATGAAATTATTCTTACTTGTTCCACAAAATAAACATACATCATTCATAATAACCCAACAAAGAAAATTGGCTTCATAAACATCATCCCATCATTACATAATCCATATAAAACAAATGAATATCATTTCATCATAAGAAATGTGAAACCATGTAAATCATAGATTCATTATACATGAAACATACACATATGAAATAATGTCAACATAGATGGAAAATGGTTTTGATAAACACTTGAAAAGAATTCTTGAGGAAAATATCCTTTTTTCTTCAAAATCAATTTTCTTTTCACAAAATGCCATGAAATTTTAAAAGAAAATTATTTTGTTGAAAATAGTCCTGAAATATTGTATAGAAAGCTTCCTGAAAATCGGCTTTATGAAACCGTAAAAAATCTGTTCATGCCGTATAAGTTAAAAAAACATTCTTCTTGTAATTTTCCCAGAAAAGTAAAAAAGTACATCGTAAAATAAATATTCCATACATACCATGTAGTAAAAGTAAAAATGGGTAAAAAGGACTTTAAACATAAATGAAACCATTTTTAGAAAATAGGGACATGGACGATAAATATAACCCCAGTAAATACATACTAATAAACAATCTCGGAAAAAAAACGAGATTGGAAAAGTTATCCCTTACCTTATGTCTGATATGCTTCATATGTATCCAATCCACCTGTATAATGATTTAAATAATGTCATTGACTTATTAAATAATAATATTCAATGTTATGATATCATATATGGTTCACATATGACTTTATATTACCCGTTCTTTTGTAAATTCCATGTTAAAGAGCGTTTTGGGTAAAATCGTTTCATTTGTCATCCGTGTTTTGACTTGTAATTATTAATATGATTACATAGATCATGATTATTTAATTAAAGAATATAAAACATGATTTATATATAATATATATTCAGAATATACATATATATATATATATAATAGATTTATAAATGGAAAGAAATACACCGTTCACGGAGACGGAAGGCCGTACGTATGCATGAACATTGTTTTCGTTTCCTTATTGACTTGAATGGAATTAAGTAGATGACATACATATATATATACATAAATCAAGTAGCTTTATAATTTAATATATTTCATTATTATTTCTTATATATACTTTATAATCATTCTTAAATGGCTAACATGGAGAATGAATCTCATCGCGTCGTGGAGACGGTAGTCCATACGTACGCACGAGCGATAATATTGTTTCCATGATCATGGAATTATATTGGCGTGTATGTCTACAATTTCAGAAACAATTAAACTTTAAAATAATCATATTTATTTATTTATTTTCACCATTATACCCATCCAAGTAAGGTGGTGGTGGGAAAATAGATTACACCACGGCGTGGAGATGGTATTCTGTACATACGCATGCCCGATGATTTCGTTTTCCGTAGGATTGATTGATGGTGAAATAGGTTTGTTTCATACTTATAATAACATATAATTATATGTGTGATACTGATGCTATTACTTAATAATGAAAAAACTAAAGAAGAAGAAGTAGAAGAAGAATTAAAGTTGAAAGAATCGGTAACAGACATTACTTCTTCTTTGAAGCGCCTCTTTGAGACCTCCTTTTAGGGAACTAAAAATGATCATTGAAGAAGACCAGGACCTCTAGATATTTCTAGGGAAGTGGAGAAGAGAATTTGGTAGGGGTTGTCCGAGCATGAAGGCTCAATGTAGTGTGAGGAAGAGAGGGAGGAGGTGTCCTTTTATAAGGGAGGAGAGGGGAACCTTTGGAAAAACTCAAAATATTATTTTATTATAAAGTCATGTTAGGTTTTTAATAGCTCCAAATTTATTTATTTCTAAGATAAGGAGGGGATGGGTCGAAATCCACTCACCCAATATAATTTGGACAAGTTTAGGTTTCTATTTTAACCTTATCATTTAGATTTAACTTTAGAATAAATAATTTTTCTTTTACCATGTATTCTTGTTTTCTTACACTATAAGGTTAATAAACTTACTATAATAAGCCAAAAGAACCCCAAGTTGTTTATTATTAATATATATAATGTTATATAAGTCATTTTTCCAAACCGTTGATTTTTAGAAATAAAATAACAATTAATAATATAATATTTGATTTAAAAACAATTTTTTGTCTATTTTGAAACAATTTGGTAATTGATTTTTGTGAAAATCCTAACAGAATGATTAGTTCGAAAAAAGATAACTAAATCAATACTAACATGTTATAGTAACCAATAAAATTAGTTTAATTCATAAAATGTGTCAAATTACATTTATTTGGGTATTTATAACATCAATTATGTCAACATTTCATTAATAAGATAATTATTGCATCATCATTGTGTCATAAATAAATTAAATTATTTATTGTCTAAAAATTATAAATACAAGACCATTATGTAGGAAATATTTTTATCTTTCTAATGAATATTTATTGTCTAATTTATCTTATGTATAACCCTATATTAAATATGATTTAGTTATTAAACTTTGATATTAACTATTTTAACCCTTCTTTAAATAAATTAATAATAAATGTCCTAATCTAATCCAAGTGGGCCTAAATGGTAATATTTTATCCCTAATGTTGTTTTTGGTCGAATTAAACTTATCCAATAGAATTACGACATGTGTTAGGGAAGTAATAATATCATTTTTACCCTTAATTATCCTATTTACTTTTTTACCGTGGTAAATAAAAGAAAAAATTTACTATTCAGCAAAAATTATTTTTATCTCATTGAACAAAATTTTACTTACTAACATCAACTGTATCTCTCAGATTTTTGAAATTCAATTCACAAAAGCGGTAAAATTATGTTTTATATAAATTTGAAAATTCTCCTAGGAGGTGGGTAAAAGACGGTGAAAAGTTCAATAAAATTTTTATATATCTAAAATTATTATAAAATGACTCCAATGAATTGAATTGAACTTATATAGGTATTATGTATCAATTTTGACCTAAAATAAATTTAAATAAAATAAATAATTATTTAAATAAAATGTCAGTTTTTAAATAGTAACCCAGTGTTTTCACTATTCATCAAAAATTGAAAGTTTTCAGAAAAATACCAAAATTTCACCCTAGGCTAAATTAGAAATTCCAAATCCAAAAATAATTTCCATTTTGAAAAATAAAACTTATATAATTTCAAAACGTGGTTATTACTATTCATAACGGCTTGTTTTAGTAATATTTTAATAGCATATCGTTGTTTAATGAAACTCAGTATTGCGTACAACGCAAGCTATCGAGGAAGGTCGCGATTGGAGGTAAAGAAAGCCAGGTCAGGGTTGCGTGTTGTGAAAGTCTCCTTCGTTTTTTTATAACATAATCTTACCATATTTTATTTATACATTGAATATATATATATATATATGTATATATATTTATACACTCAATGTTGCGTAGAATGACTTATGTCAAACGAACTTGAAATTTTGTGTAACACGATCCTAGAATAGTGTTGCATATATTGAAAGCTAATACGGTGTATAACACAAGATAATATTAGTGTAGTGTATAATAGAACACATCACAGAAATTAAAAATAATATATCTCATAAAATCTCAGGTTTTTACATTGAACCCCCCTTAAAATGAATTTCACCCTCAAAATTCGTCGTGGTTACAAAAGGTTTTCTACTTGATAGTTTCTTTAACAGAAACCCAAATCGTAAAAAGGAACAACAAAACATATCTTTAAAAACTGAAGTATGAAATGTAACGGTTACCCATATTAACTAATCATTTGGGTTTCCACATTGGAGAAAATAGGTTAAAATACAGATATGGAGGAGAAATATAATCATCATGTTCTGATGGAGAGTGGTAGAGGACATGGCTATGATAAAGCCAACAGTCACAAAGCAATAAATTTGTGATGTTCTAAGGTAGCATCTGATTCATTGGATATGAGAGTACTAGGACAACATTTTTGGAATCCAAGATAATTTCCCTAATGTTGACGAATTTGAATTATAAAAATACTTACTTTACATCAGTACAATCTCACTGTTGTTTGTCCCTTAAACAATTTCCACTTCATCTCTTAAAGAAATGAAGTTGAATTTGTTATTCGTGAAGTGTTAGCAGATCATGTGATAGAATGAAGGGTCATTCCATCTGTTTCAAACAAAAAGTTAGAAAAAGTTATCAAATATACATAAGTCCATCTATGGTGAGGTTAATCATATACGATTACCAAAAATGAACTTATACTTCATATATCATACCGCTAAATAAAGTAAAACTAGTTTCTACTAACCAGGGACTTCCTGTAGGCCAGTGGTAGGCGATAAAGGCTAGTCGCACTTCGGTTGTGGGTTCGATTCCCACAGCCTTGTATGACGCGATGGGCTGTCGCCCATCCTGCAGGTTGTCCTTTTTCTAAAACTACATTACTATAACATCCCAACAATAATATCGAAAAAAGTTCTATCCTTAAACAATACTAACTTATGTCCAACATAATCTATTCCAATCATTAGGCTTATCTAAAATACTTCGGTCCAAGCTCATAGTATAAAGAAAATTATTACTTGAAATGTCATATAACAATCACGTGAATTCCATCATTTATCCCCCATATATCATTAAATATTTCTTGTTGGTCAAATTACAAACATGTGAATACCTTAATCATGTATTCTCTTGAAGAATGAATATCCATGGAACCTTAGTGAAAACATGAATGCTGTCAAAAGTTAACTCTTTCCACATACCAAAATTCCAAATTTTCTATATACTCAAACCATGATATCAATTTGTCCTTATTTTAGTCATGAGCTCATGATTACTATCATTATATTTTATCCTTATCCCTTCATTATGTGCATTTCATCTTATTTCAAAAAATATTCCAATCACTATTTCATGGTTACCAGTACAATATAATTATTGAAAACCAATACATAGATATTCCAAAATTCCACAATACCATAAATGAGATTCCATGGTAGTATTTTGAAATCACATTACATAAACACTTAGTCATTACACAACATCATTTTCATACTAAACATCACAAATAGTGATCGCATGAGACTTCCCTTTAACCTTTTCCATAAGTGGTTGCTCACGTTGATCATCATCAACTCGTGGATTAGGGCATTTATTAGCATAATGCCACATTTCCTTGCACTTGAAGCATTCATGTGTTGGTGGAGAGTTCTCTGTAGTCTTTTATCTATTCACATCATTAGCAACCTGTTTCCCATTACTTCTACAATCAACTGCTCGATGACCTTCTTTTCCACACTTAAAACATTTTCTAGTACCTTTTAGGCAATCTCCACCATGCTTCTTTCCACACATTGAGCATAAAAAAACATTCATCTTCTTTTCACCATTGTTCTGAGATTTCTCCTTGAACTCCATCTTTCGTTTCTTGTCAAAACCATGAGATGGATATGTAACACCAACTTGAATTTCTACCTTGATTGTACAACCCACAATTTCTTCATAGCTACTGAAGTCTCTTATAGCTAATTCCCTTCGAAGACTTGGTTTTAAGCCACTGAAAAACTGATCAACATTACTTTCAGGTTGGATGATAAAGCCAAATGCATACCATGCAAGTCTTGTAAAATTTTCTTTGTATATACCAACATATTCATCATCCTTCTTCTTAAGCTCAAGAAACTCCTTTTCCATATTTTTTCGAAGAATATGAGGGAAGTACTTAATGAAAAACATGTTCTTGAACTCGTCCCATTCCATGGACTAAATTTCATCTCTTTGCCTCGTATTCTTGATAAGATTTCACCATTGATCATCATCACCTTCCAAACGATATACTACTAAGATGATATTATCATGCTCATAACATTGTAGAACTGAAAATATCTTTTCAGTTGTACGGATCCATTGTTCAGCCACTAAGGGACCAGAAGACCCACTGAATGAAGGTGGACGTTGCCTCATTAAGGATTCAACAAAATGTTGCTCCTTTCTCTGCTCATTTTGAAGTCCGGAATGATTCATAGATTGTGTAAGCATAAATATAATATTGTGCACTCCATCTCCCATGACATTGGTTTGGTCAGGAGGACAATCATTGCATTTTCCATTACATTGATCAACACGGTTCCTTTGGGTTCCAGCCATCGTCTAAAACCCAAAAATAATAGTGTGAGAGGAAAATACCATGCTAGGGAAAACAACATAATAAAGGGGGAGTACCCTCAATATCTAACATATTAGGTTTAATTATAATATGGTTAGCGCAATTCTAGGACTATAACTTATAGGTATACTTATCCTTAGGTACATCCCTAGATATACCTTAGAAATATCTCTAGGGATCTCACTATCGTTTTCGCATCCTTGTTTCCAATGGTTGACTAAACCTTTCCTCTGATACCAGCTGTAGAGACCCAAAGCTGGACATACATGGAAATTACATTAATTTTGTGGAATACTTAATACATAACAAAAACAGACACCCAAGGATCGTAATAGATTAGTGTCTTTGAAAACTCGGAAAATAATCTTCTAATCATGGTGAAAGATCTTCAACATCGCCCATAAAGATATTCCCCTTTTTTCATACCTAAAACCTTTCTTTATATCCTGGGGAAAAGAAAACATATAAAGAGTGAGCTCAAATGCTCAGTAAGGGTAAGCATGGATAGTATAAAACAAATAATATACATTAGAACTTAAAAACATGAACATAATGTTTAGACATCAAAAGAAAGTGCAATGACATAAAACATGGAAGTACGTAAGGCATAGATCATAAAGAAACATTAATAATGATAAAATAGAATGGGAATAAAACATGTAATTGTGGCAACCATTAATAACATGTTATGATTTCCATAGTAGCCAAGGTATTGCTTCCAAGACCATCTCAGTTGACAAAGTCCCTTTCTGAATCGAGTTCACTCCTCGTTCGAGTCCTGTATTACTGATCCGGTTTAACTTGTCGTTCTGTCCATGTCTATCTCATGAGATATAAATCATTACCCAATTCATTGGAGGGAGATATAGGACCCACCCATCTCATAATGAAATCATTCTTACTTGTGCCCCAAAATAAACATACATCATTCATAATAACCCAACGAATAAAATGGGTTTCATAAACATCATCACATCATCACATAATCCATATAATACAAATGGATATCATTTCATCATAAGAAAATTGAAACCATGTAAATCATAGAGACATTATACTTGAAACATACACATATGAAATAATGTCATCTTATATGGTAAATGGTTTTGATAAACACTTGAAAAGAATTCTTGTGGAAAATATCCTTTTTTCATCAAAATCAATTTTTATTTCACAAAATGCCATGAAATTTTAAAAGAAAAGTATTATGTTGAAAATATTCTTGAAATATTTTAGATTAAGCTTCATGAAAATTAGGCTTTATGAAACCGTAAAAAATCCGTTCATGCCGTATAAGTTAAAAAAACATTCTTCTCGTACTTTTACCAGAAAAGTCAAAAACTACCTCGTAAAAGAAATATTCCATACATCCCAAATATTAAAAGTAAAAATGGGTAAAAAAAGACATTAAACATAGATGAAACCATTTTTAGAAAATAGGGACATGGACGATAAATATAACCCCAGTAAATACTTATGAATAAACAATCTCGGATAAAAAAACGAGATTGGAAAAGTTATCCCTTACCTTATGTCTGATCTGCTTCGTATGTATCCAAACCTCCTGTATAATGATTTAAATAATGTCATTGACTTATTGAAAAATTATATTCATTGTTATGATATCATATATGGTTTACTTATGACTTTATATTACCCGTTCTTTTGTAAATTCCATGTTAAAGTGCGTTTTGAGTAAAATCGTTTCATTTGTCATCCGTGTTTTGACTTGTAATTATTAATATGATTACTTAGATCATGATTACTTAATTCCAGAATATAAAACATGATTTATATATAATATATATTCACAATATACATATATATAATAGATTGATAAATGGAAATAAATACACCATTTATGAAGACTGTAGGTCGTACGTACGCATGAACGATGTTTTCGTTTCCTTATTGAGTTGAATGGAATTAAGTAGATGACATACATATATATATACATAAATAAAGTAGCTTTATAATTTCATATATTTTATTATTATTTCTATATATAATTTATAATCATTCTTAAATGGTTGACATGGAGAATGAATCTCATCATTCCGTGGAGATGATAGTCCGTACGTACGCACGAGCGATGATATCATTCCCATGATTGTAGAATTTTATTGGAGTGTATGTATACTATTTCAGAATCAATACCACTTTACAATAATCATATATAGTTATTTATTTTCACCATTATACCCATCCAAGTATGGGGGTGGTGGGAAAATAGATTACACCACGGCGTGGAGACGGTATTCCGTACGTACGCACTCGCGGTGATTTCATTTTCTATAGGATGGATATATGGTGAAATAGGGTTGTTTCATACTTATAATAACATATCAGTATATGTGTGATACTGATGTTGTTACTTCATAATGAAACAACTAATGACGAAGAATTGGAAGAAGAAATAAAGTTGAAAGAATCGGTAACGGACATTACCTCTTCTTTGAAGTGCCTCTTTGAGACCATATTTTAGGGAACTATGACACTTTCTTAAATCCTAACCATTATGGTAATGTCACTAATGCCTAGAGAATACCCTAACCTCTAAAGTTATCTAAACCGACCTCTGATACCAACTATAATGCCCCGAACTTAAACCTTACTTAATATTGAATTAAATGAATAATTCACATTTAGGAACTTTTCAGGTTTATAGTTTTAGAGAATTAGGAAATAACTATTACATCTCTTAAGATTAAAAAGTAGAAACTTCTACTAGGTTTCCATAAAATAAAAACTCTTAAAAAGAAACATGTCTAGTTCCATGTTTTAGGTATCATGACATTCCCTTGATCTCATCCTTGACCCTATTCCATGTTAAGTCATGTGAAGAACATTCCAAAAACTTGGGGTGAGCATAAAAAGCTCAGTAAGGGATACACAATGAATGAAAACTGTTAGTTTTTGAAAACAACAACTAAACCATGTATACTTTATCAACGTAATACTTTTCACCATTATGAAGTAGTAAAAACTCTTCAATGAATTAAAGTTCATTACTTACCCTTTTGTAACTAAAATATTACCATAAAACCCGTATAGAGATCACATAACATATAAAGGTAACTTGGGACATAAACATACTTAAATGAAATAACCATACGGTCGACTTCCACACATATCACATAATGGAAGATCCATACGACCGACTTCTATACCCAACGCATTGGAGGTTATAACGTAACCACCCGTCCTAGTATTCACGGCACCACCCGACATATGGTTTATCACGTAACCACCCTCAAAATGTCCTAGTACCATTATAAAATCATAAGAAATAATACAAATATAATGTAAAGAAAACATTTCCCCACCATGATCACAATATATCTCTTAAATATATTGACATAAGAAACCCATTATAAAAACCATTTTCAATACCAAAATAAATAAAGGATTATATGGTATTTATTTCATTTAAAAAAACATTATAGCTTATTGAGGAAGTCAAAGACCACATAATACTCACGAAGACAGAAAAGGTCGTTGTCACCGCATACGTTAAAAGAAACATTCCTTCTTTTCGTTTAGTAAAACGCTTCGTACAAAAAGATTACTTTTGAATAAAATTAAAATTCAAAGGGGTTTATACACCGTATAAAAGAAAGTTGTGTATAACACCAAATATGCCTCAATGAAAAGAGATTGAGACGAAGTCCCTTACAAAGTCAGTATCCTTAGATTAAGGATAAATCAATTACAAGATTATGTGTGACAAATATGAATACTCAAAATATAAGTGTATATTAAGTGTAAAACAATCAGAGGTCATTCACAAATAATATTTGAAAAAAACAATGACATAGATATTTAACTCAATGAAATGGGATTGAGTTATGCTTTTCGGTACAAGTTCATCTAAATGACATAAGAATTTATCAATGAGATGATTATGTGTAGAAATAGTATATCCACACAAAGGTTTGTGGAAACTACAACATAGAGATTCCACACATAATCTTGGCATAATAAAATCAAGAAGTAGAGGTTTAACCCAAATAATTTAAAGTGGGATAAGAAGTTCCCTTACAGAAATTTGACAGCCTAACGACGTCACTTCAAAATTCAGAAAATGAGTTGATGAGAGATAAATAGGGTATCTCATCACTTGGACATAAAATTTACATCTATAAGGATATAGAAGAACATATCTCAACATAATAGTATGTGAATTAAAATAAATAACAAAATAATCGTTTTAAAAAGAGGAGGGTGAAAGGTTCCCTTGCCGACTTGGGTAACTTTCGAAACGTACACCCCATTGAAGAAGGGTCATAAAATGAATATGTAAATACTCATAAATGAAATTATATTACACAAAGAGTATAATAATGGGAATTACATACACCACTCAATGGAAATGGTGGAAAATGTACATAAATCTCACGGGACTAAAAGTGAGATGAAAAATCCCTTATGAAAACTCGGCAGCCTAACTGCGCCACTTAAACCTTCAAAAAATGGGTTGATGAGATCAAATAGATTCTCTCATAATATTAAAATAAAATTTACAGCAAGTGGAATATAAAAGATAATCCCCCATCATAACAAAGAGGAGCTTAAAATAAGTGACATAAGGGATAGTACTTAAAAAAATAGAGGTTAGATCTCTTACGAAGATTCGACATCCTAATGGCGCCACTCAAAACTTCCAAAATGGATTGATGAGAGAAAATAGGGTCTCTTATTTTATGAACAAAAAAAGTAAAGTAGTATTAATATAATAGAACATCTCAGTCATAAGAAAGATGAGCTTAAAAGGAATGACATAAAAGAGTGTACATAAAAAGAAATAGAGGAGTAGGATCCCTTACCTCGTGTCCGACATGACTCGATCATTCATTAATCTCCTGAATAATAAAATTTTGTGAATTTATAATTTCTTAAGTACCTACTTTAAAGATTATTATTCAGTTAATATGACATATTATAATGTTATAATAATTGGTTAATAAAGTGAGTTCATATCAGACATTTTTGTCGATGTTCGGTGCATGAGTAAAAATCAAACACGTTGGAAAAGACTTTTCCATGTAGTTATAGGTACATCATATCCAGAATAGTATTGATGTTTTAAATTTCTTATATATCCAGTATATATTCATTTTAAACTATTCCATAGCATTTGGAGATAAAAATTAAAAGCACCGTTCATGGAGACGGTAGGCCGTACGTACGCATGAACGCTACTTTCATTTTTTGTCATATTAATGGCATTAATAAAAAATGAGAGAGATATATATTATCATTACAGAATCATATCCTTCATTTAGATGTAATATATTACATATATATCCATTATATATATGTACTTATAATAGTTCATATCATTTGGAGATAAGAAATGAAATGTACCGTTCATGGAGTCAGTAAGCTGTACGTACGCATGAACGCTACTTTCATTTATTTGGAACATTAATGAAATTAAAATAGATGAGATATATATATATATATATATATTATAATTCCAGTCTAATATATATGTTATATATATCAAATATGTTCATCAATTTCATTCATTATACATTCTATGTATTGCATGAACGGGTCACATCACTTGAGGGGGCGGTAGTCCACACTTCCTCAAATGAAATTATCGCATTTACACAGCATGAAAAGCATAATTGTATGTATTAAATATAAAATACAGAAGCATAGAGAAAAAATAAATATAATATATATCATAAATAAAAATAGTTCCATCACAATGGCCACCATGAAAGGTGGTATGAGAAGATAGAACAATCATCGTTTCGTGAGGCAGTAATTCGCCATCCACGGAAACAGTATGTTCTTTAACCATTAGACAGAGGTGTGTGTTAGTGTAGCTCTAATCCTCCTCAGAACAAAATCCTAGTACATTTATAATACTGTTGTTGTTACAAAATAAATAAATAAAAAGATTTTAGGGGTTTAGAGATGGAAAATAAAACAAAATAACACTAGGGAAGACATTACTTTTAAATCGGGTAACTCTCATCGATATGAGCTCAAAGGCTTCCATGGAAAGGATTATGCCCAACATGAGGATTCAATGATGAATAGAGGTATGTGGAGAGATTAAATGGGCAGGGCTTGGCCGAGAAAAAGGCTTGAGAGGTGTGTGTATGGAGGTAGAGGAGGGGCCTTTTATAAGAAGGGAGGAGGGGCACTCTTGGAATGTTATAAAATATTACTTTATTATAAAATGATTTTCGGATTTAAAAGGTCCCAAAAGGATATATTTCGAGGATAAGGTGATAAGGTTTAGAAATACACACATCCAATAGGTTTGTGACAAGTTTATGTCTTATATTTTTCATTATCTTTTTATTTTATTTAAATCGTTAAATAATGAGGTAATCGCTGCATCATCATGGTGTCATAAATAATTTAATTTATTTTGTGTCTAAAAATTATAAAAAAAATATCATGATGTAGGAATTTTTTTTAGATTTCTAATTAATATTTATAGTCAAAAATATAACTTGTATAACCCCATATAAAAATTGTTTTAGTAAAACAACACATGTTTGTGACATTTTAATTTTAACATTAAATAAAAAGTTATTAATGTCATTTTCCAAAAAAAGTGGCTCGATGGGGTCCCCAAGTTGACCTATGGATTTTCTTGGTCGGCCATGACACATACAATGAGGTTAGTACATGTGTCTAGGTCATTTCATATTATTAAATCATTATTTTTACCTTAAATTACACTAATTACCTCTAATCACGATTAGTAAACTTAAAAGTTACTAATCATCAAAAAATTATTTTAATCCCATTGAACCACATTTTACTTCTTAATGAAATCCATTTATTTCATTTTTTTTAAATTCAAATCACAAAGTGGTAATGTTTCATTTAAACGAAAAATCAGTTTCTTTAACTACCACTTAATGGTTTCACTATTCATCAAAAATTGAAGTTATTCAGAAAATTACCAAATATTTACCCTAGGCTATATTTAATATTACTAATTAAAAAATGATTTCTATTTTACAAAATTCAAAACATATACGTTTCATTAATTAACTTAATAATTAATTCCCGCTGTCAGAGCAAATAGCGTGTTTTTATGAAACAATAAGTATCAAAAGATTGACAGTAGTTTAAGTCCAATTTCAAGATGAAATTAATTCCAACGACCAATATTGGATTAAATGGTAAAAATATATTCTAATTTCCCTTAGAATCCAATTCAAAAGATAATATAATCATATAAATAAATTAGATTAAATAGAGGTTTTGAATTAAAATACAACATTTTTCACTATTCATTAAAAAATGAACATTATCGGAAAAATACCAAAAATTTACACAAAGTAAATTTTGATGTCCCGATTATAAAGAATAATTTTGTTTTGTCAAATATAACACATAAAATTGTCAAAAAGAGGATTTAAAAGAGGTTCATCATCAAAATGCGGTTAATCGACCTTTTAACGAATATTAGAATGTTTACGCTTAAAATTGGATTCATTCGCATTTTTAATCCTCCATCATTTATTTTAAAAAGGAAAAATATGTGAAAAACATATATAATCATTTTTTAGTTAGTTCTGTTCATTCCCACCATTACAAGGGCTAGGCGTTACCTAAAATTTAAAATAATATTATTTTATTATTAGAGTGCAACGTAAGATTTCCAAGAAACTCGTTGTTGCGTATTGGGTATGCCATCGAACATAGCGTCCCATTTAATGTTCTATTAATATTTTATTCAAAAATATGGATAAATTTGAAAGTGTCATATTCTTTTTTTACCTAGGATGTTACATTCTTGAATGTAAAAATCATGGGACCATTATCCATTCTTTTTGGATACGCTTCTCTTTGGGTTAAAAGATTTACTACATGTTATGTGTATTGTTTCATGTTTTCCATTGCATTTTGTTTTTTGAGGAATCTATAATTATCTTATATTTTCTATAAATGTACTCTGATTAGTGAGATTCTATACACTTTAAGGTAGAATATTATCTTTTGTTTACTTTGATTATGTTTCATTTTTAGAACCAAATTTCAGGAATAAAGAAAGCTTTTAGAGCTAAGAGGTTTTGTGATTTTATCTTTTTCAACTTTCTTTAAAATTACCATATTTAAATGTTCCAAATGAATTTTTTTAATGTATATAATTCACCCCCTTCTTTTATATTGAAAATCTACATCATCCTTCTGATACTACAATTAGTATCATATTGATCCTACAATTGGTATCATAAGGAGGTTTATAAAATACTTATATTCATATATATGTTTTCTTTCTTAATATTTTCATTGTTCTATATTTTCCATGCTTATTATATTTTTATCCTTCTTTACTAACTTTTATTACTAACATGTTTGTGTGGAATGATTTTCATTAAGATGGCATGAATGAATGTTGGTTCAATTAACAATCTTAATCCTATTAGACATCATATTTTTTATTGTAATTATTATGAATATTATAGAGATCGTACGAAGACTTTTGTTATTAACACTGGATGGGAAAACATAATTATGCTTACTAGAGTTTACAATATTGATGACAAGGAAGTCAGAACATTAAGTAATCAAGAGAAGTCAAGAATATAAACTAAACTATAAGGTATGTAATAAATTGTTGTGTTCCATGACCTTGATTATATACAACCAGATTTCTTATCATGAAGCTAAACATTGTATTTGGAAGAATCTTGATGTTACACATTTTGTTATATCCATAGTTGATGAATCTAGAAGAGCTATTCTTAGTGATGAGTACCATGGTTTTTTCTATCATTATGGAGAACCTATATGTAAGGTAGAACATAGATTTATGTCTTCTGTCAACAGTTTACAATCGATGGATGAAAAAGGTTTGGATGATGGGGAAATTGTTGACAAGATTATAGACATCATACCCAATGAGTAGGAATCCAAGAGAAAAACTATAGATTAGAATACGAATGTCTCACAGATTACTCTTGATGAGATTTTTGTAACTATTCTTCAACTGAAGACTAGAATGAAGAGAGGTGCCGACAATGTGAAGAATAAGAATGTGAATGGAAGTCTTGATTTTACAACCACCACTAATCATATGAAATCCATGACTCCAAAGAGAGTTACAAGATCTATGTCTAAGAAGATTACTATTTTACCTGAATCAAGTGAAAGTGTACATTCTGGGAATGAACTAACTAATCTTGTATGAAGGATGAAGAAGATAGTTGGGAAGAAAAACCTTCAGTATAGATACAAGAAGAATAAAAGGATAATAAATACTATAATGTCACATGTTATGAATACAAAAGAGCAAGATATATAAGGCCATATTGTCCAATGATTAAGAGAAAAAAATAATTGAAATGCATTCCGAATGGAATAAAAAGAAGTACTAAAAAGAAAATTCTAAGAATGTTTTGTAAGCTAATTACACTTAGAGTGCTAGTAGTGGAGAATGTTCAAATGAATCCTCAGATTATGAATCTTCTTGATAGAATAATCATGGTCTAATATCTAGACTACCTATTGTAAATCATTGTTTAATGGAAATGGTAAATAATTCTGAATCTGTCACCATTATATCCTTGTATGCTAATTATAGTGTTAGAAAATAGTATTAATCCTCGAATAAAGAATCTTATTTTGATAAAGATAATACTTCACATATCTATAATGAAGTTACTAGGTTTTCTAAAATTCTTGAGAATATGAATTCAAAAGTCAACAAAAAACATGATAAGGAAAATTATAGGATTTCTATTCATACTAATGAAATAACATAAATTTCTAAAGACCATGATAAGAAAAACCATTTATTATAATGTATTTCAAAAACCATTGAGGAAGTTAATTATGAGAAGGATAAATTTTCTGTGGATCTAGAAAATTTAATTATTAGAAAAATATTTTTGATCTTAAATCTAGTATGAAAACTGTCGTTTTTGAGAATAAGAACTTATTTATATAACTAAAGTCATAAATATTTTCCGGGAGGATGGTTTTTTCAAACATTACCTTAAGTATAAAAACATGGATAAGACGTATCCCCAAATTCAACCTCTAAGGAATAATTCTTGTTTTGGTTATAGAAATTAAAAACCAATTTTTAGTAACAATAATTATGTTCCTCAAGGTGATCCATTATGCACTAAGTTTCAATGTGGTGTGAATTGGGAAAAAATTGTTCCATAATCAAAACATTGTTTTTATTTTTTCAAAAATTCAATTGGTCCAGGAAAATGTAGATACCTAAAATTTTTCATTCTGATGTTTCTAAATCCATGAAATTTTGGGTTCCAGAAGTATAAGACTCAAAATTTCATGGGAAAAAATATTATACCAAAAAAAATACTTGGTACATGGATAGTGGATGTTCCTGGTACATGACTGGTAATGATAACATCTTGGAAAATATTATCATGATGGAAAGAGGAAATGTAACTTTCAGATATAATGATAAGGAAGAAATTATTGTAATATGAAGTATTTTTCATCATGAAAATAAATTGATTTCAAATGTTTTATTTGTTAAGGTTCTTAATAACATCCTCATTAGCATATTTCAATTATGTACTGAAGGTTACCTTGTGAATTTATTATTAAAAAGTTCATAGTACAGAATTCTAAGGAAGAGTTTATTCTTTTTGCATATAGGCAAGAGAATGTTTACACACTACACTTAGAAGACCTTAAGAGCCCTGACCTACCATTACTTACTCAAATGGAATATCATTCATGGTTGTGGAATATAAGGTTAGGACTTTGTAGTATTTGGAACCAATGAAAACTCTCTATGAAAAGACTAGTTAAGGATCTACCAAAGCATATATTTGATTCTTCAACAGTTTGTGATCCCTATTAATATGGAAAGAAACATATATCATTTTTTAAATTAGTTGGTGATGTCTCAACCACTAATGCATTATAGTTAGTGTATATGGATCTTTTTGGTCACACAAAAACTAGAACCATTGGAGGAAAATATTATGTATTTGTCTTAGTTGATGACTACACTAGATTTCTGTGGGCCTATTTCCTAGCATAAAAATATGATGCTTTTTCTTATTTCAAAATTATTATAGCCCAAGTTAAAAATGAGAAAATTCGTCCATTTATAACTATTCATACTGATCGTGGTGGTGAATTTCAAAATTTGGATTTTGAAATATTTTGTAGTGGAAAAGAAATTACTCATAACTTCTCAGCACTTAGAACACCTCAACAAAATGTTTTTGTTAGAGGATGAAATAGAATTATTCAAGAGATAACAAGGAGCATGTTGAGTGAATATTTGGTAGTCAAAATTTTTTGAGGTGATGCTTTATGTACTGTTCTTTATACTATAAATCGTGTTTTGATTATAACTTTTCTTAATAATACACCTTATGAGTTATGGAAAGGTGGAAAACCTAGACTTTCATATTTAAATATTTTTGGTTACAAGGTATTAATTCTGAATAATAAAGATAATTTTCATAAATTCACACTAAAATATGATAAAGGAATTATATTAGGTTATTCCACAACCTCTAAGGTTTATAGAGTTTTTAATAAAAACACTTGTACTTTTTAAGAAATAGTACATGTCAAATTTGATGAAACTGATCCTTTTCTTCTTGAACAACCTCAACCTATATCTTCAGATTTGTTTTCAAAAACCGATTATCAACCTTTGTTAGAAGATCCTACTGATAACAAAAATGTTCAAGAAAAAATTTCGGAAGCATTTACCCATGATGAATCCCTACCCTATGTTGATGAACTTGTTTTTCAAAACGCAAAATAGTTGTTTCAATAAAATCATCTCAGTGATAGTATCATTGGTGATGTAAATAAACTTACTAGGACTATATTATCCTTAAGAAATGAAGTAGAAAATCTATCATTACTTTACCAGTTAGATCAAAAATTAACTGATGAAGCTTTAGGTGATGATGATTGGATAAAATATTTGAAACATGAGATAAATTAATTTGAAAGGAATAAAGTATGGACCATGGGGGAATGACCTAAGGGAAATTTTGTTATTGGAGTGAAATGGGTCTTCAGAAATAAATGTGATTAAAATGTAATCATAGTAAAAAATAAAGATATATTGGTTGATAAAGTCTATAATAAACAATAAGTAATAGACAATGAAGAAACATATGCTCCAGTAGCTATACATGACTCTATTCATATTCTACCGGCCATTGTTTCATTCTTCAACTTTAAACATTATCAAATGGATGTTAAAAATTCTTTCCATAAGAGTTTTGTACAAGAGGATGTTTTTGTTGAACAAACTACCAGTTTTGAAGATTCTGAACATCCTAAACATGTTGACAAAATTACCAAATCTTTGAAAAGATTTAAACAAGCCCCACGAATTTGGTATGATAGACATACATGATTTCTAATATAAAATAATTCTGTTAATGGAAATGATGATCCAAACTTTTTTATAATGAATGATAAGAAACATGTTTCGATTGTTCAAATTTATGTTTCTGACATTATTTTATTCAACTCAGTATTCTTTAACTAATTTATTTTCATATCTAACGAAATCTGAGTTTGAAATGAGTATGATGGGTGACTTAACATTTTTCCTGGGTTTTCAAATTTCTCAAAAACTAGAATGAATCTATATATCCCAACATAATTATATTAATGTTATTATTAAAAATTATGGATATGACAACACTAAGACTATAAGTACTCCCATTGGTACCTCAAATTCACTAGATCTTGATGAAGCTGGAAATAGGAAGATCATACATCTTTAAGTGGTATGATTGGAAGTCTACATTACTTTAATGATAGTCATCCAGACTTATTGTTTTTAGAATAATTATGTGAAAGATATGAATATATTCCTAGGGAATCTCATTTAAATGCAATGAATTGGATTTTTCACTACTTAATGGGAACCATGTATCTAGGACTCTTTTATACATCTGAAAAATATTATTATTTTAAATGATTCTTGGATACTGACTTCAGTGGATGTAGAATATATAGGAAAAGTATATCTCGAACTTTTCATTTCATCGGAGATTTATGAGTTTCTTGTTCATGCAAAAAAGCTACACTCGGTAGTACTTTGCACTGAAAAAGCTATGTATGTAGCAGTTGGAAGTTGTTGTGCTCATGTGTTGTGGACGTAACACAAACTCACAGACTATGGTATGAGTTTTACCAAAACAAAAAATCTATGTGATAATACTAGTGCCATTTCTTTAAGTAAAAACCCTTCATATAACTCTCATGAGAAACACATAGATTTTAGGCATCACTTTCATATGGATCACACACAAAAACAAGATATCATTTTTCAATTTAGTGGAACACAATATCATCTTGTTGATATTTTCTCAAAATCATTATCCTCTGATAGATTTGATTATATTAAACAGATGATAGGATTTATAACTGTATTGTAATCCTCCATGTTAACTTTCTATTGAAACCAATATCCATACAGTAAGGAACTCCATTTCATATGGGGAGTACATTTTTTTGTTGGAGTCTACATTTTTTCATAGTCTAAATTTTTTTATAGTCTATGTTTTCCATAGTCTAAAATTTTTCAGTCTAAAATTTTTCAATGTCTAAATAATTTTCATACTATAAAATTTTTTCAAAGGCTAAAATTTTTCGTAGTATAATATTTGTTGTTGTATTGTAAAATTTTTCGTAGTCTATATTTTTTTGTAGACTAAAATGTTTCCTAGTATAAATATTTTTTCCCAATTTTTTTATAGTCTCATAATTTTCATAATGAAATTTTGTTATTAAAACTTACGTAATGAATATATTTATACATAAAATTTTCGTATTGAAGAATTTTGTGGTTAAATTCTTGTAATGAAAAATTTCATACTTAAATTTTTAATAATGAAGGTTTTCATAGTTAAATATTTGTAATAATAATTTCTGTACTTGAAATTATCATAATGAGATTTTCATAATAAATATTTTTGGAGTCCATGTTTTTGGAATAAAAATTTCTGGAATATAAAGCTCTTCCAAAATAATTTTCCTCATTAAGAATAATCTTTATAACATTCTGAAATGTATTTTTCCATTCTTAAATTTTCGTAATCATCTTTTAATTATTTTTATTTTCTTCTTTTTTTTAAAATTTCTGTATTCATTTTTTTCTTATATCTGAATGATTTTCTTATAAAAACATCAAAAGATCAGATTCTCTCAAAATATTATTCCGGCAATCATCTCAGCCATTAGATCAGATCTGATGTTTTTTCAACCATTGGATCGAGTATGGAAGTTGAAGCTTCACCTAAAACGCCTATCTAAAGGACCCCCGATGGATGTCTAACATCTAAACTCAAGCTCATGAATGTTGAAGCTCTGCCCTCTACATAAGCCTATTCAGAACTACATTGATTTTTAATACTTCTGAATGTCTTCTGAAGTATCCTCTCAGAACGATTTGTTAAATATCGAAATCATCTATGAATGGTAGATATATAGAGAAATGTCAGTTGATCAGATGGTTTTCATAAAGTATGATTCTATTATCTCTAAGAATATAATGCTAAATGGGTGGTAATGTGTTTTCCTTTTAAATACAAATGCTCAATATTTGGTACACACGTATTTGATAATAGAATTGTTTGAGTCAGTGATTTTCTTCCAGGAAGAAGAAAGGAGTATATTTTCATTCAAGGGATATGGAAAGACGTATTCACAATCTTACACCAATGCTACAAGATTAATTTGTATTTATTATAAAGGGGAAGCGGAGTTTTTTTTCTCATAAGTTGCCTGATGGTCAAGGAAGTTTTCTTAAGGTGAAGGCCATGGATTTCCGTGATCCCTCAGAAGTTAAGACTGCGAAGAATCTTCACCTGATTACAAATTATCGGATTCATGAATTTTTGGTTCAAGGATTTATCATACCAAAAAAGGAGACTACGATAATTTGAAGAAGAGTGATATTTACATTCTATTTTTCTTGGAAAACCAATGGAAAATAAACATGGTCATGTATATTTTGATTATGGTTGAGAACATAAAAAATGGAAATCTAAAGCATTAGATTCTTATGAATCCATCAATTCTATCAAACATGACTATTCGGTGTTTAGAATAATTCAAAATACCTTAAAAATCTATGTCATGAAATTTCAAAGTCATGTTTTTGAGTGATGATACTCTGAGAATGATGAAAGTATTATTTTCTAATGAATCTGAATAATTTTATGATTTTTTTGAGGAGGAAGAAGCCTTACCTTTGAAGAAGGAAGTTGTCGAGACATCCAAAATGGTTTGGAGGAAGAGGAAAGTGAAGGATATCTAAGAGAAGGGAAAAAATGGATAAGGAAAACCAATATGCACATCTGAATCCAAATAATCCAAAAGCACATCACGTTGAAGTTGTAGCAAAGTGGAGAGAATACAAGAAATATCAGAAAGAAGGGGAGCCTATGTTAGGACTGGAACCTACTAAAGCATAATTTTTGAGGGAGAAGGCAGTTGATGAAAATGAAAAACAAGAGGAAGAGAAGAAGTAGAAGAAGAAGTTGTTTGGGGCTGAAATAGTTCAATCCCTTCTGTAGGCTGCAGAGAATGCTATTCAAAAAATTCTGTTACCAAAATCCTTCCTGAAAGAACCATTACCAGAGTCTCCGGGAAAAAAATTTGTAACTCAGGAAAAAGTTCAAGAAAAATTAGTGTAAGAAGAATAAGAAAAAGAAGAAGAAGAAAGAATTTGTAATACTGAATACTTGATACAACATGTAGAGGATTTTTATGATAAGGAATTCCCTTATGTGAAATTATCTTTCCAGACCACTCAAGTTGAATCATCAAAGCCTACTACTTCTGGGAAGGACGAAGAGAAGGCTAAAGGATATGTATAAAAACCATCTGAAGAAGAAATCATCAATTAATATTTTATCCATCTAGAGGATACTGAGGTAGGAGATGAGAAGGAAGAGACAAATGAAGATAAAATTGCTCAGCTATCTGATAGTGAGAATGAATCTCATGACCACAAGGAAGCCATTTTGAAAACTGATAAGGGAAAATAGGTGGTATTTAACACACATAACAAGGATGTGTTAAAGAAGAAGTATGTTGGTGGTTCTTTAATTAGGAATCCTAATGAGTTAGAAAAAGATACCTCATCAAGTCAAATTTCTGATTCAGAATCTTCCTACTTGGGAAATGATTTTTTAATCCAGTCCTTGACGATGCTTGTTGGAACTATCCCAATATTCTATAGTATAGACTTCAAATGCCAAATGCTTTAAAATTTCTTTTAATCAGAAATATGATTAAGTATCCCTGGTGATGGAAATGAGCATCATTCTTGAGGCCGATTTCAAAGCATTTTTCATAAAATACGAATCCCACAAATGATCATACAAGATGATAGACAACTAGTCAAGGAAAACTATAGAATACATGAGAATTGTTGATGAGTTCGAATAAATTTCCAAAGATGCATTGGACACTGATGATTTGAAGATCAAGGATCTCACAAATAGTTTTCAGAAATGGCTAACTCTGAAACAGAATTCTCAGATGCATGAAGTGAAAGATATGAATGTGATGTTGTATTTAGTTGCTCAGAGTTGGAAGAGTTAAAGGGATCTTAGAATAAAACTTGAATATAAATTTCATAATCAAGAAAATGTTCTAAAAGGGCAGGAAGAATATTATACGGGTCAGGAAGAAAAAATCAACACCCTAGAGAAGAAAATAGAAGAATGTGTACAACTTCTCAAATGAGAAGTGGAAGATCACTAGGAGCTCAAGAAGCTCAAAACCATAGTAATGAAGTTGATGCCGAAGGAGAAGGAGGGATAATATTGTTCAATTATAATATTTTGTTGCATAACATCCTTGTATAATTTTTTCCAATCATAATGTAATTTTTGGATTCTCGTCTTTTGGTTGTATATTACTAGTATTGATGGTACAACATTTCCATTTTCATTTTCTGTATTCTTTTTTGAAAATCACCGAGGGGGAGAAAGGAATGATAAAAAAAGTACACAATGTAAAAGAAGAAAATTTCCTATGTAATGGGGGGTTCATCTAAGTGGGAGTTCTTATAAAAGAATATTTTCATATGCAATAATATAATAAACCTCAATCTGTAAATCACGAATATGACCCTTAATGCTTCCAAAGACTAAGGGGCAGTTAGCCGTATTCATCATTGCACATGTGTTAAGGGAGATACATTTTTTTTCAATGATGAAAAAATATTTTTTATGTCCCTATATTTTTTTTGTAAGTATGTTTTTGCACTCCAAAAAGGGGGAGGTTGTTGATTCAATAATGTTTCCTTATGACTTTTCCATTCCTTCTTGTTTTAAACATCATAAACACTCAATCGTAAGGAAAAATGTTATCCCCGTATGTTTTATCATGACAGGGAAAAATTTCCTTCCTTATGAAAATTTTTCATCCTCATGAAAATTTAATCCTTACCCAATTTTGCTTTCATAAGGGAAATTTCCCTTCTTTAAGGAAATTTATCCTTACCTTCTTTTCATTGTTCATATTGTAATCTAAATCTATTTACTTCTAAGTATAAAATTCAGTTTCATAACTAAATCCTTAGAATATTTGAAAAATATATATAGAGAGCATTCTATTTTCAGGATCCGAATTTAGGTTCTGAATTTTCAAAATTTAGACTCTGAATATTCTGAGTTTAGACATTGAATCCATTTGAATTTAGTCACTGAACATTCTGAGTTCAGACTCATAATTCTTTTGAATTCAAACTTCTATCAATATGTGTTCAGACTCCAAATTCATTGAATTCAAACTTCATAATTCCTATGATAAGACTCTGAATTCTCAGAATTCACACTCAGAACATTCTATGTTCAGACTCCAAATTCTGATGAATTCAGATTCTGAATTTCCATGAAACATAGATTTTTGAATTCTATAGAATTTAGGTTCGGAATTATTTTGAAGATAAAATCTAAATATTCATGTATTATATACATCGAATAGTTTTTTGGTTAGAATTAAAACTTTTATTTTCCTTACATTCTGAATAATTGTTTTGGATAAGCAAAAATTATTTTCCTTACACTTGTTTTAGTTATATAATTATTTCGTACATTCAGTTACTAACTAATCATTGTTTGAGTTACATGTGTACATGTCCATCCGATATTCAAGGAAAAATATGACCATTGGAGAAGGGAGATAACTGTTGAAGATGTTCCTATAAATAAGTGATCATTTGAAAGAGCTTATAACTTTGATAAAAGGTTCACCAATCTAGATATTACATGCTGCTAATGTGATTTCTAGAGAGATAGATTATATATCTTGGTGTATACCAAAAATATTGTTCATAATTTCTTTGTACGACTCCAAATGATGCTGAGTACATTCGAGGGATTTCAGGGATAGGAAGACAGAGGTTCCAACTACCTTGAAGTTGAGGAGTAGCGGGGATAGAAATAAAGATTCTGAAATTCTTATTGAGGGATTACCCTATTTTGGGTAAGACATACTCTCTTGAAATAATAAATCTAGGGATCATTATCCAATGTTGTTGGATACCCTTCTCTTTGGGTTAAATGATTTACTACTTGGTATGTGTATTGTTTCAAGTTTTCTGATGCTTTTTGGTTGTTGAGAAATGTATAACTATCTTATACATTATTATACTTCTACTGTGGTTAGTGAGATTATATACACATTAAGGTAGAATCTTATATTGGTAAAATATTCTAAGGTTTCATTTATGGAACCAAATTTTTGAAATCAAGAATGTTTGTAGAACAAGAGGTTTTGTGAATTTACCATGTTTAAATTTGTTATACATTACCATCATTAAATGTTCCGAAGGAATTTTTTAAAATACACAATTCACCCCTGCTTGTATATTGAGTATCTACATCATTATTCCGATACTACAATCAGTATCATTTCAATCTAAAAAACATGATTTGAAAAATTATATAATGTTAAAATAAAATATAAATTTCTCATAGTTTATAATATATCAATATTTGAATATAATATTCAAATATTAAAAATCATATCCCAATGTGAAATCAGAATCATTAAAAAACAATAAATACTTTTGTGTCATATAATTGAAATCCTATTAAAAGATTGATATTGAAATTGGACACAATTTATAATAAATAGAATGTCTTTTGTGATTTAAATTTTAAATAATTTTAATATACACCACATAATAGAAATTGTGTTCATAATACAAACACATGTCTTAAAGATATGGTTCTTAGTCGAACCCCCTACATCATAAGAAACATTCCCATATAATCCTATACAAATAGAAAACATAATATTGATTTTAAAATTATATGAATAATGTTATTTCCTATTTTTTTACATCATTTAGCTATTATAAACATTATTTAAATGAATATATGTATATATATAAAATAAATCCCAATGGAATTTTTTTATGTGAAACCCTTACATTATACTCCTTACTCAGTTATTATCTATCCTCTTATATAATGAACATTAATATAAAAAAATTTTATAAAAAAATTAATATAAATAAAACATAATTTTGTTTAATTTATTATTACAATAAATGATAAATATATTTAGTTATTATAGTTAAGTTTCATTATCGTTTCCTATAATACTTATTTGTTTCATAATAATATTACAAAGTGGTATTGAATCAGAATTATTGGGTTCATATTTATAATAACCATATCATTAAATATAATATTAATCACCATTCCCATTATTACATCCATCAAATATACAATATTTTATTATTACTAATCAGACAATAAATCATGAGAAATAGATCAAAAGGGAGATAAGGATAGGAACAAATCGATTGAGGGTCTAAAATAATGGAGTCCCCTAGAATCTCCTCTAATTAGGTTAGCATCGTCACTCATGAATGGATTGTTTTGGGGGAGAATATTTAACCATGAGTCCTCTATGAATTCAAGATAATCTATAACCTTGTTCCCCTCCCTCAACATGTTATCCACCATTATATTTTTGTTGAGAAGATTTTTTTCGCTTTCAAAACATATATGATATGGACCTTATGGTAACACTTAATCAATGTAGGTTGTCCTGGAGGATTAATGAGTAAGTCTCCACATTGGAGATTTCCAAGTTCATCTGATTGCATAGGGATAAACTAGTTACCATAGCTCTTACCTTAGCTGGGAGAGGGTCTCTATTTCCATATATCTCAGTAAAGGAAAAACTATTTTTCTCCTATGTGTCCCTCACCGCTCCACCACCTCTCAATATACAAAATATGAAATTCCCATCCATATTATACATATTTCGTTCTTTTGGGGTGTGCTATCATACCCACTGTCCTACTAGTTTGATGATGGAGAACTATGATGGAAAGGAATGTACATTAAGAAGGTTACTAATAGAAGCTTATCACCCGTTTTTTATGTGGGTGGACATCTCAATCAGCATCTTCAATATATTAAACATGATAATTCTTGATGTTGGGCTGCTTCCCTCATACCTACCATGGTTTCTTGCTTGTTACATGCACTATTATGTGCATCTAAATATGATGGACCTCATCATCCTTATGATAGCCTCTTACCATGTCTCATGAAACCAACTATCCAGGATTGATTCCCCATCATATTCATGAAATTTTGATTTATCAAAGCCACCAATGAAGGAAAAGGCTTCCCGAGCCCACTCACCTTAAAAAAGGCGGAATATGATTTTTTCCTATTGGATTCTACTACAATGACAATGTGAATCCATGTTAATACTCACTTTATTGATATTATCATATATTTCCACATAATGTCTCCTTATTATATAGGTTAAAAAATATTACATTGAAGGAACTATGGTGCACCAAACCATATCATTCTAGTTATTGGGGTGATTCTTCAAACACTAAAGCCTCTAAATGTCCCTGGTAGTAAACCCCCTGATGTGGAAGGAGTGAAATTCATTTTTAATGCTCTGTAAATATAATGATTGAGTAGAATATTTCCCAGTGGCCATCATTCCAAATTTCCTTACAGAATGAAGGATAGATTGTCACATCCATTAATATGATCGAATGGGAATGATAGAAATGAAAACATATAATAGTGCCTTCCCAATTGTGTGTCCCGAAGATGATGTTAACATCTCCAATGGACTAGTGGGAATGCTCTTGGAGGGTAGATATGAGATGGTGAATCTTGTCCCACAAGGGAGATTTAAGGCCTCCTATGACTTCCATATTTCCCATCGAAATGTGTGGAATTAAATTCCTCAAAGTGAATGTTCCTTATTACTTCCCATTCATGTTTCACATTCATGAATTGGATCATGTTATTCCAACTCCATATATTTATTCCCCTATTGTGGATTGTACATTGCATCATCACCCACAATACATTATGCGACATACATTCGGATCTAACATCCCATTAAAAACAGGTCGGGATCATATCAATATTATTGATGATTCTATTTCGTACATTGGTAAAAGAAATAGCATGGATGCGATTTTCCAACAAAACATTGTTTACTAAAGATATCATGAAACAAAAATATAAATGCCAATTATTCCAATTATGCACCCTACTCGATATTCCTCTTATGATTTGATAGAAGTTTCAGACTGAGACTCTCCCTAATGATATAGGCACACAAAGGTACTCCATAGGGAATGTTCCATGCTTCATGTCTTGGGTATTGAATTTCAAAGAGGATGGGTTAGTGGTGCACATGATGGAGATAAAAAGGATTTTTATAGAATTATTGATAATAAAACCACTCTATGCACAATAATCTTCTAGAATCACATTGAAGCTAGTCACAGATCTCCTTCCACTATTGATAATGGAAATGCTATCATTCATGAACATAAAATGGAAGAAAGAATGGATATTTTTTTAATCTTATAAAGTAGTATGTATCAATTAAGGAATACTTTATAGATGATGTGTATAGGGTGTCCTACGCAAGTAAATATAAACTCTTATTGATGGGTTTTTCTTACTGCAGTCTGTGGGTCGCATTAATGAATCCATAGGTTGTCCCTAAAAAAGAAACTATAATAAATAGGGAACTAAAAAATTTGAAGATGATATCAATGTATTTGTAAGATAACCGATAGTCTTGAGATCTTTAGTGATGAAATTCCACTCTATCCTATCATATGTTCTAATATCACGTTCAATCACCACATTATATCTGTGAATCTGGATATTGATTTCTCTCAAAAATTATTGCACCCTGCCTACCGACACTTGGATGGACCTACCCTTCACAAACACATGTTATTAAATGGATTTATAGGGATTAAGATGCATAAAAATCATTTAATTGATGATGGTCTCCAAGAACATATAGGGAATGTTGCACATGATTATAGGTATATAGTCTTCAAGGGTGGAAGGGTTTTTGATTTAAGGAATTAGCACCATGGGTGTTGCAAAAGTCAAAAATATTAGATTTACATATATAAAAAACTCTTGGATCACATTAGTATCATCAGACCTAATAATGTCCCAAGCATCCCGAACAAATGCACCTGGGAAACTGTCAAGGCCCAATGCACTCTCTGGGTTGAGATTCCTCATGGACTTATGAGTTTCATGTTCCACTAGTATCCTATCCAGCATTTAATATTCCTTGGGAGAGAACAAGGAAGAAATGACTTCCCAAATATAATCATCTCAAGTGGGGTATATATTGGCCATTCTCGGGTTGGGGCTAGCCAGGAGATCCCAAAAAAAGTCTAAACCATGCACCCAATTACATCTATGTCATCAGTAATGCTTCCATCCTCAAGCATGGCATTGGTATTCATGGGGATAATTTTTCCCTAATGCAAGAATGTAATAATAATATATTCTGATAACCCTTATGTATCCATTTAATCATGGATATCTCAAATGAAATTATCTCCAATTTGAGAATAATTTGAGCCCAGGTATCCATCATATCTACAATGTCCTCAAATGAAAAATCACTCCTCTCCTCCTCATGAATTGTTTTTATAGTCTCAATATTTGTTTTTAGGGTCTCCATATTCTGGTCATATATAGGGAGACTCTTGGAACACTCTAATAACCTGAGTTTCAACCTTCAGATATTATTATGGATGGATACTCAAGTATGCCCTTGGATCAGCTCCAAACATGTGTGACTAGAAATATGTTGGTTTTCAGGGAATCTGGTCCAGTATTGGTAGAATTTGAACATTTCATTGGAATCTGTTCTTGGGGGAAATATGACCAGTAGTGTAGAATGGTTAGAAATACCCCATGAAATATTTTCTACATTGGAATTTATAAACCTGGAGATTTTATTGATGTTCTGTAGGCAGGAGTCAATCAAACTCCCTCATCGCATACATCCATTCTGGTTGTTTCATCATGTGTAACAGTCTTTGGATTATCTCATATCAAGAAGTCATGCATCCGCTATGAATTGGAAGAACTCCAAGGTGGCCTATTGAGGGAGATACCATATTCCCTTATTCTCCTTAGGTTTCGAGGAAGTGCTGAGGACCCAACCCACTAGCCATGGGAGGTCTCTCATGTCAAATGTTTATAGATCATTCCAAAAATGACCTATATCACACAAATCATAGCTACCATACACCGAGGAAAAATATATGCATTACCCATATTTTTTAAAATTTTTGTTGATAAATTGATCTCTCTATTGAATTATGTCCATCAGGATCTCCTAATTCTACAATAACAAGATGTTCTTGTTAAACGTTTCCCTGTGCATGGATCCATGCATAATTATTCTATGTAAAAAATAACATATCTTTACCAGTTCCTATTTTTTTTATAAATGACCCAATAAGACACTTATTCTCATTAATATATAATGCATGAAAGTCTATTTTCACTCTATCCCCATGGCCCTGGGGGTCAAGATTATTATAAGTAACATTTAGATTCATAGTGGCCTTGCTATGGCCCATATCTCCTTGGAATCCTTTCCATGGGATAGAGTGATTTCCTTAATCTACCATAATTTAAAATGCCTATAGATTCCAGGACATGATACTAAGAGTTTAGGACCAAGTTGAGACATGTGAGGTGCTGGTTTGAATGGTTTTCTTTTAACAAAGTTGGGAGGGGATTGGGCTACGATACCTTTCTTCTCTCAAAGAGAATATGAAATCATGGGTCTGTCACTCTTAGATAAAATGAAAACTATACATGAAATATGAACTTTTAGAAGGACGGTTCTAGACACAATATCTAATACATCCAACAGTTCATACCGATTGGAGAGATGATATGAGAGAGGAAGAAGCATCTCCATAATCACTAGTTGGAGTGGAGGATGCCTCAACACTCTTAAGATTATGTAACCCTTTGAAAATAAGTGTTTGGGGTTTAGATATTCGAACATCGGGCTAGAAGTCAGGAGGAAGAGGCTCGCTAGAGAATGTCGAACTAAATCCAAACACTGAGTGAACCCTTGAGTAGGTAAAGTCTCGTAAAATGGATTTGAAGGGATGATGTGCACAAGAACCACACTATCTGCTGAGATCAGAAGAGAGGCGTTGCTAAAGGACATCCCTTAATAATGTCATCAATCACCTTTTCTTCTTTTCTTTTAATCCGGCACTTAATGAAACAGGTGGAGACAAGAATATAAATACATAGGGAGCATAAAAAATATGACATCATGAAGCCACACAACATAGTTTATCACCATCAGGGAGATCCTTTCCGGATGAGGGGTATAGATGTCAAGCTCAACAAAAATTCATGTTGTACAAAACTCCTCACATCTATTGGTTAGATCGTCCTAACATAGAAAGCCGAAAATTGTGTAAAAAATGGGATTCTACATGGCACTATTCTGGAAAGGTAGCAAGAGGCCTGAGAGACAAACCCACACAACTTCTTTGGGACTCTCTTTCCCACGGTGAGCATCCATTGATCATAGAGTGAAATTAAACCTCCACCAGCCAAAAGATCACGGATCTTTACACTATGGGTGGATGAAATACACCTATTATTCCATAACAAAGAAAAAGGTGTACTGATGCAGCATGAAAATATTTAATAGGGCATGTAGGCCCCTAGAGTCCATGATCATTTTGATGATTTGTAGGGACTTCTTTGCTACACCAAAATGAGCCACTAGAGTCCACTACTAACCATCCACCGAATCCTAAAATGATTCCCCAGACACCTCATGTGATATACATGATCACTCTTGAGACACCGTTGAGGATACCAGGTGACCACCTGGGGACTATTCTAACAATGATCTAAATCTGATGACTGCCTCATTACAGGAGATGTTTAGCCAAAACCTACTGGAGAGTGGATCCATGAATTTCTGCAGAGGCACCATCAGGGATTTTTAATCCAGAGCCATAGAAGTTATAGAAGAAGGGACTGATGATGGTGGAGTAGTGATCAAGCCAGGTTTGAATGCCACTTGATGTAAAGGGCCACTGATATTTGTGGGGAAGATTTTGCAACTATCAAATATTTAGAAATGGCTGATGGAACATGGCACACATTCTCCCCTTCACTCATTTCAAATTGGTATAAAATCTATTTACCCTATTCCATTATATCATATGTTAAATTTTCGTAAATATCAAATACAAGAATATGACCAGTGAAAATAAAATTCGCGATGAACTATTATTCAACACATTTAACTGTTGACATAAAAAATATTAGTTCATATTTTATATGATGATAGAAACCATCCACAATATGTATAACATATAAAATATATCATTAATACATGATATTACAAACATATAACACCACTTATTATTTTTAAATAATCTTTATAAAATCATTTATATGGAGGGTTAAATAAAATAAATAGTTATGTATTTTGATTCTTTCAATATTAATGGAATATATTAATCTAATGATTATATAACATATTTAGATGTGTAATTTATTTTTATTTATCTTATATAGTTAGTAAATCAATTCATAGAACCTTCAAAAAGTGGGGTTTTATAATAAATAAATAAAATCATATTTGTAATATATCATAATATATAGAATTTATACTATCTATAAGAGTTGGTGGGGGAAAAATAGTCATCATCTCATTATGGGGGTGGTAGCTTGCACGTATGTGCAATCTATGTTTTTGTATCTCTTATGGGATTGAATGAAGACATTTTATTTTAAATTATTAAAATTTATTTAAAATATACAATTGATAAATATTCAATTAAATAAATATTATTATTAAATAATTTGGAAGAAATAGATTAAATGAAAAGTGTATTTTACTTTTATACACTCACATGAAACATATGTTTTCTATTGAATAAACTAAAATGATGATGGCCTTAAGAAAGATGATAGTGATAATAATATTATGAATGTGGTATATTGTTTTCATTTGAGATATTTATTTTATTTTCAAAAAGAAATTTGATGGAGGGACGAGTCTTGAAGAGGTGGATGAAATGAATTTTTATATGTCAAGATATAGATAATTTTGTAAATTACTATTAAATTTCCAATAATGTATTGTGATAAGTAAATGTTAAATGGATTTAAAATTTAAAAACTTTGAAGGGAGGGGTGTTCTTGTCAATAGTATCCTTAAAACTAATTTTTTAGAAAAAGTATTTTTTAGAAATTTTAATTTTTTTACATTTACACGAATTTGTGTATACCTTGGTATATAATTTATTCCATTAGTAATACCTAATAATGCAAATAATAATATTAAAAAATCACTTAAATTTATCTATAGAAATAAAAATGTGAATGAATATTTACCAAACAATATTTTTATGCGATTAAATTTTTATTTTGAAATAAACTCACATATGATAAAAAATAATTTTTTTAAAAATATTTATTTCTCTTAAAAATTTATTTATTGGAATAGATTATCATATATATAATTTCTACCACATAAAATGGGTTTTTCCAAAATATATAAAATTTTGGTTTCATTAAAATGGAGAAAAAACCAAACCACTCCATTAAAACTCTTAATTTGGATAATGGATCAAAAAATATTTTTAATAAATTAACATTTTAATTTATATATACAAATATTAGACATATTATTTATAAGATAAAAGAATATTTTAAAATATAAAATGTTATAAATAGAAAAATATTTTATTATTTTATTTGTCTAATATTCTATGACTGATTACCTAATGTTGAAAAAATAATAATATTTTCATAAAAATCATAATTTTTGAGTAATAAATATATTTTTCGATTAAAAATCGACCTTTTGATAATTAAAAAAATTAACCATGATATGAAATTTCATATGTGATGAATTTAGATATTAATTTTATTTTATTCAATTCTAATTCTATCATTTTAAAAATTATCATTAATAAATAAAATTCATAACAAAATTAAAACTTATTTAATTGATAATATACCCTTTTATATTATCTCTTATTTATTAGTTATATTCTGAAGGTATTTTTTTTAACAATTCAAATCTATAGTAAGGATTATAGATATATTAATAATTTTTCCACAATATATTGTTTTTCATTTACATTTGTTGCAACATGTAATGAATTTTATTGATCACAAAAACAAGTTTACAACATCTAGAATTTTAGATCGTCACTTGGGACTATATAAGGATAAAATGTATAATACAATTTTGTATCATATATCAAATAAACTTGAAATGGAAAATGTATGTACAAAATTAATTACTCGATCACATTTTTTATGTATGTGGGAATTGGTATATCCCTATTTATTTGTAAATGGATGAAATGATGTGAGTAAATAGATGATATCCTATAAAAAATCAATAGGGAAAAAAATTCTCTAAAATTACAATTGATGTAAAAAAATATTCCATGCGGGGAAATGATTCTAATATTGAAAATGAATAGTATTGGTAAAATAGAAGAGGAAGAATACTCAGTGTTAAATTCTAATTTTGTAAAATAGATTCCTGTATTTATTTAGATTTATGGATCTTTTTTATTGCATTGAAGTAACATTAATATGTAATAATAATGTGGTCCAATATAATTACATTTAACATGTGAAGAATTTAAAACATGTGGATCGACATTGGAAAAAATATTCACTAAAATTAATTGTGGTTTTTATAGAGTGAGTTTGAACATAAAAAAGATGAAAAATAATATCACATATTGTGGAAAGATTAGTACATTCAAATTAATATAAATATTAATTTCATTGTTGTAGAAAAACAAAAAATGGTGATGATCATGAGACAAATTTTATAAAAATAAATATAACATTATTATGAAATTATAAAGTAAATTTAAAAATTAATATATATTAAAAAAGATGAACAATTATTAAAATATGGATGTGAAATAACAATTATGTGCATTCCAATAATTATTATCCCACAAGATTATGGAAAATTTCCCTATTTAAAATGTTAAATTAAACTTGTCTTAGAAAAACAAAAAAATTTCCAAAAAATTAATGAAAATTGTTTATTCAGAAAATCTAGAAGAATATTTTTTGTAAAGTAATTGAATATAATTGTAACTAATGAAAAATATTTCTAAAATACAATAGAAAATAATAAAAAATATTAAGGAAAATCCCATTGAAAACCAAATATTAATTTGAGGGATTACATTTAAGAGTTAATCATTAATTTTTGTTAGTTATTTTTTAACAGCGATTATAGATACACATAAAACATATCATTTCCTTATTGTAAGAATTATATTTAAAGGATTAAGTGTTAAAATTAATAATGAATCCCGACTAAGATAATTAATGTAAAACATATGACTATTATTATATCAACACTATCAAAATAGAAATGTTTTTACTACTCGGGAGAAATTAGAAGAAGTTGTGACCAATATGGTCATTATATTAAATAATAGATTATTTCACTTCTATGAATATTTATTTCATTAGTCATATAATGAAAAGTATGTTCAAAAAATATAGATGGAATAATATCCAATTATAAATAGTGATTCTATAAAATTTAAAATTAATAGTTACTCAAGGATAATTATTAATGGTTGTAAAAAATATATGATATGTGATACAAAAATAATGATAAAAATTTAAAACAATAATAATGAGATAGTTACATATGTGAATGATGACTCTCATTAAAATTAGTGTAATTTGTATAATATTGATTTTAGATAAGGAGAAAATGATATTATTTTCAATTATTTTATTGGATTTTAAAAAAAAATATTGATTCAATAATAATAATGTGATGATTGTATTTGAGTTATCTTACTCAAAATATCTTTAATCAAAAAGGGATCGGAATATGGAATAAATATCACTAATATAGAAAGAATTTGTGGTAAATAATTTTAAATTGATTATCCACAAATATCAATTTTTTATGGAAGTAAATATTATGAAACATACCAAAGAAAATAAATTACCACGTTGATAAATGAAATATGACTAAAATCGAAATAGATTATGTGGGGATATACCTACCACATCTAAAAATATAAATATATATTATTTTTCAAATAAGACGGAATGGGAAGATGGCATATGTGGTCACAAAATGGATGATATTCAATACACAAGGCATCTTGATCATATATAGTATTTTATATGTGGATAGATAAAACACCAATAAAATTAAAATTAGAAATATATTATTACATTGATTGATTATAAAAATAATATAACTATTGTGATGTTGGCATGGTAGAAAAATAAATCTTCATGGATATATATACAATATTAATCAATTAATTTTGGAAAGAACATATACTGTATATAATAATGATGATAATAAATAATACAATTTAATGCACTTGAATTTTATTTTAAAACAATATATTTAATCATTGGATTGAGTGTGAAAAAGAAAACTTATATAACACAAAAAAATGGATTCCTAGAGAGGAGTAATTGAATATTGGTCTAAATTTTAGGAACCATGCTTCTTAGATAAATACCATGAGAGATTCTATTTGTAAAACCAAGCATATTTTGTGAAGTTTTTTTTCAAAGGAAAACATATTTAATTATTATTTATGAGAAATAGTATAAATATAATGTAATAAATAGATACATAGAGGTATTTATTATTCATTGTTTAATTTAGATAACAAATCATGTTTTGGGAATGTTTTCACAAAAAATAATATTAATGATTGTTCATAGTTTCTTCATCCAACGGTAGAAGCAACTGTTACTAGAATAAAAATATGAAAAAATAATTCCCTTCTTGTTAAATTTAATGGAAATAAAATCATATAAAAGGATACTTTTTAAGATGATCGTGTTGAATTTATGGAACATAAAATTTAATGTGTAGAAACATATAGAGAAATGGAAGAAAACCCTTAACAATAAAATGGAATCATGCAATCTAATTAGTCCATTTACAATGAAAATATTATTAAATTACAATTACTAATAATATAAATTTTATAAAATCATTTTGAAGAAAAAATAAATTAAAATAATTAATTTATATTAATGAAAAGATGAAAATTGAATAGTGAAAAAAAGCCTCCCATTTTTCAAGGTGAAACAAAATTAGTTTTATTGGATATTTAGAATAATAAGGGGATAAATTATTTGAATAAATAGGTAGATTAGTTTGCGAAACATGAATCTTAAGGTAAAATTTATATAGAAGAACATATAATTTCCTGGTAACTAGTTGTGTTTTCAATATTAAACCAAATGAAATGGATGTTAAATCGTCACATTGGGATTGAATAGTTTATAAAGAATATTCTCATTTGGAGGGTGTAGACTATGAATAATATGTGGTACCAGTCATATGGCTTAAATTAATTAACGTGATAGAGGTAATATTAACTCAATAACACTATATATTTTTTATATTTATATAATTTATATCTTTATAAATATATAAGGGTTGTATTTTATTTAGTAATCTATGAATATTACAGATGATAGTGATGATCTAATGGTGTATAGGTTTACAAAATATTTTTATTGATCATATCATTACCTTATATTATAGAACTCGAAGCAAGATATTTTTGTGAAATTATTTAACATTTAAATATAAAATATTGAATAACACATATATAGGAATGATATAAGCATAAATAAAATTTCCATTATTTTCCATATTTAATAAATACTTTTATAGTTACAAAGGTATTATAGTGATAAATTTTCAATGAAAATAACGATGAATTTTGATGTGTCCGTTATTCTGTAGGTAATTTTTTTAGGAATTCCAGTTGTGTGGAATGAAAAATATAAATTATAATATAAGGAGAAATATTTGAAGGAATATTTATAAATTTTTTGAATTGGAAATTAAAAGGATATATTATCACCGATTATATTTAGAGTCAATCTACTTGAAGATGATGTATGATAATTTGTTAATATGATTCAATATGGAATAGAAATTATAATATTACATTAATATATTTCATCAATTGATTAAATTTTTTATTTTTGGATATATTGTAATGTATGCAATTTGATCAAATGAAATCAAGAAATTAACTACTTAATGAATTTATATAAATATCAAATAATCATTGATCTATGGTTTGATATATCTAATATAAAATGGAAATAAATTAACTGGATTGACTAGTGTTGATTATGATTGATATAGTAATGTAAATAAATCACCATTAACATGATATTTATTTATAAGAGGAATTATTGTGATCATACATAGTAAAAAATAATTATTTTCGTTATTGAACATAACAAATGGGGATTATATTTACTCCACACCTTCTTGTAAAATAATGTTGTGGATAAAAGTATAGTTAGAAAATTTGTAAGTGACTCTTATGAAACCATTGAAAATTTCATGTGATATTCAAATTTATTTTAATCAATCTTGGATTCTAGTGTATGAATATAGATGTAATAATATTGATATTAAATATTATTTCATAAAATAATATTTTTCCAATCAATATATTATGATACTTTTTATTTAAATGAATTATTCGATTACATATATATTTAATAATATTACGGACAATGGAATATTTAAGTTAAATTAGAAGAAAAATGGTGTCCAGCATCCTCCCAAACATATTAAATACATTGAAAACCCATCAATTATTTTCATTCCATTTTCAAAGCATGAGATGATAAATTAACTCAATTCTAGAAATACTAATTTCTCTTTCATTACAATTTATAAATATCAATCTACAATTACTATAAAAGGTGGGGAGAAGTTATGTGAGAGTATGTATTGGGGGGTTGTAAATTGAAATATATTTTTAATAATTTTATAATGACTATGGAAATGGAATCTCTAAAAACATTGAATTATACAGATGTGTGCAATTAACAAATATATCTTTGATGATGAATTATATTTTTTATTTATGGAGAGTTATTGGAATAGAAAAAAATTCATATAATGAGAGCGGAATTCCAATTGATTTATTGAATGTGCATTATATTTCATGTAAAATTTTTTTCAGAGTCATTAGAAGCTATTGAGGATGTTATTATAGTGTTGATAATACATTTAGGTTTAACTGAGATGTGTTTTATTATTTAATATCCCCTAAAATTGTTGTAATTGGGTTTTTTAGTTTTTAATATCACTCATTACATATGTTATAAACTTTATTCCCTAAAAACCAATTAATTGGAAATGGAAATATATAACTCTATGATGTGTATCATTATATTATGATGATTATTATAATGATCATTATGATGAATTATGTTGAAATTATGGATGCAAAATATCATACACATATATATAAGAAACATCATAGAAATTTGTCATGTTTTTCAGAGTGATGACTACATTGAAATGAAGAAAATAATTTTATATTGGTTTGTATGTTAACATTCCAAGATAATATAACTATTTTAAAAATATAGTAACTTAATGATATAATTTTGATGCATAATATTTCGTGGAAATATTTAATATAATTTTATTCCATAGAATGGTATAAAGAAGAAGAAAAAACGAAAAGTTTGGTATAAGAGTTATTAAATATTACATTAAATCTATTAGTATGGGAAAATATGAAAAGAAAAGACATTATATAAATTTTATGATTAAGAAATTACTTATGTTTCATTAACAAAATATTTGGTAAATTTATTTAATCATCCCAATGATACATATGAAATCTCATTTTTAAGTATAATTTTAACGGTTGATGAATATGTGAGAGGTTAAGTCCGTCATTGATGAAGTTATTCATCAGGGAATTAACTATAACATATATATATATATAAAGGGACATTGTTGTTTTAGTATAATTATAAAAAGATGAGGGTTTCAATGATGTTATTTAGAATAGCACATCTTGCAATAGTTAATGGGTAAAATGTAACTGAAGATATTGTGGTAAGTTAATTTTTATAGTGTGCAGATATGGTCACGCCATGATGATATTTTTCGTTATTTATAATCAAGTTAGTGATTATTTAATTATATATGATTTCATATAGATTATGGGTCTAAAAAATTGTGGGTATCCTAAGGAGGAAGTAAATATGATAAAAAAGAAATTTAGAAATGGATACCTGATCTCTTTTTTTGGTAACATATTTTTATGTGAGATTTTAGAGGACAAATATCAAGGAATAAATCATTTTCATATTCTGACTTGTTTCCAATGAATTGAAAATTAATGACCAAGATCTATGAAGGTGATCATAATATAATAAATAAAAAATTATTTTTTATTTTTACATTGAAAATATATTCATCTGATTGTATGAATATAAAAAATGATATAGAGTGATGGAATAATTTCATAGGAAACTAATACTATATTATGCATCATATTATTTGTATCAAACACATATACAGATTGACAAAACAATAGAAATTGAAAAATGCGTTTTATATTAATATTATTTCTATCAATTATTATTTACACAGGTATCTAGTATAATTAGTAACTACAATTATTCATTTGAGAAGGCCACTCACAAAAATATTAATTCTATTATCACTATTGATAGAATAAAATATTTTAATAAAAGGAAATAAAAATATAGTGGTATTTTTATAAAATGATAATGATACATAATATTTTTATATGTAAATGAAATTTACAATATGAAAATTCCTTTGGAATGAAGTTTTTAGAAAGTATGAAAGAAATAAAAGAATTATTTCATAAATTTTTTCCTAGTTTCTATCAATATTCTTGATGTTATAATTTTCTATATTATATTCTATGTAGAGATCATAACCTATCAATTAGAAAACCCCATTCTAATTGAATATCCCCAAAATAAGATACCTTTTCATGATGGATTAATACTCTAAATGAAATTAGAACGAAGAAATATTTGTTTATCAACAATTTTTAATTTAAATTCAATCATATAAAAAAAATAGAATATAAGGAAAATATATATTATTAATTAAGAATATCTAAATATAAAAAATATGTTGAGATACAAATCGTTATAATAATATATACAACTAATTTATTTCAAGATTAAATTAAAGTGAATAAATGAATAACAAAAAACACAATGTTTATACTTCTATGTACATTAGAAAATAAACAATAATAGTTATATAAGTGTTTAGAAAATTGTGAAATAAAGGGAAAACATGAAACTGAAAAAGATATCATATAATGTGAAATATGAGTACTGATATACAATAAAAATATGAAAACTATGATGGTAATATAAAAGTTCTAAACCATCCTTATGTAAAAAAACAACAATCTATAGTATACATTATTATGATATCTCTCTTTATAAGAAACATAAATTTTTTTAAGAACTATTATGATTCAATAATGCACGGTTATGACATCCTAGTTCATTTAGTATTCTCCATGAGATTCATTTTCCAAAAAATAGTAGAAAAAAGTACCTCCTCGTTACCTTATGGTTGATTTTGTAGATTCATTGTTGAATTTATATATTTAATTTTTTATTACTGTAACTCATTTCCCTTAGGTAAATATCATCACATTAATTGAGACCACATGATCACCAAATGAAGAAATTCTTTTTGTTCACATTTGGATGATAAGATTTAGTCCATAACATAATATATTTGATAAGAAAAAAATTATTTATTGCATTTTATACATAATAATATTATTCATTAATGTCACATCAAAATTTACCATAACATGTTAACCTCCAGATAGGATACGAGTTTGAAATTCAACAAAAATATTTACTCATCTATTACTTAATCCTTCATGGTCCAAATCTCTTCAATTTGTTTTTGTGTATATTTCACTAAAGGGACATAATGGATTTCCTCTATCTCCAGTGATGGAATAAGGAATTACTCATCTTTTTTTCAATTTTTGATAACATGTATTTATATATATTATCAAAAATTTTATATTCTAAATAACATCCTCATCCCGAAAACCACTTTGAAAAATCATTATTATCAAAATTTATGTGATTTCATTTCATACATAAATTAAGTATCCCAATGTTCCAATTGGGCATAATTTTTTATAACAAATAAAAAGATTAATGTTAAAAATAATGCTCTAAAAAACATATATATGATTAAAATTATTACACATTATTAAAAAAAAATATTAAATTCAACACAAAGTACAAAATAGTATCTTTTATATCCCATTTTTGATGGGTATAACTAATATACCTCATGTTTTTTTAATTTACAATATATAATGGAAAAGATAATACTATTAAATATTATCTCATTTGGATAAAAAATTATATATCATAATAATGATTTCAAATTCTATACATTAGAAAATACTACGTATTATCTACAAACATCAATTCTTTTTATATTTTTTTCTTCCCAATTATTACAAAACATGTTTTGTAACCAACCATCCATGAATGACTTATCAAGAATCCAAGAAAATAATTGACATTACAATTTTTGAAATTACCATATTAATATAATGTTTTTCGAAAAAATCATAAAATTAGCTCAACCCCTGAAAACAAATGTTTTTTTCATATATTATAATTAAATTAAAATTTATCCTGAAAACTGTAAAATTATAATTACACTTAAATTGATGAAATTGTTGGATTTATAACACTATAATAAATTTTTAAAAAATACCTGATCAAATAAGGATCATCAATTACCAATTCATAACATTTGACTACTATACATTCCTTTATACTAAGGTAATCATATCCCATAGTATTAATGGATATTTTTTCAATTATCAATACCAAAGAATATTTATATCTCAAAATGAAATTCTCTAACACTCAAGGAATTATATTTCGATTTTATCTCATTCAGTGATTCATGAATATTCTCTATAGTCTTCTATCCTTCATATTAGAAAAACAAAATTTAGTAATAAATATTTCACTTAGGAGGAATGTTTCTATGTTTTTATAGTGGTTAAGAGTTTGAAAATAAGTTATTTTAATAAATTACATGTATATTGCGGATTGTTAATCAATAAAATACCTTAATGTAATGAAAGTTTATTTAATTAAGATAAATGTGATACTGAATCCATATGAATTTATTCATATTAGAAATCTTATTTTAATTTATTTAATTTTTTCACAGATGGATGATATGAACAATAATAGTATTTTTCAATCTTATTCCATCACAGTTGTAATGTATTTCAGTTCATTCCATAGTCTACAAATAATGTACTATTTTTGTTTTTGAATGGAATAGATTATTCTTTAGAATCTTAAATAATTGTTGAACTCCCTTTTCCAACTACTGAATGAATTTTTCATCAGACCTCCATCGTTACAATAGGAATTTGATCCTAAAAATATTTGTGAATCAGACTTCCATTGAAGACCAAGTATATTCTTCTAAGCATGTATAACATATATAAAATACCCCCAAATGAATGAAGATAATATTCATTATGTTAAATAATCAATGTGATTAGAATTAGACAAACTCTTTTCCATTTGGATATTTAAAATTGTATTTCATGGCTAAACGGTGGTTATGAAAACACACATTTAATTTCTGTAACACCCCAGGTAAATAAAGAATATGAAATCTTTATATTTATCCATATTTTTGAATAAAATTTTAATATTACATTAAAGGGGATGTTATGATCGATGGCGTACCCAATACGCAACAACGAGTTTATTGGGAATCTTACGTTGCACTCTAATAATAATATAATATTATTTTAAATGGTATTTAACGCCTAGCCGTTGTAATGGCGGGAATGAATAGAACTAACTACAAAATTATTATATATTTTTGTAAAATATTTTTATTTTTATAATAAATGTTAGGGAATTAAAAATGCGAATGAATCCAATTTTAAGCGTAAACATTCTAAAATTCTATAAAAGGCCGATTAAATGCCATTTGATGGCGAACATCTTTTAAATCCATGTTTTGACAATATAATGTGTTATATTTGACAAAATAAAAATCTTCTTTAGAATCAGGTCATCAAAATTTACTTTGTGTAAATTTTTGGTATTTTTCCAAAAAAGTTCAATTTTTAATGAATAGTGAAAAATGTTGTATTTTAATTCAAAACCTCTTTTTAATCTAATTTATTTAATATGATTAGATTATCTTTTGAATTTGTTTTAAAGTGAAATTATAATATATTTTTACCATTTAATACAATAGTGTTTGTTGGAATTAATTTCACTTTGAAATTGGACTTAAACTAGTGTCAATCTTTTGATACTTATTGTTTCAAAAAAACACGCTATTTACTCTAACAGCGGGAATTGATTATTAAATTAATTAATGCAACTAATATGTTTTGAATTTTGTAAAATAGAAATCATTTTTTAATTTGGAATATCAAATATAGCTTAGGGTGAAGTTTTGGTATTATTCTGAAAAACTTCAATTTTTTATGAATAGTGAAACCACTAAGTGGTACTTATAAAATCTGATTTTCCGTTTAAATGAAAATTTTCCATAATTGTGTGTTGAATTTAAAAAATCCAACATACATGGTTGTCATTAATAAGTAAAATGTGGTTCAATGGGATGAAAATAATTTTTTGATGAATAGTCACTTATTAAGTTTTTAATCGTGATTAGAGGTAATTAGTGTAGTTTAAGGTAAGAATAATGTTTTAATAAAATGAAATGACCTAGAAACATGTCCTACCCCAATTGGATGTGTCATGGCCGACCAAGAAAATCAATGGGTCAACTTGGGGACCCCATGGAGCCACTTTGTTTGAAAATGACATAAATACCTTTTTATTTAATGTTAAAGTAAATATGACACAAACATGAGATGTTTTACTACAACAATTTTTACATGGGGTTATAAAATCTTATTTTTGACTATAAATATTCATTAGAAAGGTAAAACGATTTCCTACATCATAGTATTTTTTTTATAATTTTTAGATGTTAAATAAATTAAATTATTTATGTCATCATGATGATGCAGCGATGACCTCATTATTTTACGATTTAAATAAAATTGAAAGATAATGTAATATCTAAGAACTAAACATTTCCAAAACCTATTGGATGAGTGGATTTCTAACCCTTATCACCTTATACTCGAATTATATCAATGTGGGAACTCTTAAATCCAAATATCATTTTAAATTAAAGTGACTTTTCTTTACTTTCCAAGAGTGCCCCTCCTCTCCTCTTATAATAGGCCTCCACCTCTACCTCCTTACCCACACTCCCAAAGCCTTTGCTCGGCCATCCCCTGCCCATTTTGTCTCTCCACTTCTCTCTATTACTCCTTGAAGCCTCACATTGGGCAAAAGTCTTCCCAAGGATGCCTTTGAGCTCAAACCAAAGGGAGTTACCAGATTTTAAGGTAATGTCTTCACTTGAGTCCTTTTGTTTTATTTTGCTTCTCCAACCCCCTAAACTCGTTTTATTTATTTATTTTGTAACAAATCCAGTATATTAAATATACTAGGATGTTTTTATAATAATGTTTCGAGCTACAATTAGACACACCTACATCTAATGGTTAAAGAACATACTGTTTCCGTGGATGGCGAATTTCTGCCTCCCGAAACGATGATTGTTCAACATTCTTATAACACCATAAAAGGTGGACATTAAGATGAAACTATATTTATATATGATATATAATATGTTTATGGTTTAATTATGCTTCTGTATTTTTATTTTATGGCATACCTTTATGATTTCCATTATGGGTAAAAGCGATATCATCATTTAAGAAAGTGCGGACTACCGCCCCCACAAAGTGATTTGATTCGTTAATACAATATGTGGTACATATAAAGGATATATTTAATGATATTATATATGATACCATACTAGATTTAAAATAATATTATGTATCATTATTTTTTAATTCCATTAAATATGAAATAGAAATGGAAGTCACGTTCATGCGTACGTACGGCTTTCCGTCTCCATGAACGGTGTATTTCATTTCTTAACTCTAAATGTTATGTAATATTATAAATGCATGAATATACTGGATATATATGATATATACATCATGAATAAAATTATGGATATAATGAACCTTTTACCACACGAACAACATGTAATTGTTAGAAGTCCACTTTCGACTTAAGAACCAAGTATCGACAAAACAAACATTATTAACTTTAATGATTACATTATGTCTATGACATGGTAATACGTGATATAAAAGGAATAATGAACTTGAAAGAGGTTCTTAAGGAAGTATAAATTAACTCATGTTTATTATTCATGAGATTAAAGAACGATTGAGTCAAGTCGGACCCCAGGTAAGGGATCTTACTCCTCTCTTTCTTTTTAAGTACACTCTTTTATGTCATTCCTTCTAAAGCTCATCTTTTTTGTTATTGGGATTTTCTTTTATATTACTATTACTATAATTTTTATGTTCATATGATGATAGACCATATTCTCTCTCATCAATCCATTTTGGATGTTTTGAGTGGCGCCGTTAGGCTGCCGAATTCTCATAAGAGATCTAACCTCTCTCTTTCTTTTAAAGTACTCTCCTTTATGTATCTTCTTTTAAGATCCTCTTTGTTATAATGGGGGATGTTATTTTATATTCTCTTGCTGTAAATTTTATTGAAATGTGATGAGATACCCTATTTGATCTCATCAATCCATTTTTGGAAGTTTTAAGTGGCGCCGTTAGGCTGCCGAGTTTTTGTAAGGGATTTTTCATCTCACTTCTATTCTCGTGAGATTTATGCTACATTTTCCAATTTTTCTTTTGAGTGGTGTATGTACTTCCCATTATTATACCCTTTGTGTATTATAATTTCATTTATGGGTATTCACATCCTCATTTTATGACCCTTCTTTTTTGGGGTGTACGTTTCGAAAGTTACCCAACTCGATAAGGGGACCTTTCACCCTCCTTTTTTTTAAAAGACTTCTTTTGTTATGTCTTTGAATTCACATACTATTATGTTGGTATATGTTCTTCTATATCCTTATTTTTGTACATTTTATGTCCAAGTGATGAGACCCCCTTTATCTCTCTCATCAACCCTTTTTGTAAAATTTTATGTGACGCTGTTAGGCTATCGAATTTTACCAAGGGAACTTCTTAACCCAATTTTGATTTCATTGGGTTCAACATGTAGTTATAGAATATGTCATCCTTTGAATATGTGTGAATAACCTTTGATTGTTTAACACTTAATATCCACTTATATTGCGTGTATTTATATTTTTCACACATAATTATGAGATTGATTTATCCTTAATTTAAGGATACCTTCGTTATAATGGATTTCATCTCATTTTACATTTCTTTTGAGACTTCATTATTGTTATGCACCAATTCACTCTTATATGGTGTGTATATTGTCCTTTGACATATTATATCATGAATCCTTTTTTTCATGATATTTTAATGTTCGTATTAAATGTTTTTCCGATATTATTTGTATTCAAGAGTCTCTCATTTTGTTAAAAACTATTTAACAAAAATATCATTTTAAATGTTTTAAAGATTTATTATTCTAAATATTTATCTTTAATTTCCATGTTTTTAAAATGGGTTTCAGTATTTATTTATATGGAAATTAATGTTTTAAAATTATAATTCCATTAAAATCATCAAATGGTATGGGACACTTTGATTCAAAAATCTCTTTTAAATGGTTTTTGAAAATGGATTGATCAATTCCATATCTGGGAATTACTTATTGTGATTGCAAATGAAATGTTGTTATTGAAATGTTTATATTTTCAATATTTTATGTGTAATGATGGTACTTGGACATTTTAAGGGTGGTAACGTGATAAACCATATGACGGGTGGTGCCGTGAATACCAGGACGTGTGGTAAGTTATAATCTCCAATGCATTGGGTATGGAAGTCGGCCGTATGACTATTCCATTAAGTATGTATGGAAGTCGGCCGAATGGCTATTCCATTAAGTGATATGTGTGGAAGTCGACCTTATGGTTATTCCACTTAAGTATGTTTATGTCCCAAGTTACCTTTATATGTTATGTGATCTTCATATGGGTTTTATGGTAATCTTTTGGTTATAGAATGGTATGTAAAGAAATTTTATTCAGTGATGAGTTTTTTACTACTTCTAAAAGGTGAAAAGTATTACATTGTTAAAGTATACATGGTTTACTTGTTTTTTGAAAAAACTAACAGTTTTCATTCTTTGTGTATCTCTTACTGAGCTTTTTATGCTCAAACCAATCTTTTGAATTGTTTTCACAGGACTTAACGTGGAATAGGATCAAGGATGGGATCAAGGGAAAGTCATGCTACCAAAAACATGGAACTAGACATGTTTCGTTTTAAGAGTTTTTATTTTATGGAAACTTAGTAGAAGATTCTACTTTGTAATCTTTTGAGATGTAATAGTTATGTCCTAATTATCTAAAACTCTAAACCTGAAAATGTCCTCAATGTGAATTATTAATTTAATTAAATATTAAGTAAGGTTTAAGGTCGGGGCCTTATAGTTGGCATCAGAGGTCGGTTTAGATAACTTTAGAGGTTAGGGTATTATTTAAGCATAAGTGACATTACCATAATGGTTACGATTTCAGAAAGAGTCATAGTTTTTAGATGAAGTGAATGAGTAAGTATATCTTCCTCATTAGTACATGATAGTTTTGTTGATATACTCACACTGACCCTTTTCGGTTTTAGTAAATGGCTGGATCTAGCAGGCACCAAAGTTACAATGGATGTGAAGGAAACTATGACAGTTTTCTGAGTGAGAAGATGAATGATATGGGAGCTACAATGAGAACTCTTGTGTTTATCCTCAACCAACTATCTGGAGTCATGATTGACCACATAAACCTTGGTGATTTCTATAAGTCATCATATATGCGAGAAACAAATCCCTATGGAACTATAGGTAATAATCATAATGGTAAGTGTGTAAAAAATCCTATGTGTAAAAGATGTGGAAAGAAACACCTAGGAAAATGTTTCAATGGGACAGAAATATGCTATCGATGTGGAAATGAAGGTCATAAAGCAAGAACCTGCCATGGAAAAATGGAAGCATCCAGTTGACTCGTGGAAAGGAAAAGAAGTTCTTTCTGAGGGATCAATTGAATGTTTTAAATGTGGTGTGCATGGTCATTATGCAAACACATGTCCTTAGAAGAATTTTTGTGAATGGGATCACCAAGATCGTACAAATGTTCGTTTACCAATACCTAATGCCATTCCGATTGAGGATGGAAAAACTGAAAATGACCAATCAAAGGTATGGATTATTTCATAATTATTGTTTTCTTATTTTGAAATCATAGGATATGATTCATGATTTAGTTTGTAGGAAATAATTATTTCAGAATAAGTTGGAATGGAATGGTTAATGGATCATGAAGAATGTTGATTGAGTAAGATGTCAACATATAAGGGCTTCAAGAGTTATGGTGAAATTCTTAAGAGTATTAAGTCTATTTTGATGATGGGGTTACATTAGAAGACTTTGTATAGTATGTGTAACCATGATGTTTAATATATGAAAATTTTATTCAAGAAATAGTTATCTTTTCTTTTGTGGACATAGTTATAAAGAATCATTTGGGTTTATATGATCCTTACTTTTGAGGTAATTATGGGTTACTATATGTTATGATTGTAGTGAAAGGAATGAGTTAAAATTGAGGTTAAATCATGTTATGGTTATTTTTGATGATTTTATCCCTTTTTGGGGAATGATTTGAGAATTATATAGTTTTGGAAAAAGGACAACACGCAGACCGTGTGACTACCCACTGCGTCGGACAAAGTTGCGGGAATCAAACCCACAACTAAAGTGTGACTGGTATTTATCGCCTACCACTGGACTACGTGAAGTCGCTGGTTAATTTGACTGATTCTTTTTAGTTATATGATTTTATGAATTAAGAGTAAGTTTATTTTGGGTTATTTATGAAAATTATTAACCTATCATGGAGGATATGTGATTAGGTTAATTACACTTCAATACGAGACTTTAGGAGCAACTGATGTTGTTTGGTGATAAAAGTTACGATTTAACTTGGAAGACTATGTGATTAAATCCTTCAAATATTTGGGTTTCAATCTTAGTTTAATTTAATTTGAATAATTTTAAGGACAGTTGTTTATTTAATGGTCTTCGTTGAACTTTGGGTTTTCTTGGGCAAATTTTGGAGATTAAGAATAGATTTGTTTTTTTTAAAAAGGATTATCCTTTTTGGAAATTATCTGATCTTGTACTAAAATTTTTGGTTTTGGTTTTGGTTAGAGTCTAAAGAAATGGGATGTATATTGTTCTTAATTATGGATTAGGTGATTCTCTATAAATTTATTATAGTACTCTTAATGCGAACAAGACTTCCTAAATACTTGTCTTTTGGAGAAAATATGAGTTTGATTAAGGAATATAGTAAAAGTTGAAAGTCAACATGATAAGTGATTATGTTTCCTTATGAATAAATTCCTCAATAAAAAGTAACTTAAAGCAAAAATGTTGTCTATTAACTTTTCCTACTGGGGAATCAAATACTGTTTAACCCATCAAAAGTTTGTGATTTTCTTATGGTTAACTTTCTCCTAGACATGTTTACTATCACTCTCCCTTGAGAACATGAACCTTTGCTTTTTCTTCCATGTCCATGTTTTCTTACATGGAATCCTAGTATGGGTTTACTCGAGTGACCTTAGTACTTATCTTTCTTTATTTTAAAGTGATTGTTTTACCGACTCTTGTTCCGATGTGGGACTTTCAAGGATGTTTCCAAGCTCAATTTTAAAATTGCGAGGACACAATTCTCAAAAGGGGGAAGGATGTAACACCCCAGGTAAATAAAGAATATGCCATCATTATATTTATCCATATTTGTGAATAAAATATTAATATTACTTTAAAGGGGATGCTATGCTCGATGGCGTACCCAATACGCAACAATGATTTTCTTGGGAATCTTATGTTGCACTCTAATAATAAAATAATATTATTTTAAATGGTAGTTAACACCTAGCCATTGTAATGGGGGGAATGAATAGAACTAACTAAAAAATTATTATATATGTTTGACAAATATTTTTACTTTTTATAATAAATGTTAGAGAATTAAAAATGCGAATGAATCCAATTTTAAGCGTAAACATTCTAATATTCTTTAAAAGGCCTATTAAACGCCTTTTTATGGCGAACAACTTTTAAATCCGCTTTTTGAAAATATTATGTGTTATATTTGACAAAATAAAACTCTTCTTTAGAATGGGGACATCAAAATTTAGGTTTTGTAAGTTTTTGGTATTTTTCCAAAAAAGTTCAATTTTTTATGAATAGTTAAAAATGTTGTATTTTAATTCAAAACCTCTTTTTAATATAATTTATTAATATGATTAGATTATCTTTTTAATTGGTTTTAAAGTGAAATTAGAATATATTTTTACCATTTAATACAATAGTGGTCGTTGGAATTAATTTCACTTTGAAATTGGACTTAAACTAGTGTCAAACTTTTGATACTTATTGTTTCATAAGAACATGCTATTTGCTCTGACAGCGGGAATTAATTATTAAATTAATTAATGCAACTAATATGTTTTGAATTTTTTAAAATAGACATCATTTTTGAATTCGGAATATCAAATATATCTTAGGGTGAAGTTTTGGTATTTTTCTGAAGAACTTCAATTTTTGATGAATAGTGAAACCACTAAGTGGTACTTATAAAAACAGATTTTCCGTTTAAATGAAATTTTTCAATCATTGTGTGTTTAATTTCAAAAATCCGACATACATGGTTGTCATTAAGAAGTAAAATGTGGTTCAATGTGATTAAAATAATTTTTTGTTGTATAGTAACTTATTATGTTTTTAATCGCGATTAGAGGTAATTAGTGTAGTTTAAGGTAAGAATAATGTTTTAATAAAATGAAATGACCTAGACACATGTCCTACCCTAATTGGATGTGTCATGGCCGACCAAGAAAATCCATGTGTCAACTTGGGGACCCCATGGAGCCACTTTGGTTGGAAAATTACATAAATACCTTTTTATTTAATGTTAAAGTAAAAATGACACAAACATGAGATGTTTTACTAAAAAAAATTTTACTTGGGGATATACAAATCCTATTACTGACTATAAATAGTCATTGGAAATCTAAAAATATTTCCTACATCATAGTATTTTTTTTATAATTTTTAGACGTTAAATAAATTAAATTATTTATGACATCATGATGATGCAGCGATGACCTCATTATTTAACGATTTAAATAAAATGGAAAGATAATGTAATATCTAAGACCTAAACATTTCCAAAACCTATTGGATGAGTGTATTTCGAACCCTTATCACCTTATCCTCGAATTATATCAATTTGGGACCTCTTAAATCGGAATATCATTTTAAAATAAAGTGACTTTTCTTAACTTTCCAAGAGTGCCCCTCCTCTCCTCTTATAAAAGGCCCCACCTCTACCTCCATACCCACACTCCCAAAGCCTTTGTCAAGGCCAAACCCTGCCCATTTTGTCTCTAAACTTCCCTATCTTACTCCTTGATGCCTCGCTTTGGGCAGAAGTCTTCCCAAGGAAGCCTTTGAGCTCAAACCAAAGGGAGTTACCTGATTTTAAGGTAAAGTCTTCACTTGAGTCCTTTTGTTTTATTTTTCTTCTCCAACCCCATAACTCTTTTTAATTCATTTATTTTGTAACAAATACAGTATCTTCAATATACTAGGATGTTGTTATAATATTTTTTCGAACTACACTTACACACACCAACATCTAATGGTTAAAGAACATATTGTTTCTGTTGATGACGAATTTCTGCCTCCCGAAACGATGATTGTTCAACATTCTTATAACACCTTAAACGGTGGCCATTAATATGACACTATATTTATATATGATATATAATATGTTTATGTTTTACTTAAGCTTCTGTATTTTTCATTTATGGCATACCTTTATGGTTTCCATTATGGGTAAACGCGATATCTTCTTTTAAGGAAGTGCGGACTACCGCCCCCTCAAAGTGATTTGATTCGTTAATACCATATGCGGTACGTATAAAGGTTATATTTAATGATATAATATATGATACCATACTATAATTAAAATACTATTATTTATCATTATGTTTTACTTCGGTTAAATATGAAATAGAAATTGAAGTAGCGTTCATGCGTACGTACGGCTTACCGTCTCAATGAACGGTGCATTTCATTTCTTAACTCTAAATGGTTTGTAATATTATAAATGCATGAATATACTGGATATATATGATATATATGATATATAAATCATGAATACAATTCAGGATATAATGAACCTTTGACCACACGAACAACATGTAATTGTAAGAAGTCCACTTTCGACTTAAGAACCAAGTATCGACAAAACAAACATTATTAACATAAATGATTACATAATGTCTATGACATGGTAATATGTGATATAAAAGGAATAATTAACTTGAAAAAGGATCTTATGAAAGTATAAATTAACTCAAGTTTATTATTCAGGAGATTAAATAACGATCGAGTCAAGTCGGACCTGAGGTAAGGGATCTTACTCCTCTCTTTCTTTTTAAGTACACTCTTTAATGTCATTCTTTCTAATGCTCATCTTTCATGTTATTGGAATGTTATTTTATATTACACTTACGGTAATTTTTATGTTCATATGATGAAGGAACCTATTATCTCTCATCAATCCATTTTTTAAGTATTGAGTGGCGTCGTTAGGCTGCCGAATTTTCGTAAAATATCTAACCTCTCTCTTTCTTTTAAAGTACTCTCCTTTATGTAACTTCTTTTAAGCTCCTCTTTGTTATAATGAGGTATGTTCTTTCATATTACTCTTGCTTTAAATTTTATTGAAATGTGATGAGATAACCTATTAGATCTCATAAACCCATTTTTGGAAGTTTTAAGTGGTGCCGTTAGGCTGCCAAGTTTTAATAAGGGATTTTTCATCTCACTTCTATTCCCGTGAGATTTATGCTACATTTTCCACAATTTCCTTTGAGAGGTGTATGTAAATCACATTATTATTCAATTTTTGTAGTATAATTTCATTTATGGGTATTCACATCCCTATTTTATGACCCTTCTTCCATGGGGTGTACGTTTCGAAAGTTACCCAACTCGGTAACGGGACCTTTCACCCTCCTTTTTTTAAAAAAGACTTCTTTTGTTTTGTATTTTAATTCACATACTATTATGTTTGGATATGTTCTTATATATCCTTATTTATGTAAATTTTATTTTCAAGTGATGAGACCCCCTTTATATCTCTCATCAACCCTTTTTTTAAAACTTTATGTGATGCCGTTAGGCTATCGAATTTTACCTGGGGAACTTCTTAACCCAATTTTGATTTCTTTGGGTTCAACATGTAGTTATTGAATTTGTCATCCTTTGAATATGTGTGAATAACCTTTGATTGTTTTACACTTAAAATCCACTTATATTGGGTGTATTTATATTTTCCACACATAATTATGAGATTGATTTATATTTAATTTAAGGATACCTTCTTTATAATGGATTTCATCTCATTTTACATTTCTTCTGAGACTTAATTGTTGTTATGCACCAATTCACTCTTATATGGTGTTTATACTGTCCTTTGAAATATTATATCATGAATAATTTTATTCTCATGCTATTACAATGTTCGTATTAAATTTTATTCCGCTATTATTTGTATTCGAGAGTCTCTCATTTCGTTAAAAACTATTTAACAAAAATATCGTTTTAAATATTTTAAAGATTTATGATTCTAAATCTTTATCTTTAATGTCCATGTTTTTAAAATGGTTTTCAGTATTTATTTATATGGACATTAATGTTTTAAAATTATAATTACATTAAAAGCTTCAAATGGTATGGGACATTTGATTCAAAACTCTATTTTAAATGGTTTTTGAAAATGGATTGATCAATTCAATATCTGGGAATTACTTATTGTGATTGCAAATGAAATGTTGTTATTGAAATGTTTATATTTTAAATATTTTATGTGTAATGATGGTACTTGGACATTTTATGGGTTGTTACATGATAAACAATATGACGGGTGGTGCCGTGAATACCAGGACGCGTGGTTATGTTATAACCTCCAATGCATTGGGTATGGAAGTCGGCAGTATGGTTATTCCACTAAGTATGTATGGAAGTCTGCCGAATGGCTATTCCATTAAGTGATATGTGTGGAAGTTGACCTTATGGTTATTCCACTTAAGTATGTTTATGCCCCAAGTTACCTTTATATGTTATGTGATATTTATATGGGTTTTATGGTAATCTTTTGGTTATAGAATGGTAAGTAATGAACTTTTATTCAGTGATGTGTTTTTTACTACTTCGAAAAGGTGAAAAGTATTACTTTGTTCAAGTATACATGGTTTACTTGTTGTTTTAAAAAAACTAACAGTTTTCATTCTTTGTGTATCCCTTACTGAGCTTTTTATGCTCATACCAAGATTTTGAAATGTTTTCACAGGACTTAACGTGGAATAGGGTCAAGGATGGGATCAAGGGAAAGTCATGCTACCAAAAACATGGAACTAGACATGTTTCGTTTTAAGAGTTTTTATTTTATGGAAACATAGTATAAGTTTCTACTTTGTAATCTTTTGTGATGTAATAGTTATGTCCTAATTCTCAAAAACTCTAAACCTGAAAAGATCCCCAATGTGAATTATTAATTTAATTCAATATTAAGTAAGGTTTAAGGTCGGGGCCTTATAATTTCCTTCCAAAATAGTGGTTATTATTAAAAGGGGTTTTCCTAGGTTTTTCACAATAATTTATTGTAACCATTCGAAATCATATTATTTAAAAAGAAAAAAATAAAATATATGTGATCAATAAATCGTTTTACTCAAAAAACCAAAAAAAATATTTCTTAATTATTGAGATATTATATTATAATGTAATGATAAACATTAATATATTATGATATTAAAATAAGAAACACAACTAAAAATATTAATAGATGAAAAGAGTAATTTAAAATTCCTTAATCCGGAAATATTATCTATAACAATTATTTATCCATAATAAATATTAATAGAAAAAATAAAATTAGAAAACAATATACATTTTGTGAAAGAATTAAAAAAACACGAAGAATGAATTTTAGTAATTATTGTATAAATATATATAATAATATATAGGATTTTTAGATATATATATATATTGGAGATAAATCCATGGAAAATATAATAATTTAATACATAGTAGAAACATATATATTAATTGCATATTATATTATATGATTTATATATTTAAATTATTTAATTATTTCAAATAAATTATTAATAAGATATTTCATAATTAACAATTTTTTACATTAACCTTATAAAACAATAAAAATTAATTTGAGTATTTTTATTCATTATATATTTTTATATTTTTAAGGAATGATTTTGTTCAATTATTGATTGATTTATAAAAATTGAATGGTAAGAAGGAAAAAAATAGATAAAATTGAAACATATAGAATTATTGAAAGATAAATTTTTAAAAATTTCAATCATAAAAGTATATTTTAAAAAACTAATATATTTTTGAAATTTTTTAATCATATTAATATTTAAATTATATGACCCTTATAAATTGATATTTTCATTCATGATTAAATATTTCCACATGTATAATATATGATAAATATTAATAATTAAAACCATATTTAAAATATATGGACAAAATAAAATAATCTATATTTGATGTCATTATTTATAATTACAAGAACATAATGAACCATACAATTATAGAATGTAAAGTATCAATCTAAATAAATTTTTGTTTAATATTTACAAATATATTATAGTATAAAACATAATAAACAAAAAAAACTAACAAAACAATAATTATATGTTCCATATTTATCCAATAATATCATTGTTTATTACAAGGTTTTCAAAACCATACATTTGGGGGATCACTTTGATTTTTTTGTAGAATTAAAAAAAATTTAATAAAAATTGTCTATAAATTCACATATTACACATTTTTACAAAAAAAAATTTCCTTAATTTTAGTCCATTATTTAATTAACTACACCTTTTCATCATTGATTATGAGTCACAAAAATTAAACTCATAACCATATTAAAATATCTAATTAAATTTTGATCATGTGAATACCATTTTAAAATTTCGCATGACATAAAACCATTAGTATTAGATATAAAAATAATGGAATAAAGATATTTTATTAACAAAATTAAAACCCATGAGGATTGTTTCCTTTTTAAACAATAAATAATTTGGTATATAAATAAAAAAATTAACAGAAAGAAAACCCTTGAAATCCATTAGAAATCATATGAAATCCAGTGAATTTATATTCCTTCAAATTGTATCTCATGAAATAATATATCTTTAAAATTATCCTTTCATAGATTGAAGTACATATCCATTCACTTCATCATATAATCATAATGTTTTATATATCCCCCTTTTATTGATGAATAATTCTATATTGGAGGACATTAATCATCGCTTGTATTCACACATTTCAATATATTTTTAGAATAACATGATCCTTGTTTAATAAATTTAATTAATGAACCCCAATATTCCATTTATATTATTCACATACATAACTACTCATTTAACAATGAATTTGAGAGCTATATTGGGCTCACTCAATGTCCTGATCTATTTTAGGCTCTTGTAAAATAATCTGAAAATCTCTAGTATCATATCATAGAAAAAAAATACAAAATTGGAAATTTATATCACACCTCAAATTTTATACTCTTTTGAACCCATTGGAAAATAACATTCTTATATTTTCATAATCATAAATAGAAATATCATTTTTCATTGAAAACAATTAAAAACTAAAAAATCCCAAAATAGTGGGAATATAATTTTTTTAAAAAATTTATAAATATTAGAACTATATTTATAATTAGGAATTTCATTGATTGAGGGAAATTTTTTTCAATAGTTATAAATTATCAAAACATTCTTATAAACTAATGAAAACAAACAATGATATCTAACATACAATAAATGAATATATGACATGTTTATAAACCATTAAAACAAAGTAATTTTTTTAAAAGTGAAAATGTAAATTATTTAATGTATAAGTAAAATAATTAATAGAACCTTTTGAAGAAAAAGGATATATAAGATTATGATTTAAATGAAATACATTAAATCAATTTTATTAATGAGAAATCTAAAACATTAAATCATATAGAGATTCATACAATCTATACCTCCTAAAATAGAAAATAATCACAGTTTTATAATTGATTAGAATTCATTCAAATTTTAATATCAAAATTATTATTGAGTTAATAATTTTTTAATTACGTTTTTTTGTTACTAAAATGGTTATATTATTATTCTATGTTTTCTTGTTGATCGATTTATACACGTGTGACTATAATAATTCCTTGAACATAGTCAAAGTTCTTATAGTTAAATAATGTATGTAATATTAGAATTTTTATATTTATAATCATTATAAATTAATTTAAATTTGACATCTAACCATATAATACTGACATGAAAAATGATCTTAGTCATATAATAGATATTGGAGCACTAACACACACATGAATTACATTTTCATTTTTCTAATGGGTGGAAAAAAATGTATACTATATTTTATTTTAACTAAATGTTAAATAATTTATACATGTAATACTTATTAACCATTTTCAAAATTATTACCATTATTATGTATTTTATATGTAAAATGAATCATAAAACTTCATGGACGTAGAATTAAAAAGTTATACACGAGTGCCGATATCAACATCCAATAGAATGAATTAGTAAGATGGTATGTAATATATTACATTTAAAAAATCCTAACACCTTCAAAAATATCATATATTTTGATGTGTTCCATGATTTTATCCAGATTTATGTTCCAATGAAGAAAAATGAAACCCATCATTTCATGGTTGTTGTAATCCATATGCACCCACAAGCGAAGTTTTAATTCCTATGAAGATGAAATAATATATGAAAATGGGTTCTACTATAATCAATATAATATTTAATTATATGTAAGATATTTATGTTCTTATTTCATCATGATTGAATATGGTTTTATGTTTTTGGGATCGATAAACAATAAATTTGTTAATTTTCAATTATACATTCTCCTCATATATCACCTTTTAGATTAAAAATTATGCCGTATAGGATTTGTAAACTAAGGACACCGTGACTTATAATATGTGGGGGTGTATTTGGAATAGGTTTTCATAGGTATTTTTTAATCTAGTTTGACCAAATGTTTGGAATAAGGAAGGATATTATTTGATAAATTATATGTATAGGGAGTGGTCGACATATAATATCTCAAAAGATTTAAATATAATTAATTCTTAATCAGGGTAATGTTTCTCAAATGAGATTTAATTTTGAATATAAGGTGGCTAGGATTTAAAAAAATTACAATAAGAATTAATATTCTATTTGTAATCTTATCACTTTGTTTTACCCTAATTAACTTGATATACCAATTTTCATGAGGTCACATTCTTTCCACGATTACAATTCATAGTTAAAGAAATTTAAATTGAAGTCATTAATAAATATAAGCCTCATAATTGGGAAAATATAATACACTATTTAAATATTTTATAAATAAAAAAATAATTTTACATTTAATATATCATTGAAAAATGAAATTAAAACAATTTTTATATAATTCTATTTCTAATCATGAAAATGATGATATACTGAAATCAAATATACTTTTGATTAGTATAGTTTTTTTTATTATCATTAAAAAATTGATCTCATTTTAATTAAAAAAACCAAAAATTAGAGCATTAATTTATTTTTTTATAAGGTAAAAAATGAATTCGGTAAAAAAATTAATTTCTCACAATTCATTCAATAATAAATATTTAGGAAATTTAAAAAGAATTCATCCAAACATATATTTTATAAGTTGATTCCAGAAATGAATAAATATTTATAAAATTAAATTTCCAATATAATGAATAGTATCCCTTTAGTAAACTTATGTAATTTATGGAAAAGAAACACTGTTAAATAAAAATATTTCATTTTCAATTGAAAGAATTTATAAAATAATTTACAAATATAAATTTAAAATAAATCCATTAAATGAATAATTATAAATATTTGAATAGAATTATCTATATTACTACCTGTTTTCACATTCTTAAACTATATAGAACTTTTTCTTCATAATTGAATTCAATACATTAATAATTGAGTTTTTTCCCCTCATGTAATTTTTTGATTCTCGTGTAACATCCTCAATCATGTGACACTTCTATATATCCTTTACATAAAGATTAATATTATTTCATAGGAACAACTCACTATGATACAAAATCGGTACCATGTTTTCCTCATAAGAAATATTATCATTTAACTATGTTACGTTGGGGATCAATACATGTTATTAATAAGGATTTTACTTTCTTATAAATGAAAATTTAGACACATCATCAACCTATGATAAACATATAGGTAAATAACTTGGTAACAATCCGAAAAAATTTCTATAAGATTACATATTACTATATAAAAATTAATTTACCTTTATTAAATAATATAACACTTTCCTCTGGATATAACTTATAATAAACAAGATTTCCGATCTCAAATGAGATATATTTCCACCTTAGATATGCATTAATCACTGGCATACATTGAGCTATCCTCAGTTGTTAGGGAGTTATAGTTACATTCTAAAATATTATTTCATAAATTTCTTTTCTCAACAACATTATTTAATAGACTATGTCCCATACTGATGTTGTTCGACACTACATTCCACATAATTCCTTAAAAGGATCAATATTTATTCTGGAATGACAACTATTATTATATAAAAATTATACCAATGAATGATTTTAATCTCAAATTTCATAATAATAAATATAGATAACCAAAAATTCAGTTTTTAATTTTTAAATAAATCATTATATATTTATATCTAATTGAGGATGAAATCATATTCTAAAATCTAATTTTGTGTGAAAAAAATTTGATGTTACTTCTATAAGATAATGGAAAATCTCTATTCTAGATCAGATATAATTGAGAGAGATAATCCAAATGATTTAATCATATATGTTAGATAAATTATATAATATTTATATGAGGAGGTTGACGGGAGAGATCATTGTGGCGCTATCTGTACCTACCCTTCAGGTAGATCTGTGGTGGACGATTCAGGTGTTGCGATATCTGTACCTACCCTTCAGGTAGGATCTGAGGAGGACGACCCAGGATCTACTTCCTTTCTCCCAACCGTTTTTCCTTTTCTGTTGTACTTACGTTCAGCTGTAGCTGCACTTTCAGTTAGGTTTGTATTCTGGCCCATTTACTTTTCAGAAATTTCTTTTGTACATAGTGTTTTACTTCCGCTTGTACTCTGTGGTGTTTTGTTAAATTTTTTAAAGGCAATGCCTTCCCAGTTATTGGGATTTACGCCTTTGGTGCTAGTCGCGAGCCCCTGGCCTATGGAAGGCGGGCATGGGGTAGTCACGGCACGGGCCCCGAGGTCGAGTTGTGACAAATTGGTATCAGAGGAGTCAGTTCTACCACAGAACTTATTACTCTGATATATTCTTTCTAGGAAGTAATAGTGTTAAGGGTACCAAGTGTGGTTTTCTGTTCGGGGAGTCCAGTGTTGTTGCGGGCGGCCGACGTATCCATACACCAGGACCCTGACAACTGATTTCTGATTTTGGGCACGAAAACACTGATTGCGTGTGAGTTTTCAAAGGTTTTTCCCCTTAAAACAGCCCAAACCAGGTCATCACACCAAGTATAAATCGTTTGACCATGTAACATATGTTTCATTCAGGATTCCTTTCCATGGACGATTAGCTAGAGCGCCGAGTGATGTATGTATTGACAGCCTGCCGAGCGACGAGGCTTCGGTACATGGCCCTCTTGCAGTTGAGGCACCAGCGGAGGCACCAGTGGTACTACCACCCGTTGGGCCACCGATGCCACTAGCCCCAATAGTAGAGAGTGCACGTCGCTTGAGCGCACTGCACGCGTTCCAGCGCTAGAGGCCACCCAGGTTCAGGGGAGAGATGGACCCACAGGCAGCTGGGGATTGGCTGGAGGCTGTGATGGGAGTTTTCAGGATAGTGGGTACACCAGCAGACGTCATGGTGATCTTTGATTCCATCCTTCTTCAGGCAGTAGCAGGCAGGGGTGGAGCCACTTGTTCCATTTTTTTGACTGGATGACCTTCAAATTGGAAGACTTCGAAACTTTCTTCACGGTGGAGTTTGTGCCAGTGACTCTACACCCCGAGTGTGTTCAGGAGCTTCTGCCTTTGCTGCTTGTTTTTCCATCAGTAGCCGAGTCATCTGTAGGAAGAAGACAGATGATGCAGAGGTCCAGGAGGACCAGACCAGCAGTTGGGAGATCTCTAGTTTTAGGAACAGTAGTGCGGGGCACCCGAGGAGGGTCAGAGCTAGGCATGCCAGAAATGGACAATGTTACTCCTGAGGCAGGAAGGGTAACATGGCACATGACCGTCCGACTCCCCTCATAGTTGATCCATAGGCGTTGGAGGAGCCACCCAGACAGAAGTAGCAGCAGGTGCTTGGGCAACAGCAGAGCAGTGGACAAGGCAGTAGAGCTCTTGGAGCAGGTGGACAGGAGCGGAACTAGTGTACTACTTTTGTTCTTGGTACTTGCAGTTCCATGTTTCTGTTGTATTTGTGTCTTTGTACTATGAAGATTAAATAATAAAAGACACTTATCTTTGTGATGATTTCATTCCTGTCCTTTTGTTTGGTTGATACTGAGAGGTCCTGGTAAAAACTGTTTACTTGAACCTCACTTTTGAGATTTCTACTGGAGGAGACCTAGTGACCTCACACTGATGCCGACAGTGTGACTCGACCCTTGGAGGTGAGAGTGAAAGTTGGATCTCTTGGTAGTAACGTCGAGGCCTTACGATGTCATCCATGGAATGAATACATCATTCATGTCCGAATTGACTGTATGAGGCAATGGGCGTGGTTCATCCAGGGGATGAGACTGAGTTTCTCCTTTCGACAAAGGAGAATCTTAGCAGCTCTTACAGATCGTAGGCAAAGAAGGTGCAGATCATCCAGGAGTGGATGAAGACAACACAGTGCAGTAAGAAATAGGAAACTGGCGCCAGTCTTAAAGACTCGGGCGTGTTAAATGTTTCAAGAAGAGGAAGCTTTTAAGGAGAGGTGAGTCTAAAAAGAAGCAGACGTGGAGGCAGATCTAGGAGAGCAGCATGAGGTGGTGTACTTTTTTTAACATGATACAACCACCCGTCGTAGTATTCCCCACCAGGCTTAGGGAGATGGAGGGCAGGGGAATAGTGTGGCTGCATGCGGTCAAGGAGTGTGACCCAATGGGTCTAAAAATTATTCAAGGGACAGTCTGTGTCCACTACTAGCTGTCGTAGTAACAGACATCGATATGAATCATTCCTTCCTTTCACAAATCTTATCCCAGACCTAGAGTTTCCGGTAATCCGTAGACATGACCCTCACCTCTGCGGATACCTTGGGAGAAGAATCGATAATCACACTTACGCTAATAGTGTGGTCAGACCCTCGAGGCGAGAGTTTCGGTTAGAATATCTTGGTGGCAGCTTCGAGGCCTTATGAAGTTGGTTTGAGTATGGACTGGGAAATCACAGTTCATACACAAATTGATGGTATTAGGCAAAAGGTTGTGGTTCAACTGCAACGTCGTGATGGGTTTTCTCAGTCGGTGAAAAGGAAACCCCAGGAAGAACCGGATAAACTCATGCATAGGAGGGTGTGGTCGATCACTCTTGAGTCGGTCAACCTTACTCTGTTGGCAGCAGGAGTTTTGAGTTTCAGTTATAAATAGGAATTGGAGGCCTCTTGAGTTCGAGGATGACGATCACGTCCTTTTATGTGTCTCACCTCGACGAGGTTTACAGAGATGTGGCCAAGGCGGCAAGTTATCACCGAAGTTCAGTGGACCTTTTCAAGTCCTCAACAGGGTAGGTGAGGTGGCTTACCATTTCACCCATCCACCTCAGTTGCACCAGGTGGACGACGACATCCACGTATCTCAACTGAGGAGATACAAGCACGACCCTTCCCATATGATCGACTTTGGGGAGGTGGACATTGGCGATGTGGTGACTTTTGCGGGGTTCTTGTAGGAGTTTAGGATCGACAGGAGCGGTCCTATGAGGATGGTCGATTCCTCTTGTGCACTTTCAATGGCAGCACAGGAACCACCAGGTGAGCACATGGGAGCGGAAGGATCAGATGCATGCTCAATACCGCTTTTGTATCCCTAGTTTGTGTTAAAGCTTTACGGGGATGTAAATCCCTGAAATGGGAGTAATATAAAGACCCGTATAATTCAAGGGAAACTTTTTCTTAATTTTCATTGGGATTTTAAAGAACGAAGTTTCTGACAGAACCTGATTCCGAGGCCCGGTGTGCCCGGAATCATTTTCAAAAGTTTGGCTCAGGTAAGTTCAGTGAACGAATGAGTGAGTTTTCCTAATTTTGAACTAGTGCTCGGAATAAAATTCTGAGGGCACCGCAGCACCGGTAATTACTTAGGAACACCTTTTCCGGAGTTTCATTTTCTCGGGTGGAGTTTTAATTAATTGGGTTAAATAAAGAATAAAATAAAATAATGTGCAACAAATTTTATTTTTTATTCATGGAAGTGTTAACCTAAGCTAAGTGGTTTAGTGCGACCCACATCCTAACTAATACACTAGGTAGGATATTAGTGTTGTGGGGCCCACAAGAGCCCCACCCTTTCAACTTACTCAACCCCTTTAATTAACATAACGCACCCGCACCCATTTTTTTAATGAAGTCAACTCGTGCGTTTAAATAAATATTAAACACCTCTTTTAATTGGGCGGTTTAAGCGTTGCAATTAATTGATTCAATTTTGAATTTCAAAAACGTTGACTTGTGTGTTAATAAAATAATACAAGTATTATTTTATTCAGTGGTTCGTTGTGTGTGAAGGCTTGGGAGAATTTGCTCAAGGTCTTGAAGTTCATCTTCCTCGATGAAGAACGCGATGAACGTGAAGAATCCGAAGAATGCCGACCTCCGAAGAAGGTCGACATGAAAACCGGATCCTCTAAGATCGACGATGCGACACCAATGATTCTTTTCTCCGTGATGTGATGATCCCCTTTCCGTAATGCCTACTTCCGTGACGTGCAATTCCGCGACGAACCTCCGTTCTTCTTCTTCTTCTGACAATGACGGAAGCGATACCATTCTACCGCGACGTTCGACTTCCGCGACCCAACGACGTGTGTTGTCAATTTCATGTAGGGGAATTAATTTGGTATTCTCCTTTTCATTTGAGAAAAGAATGATGAGCGCGGACCAACCATTACCAGGTTGATCCGCAGATCGTTCTTTCTTGAGGGTTGATGTTGGGGTTGTCTGTTTTTTCCCGTGAATTATTTCCTTGCCGTACGTCGACTTATTTTGTTGGATGCTTGCTATCATTATAACGGGAGGAGGTCGGACCACAAAAACACAGACGACCCTCCTTCCCCTTGTTGTTGATTTTATTGTGGCTCGAATGAAGGAGGCGCGGTGCAATGGAACCGCACGGAATCATGGAGAAAAAAGGATGTGTGGCGCCGTCGCGCTGCGCCGTTGAGGCCGAACAAATCTGCGACCGGAGTCGGGGCCGCGAAGGCAATTTGAAGACTCCGGTGGATGAACATTGTGTGTGGATTGACGGGAAACAAAAAATGGGGCCGCAAAGTCATTTTGAAGCCTCTGTAGTGAAGGTCGAGTCTCAGGAGTCCCGTTGGCGAAGGCGGCGAGCAAAGCGGACCACCAGAGCACGTCCGGTGGTCCGCGGAAGGCGGCGGCGGCACGCCACCGGAATGGAACCGCCGCGACTGATCCACAGTGGCAGGCCGAACCGGAATGACTTGGCTATTCTGGTGGTTGAGCGGGGCGGCTTAATGCCGCGCCGGTTACGTCGACCGCGAGGGGGTTGTAACCCCCCCCCCCCCCCCCCCCGCACCCACTGGCCACGCGGGCACCGCGCCGCACCGGCTCCAGCGCCACGCCACCCAGGATGTGCTAGGCCACGCAAGCCAGGCCGGGTCGCACCCTGTTGGGCAGGGCCAAGTTCGGGCCGACCCAGGGCGTCTCGGGCCGGGTCAGACCGGGCCCGAACCCCCTATTTTCAGGCAGTTTCTGTTCAAACATCCATATCATGGGCTACGGACCTCCGATCGACATACAGTCTATTTCAATTCAATCTGTGGATTGATACGGTCGTTTCGATATATTATACTCAAGGTTTTGGAGAACATTGTGTATGGCCATGTTGGTTCGAACATGAAACCAATCGTGCCCTCGGAGCGGAAACACTTATAACTTTAGCTCCAGACGTCCGATTGGCATGCCGTCGACTTTAATGGATTCCTCTAGATGAGATGGATGTTTTGGTATACTTAACTCGTGGTTAGGACGCAGTTGGATAGTGGCCGGGTTGGATTGTACCTGAAAACCAACCGGGCCCCTAGAACGGAAAAGCAGATAACTTTCAGACCGGACGTCTGTTTGACGAACCGTCGGCGACGTTGATGATCACAATGAGAAACGGTCCCTATGAGCATGCCCTATGAGATTTCGGGGTACATTAGAGATATGGATGGGCTGGTTCGCACATGAAACCAACCGGGCCCCTAGGGTGAAAAGGCTAATAACTCACAGACCGGGCTCCCGATTGACACGCCGTCTGTTGCATTGGGACCCCTATGATGAGGCGGTCCTTTGAGATACATCATCATGGGACTTTGAGATATTTGGAGTATAGACCTGTAGCTCATGGAGCGGACCCTCTCAGAGATGAGCGTACATAGTACGAAGATCGTGTAGCCGGCTGAGACCTGGCGACTGCTTGACCGACTCGACTTGGAGTGAGTCGACTAGCCCAGTGGACAGAGCACTAATTTCTTTGGGTGAAGACCCATGGAGGACTAAGCAGTACTAAGCTTGGGTGCAGACCCGTGGTATTCGTCCGGAGAGTACCTCTGCAGGCTATTAGGGGGAGTGCACTACTGTGTTTGGGGGGCATACCCCGGCGGGAAGCACTTCTGTGTTTGTGTGTCTGACCCGCGGTACTTGACAGGAAGAGTACCTCAGCAGTCTTAGTTTAGTGAGAAGTACCTCGGAGTCATGACATGACGTTTGTACACACTAGAGACGGGGCTCTTCAGCAGTTACGGTTTCGATAGTGAAAATCATGGTTTGAACTGAGTCTATGACCTCTGTGTTTACCTCACGATTGAGATGGGTCACTTGATAACTTAGGTATATGTATGGGCATATACCTGGGTGGTGGTTATCCGTTGATTTCATAACCACTGTGTTTCCTTATGATTGAGATGGGTTACATGATATCTTAGGTATATGTATGTGCTTATACCTATGTAAAGGTTATCTGTTGAGATCCTTCTTTGTGGTTATCTTTGTTGGATTTAGTGAGTCCTTGAGGGTCTCGAGGTCCCTAATGAGTATCGTGTACTCACCCCAGCATGGTTTATGGCCACACATCGTTGTGTTGGTTATAGATGACAGTCAGCGCTGACAGAGGTCGAGTGTTTGATAACTTTACGGTACTCAAAGGTGGACCACACGACGAGTCAGTATCCGGAGGTGGACTTCACGGTGAGACGACACTCGGAGGTGGTTGACAGGCGAGAGCGTTGTGGCGCTATCTGTACTTACCCTTCAGGTAGGGTCCGTGGTGGACGATCCAGGAGGTGCACTATATGTACCTACCATTCAAGTAGGATCCTAGGAGGACGAACCAGGAGCTGCTTCATTTCTTCCAGCCGTTTGTACTTTTCTTTTGTACTTACGTTCAGTTGTAGCTGCACTTTTAGTTGGGTTTTAATTCTGGCACATTTACTTTTTAGCACTTTCTTTTGTACATAGTGTTTTACTTCCGCTTGTACTCTGTGGTGTTTTGTTTACTTTTATAAAGGCAATGCCTTCCCAGTTATCGGGATTTACGCCTTTGTTGCTAGTCTACATCCCCTGGCCTATGGAAGGCGGGCTTGGGGTAGTCACGACATGGGTCCTGAGGATGGGTTGTGACAAATATAATGGTATGTTATATAGATAATTTAATATGTCATATGAATCCATTTTCTTATACTCACATAATCACATAAATGAAATCGTTATACATATTATGTTGGTTAACCGACACTGAGGATAATGATTTTTCATTTTCCATACATTCCTTCTATTATTTTTAAAAAATATTATTAAGGGTAAATCGTATTTTAATGTGTATATTTTGACTTATCTTATATTTTTTAACTAATATATAAATATTATATTATATAAAATAAATATAAATAATGATAATTGAAAATATGTGAAGATAAATTAAAAATATATCATTGACATTTTATCAAATAAATCTACAATGGATAAAAAAAAGATATATGGGAAAATTAACACTTTTAATTTCATTTAATACCATTTTATTCCACATATGTTGTATTATTCTCATTTTAAATGAACATATATAATTATACTCTAGTGAACCATTCATGAATCTATGAAATGAAAGATCTTGAAAAAACAAATTGAACATCATAAATTACCAAAATGGACATAAATTAATTTAATTTAATTAAATTAATTGAAATATTTGGGAAATGTTTTTTTAGTTATTTAATTAATAAATATAATTTAATTATACATAATAATAGTTCTATGTAAATAACACATTCAGACACACGACAACGGACACTTCTCTCTACCATTTATTTTATAGTGCATTCATTATTAATAATGTTTATTTCCAATCCCCAATGTAATTTTATGATGTACGAAATACCTATTAATATAAATTTAAAAGTATAATAATTACAGACACAATTTTTAATCATTGTCCCAATTTTTGAATCATTATGTAGTACTATTATACTCCATAAATTTAGTAAGTATATTCATTTAAATTTATTTTTGTTTAGTGAAATTTTGATATCATGAACATGTATTATTTTATGTTCTTTATATAATGCCACATTGAAAATTTATAACATGAAAATATTTGTTTTAATAATATTTATTGTTTTTTTAAAGTGTAATTCAATTCTGGTGAAAACAATTCAACAAAATAAAATTTCCTAAGTGGTTTCTCACCTCAATTTATGATCATTGGGTTAAACATATACATGATTATATCCTACTAATATAATGTCTAAAATTATTCTATATTTTATTTTGTTGTATATAAACTTGTTTTATGTGGATTTAGAGTGGATAAACATAATATTTTCATTGGATTAATGATATATTCAATGATATGGTATTCTAAAACAACTATGACTACCAAGCATTGTCAAAAATGTTTTAATGACTCATTTTCTTAATAATTTTCAGACATTTCCACTTTTTTAAAATTATTATTTTGAATGTATTTAATCTGAAAAGAATTTTTCAGAACACAATTATTTCAATTTAACTCAAATTTTAAAAAAATATTTCTTTTGAATGCTTTATGTAACAAAAATTCATTTAAATTATCTGTTAAAGTTACTTATCAAGTCCTTTTACAACCATCAAACCTAATGTTTTTTATATACTGATTAAATAGACTATCCACTTTTACGATGCCAATTTTTTAAATAATAAATTAAAATTATCAATTTTATTTTTCAATGAAAAAGTTTTCATATATAACTGTGTAACTTTTTAAAAATATGTTTTTTAAATGGGAAATGTTATTTTCCTCAAGAATGTTTTCAATGAAATCTTCTTCTATGAAAAAAATTCTTTACCTTATTATAGGTTTTATATTTTAAATGAGTGTTTTAATGGGAGTTTTATCGAGACATCTAAATTTGTTTTCATATTGGTTAAAATGAGTTATTACACTGTATTTATAGTTAAAAGTTGTTCGAATAAGCTATTTTGTCAAAGATATAGTGGATGACATTTATATAAAATGTTTCCCCCAGATAAAATATATAAAAAATTCTTACCCCCATTACAGTTCATATGTGAGACTAGTATAGATTATACGATGGTTAGATTCTTATTATAGTTGAAATGTGAGCCCAATATAGATATTACGAAAGGATGAGAGCCATTATTGCTAATGGGTAACAAACCATACCAATTTAGATAGTATGTATGATTGAACCCCATTATAAATCATGATTGGCCTCAATATAACATATACAATGGTTGAGATGGACTATATCTCTCCAATTCATTGGGTAATGATTTTTTTGGATGTTTCCATTTGGAAAATATAATTTAAATGGGTTTTAAATGGTTTAATGAAAATGAAACTATATGTTAATAAAAATGAATTATGATAGATTGATATATTTTTAAATCAATTCACAAAAAAAATATTGCATGTTATGAATCATAAAATTTTTAATTTCATGCATTCAATAAACATTTAAGGAAATATTAAATTTTTATGGTTTTTATATTTTCAATATTCTAATAGATTCATTTAATTTATTTCATTTACTAAGAATTTTGAGCTCATCCCATGTTTTAAATTGATGTTCAAATTATTTATGGAAGTGTAATGAAACGATGATGCTAAATAAATATGGTAGAGGTTTACCATGAAATGAAATAAAATTTTCTTTTAAAAATATGTTTTTGTTGTTAAAATGGATAATGTGTATAATTTTCCACATATAATTTATGGGTTTACATTGAAAGGGTTTTTCATAATTCTGTAAAAATATAAATTGAAAATATCATCAGGATTGTAATAATTTGAAATATAGTTAAAAATATAAATAATGTTTAATTGTTGTGGTCTTGTCCAAATAGTTGGTATCAAATTAAAGTTTATACATATTTGGAGTTGTGGGTTTTTTCTTGTTATGTTTTCTTTACAATTAACCATATCATCACAGGAGTATAAGATTAATGATGATTATATTTTAAATTTCTTAGAGACCACATTTTTGTTTAATGTGATCAATTTCATGTATTATAATGATATTTTTACTGGAATTAATTTTTAATGGTACTAAATTTAGGTATAAAAGATTTTAGAATAAATTTTTTATCTATTTTGAAAAGATATTATCTCTAAAACAAGCGCTCTCATTCTTATATGTAATAATTAATTTCATGTTTTATTGATTTTAATATATTTTTATTAATGAAAATTTATCAAAGTCGATAGAAATAGATATTTCACCTCTATTTTAACAGTTATAGATGATTTAATTTTTACCATTATTACAAAAGCATGTTGAAATAATTTTGATGGTTTTATGAGAATTCAAATCACAATCATGAAACTATTTGACTTATCTAAGACATTTAATTATATAAAAAAATCTGTTAGGGTGTATTTTTAATTTTATTAAAAAATCCCATCATTATCAACTCTCTAAAAATGAAATTATATAAAGAACATAATATTTTACATTATCGAAGTTGGGAATATTTCCAAAACATAAAAGGGTTATCACACATATCTGGATGTCTATATTTAAGGAAATAATTATATTCTAATCATAATATTATGAATCATTACTATGTTGGTATTGATGAATTATAAAGATATAATTAAAATATATGATTATATGAATTAAATAATAAGGAATAAGGTGGTGAATCACGGTTAATGGTTAAAGATGGTATTTTAATTAATGATGTGTTTTTTTAATTTCAAATTCATAATATAGTAGATTTTTTATTATTTTGGGAGTCATGGAAGAATTATGTATTTTTTCTATAGTAGGTATTGTTATTTTATATTTGGAAACATACGTTAGATATAATCAATACATTTGAAAACATGTAAAAATGTGATAAATTATAAAGAACAATTAAGCCATACAATTTATTACTAGAAAAATATTATTTAACGAACAATTACGTTACAATTTGTAGAAATAATCATAATCACGTTGTCATTATTTTTATATTTAAATGATATCTGCTTTTAAGTTATATTTGGGTTCTCAATATTTTGTTTTGAAAAATAAAAGTGATGAGATAACCTTTGAGGTTAAATATATTATTGTTAATTATGAGTATTTTTACTATATTTCTAGAATTTTATAATTATTATATTAATATAATCTTACTTGTGGAAATCTCGATGACCATGTGACAACCTTTCGTATATTGATAGGCTGAAGGGATCAAACCTGCTTCTAAAGGGTGACGAGGGTTAAACACCTACCAGTGGCCAACGTGAAGAACCAATTAGTATGATATTCTTCATTTTATATAAATTATTTTATTTATAAAATTTAATTTAAATTTGGGAATATATTTTTTATCATATAGATAATTATGGGATTAGATAAGAAATTTGGTTATTAAGTAATGAATTCTATTTTAGTAGTTATTCCGAATTTTTTGAATGATATTTAATTTTTGAAAATAGAAAATGATTTTATTTTTTATAAATAAAAGATGAATTATCGTTTAAATTATTATGTGATATTTCCAGATTCATGGTTTTTATGTGAATTATTATATGATTAGCGAAATTACATTTTGGTATGTGAATTTAAATTTTATTAATATTATATAAATATAAATATTTAATGTATCTTGGGTTCATATGTTATAAATTTTACATAATTTTTTGGTTTCAATTATTTTTCCAAATTATTATGAAATTTTTTATTATATTTTTATTTTTAATGATCTATTATGAACACGAAGAATTATTATTTATACTTAGAGATTAATTTAATTTCCAAATGGATTATTCTTTTTGAAAATTTCCTTAACTTGTAATTGTTATTTTTTTTAGATCATTCCTAAAGTTATGGGGAATAAATAGACATACTTTTGTATTTTTTTATTTATAGACTTTTATTCTGATTCTTTGAGTATGAAAAAATCTTCTTGAATTCACATATATTGTAGAGAATATGTTATTGAAATCATATTTTTAAAGTATCTATATTTCCCAATTTTCATATTATTGATACTAAAAGTGTACCTCAATTCTTTAAAAAAATTTGAAATAAAAATAGCATTCATTTACATTTCATACAAAGAAATGATTGTATTTTTAAACTATTATAGACTTATAATTATCAAATATCTCATGGACATGTTCTCTATAAGTCAATATTAGACTATGGTTGTCATATTTTAACTTTGATTTCAATGATTTCTAATATGGAAACTTATTTTTTACTTATTTTAGGTTACCTTCATAATTTCCTTTCACACATTTTGCGTTGGGGTTTTATCGATCCTTTTTCAGATATGGGAATTTAAAAATGATATTTTATTGAGATATATAACTAGAGTATAATAATGTTTAAAAATTATGATGATGAAATTTATTAAGTGGGGGTAGTAGAATTTAACATCATCATATTTTTAAATTAATTACATTGTTAAATAGCGTACATGATATGTAACTCTGAGCTTAATTACCATCAAAATAACATTATTTTAAAGTGACCATTATAACCAAGAAAGTAAATTGGATATATTGAATAGTTTTAATGTTATAAATTAAATATATAATGTTCTTAATCAAAGTTATTGAAATAGAGAATTCATTCTAAATGTTCACTTAATGTTTTAGTGGAGTGTTTAATTTTATAAAAAAGTATTTTTATAAAAAAAAAATGATTTTAATGGAATTTATTATTGAATATTGTAAATAAAGTTTTAGAAAAAAAGTTCATAAAATAAAAAAAAATTCAAATTAAAATATCAATTATTACTTATTGAGAAATTTTTTAATTTTTCGATAAACATTGGTTTTCACAATATTTTGAAAAACAGTGATTTTTAAAAAATATCCATTCCTTTCCAAAAATTGAAAAAGAAAATGTAGATTATTATTTTCATTTGAATTTATATTACCTCAGTTTACTTTTTCATATTCCATCCTCATAAATTTTCCTGAATATACATTATATTTTATTTTAGAGTTATTTCATTTTTCTGTTTAAAAATAATATTTTTCTTCAATATAATATATATTAAAAAGTGTTTTTTTTTATTTATTAATTTAAAATATAACTAATAGGAAATTTTTTAAATATAATTTATAGATTATAAATATTTAAATAAAAATTTAGTTTCATAAGATGATTATTATAAGTCATATATCTAATATAAAATCATAGATTTCTTAAAAAACGCTTATTATTAATCCCCTTATTAATTCCATTTGTGAGAATTATTTTAAATTAAAACATTAAATATATGTCAACCAATTTCAGTATAGTGGATCCAATATTTGGAATAATAATATCCAAATAAAGTGGTATGTTAATTTTAATAGCATAAAACAAGTACTATTGTAAAAAACATTTACCTGAGTATAGGTAAAATAATGAAATGAGTTAATGTTAAATTTAAAAGGATTCAAATAACTAAAACCTATAACATAAAATGTTAAATTGATGATTTTCAATAACGTAACAATAATTTATGAAATTATTTATCAATAAATTATTTGTAATTAATACAAATAAAATTTGGTTTTCTATACAAATAAATATTTCATTATTTAATAACTTAAAACCACACCACCAAAATCATATATATCACTCTTAACCGACCCCCATTCTCTTCACAAGATTTAATGCTTGTAAAACAGTTTATAAACCCACTTATCTACACTCCCCCAACAAAAATGTTATTTTTTATCACCCAAACACCTATTAAATTATCTTTATAGAAACCTTCAAATAGGTGTTGTTTTTATTTTATTTTTCTATAAAAACAATATGTAATTTTTTCTCATTATATACCTTTTCCACAACACATACATTGATAAAGTAATAATAACACCATAATAATTTATATTATTTATCCTTATAATTAAAATATGATATATTTGATATTTATCCTATATAATATCCCATCTTATTTAGTGATACGAAACCGTTATCCAAATTATAGTAGTTGATAAACTCAATGGACAATGAGTTCTCATTATCCATTAACATCATCAAGGATTGTCATTAAATTATAATTATTGTAAAATAAAATTTTATCTAATTTGAATTTTATGAAAAAATATGAAAAAAATGAAATAAAATCAACAAAATTCATGATGCTTAGAAAAAACATGAAAATAAACTATACATTTATCACTAAACGTTTTACCAAATAAATCATCCTAAATTTGGAAATGAAGAATACATGGGAAAATTTAAAATTCCAGTTGTGCATGAATAAAATTTTATTTAACTTATAGATTGGTATTCTAATTTGATAAGAACATCCATAATTACAATCATGTGAATTGACTATGAAAGCATGACACAAATTCTCACAGAATAATTAAATTAAACATTATAAATAATTGAACATTCCATAAATAAATGTCATAAATTATAATATTGAAAATATATGTTGAAGAGGTACTGAATTTAATTATTAATAAATATAATTTTATTAGATTATACATTGATATCATGTGAAGAACATAATAGGTATGAAGGTTAGGGACAAAACTCCCTCTCTTATTTCTAGTTCTTTCTTTGTTTTATGCTTTTGATTTCCAGTTAAATATGATGGGATATACTCTTATACATACCTATTAAAATACTTCGTATGTTCAAATGATATGAGATAGATTCCTCTCGGATTATAATATTTTATTAATCTCTACATACTCCTCTTATTATTCTAAAAATTATTGTGGAACATCATAACCATTTCATTTCATTAAGGCATATTTTGATTTTATTGAGAAATAATATTTAGTGTGGTTTATATACTTCACAATTAAAATTTCATAAAATTAATGAATTTATACACATATTATTAAATGTGTTTTTTAATTTTATTCATTCATTGGGAATAATATATAACTAATTTAAAATTTGAATATGAATTCTTAACTCAATATGCATTCATAGGATAGTCTTCTATTTCATTGATTTTGTCGTGCTAGTATTTTTTTGTGAAAAGATTATATTATCTTGTGTTTTATATAAATATAATTATTTTTTTAGTGGATAAAAATATTTTATTAATTTTATTAATAAACAATTCAATTTTATGATCATTATAATGGAGTTTTAAATAAAAACCTTATTTTTAAATGTATTAAATACACGCTTTCTATGTATTTATTTAAAATTAGCATGATTATAAAATAATTTTTATTTACTTATTTATATGTATTTTAATGTTTCAAAATTTTAAATTTGGAATTTCTCTCAATTTTTTTTTAAAATTATTTGTTTTTTGGTTTTCATTAAGGGAATTTCATTTTAATCCCCTTTTGAGGTTCCTTTTGTCAACCCATTATAAAAATGTCAAAAGGGAAGTTTTTATATATAAGGAATGGACATTATTTCCAAGTTTCATGATCATTTTTTTAATGTTTTGTTACATGGTTAAATGAATATATTCAGTGAAAATGTTTTCATATATGCGTGTGTCTGTGGAAAAAAATAAAGATAATATTTTTTTCAAATATAAAATATTATTTTCCCATGGAATTTTTTAAATGACATTATCTTTGATGAAAAACAGAAATTAACATATTTATAATATTTTGGAGATTAAATTGGGTTTTAAAAGGAGTATTTTATTTTTATATAAGTAATTTTATTCCATATTTTTTTAAAATATGTTTTCACAGGATTTTACGATGAAAAGGAACAAGAATAAAGTATTGTATTCCTAATATAGTACATGATCATTATTTTAAATGGGTTAGAAAGATATAGATTATACAAAAAAATTATACCAGTTTATATCTTATTGGTGATTCCAATTTAGATTATATGAAATTTTTATTCTCATTAATGCTCACAGTTGTTCCTGATATAACTAATATAATGGTTTTAGCCCTATTATATCTCATTAAAAGTTTTTAAGGACGATGAAGATAATATAATGGTTTGATCCACATTATTACCATGCGTGAGACTAATATATCTTATATGATTGTAAAGACCCATTATATAACTCCAATAAACTGGGTGTTGATTATAGTAAAAGTCAATAATATGGTTATTGTAATTTAATGGGTTTTAAAGGTGTTTTATAAATATGATAATCTATGTTACCAAAAAGTGTATTTGATTTCAATCAATGTTTTTAGAGTATTTCTATGATAAAATGGATGTTCTATATTTCTATTAAAAATTCTATATTTTATTCATAAAATGGAAATTAATCATAATTGATATTTTTTGTATTTTTATAACTTTTCACTGGACTAAAATTTTCATAACTTTTATGTCCGTTATAGATATTTTTGTGCTAATACCATGTATTAAAATAATTTTTATAGGACTTAAAGAAATATTAATGGTAAAATATGATGTCAAGATTAATGTTTTAAATATAGAGCCCAAAAAAATTACAAGTCATTCTTTAAAATGATTCTTTTGGTTGGAAAATTGATATTAAGTATAATTATCTCCATATAATGTACGATTTTATATTTCAAGAGTCAGTACTAATTCTTTAAATCTCTAAATTAAATTTATATGGAGGACAATATAAATGTGAATTATAGTTTTCAACAACTAGAATATATATAAATTATGGAAATTTCCTGACAGTTGGTATCAATGAATGTTCTAGACAACATTGAATATTTTGAAGTTTTATTGTTTCATTTTTTATAGAGTTCAAGTTCACGTAATTGTTGTTAAATTTTTAATATGATTCTAATTTAAAAGCCTTATACCCCAATATTGATATTTATAGTGATGTATTTCTAGGTTATTAATTATATTTTGGAGAGTTTATTTATAATGGTAATAGATTTAGATATATTGAATTTGATGGTTAAAGTATTATAGAGTTTATATATTCATTTTCCTTAATTTTTCCAATTTCATTTTAACATTTAATAATTAATTTCATGATTAAATTATATTATTTCTTATAGAATAATGATCACTTATCATGATAAAAGGAAATTGATATTTTACGACCTTCATATCAATTTGAGATGATTTTATATTCAATATTTTTGAAAAATATTATTAAAATGATTTGGCCAAATTTCTACGTCTTCAAATCATTTGTATGAAACTATTTTACATATACAATACATTACCTTGTCTCTATGAAATTTATAAAAAATTAAATATTTTCCCTTTTATTTCATAATGTCAAATTTATGAACTCTCATGAAAAAATAAATTCGACAATGGACATAAACTTTTATATTCAATAATTTTTGAATCATGTTAGACTACAAAGGGTTATAAATGAAATCATGAATACTAGATTTAATTATTGAATTATATTTATATTTTCAGGGTATATTCAATTGATATGATTATATTGATGAATCATTAAGATATAATACAAATATTTTGTTGTATTAAGGATGGTTCAAAGAATAAGATAATGAAACATATTTATTGGATTACGAAATTTTATTAATGAAGGATGTGTTTATATATTGATCATTAAATCTTACTATATAATGGTATTTTGTAAATATTCTGTGAATCAAGGAATTTCTCTGTATTCTTAAATTGTAGGTTTTTTAATAAATTGAAACCATATGTTAGACTTAATTAATACAATTGAAAAGCTTTAAATGATGAAAATAATTAAGTAACACGAAACCAATATATATTATCATATATAAATTTATATTTGTGAAAAAATTCTTGAATTTTTGTGGAAATTAGTATAATGGTAATAGTCCTCATTCTGGTGCATATTATCTATAAATTTGAAGTAATTATGGGTTTTTAATTATTTAGGATTTAAACTTAAGGGTATGAGATATTATTTCAAGTTAAATATATTAATCATAATACTCTAGATGTTTTTGAAATTTTCGTAATTTTATAATTATTATATTATTATATGTATATAATTTTAAATATTATAGACCTTAAAAAACTAAAAATATTTTTAATGGAATCATAGATAAAACACACTATTGAATTTCTATAAGGGTGTATCTTCTACCAGAAGCCGTGTTCAATTCCTTGGAAGTATGATAATAATATTTTTTTAACAAACTATTTGATTTATGAAAATATGTTTATTGTTGGAACATTATTTTGTAATATATATGACCATGGGATTATGAAATTTTATTTTGTGAACACGTTTTTTTATTTCATTTCAAAAATATGATCACTATTGTTGGATCTTTTATGTATAAGGTAAATATAACTATATTAGATTTTATATTACAAATAATGGATGAACTATATTTTGGAAATATATATGAATAATTGTGACTCATGTTATTTGTGGGGATGATTATGAGTCAAGGTAAATTAAATTTTTATATGAGACATTAATAGAGATTCATTTTATTTGATGATAAATATTATATGTTTCATTGATGAATATGTTATCAAATCCATCAAATTTTGGGTATTAATTTTTGGTCATATATATTTTGCGGAATATTACGAATAATTATTTATTGAATGATCTATGTTTAACATTTCTTAGTAATATATAATTTTGGATATTTAAATAGATTTGAAAAAAATTATAGTTAAATTAATATATACCAATCATTTCTGTTTTAGTATATCACAATAGACATGACATATAGATAATAATACATTTGGGGATTTCATGATCCATAGATGTTGAATATGATGATTCAGGTATGAAAATTACATCTTAAATAATCTCAAATATTATGATGAAAATTTAAATTTTAAGTGATTATATTTCATTATATTCATATTTAATATATTAAAATACTTACCCATCTAAATAATGAATATTTTGTAAACCAAAATGTTTTTAATATTCGTTTAATTACATAGAAATCACATGACAATTGAACTATAATAGAATTACGACGATCACAATTCTCATGACCGTGATATATATCACTCTATATTAGCCCACAGACGTTAATGATTCTCTTATATGTCTATTTTCTCATTTAGGTAAACCTATTATGTGTTATATCATGTGACATTCTTACATTCCATTCTCACATTTCACATGGCAGTTTTATCGATCCGTTTTTTGATATAGTAATTCAAAAAATATATTTAGAATGTTGAAACCACTAGTTTTCAATACATTTTATTAATTATGGGAAAAAATTATTATTGGGGTTGGGGGGAGTTTAAAATTTGTATATGAAAAAAACATACTATGATCGATAACATAAAATATATGTACCACCATGCATAAACAGACAATATAATCTTATTATTTAAATGTTACTATTAAATCCTAGAAACTAAATTTGTGGGAGTGAATAGTATTAATATGATTATAAACTATAGATTTTTTATAACAATTTATAATATTCTAATTATTTTTTTAAAATATTTAATCACAATTTTAGAAATCCACTTTATTTATAAAAAACGAATTGTTTTACAAAAATGGTTTATATTGTATTTTATGAGTTAATATTATAAATAAAATTTGAATATTTTAGAATATGTATTTAATAAAATAATAATTATTTTTTGATATAATAATATTACTTTTTTATTTGTTTGAAATTTTTATATTTTTCGAAAAATAATGCATTTTCAATGAATATTCAAATATAGCAATTTCTGAGAAAATATAATTTATTTTTCATAAATTATTCAAATTAAAATTAGTATTATATATTTTTTATTTGACGTTATATATATAAAGTATTATTTATTTCTATTAATTGAACATAAAATATTTTGAATAAACATTATATTATTTTATAGAATAAGTTTTATTGGGTTTAAAATGTAAATTTTTCTCGATACTATTTTTGATTATATATTGTTTCACATTTTAAACTAATTAATATAATCCCAAATGGGTAATGTTTTAAATTTTATTTAGAGATAATATTTTATTAGATAATAATTTATTTTCATAAAATTATTTTTAATAGTCAAAGTGATAACACAAAATCAACCATTTTCTAGAAAATATAGTTCTGGAAAACTCATATGTTATCACGTATGGAGGATTTGTTTTTAATTTAGTTTTTTTATTTTGTAAAATTATATATGTAACATGGATTACATATTTATAATAATACATTATACATATGGATTATATTTCATTTAATTTTTTAGGTATAATGTATTAACCATTGTGAAAAAATATTTACCACAATGTTGGTAATATAATTAATTGGGTTAATAATTTATGGTAAAGGATTAAAAAAACATAATAACTAAAACATTAAATGGGTGTTTGAGGAGTTTATAGACCCTAATGTTCCATTAGATAATTAAATATACATATAATTTTTTATAATTAATTCCAACCCAATGTAGTTGGCTTTAAACATAAAGTAATCATTATTTAATCTCCTAAAACCTTTTTACATCAAGTATAAATACCACTCCTTGCCACACCCATTCTCTTATAAAGACATAAATATAACGACCCAAACTTTACATACATTGTTAATACTTCAAAATTGAAGCACACTTATTACAACATATGACAAAACCACAAAGGACCGTATAGGTATAGTGTCTTTAGAAACTGGGAAACATAAACAACTGGTTCATAAATCTTCTACAGTGTCTCCCATTTATTTCATCATATCTAGAGTCCCTTTTAGCATATTCTACTTAATATCCATCTTCCTGACCTGGGGAAAAGAAAACATAAAAGGCTGAGATCAAATGCTCAGCAAGGGCAAATAAAGGAAATAAAAATCATATCATCTCTTTTTGAAAATCAAAACCTGCAAAAGAGATCATAATATCTTAACATGGAATAAATCATAGAAGTGAAAATGAGATCCCCATAATCATAACATAAAACTTGAAACTTTGTGGCATGCACACATAATCATGGAAAATCATTTCTTGTTAGTCATGACTCATCGCCAAGACTATCTTAGTGGACAAAGTCCCTTTCTGAACCGAGTTCACTCCTCGTTTCAGTCCTGTATCACTGAACCGAAATAACCTTCCGTTCCAGCCATGTCTATCTCATGAGATATAAAATCTTTACCCAATGCATTGGAGGGAGATATAGGTCCCACCCATCTTATAATGAATCCTTTCTTATGTGTGCCACATAATCATAAAACATACATCATCGCATAACACATGAAACAAAAATGGGATTCTTGAAACATCATGACATCATAAATCAATTCATATAAGATAATGGAATTCATAAAAATAATTCCATCACAACATGATCAAATCAATGTAATAATAGGGATAAAAACAGAACCCTTTATTATCTTAGATGGAAAATAATTTTGAAAATCACTTGAACTCCATTCTTGAGGAAAATATCCTTTCTTCTTCAAAAACATTTTTCCTTTCATAACATGTCATATAACGTTAAAATAAAAGAAGTTGATTAAAAATAAACTTGAAAACTTGTAAAGGAAGCTTCTTGGAAATAATGTTTTAAAAATACATTCATGCCGTATAAGTTAAAAAAAACATTCTTCGTACTTTTGTCGGAAAAGTCAAAAAGTACCTCGTACGGAAAAACGACAAAAGATTCCTTTCATATTCTTTACTAAAAACTAACCTAAGGGTAAAATTGGATTTAAACTATTGCAAGTGGATGGAAACAATATTTCATATTGAGGGAACATGGATGTGGATGATAAAATACACCCCAATAATACTTACGAATAAACAATCTCGGATAAAAATGAGATTGTGATATTTCCCATACCTTAGGTCCGATTTGCTTTGTACGTGTCCGAAGCTCCTGTATAATGGTTTAAATAATGTTATTTACTTATTCCAGAATCATACATATTTATATGATATCATATATGGTCATATTATTAGCTTCTTGTTAGTAATATTTCATTGTTACTTGTTACTCGGGTCTTTATAACTTTTTGTTCTTATGCGTGTTTTGTCGAATAAATTCTTATTCTTATCTTTAGGTTATAGATAATTCATTTCCAGAATGGTATTAGTGTATTATATACCATATTCATTCATTCAATTTATTTATATAATCATTATGAAATGAAGATCATGTAGAACGAGTCGCATCACATCGTGGAGACGGTATTCCGTACGTACGCACGAGTGATGATATCATTCCTATGATCGTGGAATTGTATTGGAGTATATATATATTATTTCAGTATCAATATTACTTCATAATAATCATATTTAGTTACTCATTACACCATTATAACCATCCTTGTAAGGTGATGGTGGAAAATAGATTACACCACGGCGTGGAGACGGTATTCCGTACGTACGCACACGTGGTGATTTCATTTTTCCGTAGGATGGATAGAAGGTGAAATAGGGTTGTTTCATATTTATAATAACATATCAGTATGTAAGTAATACTGATGTTATTACTTTATCATGAAACAACTAAAGAAGAAGAAGTTGAAGAAGAAAGAAATTGAAAAGATCGGTAATGGATATTACCTCTTATTTGGAACGCCTCTTTGAATCCTCCACTTAAGGAACTAAGATTGGTCTTTGGAGAAGACCAGGACCTCTAGGATTATTCTAGGGAAGTGGAGAGGAGAAAATGGGAGGGGTTGGCAGAGCTTGAGTGCTCAATTTGGTGTGAGGAGGAGGGGGAGGAGGTGCCCTTTTATAAGGGAGGAGAGGGGCACCTTAGGAATATCTCATAATATTATTTTATATTAAAGTCAAAATCGGTTTATAATGGTTCCAAAGGGTCTTATTTCGAAGATAAAGTGGGGAAGGGTCGAATTCCTATCAACCAATAGGATTTAGACAAGTTTAGGGTATTATTTTAACCTTATCAATTAGATTTAACTCTAAGTTAAATAATTTAACTTTTACCATGTCTTTTTGTTTTCTTTCACTATATGGTTAATACACTTACTATAACATGCCAAACGAACCCCAAATTGTTTAAAATATATATCCTTATCTAAGTCATTTGGCCGAACCTTATATTTTTAGGAATAAAATAACAATTAATAATATAATATTTGATTTAAAAACTATTTTGTGTCAATTTTGACACTATTTGATATATGATTTTTGTGAAAGTCATAAAAGAATTATATGTTCAAACCAAGTTGATTAAATCAACATTAATATATCATAGTAACCTATAAAATTAGTTGAATTCATAAAAAGTCTCAAATTACATTTATTTTGGTGTTTATAACATCAATTATGTCAATATTTCATTAATAAGATAATTACTGCATCATATTTGTGTCATAAATAAATTACATTATTTGATGTCTAAAAATTACAAATAAAATATCATCATGTAGGAAATCTTTTTAGATTTCTAATTAATATTTACAATCGAATTTATCTTATGTATAACCCCATATTAAAAATGATTTACTTATTAAACCTTGATTTTAACTATTTTAACCCTTCTTTAAATAAATTAATGATAAATGTCCTAATCTAATCCAAGTGGGCCTAAATGGTCATATTTTATTCCTAAGTTTGTTTTTGGTCGAATTACACTTGTCCAATAGAATTAGGACATGTGTTAGGGTAATATTAATATCATATTTACCCTTAGTTACCCTATTTACTATTAACCGCGGTAAAAAAGTAAAAAGTTACTATTCACCAAAAAATTATTTTCATCTCATTGAACCACATTTTAGTCCTTGATATTAACCGTGTCTCTCGGATTTTCGAAATTCCAATCACAGAAGCGGTAAAATTAAGTTTTATGCAAAATTCAGTTTTTAACCTACCACTTAGTGGTTTCACTATTCATCAAAAATTGAAATTTTTCAGAAAAATACCAAAATTTCACCCTAGGCTAATTTCGATATTCTGAGTCCAAAAATGAAGTCCATTTTGAAAAATAAAATTTATAAAATTTCAAAAAGTGGTTATTACTATTCATAACGGCTAGTTTTAATAGTATATTGTTGTTTAGTGAAACTCGGTATTGCGTACGACGCAAGCTATCGAGGAAGGTCGCGATTGCGTGTAAAGCAAGCCAAGCAAGTGTTGTGTAGAAAAAGATTCCTTTGATGATTTATATAACATAAAAGTCTCGGGTGTTACATTCTACCCCCCTTAAAAGAATTTCGCCCTCGAAATTCATCACTTTGTAACAAACAGATGAGGATACTTCTCCCTCATCATATCCTCAAGCTCCCATGTAGCTTCTTCAAGTTGGTGGTTCCTCCATAAAACTTTCACCAAGCGAGTGGTCTTGTTTCGTAGGACTTTTTCGCTACGATCCAGAATCTCTATCGGCTGTTCTTCATAAGAAAGATCTTGCTCCAGCGGTACAACTTCTGAGCTGAGTACATGTGAAGGATCTGGTATGTACTTTCTCAGGAGAGATACATGGAACACATCGTGAACTTGAGAGAGATTCGGTGGAAGCGCCAATCGGTAAGCTACCTTCCCAACACGATCCAGTATTTCAAAAGAACCGATATATCTAGGGCTCAACTTCCCCTTCTTCCCAAATCTCATAACCCTCTTCCAGGGAGATATTCGTAAGAACACTTTATCACCCACTTCAAACTCTAGGTCTTTTCTTCGGTTGTCGGCATAGCTTTTCTGTCGACTCTGAGCTGCTCTTATGTGTTGTTGAATAGATCTGACCTTTTCTGCCATTTCATCAATGAGATCAGGTCCTAATAGCTTTCTTTCCCCAACTTCATCCCAGAAAGTTGGAGTCCTGCATTTCTTTCCATAGAGAGCTTCATAAGGAGCCATCTGAATACTGGAGTGAAAGCTATTATTATAAGAAAATTCCACCAAAGGTAGGTGTTGATCCCAACCTCCTTTGAAATCCATAGAGCATGCTCTCAACATATCTTCTAGGGTTTGAATTGTTCTCTCAGACTGACCGTCTGTCTGGGGATGATAAGCAGTGCTGAAACTCAACTCTGTATCCAGAGTATGCTGAAGACTTCGCCAGAACTTCGAGGTAAATCTCGAATCCCGATCAGATATAATAGAAAGTGGAACTCCATGTAATCTTACCACTTCCTTTACATATATCCTGGCAAGCCGATCTAGAGAGAAATCCTCTCTAATAGGAATGAAGTGTGCAGACTTTGTAAGACGATCAACTATGACCCAGATAGCATTATTGCCTTTGGATGTTTTAGGAAGTCTTGTGACAAAGTCCATAGTGATGTTTTCCCATTTCCATTCGGTTATGGGTAATGGTTGTAACATCCCCTTAGACTTCTGTCTCTCAGCTTTAACTTGTTGACAAACCAAGCATCGAGAGACAAATTCAGCAACATCTCTTTTCATGCCATCCCACCAGAAGTACTCTTTCAGGTCCCTATACATCTTCGTGCTTCCAGGATGAATAGAGAATGAAGAACTATGAGCCTCATCCAGCAGCTCCTTCTTTAATTCGGGGGTGGGAGGAACACAAACCCGATTCCTGAACTTTATTATCCCATCACAATCAAGGTTGAATTCAGGAACATTTCTCACCTTCTTTTGTAACTCGACATCTTCTTTCTGTGCCTCTTTAATCTTCACATGTATAGATGGTTGAACATTCATTTGAGAAAGATAAGATTTTTCCCCTTCCATTATAATTCCAAGATCCATCCTTTGTAAATCCATAATTATTGGATCTTTTGTGATCCTCATCATGGATAAACTAGCATGGTCTTGTCGACTTAATGCATCTGCCACCTTGTTTGCTTTCCCAGTGTGGTAATGGATTGAGCAGTCATAATCCTTAATCAGCTCCAACCATCTTCTTTGACGCATATTCAACTCCATTTGTGTGAAAATATACTTTAAACTTTTATGATCAGTATAAATATCACACCTTTCACCATAAAGGTAATGCCTCCAAATCTTTAATGCAAAGATTACCGCAGCCAACTCCAAATCATGTGTTGGGTAATTTTGCTCATGGATTTTCAACTGTCGTGAGGCATAATCTATCACCATATCATTTTGCATAAGAACACACCCCAATCCCTTCTTGGATGCATCACTGTAGATCACAAACCTTTCTCCACTACAAGGAAGTGTGAGCACAGGTGCACTGGATAACCTTCTTTTCAACTCCTTGAAATTCTCTTCACATTCCTCTGTCCAGACAAACTTAACTCCTTTCCGAGTCAACTTGGTGAGTGGATTAGATAATCGTGAAAAATCTTTTACAAAACGTCGAAAATATCCAGCCAAACCAAGAAAACTTCGGATCTCAGTTACTGTGGTTGGTCTCGACCATCTTTCGATAACCTCTGTTTTTGATGGATCCACAGATATCCCCTCTTTTGAGATTATATGACCCAAAAATGCAACTTTTTGAAGCCAAAATTCACACTTGGTAAATTTGGCATAAAGCTTCTCCTTTCTCAGGGTCTTCAATATAATTCTCAAGTGATCTTCATGCTCTTCCTTGCTCTTTGAATAGACAAGAATATCGTCTATAAAGACTACCACAAATTGATCAAGATAGTCTCTAAAGACTCTATTCATTAGATCCATGAATATAGCAGGGGCATTAGTAAGACCAAATGGCATCACTATAAATTCATAGTGTCCATACCTTGTACGGAAAGCCGTCTTTGGTATATCCTCCCTTTTGACCCTTAATTGATGATACCCTGAACGAAGATCAATCTTGGAAAAGTATTGAGCTCCGCGTAGTTGGTCAAATAAGTCATAAATGCGTGGGAGAGGATATTTGTTCTTGATAGTGATCTTGTTAAGTTCTCGATAATCAATGCAGAGTCTCATTGATCCATCTTTCTTCTTAACAAATAGAACAGATGCTCCCCAAGGTGATGCACTAGGGCGTATGAATCCCTTATCAAGATTCTCTTGGAGTTGCTTCTTCAATTCCTGCAACTCAATTGGGGCCATTCTATAAGGTGTCTTTGAAATAGGCAAAGCACCCGGTACGAGTTCTATTGAAAACTCAACTTCACGATTTGGTGGAAGACCCGGCAATTCCTCCGGAAAGACATCATCAAACTCCGGTACAATGGGCATATTCTTAATCGTGAGTTTCTCACCAACCATTTGAGATAAATAACCTTCATTTAGTGGAATCAATACCCATAAGATGGAAGAAATTTCCACTGGAAGGTTATGTTCATCCTTGCATTGATAGACGATCGTAGATTGATCTGGAATATGAAATGTGACTTCCCTTCTTTGGCAATTGATATGAGCTCCATGTAGAGAAAGCCAATCCATGCCAAGAATCACATCAAATTCCACTAAAGGAAGGATCACAAGATTTGCAGGAAGCACTTTCCCTCAAACTTCGATCGGAGAAGAATTATAAACTTTTGATGCGATTGATGTTCCATTAGGTGTTGTCACGGCTAACTCAACATCTAATTGTTGAGGTAGTACGGTGATACCCTTAGAAAAGTCTTCAGAAATAAAAGAGTGGGTGGATCCAGAATCAAATAAAACATTTGCTACTTTAGAGTGGATGGTAAGTGTACCTTTCACCACATCGTTATCGTACTCCACATCACTGATAGAAATTGCATGTGACTTTACTTTGTCTTTAGCTTTAAGAGTTTGTTGACGTCGACCATCATCATCAACCCTTGGATTTGGGCATTGATTGGCATAATGCCCCATCTCCTTGCACTTGAAACATTGAAGTGTTGTAGGTTCATTCTGTGTATCCCTTCCTTTGTTTGCATCATTAGACATCTTCTTCCCATTATCACGGCATTCAAATGCCCGATGACCTTCTTTTCCACATTTAAAACATTTACTTGTCCCTTTAAGACAACTCCCTCCATGTTTCTTTCCACACTTTGAGCATAATGGAAAGTTCATCTTCTTTTCAGTGTGCTCTTTAGAGTTTCCTTTGAATTCCATCTTCCTCTTCTTATCAAACCCATGTGACTGATGGGTTACTCCAATCTCCATCTCGACTTTGAGAGAACATCGAACGATTTCCTCGTTGCTATTGAAGTCCCTTATGGCTAACGCCCTTCGAAGACTTGGTTTTAAGCCACTAAATAATCGATCGATCTTACTCTCAGGTTGGATAATAATACCAGAAGCGTACCTTGCAAGTCTTGTAAAATTTGCTTCATAGGTACTAACAGATTCATCATCCCTTTGCTTCAGTTCAAGAAACTCTTTCTCCATCTTTGTTCGGAGAATACGATGGAAGTACTTATTGAAAAATAAGTTCTTGAACTCGTCCCATTCCATAGACTCAATTTCATCCCTTTGCCTCGTATTCTTAACAAGATTCCACCATTGATCAGCATCTCCTTCCAAACGATACACTGCTAGGATGACTTTATCATGTTCAGAACATTGAAGAACTGAAAATATCTTTTCAATAGTACTAATCCATTGTTCAGCAACTAATGGATCAGTAGACCCGCTGAAAGAAGGTGGACGCTGCCTCATGAAGGATTCAACAGAATGTTGCTCCCTCCTTTGCTCATTTGGAAATCCTGCATGATTCATAGCTTGAGAAAGTTGTGTGAGCATGGCTACAAGATTTTGCATTCCAGCTCCCATATCGTTTGGTTGCTCAGGGGGACAATCATTGCATTGCCCATCGCATTCCTCATTAACACGGTTCTTTCGGGTTCCAGCCATTGACTAAAACCAAGAAGAATAGTGTGAGCAACACTAATTATAATAGGAAACCACATAATTCAAGAATAAAATTTTCATGCTTATGGTCTTATCCTAGGTTATTCAAGGCCATTTCTAAAACACTAAGATTGTGTACTATGCTTAGACTTATCCTTAGGGTTCTTACTAAGGCTTTCACATCCTAGTTTCCAAAGGTTGACTATACCTTTCCTCTGATACCAACTATAATGACCCAAACTTTACATACATTGTTAATACTTCAAAATTGAAGCACACTTATTACAACATATGACAAAACCACAAAGGACCGTATAGGTATAGTGTCTTTAGAAACTGGGAAACATAAACAACTGGTTCATAAATCTTCTACAGTGTCTCCCATTTATTTCATCATATCTCGAGTCCCTTTTAGCATATTCTACTTAATATCCATCTTCCTGACCTGGGGAAAAGAAAACATAAAAGGGTGAGCTCAAATGCTCAGCAAGGGCAAATAAAGGAAATAAAAATCATATCATATCTTTTTGAAAATCAAAACCTGCAAAAGAGATCAAAATATCTTAACATGGAATAAATCATAGAAGTGAAAATGAGATCCCCATAATCATAACATAAAACTTGAAACTTTGTGGCATGCACACATAATCATGGAAAATCATTTCTTGTTAGTCATGACTCATCGCCAAGACTATCTTAGTGGACAAAGTCCCTTTCTGAACCGAGTTCACTCCTCGTTTCAGTCCTGTATCACTGAACCGAAATAACCTTCTGTTCCAGCCATGTCTATCTCATGAGATATAAAATCATTACCCAATGCATTGGAGGGAGATATAGGTCCCACCCATCTTATAATGAATCCTTTCTTATGTGTGCCACATAATCATAAAACATACATCATCGCATAACACATGAAACAAAAATGGGATTCTTGAAACATCATGACATCATAAATCAATTCATATAAGATAAAGGAATTCATAAAAATAATTCCATCACAACATGATCAAATCAATGTAATAATAGGGATAAAAACAGAACCCTTTACTATCTTATATGGAAAATAATTTTGAAAATCACTTGAACTCCATTCTTGAGGAAAATATCCTTTCTTCTTCAAAAACATTTTTCCTTTCATAACATGTCATATAACTTTAAAATAAAAGAATTTGATTAAAAATAAACTTGAAAACTTGTAAAGGAAGCTTCTTGGAAATAATGTTTTAAAAATCCATTCATGCCGTATAAGTTAAAAAAAACATTCTTCGTACTTTTGTCAGAAAAGTCAAAAAGTACCTCGTACGGAAAAACGACAAAAGATTCCTTTCATATTCTTTACTAAAAACTCACCTAAGGGTAAAATTGGATTTAAACTATTGCAAGTGGATGGAAACAATATTTCATATTGAGGGAACATGGATGTGGATGATAAAATACACCCCAATAATACTTACGAATAAACAATCTCGGATAAAAATGAGATTGTGATATTTCCCTTACCTTAGGTCAAATTTGCTTTGTACGTGTCCGATGCTCCTGTATAATGGTTTAAATAATGTTATTGACTTATTCCAGAATCATACATATTTATATGATATCATATATGGTCATATTATTAGCTTCTTGTTAGTAATATTTCATTGTTACTTGTTACTCGGGTCTTTATAACTTTTTGTTCTTATGCGTGTTTTGTCGAATAAATTCTTATTCTTATCTTTAGGTTATAGATAATTCATTTCCATAATGGTATTAGTGTATTATATACCATATTCATTCATTCAATTCATTTATATAATCATTATGAAATGAAGATCATGTAGAACGAGTCGCATCACATCGTGGAGACGGTATTCCGTACGTACGCACGAGTGATGATATCATTCTTATGATCGTGGAATTGTATTGGAGTATATATATATTATTTCAGTATCAATATTAATTCATAATAATCATATTTAGTTACTCATTACACCATTATAACCATCCTTGTACGGTGATGGTGGAAAATAGATTACACCACGGCGTGGAGACGGTATTCCGTACGTACGCACGCGTGGTGATTTCATTTTTCCGTAGGATGGATAGAAGGTGAAATAGGGTTGTTTCATATTTATAATAACATATCAGTATGTAAGTAATACTGATGTTATTACTTTATCATGAAACAACTAAAGAAGAAGAAGTTGAAGAAGAAAGAAATTGAAAAGATCGGTAATGGATATTACCTCTTCTTTGGAAACGCCTCTTTGAATCCTCCACTTAAGGAACTAAGATTGGTCTTTGGAGAAGACCAGGACCTCTAGGATTATTCTAGGGAAGTGGAGAGGAGAAAATGGCAGGGGTTGGCCGAGCTTGAGTGCTCAATTTGGTGTGAGGAGGAGGGGGAGGAGGTGCCCTTTTATAAGGGAGGAGAGGGGCACCTTAGGAATATCTCAAAATATTATTTTATATTAAAGTCAAAATCGGTTTATAATGGTTCCAAAGGGTCTTATTTCGAAGATAAAGTGGGGAAGGGTCGAAATACTATCAACCAATAGGATTTACACAAGTTTAGGGTATTATTTTAACCTTATCAATTAGATTTAACTCTAAGTTAAATAATTTAACTTTTACCATGTCTTTTTGTTTTCTTTCACTATATGGTTAATACACTTACTATAACATGCCAAACGAACCCCAAATTGTTTAAAATATATATCCTTATCTAAGTCATTTGGCCGAACCTTAGATTTTTAGGAATAAAATAACAATTAATAATATAATATTTGATTTAAAAACTATTTTGTGTCAATTTTGACACTATTTGATATATGCTTTTTGTGAAAGTCATAAAAGAATTATATGTTCAAACCAAGTTGATTAAATCAACATTAATATATCATAGTAACCTATAAAATTATTTGAATTCATAAAAAGTCTCAAATTACATTTATTTTGGTGTTTATAACATCAATTATGTCAATATTTCATTAATAAGATAATTACTGCATCATCTTTGTGTCATAAATAAATTACATTATTTGATGTCTAAAAATTACAAATAAAATATCATCATGTAGGAAATCTTTTTAGATTTCTAATTAATATTTACAATCGAATTTATCTTATGTATAACCCCATATTAAAAATGATTTACTTATTAAACCTTGATTTTAACTATTTTAACCCTTCTTTAAATAAATTAATGATAAATGTCCTAATCTAATCCAAGTGGGCCTAAATGGTCATATTTTATTCCTAAGTTTGCTTTTGGTCGAATTACACTTGTCCAATAGAATTAGGACATGTGTTAGGGTAATATTAATATCATATTTACCCTTAGTTACCCTATTTACTATTAACCGCGGTAAAAAAGTAAAAAGTTACTATTCACCAAAAAATTATTTTCATCTCATTGAACCACATTTTAGTCCTTGATATTAACCGTGTCTCTCGGATTTTCGAAATTCCAATCACAGAAGCGGTAAAATTAAGTTTTATGCAAAATTCAGTTTTTAACCTATCACTTAGTGGTTTCACTATTCATCAAAAATTGAAAGTTTTCAGAAAAATACCAAAATTTCACCCTAGGCTAATTTCGATATTCTGAGTCCAAAAATGAAGTCCATTTTGAAAAATAAAATTTATAAAATTTCAAAAAGTGGTTATTACTATTCATAACGGCTAGTTTTAATAGTATATTGTTGTTTAGTGAAACTCGGTATTGCGTACGACGCAAGCTATCGAGGAAGGTCGCGATTGCGTGTAAAGCAAGCCAAGCAAGTGTTGTGTAGAAAAAGATTCCTTTGATGATTTATATAACATAAAAGTCTCGGGTGTTACAATAAATCTGTTATAATATTTTCTAAACCATCCCACCACCACTTTCCCCAAATCCATGTGCTTGAGGTCTAACCCAAATTCAATTTCAATGTTCTTTATGGGGACCTTCAAGGGGATATTATTCAATATGTAACTTTCTTCAATCAACATCTCTTAATTACTTTTCCTCTTCCACCATATATCAGCACAAAAATCTATGTAGGAATAATAAATCATGAATTATTTATATAATAGAATTTTAATTTTCAATTTTATTATATAATACAAATCACTTTTCTTATCGCCTATATTTCGTGAAAATGAGACTTTTATCCAAATTATGGTGGAAAACTTTCATTGTCGATAATAAGTATTAGTTATCCATTACATCCTTCAAGACGAACATAAGATAATCATTATGATAAAATAATATTTCAATAAGTATATTTTAACTTATTTACTTTTAGAATATAATATAAAAATTTTTATTAAATAAAATAAAATCAATTCACGATTGTCAGAAAAACCGATATAATAAACTATGATTTTATCATTAACATATTATAAAATAATTCATCCTAATATTAGAAAATATGATATATGGGTCAATTTACAATTATTAATGTTCTATAATAACATTTAATTCACTTTTTTTTGCTTGTATTCCCAGTTTACAAGACCAAAAATAATTTCAGTGAAGCGTACCAACCTTTCTAAAATGAAATGAATGCTCAAAAAACAACAAAATAGAACATCCTAACTCAAAAAAATGAACACAAATGTTTTTAATATTATTATAATAAATAACCAATATGTTTTAGGGGTTATTAATTATATAATTAATGAATCTAATTTTACCATTCCAAACATTAATATCAATTACGAAACACATTCAGACACAATGTAAGGGACACCTCTTTCTTATTTTGAAGAACCTTCTTTATTTTATGCATTTAATTTAAAAATATTATAAATGGTATGTGATCTTCTATATCACTATTATTAAAACCATTTATCTCCCATTAATGAATTTTAGTATTCATTTTATATATCTATTATTGTGTCCAAATTCAGTAATGAACTTCATCTCAATACATTTTTGTTGATAAATATTTTAACGTTAAAATCCTATGGGATTTTATGAGATTTATATAATTCTCCATTGAAATGTTATATCATGATGAATTTATATTATCATTATACATAATATGTTGAAAATTTTTATTATTTTAGGGAGAATATGACTAAATTGACTATAAACTATTAAGGGATTTCATAAATTATTTTCCATTCAATGGGATAAATCTAAAATTTACAAATTATTTGATGATAATGATATTTGTGAAATTAATATTTATAATTTTTTTTTATTTTCTAATTTTTAATGTGTATTTACTATGGATACACATCATATATTTTTTCGATGAACCCTCTCTTCAGTTATATGATCTTTTTAAGGGACATTATAACTAAACAAACCACTTCTTAATTTTTTAATGTTTTAATTTTAGAATATTTTAAATTTAGTTATATATTTTTAAAATTATTTTGATAATTATATTAATATGAACTTAAATGATTTAATATTTTTATTTTCATTTTTTATAAATTTTCAAAATATAAATCTTTTTATCTTTTAATGTGATATAATTTCATTAAAATATTCTAATAATGTTATATTTAATATACTTTTAAATAGGTAAAAGGAATATTTTTTATATATAGAATGAATTGAATTTATCACTATAATGACTCCATGGTGTTTTAAATACTCCTTTAAATGATTATATGTTTATTTTCATAAAAACATTATTTCATTTATCAGTGAAAAAGTATTAAAAAATATTATTTTCAAATGAGAAATTCTATTTTCCCAAAGAATGTTTTTAATGATCATTTCTTCTATGAAAAAACCACTTTACAATATTATGGGTGTTTCAGAATTTAATATTTCATTATAAATGAATATTTTATTTTGATATCCAAATTATCTCTCATATGGGTTTAAAAGAGTTCTGAAATGGTTTTATAAAGAAATGGTGAAAAAATATTTAATTTTATTTATGATATAGTACATGAGAATTATATGAAATGAGTGAGACCAATATAGATTATAAAAAGTGTATAGGTCCATTATAAATCCAATGTAATCCCAATGCATCTTATATGAATTGATGAGCCCCGTTATAGCTCAATGGTGATCAAAAAAATGTTAATATGAATGGTGGAGACCGATTATAAATCATGGATAACTGGTGAGACTCATATAGAATATACGAAGGATTGATCCCCATAAAATATCATGGGTGAGTATAATATTTCTTATAGGATGAGTGATCTCTATTATTTCCTCCAATGAAACAAGTAACGATTATATTTTATGTTGGGAATATTATAATTCTAAATAAAATATTTTTGAAATGGTTTTATGAAAATGATTCTCCGAGTCAACAAAAGGGTTTTTATTGAATTATATGTTTTTAAATGATTTATCTACATAAAAGTATTTATTTTATTTGACTTTATTATCACATACACCCAATAAACATTGAATGTAAAGTAAAATTTTATATGAGTTTTCTTTTTTACACTAGACTATTTTTTTATTTTCTTTCCCACAATAATCATTTTGTACTCATATCATGTTTTAAAATGTTTTTTCATAAGGTTTTATTAATATGTTGGGGCTAGAATAAAGTGTATATAAAATTATTTTATGTTTATCATGCAAAGAAAATTGTGTTTAATTTAAAAAAAATCGTAGGAAAATGGATACTGATTATAATCCAAAAAATATAATGTACGGTTTTAATTTTTAACAGATAGTCCTAAATCTATAAAATAATAATCTAAATGTATCCTTAAGATTATCATAATGTGAATTTTAATTTTTCAGTCACTAAAAAATGTTACTCTTAAGGCATGGTCTTGATATATCTTATTAATTTTATAATATTTTATTCAATATATACATTAATATTTTGATCATTATTTGATATATATCTATCCCCATATAAATGATGCCTCCATTTTTCATATATAATCATTGATTAAAAATTATTAGTGTCATAAATTTGGTAATTATACTATGTTGTTTTCAATTGAGATTATTTATATAAGATTTCATAATTATTCTATAACATAAATTCTAACTCCATTAAATGAAGAATATTTGTAAATAAAAAATTCACCATATCTTACATTAAAGAATTATATTAGATCACTACCAAATATCCTAATCAATTAAATAAATCATTCCATAAGATATTTAACCTTTACTAATTTTAACTACTTTTTCAGTAACCGATTTTGCAATCCTAGATTACTGATAAATGATCTCAAAAAAACAATGAGTGATAACACACTATTCATTGAAAACATAAAATACCATTGAAACTTGTGGGATTTATATAGTCTTCCACTACATATTTTTTCATAGGATCTATGAAAATTACATATTTGTATAAAATATATTACAGAAGAGAAATAAATTTCCACCAAAATTAACATATAATAAATTCTCCATAAAATTATTTTATTTCCTTACATTTTAAAAATAATTACACCATTTACTCCCATTTTCATAGATTTTAAATTAAAATTAAAAATAATAAATAGATAAAGAAAATTTCAAAATACTCATGGAACACTCTATTCATTATATCTATAAACCGGAATATTTGTTTGTTAACAGAAGTAGAATAAACAAAAACAAGTAATTGACCCAACTACTTATGAAATCCATTCCATGATTATCTAGATCGGTCAACATTACATTATGATACCTTGATCATAGATCAATTATTAAAAAATACTATTCCCCATGGAGATAGTTATTCCATTATTTGATAAAAATTAACCATTACATGTTTATAATAGTGATGTTGATTAGTTCACACTAATCTGTTAATGTTTAATGGAGAAATAATTTTTTTTATAATGTAGAATATGAAAAATGAAATATGAATTAATAGTTATAATGAAACTGTTATCATGTAACAAATGTAACTGATACTTCAATTCTAATAGCATAACTAAATCCCTTAAAAAATTAGGGTTTAAAAGTTTATTATAATTAAGAACACTATAAAGTGTAAAAAATATTAATAATTATTAAAAATAGACAAATCCTTTGGAAATAAATCTACATATTCATGGAGTAGTTTATTTCATTTCAAAAATACGTGATATACAACGTTCAGACAGAAGTGTCATAATCTTCTCTACTTCCTTATACATTATCAAAAGTATTAAATAATTCTAATTAATTTTTTAAAAATCACAATAAATATAGAGTGTCACTATGTTAGCTCATTAATCTCTCATATCATGATAAATTTTAATCTAATACATATATAGAGTAACATTGATTCGAAAAATGTGTAAGTTAATACTTTTTTTTGGAAATAATTTTTCCGAGATGATTATTTGATGATTTGTATGATTTATTATTTCCTTTATACTACATTAATTGTTTTGACATAATTTTCCAACTAAATCACATGATATGGCATTTCCATTTTATGTGTATATTTCCAAAAAAATGATAATGTTTGGGTCCTTATTTAAACATGAAAATGGTAAAAACTAAATTGACATGTAATATACCTCAAAAACATAATTTTATGGTACAAAATATACCATAGTAGTCATTATTGAATTTTCCAGCCATTTGTTTCGTTCATTCAGGATGATTGAGACCTTCAAAATCTCAATTTTTTCCTGAATTATATAAATGACCCAACTTGTTAACACAAAAACATCATAATATTAGCTACATTCTACCTTCCGACAACTAGACTGATTAAAACTATTTTCCTTACAATCATTATTCTATTGGCTAATATTAACATATTAGTAAAACAGTTATGATCCAATAAAATATTCCATAAATGACCTTTTACATATGTATAGCATTTTTAGGACTTTCTTATAATGTTTTAGGCTCAATACTTCTCCATCTCTTTCCACATTAACATCTTATTTCTTTTATACATAATGAATTACAAACATTTAAACCAAACCCATCTAAAATTTAAGAAAAAAATTTGATTAAAAACCTTATAAAATTTAAATTCATGAAATTAGAACAATTGTCATAAATTTTGACTGAAAATTTTGAAAAATCATTCAATTTTGACATTGTTGTCCCAAAAAAATTAATTTAAATTTGACTTGTCTTGTAAAATTGTCCTCATGTGCCGCCACTAAGTATTTTTAATTTACATAAAATATTGATATTGTATTTTTATTCAATTTCAATGATCATTAATAATATACTACTTCAAAAAAATATCATCAATGTCCATTCATTCCAAGAAATAAATCTCAACTTTTACATAGTATTCCTATTCCGAGACAATAATCGATAAGATTAAAATTCAAAAGCATACATAGAATGAGTTGCCATATTATTTTATATTCATATAAAATCATTATATACCATTTCCCTATAACTTAAAAATCAGTTATATTTTATTAGGTATGAGGATCTACCAAATTTTTGATAGAACTGTTTCGTGAAGTCTTCTACTATATACATGTTCTTGTATAGAAAATTTTGTTAATGTACGGTCTGTGTTCTGAAATTAATATCCTACATCAAATGATTCAATAATATTACAAAAATAACTATTCCAACCATTAGAGATCAATGATTTGGATGGTTATTACAAGTTTTATCCTTACTAATTCATTAGCCCAATATAATATATGTGTAAGTGTTATTAATAAAAATTGATTAGAAGCCAAAATCTGGAAATATTTTAAACCTGTATAAGGAATAAAATTGTACATTAAATTATTATCCTATATTATAATGACATCTATTATTATCCTAACTATTCCCTTAATGACAACTATAATAAAATTCATCCCATAATTACTTGATTTATAACCATGGTAACACATTCAAATATTTCGATGCTCATTCTAGTTTAGTGTTTTAGATAAACAGTTGAAAAATAATCGAATAAATTGAACACATTAAAAAATCATTATTTTTTCGTTGAAAATATTGATTTAGGTTTATATGATTTTTCTAATCAAGGTTCTCATTGATCATTTATGATGAGACACCGAAGTAGCAATGTTATCATTATTAAACAAACTACTCATCTTTAGATAATAAGTTTTTTTAAACATGGGGTGTGGAAGAGGAAGCTCGTTATGGGACATAAAATTAAATGATTCCCATTATTTTAGCGAAAAATGTAAAATAATGAGGATGATATGATTTTTTACAATAACACATTGAGAGATTAAATAAAAATATTACATATTTCAATGAAAAACACCTAAAGTTAAACCATTAAATATATTGGAAACATATGAAAAATTATAATGACATCATGAGGAGAATTTAATCTCATGGAAACATTTCATCGAAAAATTAACCTTTCACTCTTATAAGATCACAACCATTCCATACCACATGATCCCTACATTTCATTAAAAGGATAGTTTTTCATGCATAACATATGTTTAATATATAATTATACTCTTATTGTATGTTAAGTTATTTATAGTATTTTATATAATAAATTAATCCATTTAATTTTATATGATTAACCAGACAAATTATCTACTACAATGTTTTTCTTCTAAGACTATTCATTAAATAATGATTAAGATAGCGATAATAGGATCACCTATCAATATGAGCTATATTGAGTTTGTGCCTCATTATATATAATTATATAGAAAAATTTCAGGATTAAAAAATATATTATCATTGACATTTTAATTATATATCCCTTGTAAAAATAATTGGTACACATTAAATTTACTATTTCTGATTTTTCGTTCACACAAATAGAGGATTCTATTTTCCATAATAACTCCAAAATTTAAAAACTTCCTAGAATTATGGTATAATGATATTAATTTTATAAATCATTTCACCATTTAAAAGATAACTTATACTGAATATTTTCAATGAATTTATTAAATAAATTGTAGGCATATATATTAAAAGACATTGTTTTTCAAAAAGGTAAAAATTGAAAAAATGATCTATATAATAAATGACTAAACTATTTTTATTTAAACATATAATAATATAGTTTGATGTAGTTGGAATTAAAAATTTAATATATTATATATATATAAAATAAAATTCATGGATCATATTTAGGACCCTATATGCGGGGGAGAATTTTCTAATTTGAATATATTAAAATAAGGCTTAAAAAAGATTCCTTAACTTATATCCCATCTAGGTTCATAATTTTTCTATATATGAAATAATAAAATAATATAAATTTTATTTTTTATGAATAATATTTTCTTTGTTAATTATAAGAATTTTTATACTAATTTTTATATTGTGTTATTTATAAAAAAATATTGTTATGTTCACATCAGATGTTTTGAGGTTGTACATGATATAACCTTAAAAAACATATGTGTGTTTAACATAGGAAAAGTTTATTTGGATTCATTTTCACTATAATAATTATTATATTTTATAAAAAATATTTACACATCCTACTATCATGAAAATAAATCAATGTGTTGAAGCCATGAAAAATGATACAAACAGTTTAATGTAGACACTACACAATATGTGTACATGAACTAAATTTCCAATTTTGTAATTTTTGGAAATGAATTAAATTATATAATATTTGAATGTTCTAGAAACATAAACTTTTTATACGTATCTTTTTTATTTATTAGATCTATATTTATGTTTATAATTATATTTTAAAAATTAAAAATTAATCACATCACTTCATGGTCGTTCTATTCAAAATTATTGCATGAATGATGTAATCAATTCTCCTCAGGTGAAATGGAAAATAAAGTATATTATTTATTATTTATAATGAAATATAAATATGTCACAAATTTCAAAAAAAAATATTTTATTTTTATCATTTTAAGTATAAATATGACCAGGTGATGAAAAAATTTCTTTTAATTGGTGGCAGACCATACGTGTGATTTAACTTTGTTTCCAATTCTAATAAGATAAAATATAAGATGAAAAGGAGATGTAACATAATGATAATTAAAATTTATTATATGGTGTATAATTATATATTTAATTTATTATAACTATATATGGTTTTATATATTTCAATTATGTAAATTAAAAATAGGTCAATTTGGATTTCAACATTCAACACAAATATATTCAATTGGAGTAGATCTTTCACCTCTTAGGATTTGTGTTTATGGACTATTTGGATATATAGCTCATTTAGAGTAGGGTTATTCGAGGGGGAGGTATTTTCAAGCATTTTCTAAACTAGAGTGCGTAAAATATATGAGGATGTGAGGATATGAGTGGAAATTCTATAATAAAGGGATGTGTCCCATTTGTTTGATTTCCATGAAATTAAATATAATAAATATGGATTCATTATAATTAAAATCCTAAACTATATAATTTATATGATATGTTGATATATATAGAAATAAAATCATTAAATAAGAATTATGATATCATTAGGTTCCCTTATAACTTATTTTTTAAATCTTAATTTACTAGATATACCCTTAACTATAGTTAGACATTTTCACAATTTTTACTATTCATAATGTCCATACATAAAATTAATATCTTTTAGGAATTTCAATATCATTATTCAAAATATTGAATCCATTTTTGAATATTAAATTATTATAAATTATAAATCCCAAAACCTAGAAGCATTGAGTTGGAGAATAAATTTATTACATTAGATATTTTATAAGGAAACATATCCAAATCTATTTATCTATTTATATGTTTTGGAATGCCAGATTACATACTTGATCATTACATTACAAATGATACAATAAAATAAAATATATTCAGCACATTGTGGGAATCAATATTATCTTATATAATCCCAACATATCAGTCATAATACACATCATGGAAACCGTGGAAAAATAAAACATAAGAAAGTGGTGAGCTTTTATACTTATTAAGGGTATTCTTACAAGAGATGAAATTATGAATATATAATCATAAACATTATATAATGTTTATTAACCCAACCACAATCCAATTCAACATATTCTACATAATAATACAGAATGAACTAATAATACACAAAAATCACTTGATCTAGAAAACATATCCATGTATATTATATTATTATATTAATTAGGAGGAATATTAATAACAAATATCATAATAAGGGAATTCATAATATTGGACCTTATAAATGTACTGTCAAAGCATCAGAAAACATATCGTAAATATGTTTGAAAACAATTTGTAGTTTGTTTTCTGAGACCTAAAGATGTATCAAGGAGTTATAGAAGCCTCCACCATCTAATTGTAAGGCTTATGAAATACTATATGAAACAATTAAGGAACAAATAGATTCTTATTTTAAAAATAGAATATGAAATATAAATACATTATAAATAATCTATGAATGGTAGAAAAATAACACATAGAAAGTAAAATTAATCATAAAACCTTTATTAAAATATGGTATATTTGGATATAAGATATCACCCTTAATAATTCATATTATTCAACAGAGTATGTTGACATTGTTTAAAATATACTTGTAAAAACGGTAGAAATATCTTAAAGAAAATACACATTTTCGTTGAAATAATTTTTTAAATGAAATTTTTTTATAAAACTGAACATTTTATTTAAAATGATCTATATAACATTATAATGGATGCTTAAAAAAATCAAGGCTTCATAGTGGTTGTAAAACCCACTCATTCTAAATAAGTTAAAAATAAACATTCATTGTGTATTCAATTGTGGAAAAAGTAATATTGTACATCCATTTGGTGACAAAAAAAGGAGATTCCTTTAAAACCACATTATAATGATTGTTAAATTTTTTAATTAATTACAAAATATGTATGATAAAAGTCAAAATATTTTTGAAATATTTTTATGAAACATGGACTTTGATGATAAATATCCCCAATAGATACTTACATTTAATCAAATCGAAATAATAATGACATTGTAAAATAAACCCTTATTTGTTACATTAAATTAAGGGAATGTCATTTATTCACTTTTATATTTAAAAATAATAATTAATAACATAAATGTATCAATATTTATGATATCATATGTCATCCCATTTCATAGTTTTCTTATCATTATTCTATTTTAACACTTGTTTGTGGTGTTCACTATTTCATTTTCCTAAGCATGATTTTTTGTATAAGTCCTAGTTCATATTAATAGGATATATATAATTATTATAAATAATAATATTATGTTAGTCTATATTATAAAGAATCATTATAATCATTATTATTATCACTAATAAATTTTAAATGTGGAAAATTAATTTCATCGCATTGTGGAGACGGTATGTTGTACGTACACACACACATGACAATATCATTCCATTAATTGTAAAAGGGTAAGATATTGTATAATATATTACTTATACATAATCAATAACATGTAATAATGTTATTTATATCTGTTATATCAACCATTATATCCATAAAAATAATATATTGATTAATCACTGAATACACTGTGGCGTAGAGATGGTAGGATGTACGTACGCAGACGTGGTTATTTCATCCGTCATAGGATGTATAAAAGGAGGAATATAGTTACAAAATAATAGTTATAACAACTCAAAGTAAATATATATTGGATTTATGACATTATAATATAAACAAATCACAATGATTATGTTTAATGTGAACTGATCTTTGACGAGTTCGGAAAATTGATTACCTCTTCGGGGGTAGATTCCCTTTATAACAATTTTTAGGGATCTAGGAATGGTTTTTTGGAAGACCAGGCTCTCTAAGGCATGGATAAGGATAGTTGTATTGTCCTGGACCTTTGGAGCCTATTACTTTGTGAAAATGTGGTGTCAGAGGTGTTTCGGGAGGTCAAGGTAACTTATCTCTAATGCTTTGCCAAAATCATCCTTTTTGATGAACTGTTTCGACAGTAGGGAGTTGTGAACTGTAACGTCACATTATGTCTTCAGGTAATTTTGATATTTTTTACTACCCTTGTTTTGGAGTAGCAACTTGGGGTGCGTTTGGGTGAATCATTAAGAAAACTAAAGGGTAATAGCTTTCGCATGGGCGGTGCACGGTTTGTCTAAATCATGTAGCAAAACCGTGCGAGGTTGGTCATGGAGGCATTAGCTTCCACATGGGAGGTGCATAGTTTATCTAACCGTTCAACCAAACTGTGGGAGAGGGGTGGTCGAGGTAGTAGCTAATGCACGGTTAGTGCACGGTTTTCCAAACCATGCGAACTAACCATGCTGGCAGTTAAACTAGATCCTAAAATTTTGGATCTCATTTGTTTCACCTCTAACATGCTCGTTTAAGATTTTAAGAGGCCATAAATCATGATTACCATCCCTTAAAGGTATAAGAATCGCTCCCAACCATTTTAGAGGAAATCTGAAGGCTTTTCTTGACGAATCGAAGCCAATTTCATGAGGTATGTGATCATTCTTCTTCATTCTAATTCGGTTTCTTAGATCCACAAGGGTCTACTTCTCCTCTTCTCTCGAATTTATAGATCTACATCCGATATGGGTAGATCATTGTGTTTTTATGACAAATAGGATGAGTTTTGGTCTTTGGTGTGTTATGAGAAGAGATCTATGGAGAATTCTTGGAGAATCAACCCGGCTTTCTTGGGTGTTCTTTGACCATCGTGGTTTTTGAGAAAGAAACTTTGAGGTAAGGGATTCATTGCTTCTCTTTATTTTATGTGAAACTGTAACTTTATCATGGTTTATCCCATTGGATGGTAATGGAATTGAAATAATAAATATTTGAACGAGAAAAAAATTGATATCGATCATATGTTGTCGCCTCTTGTTTTGATAGATACTGGGATATCTATGCATGTTCTAGATTAAAATTAGCAAAGAACATATACTAGGGTTAATTGATAATTCTTTGGCTAATGATAAAGAGGCGTGAATACAAATCTGGTTCTTGATATAATTTGATGTTAATCAAATTGGTGAAGTAAGCATGTTTGATCATTTGTGATAGCTTACTGATTAGGTTCCCAATTTTTGAACCAATGAATTACAAATATGTTAATTCAATATGGATTAAATAATTGATTGTTTGATTACTCCTTGAAGGGTTCTGAGTTACCCTCATGATTGTTAATGGGATAATAGGCCAATAGATGTGATGTTTGTCTATCCTTATGCTTGTGTTGGGACATGATCATGGATGGTTGTTATGATATGTGGGTGCATAGAGGAATTTTGGTTGTGGTAGAAGATGACACCTAGAGTGGCGAGATGCATCGGTTTATGCATGTGGGTGTTAGGGAGGACACCTGGGTTGATGGAATGGGACGGATGTGATTGTTGGTTGCTTTCTGGTTTATTGGTTGTTTATCTTCATTACATTTCCCCACTGCTTGAGGTAGCTGGACTTGCTTACCCCTCTCCTGAAAGAGGAAAAGACACATGAGGTATGCCACGTGTTTTCTATGTTCAGCTTCTCTAAGAGGAATGACTTTACACTCTTGCTATAGGCGGAAAAGACTTTACGGGTAGTATATCAACTCGCCGTGTTGAACCACCTTGTGTTTAGTATCATATAATGATTTAATAGAATTCTTGGGAATATGGGAATGTTTTTCTGTAATGAATAATTTATTAAATGGTGTTAACCCATGGGGTTGGAGTTGCTGGAACATAATGATGATGTTGTAATTTTGAAGGAACAATTGACTTGGCTATGATGATTATGAAACATAATGTGGAATTGTTCAAAGTTAATTAATGGTTAAATAACTAATTAATGTAATGTGAAACTGAAAAGAAAAGGGCAATGAATTGATCTAATAACGTTCTTTGAATGGTAGTGTTCTTATAGGATACCTAGTCATAGAAGTAGCTGCCCGGAGTCTGATATATGTTAGCTGCATTTGTGTCTAAGACTAGGTTATTCCCGTAGTGTGGTTGTGAGTTATGATATATCCTGAACATTTTGTATTTCTATACACTAATCCACCATGTCAGTTAGGGAAACTGACACCCCGGGGATTCTGAGCCCTGGGGGAGTGTGTTTTCCCCATCATTCCGATGGGAGGATGAATGGATGACTACCCCCTTTGGCCCCGCTCTCTTCTCTTGGTAGTTACATATTCTAGCAGTTACTAAGGTTATTTTTCCCCATATATGTGTGTAGAGGGCTGTAATGGCTTGTATATATTCACACACATATATTCTAAATATAGTATCCTATGGACTACAATAGGTGTAACGTGTATATGCAATGATTTCCTGAGGATCCTTAATCTGTGTATGGGCTGTAATTGCTAGACGTATAATACCCATCATATAATATAGGTTATGCAAGCTGTGGTGGCTCCAGGAAACTACCTGGTTACTTTTGGTTGTAAGTATCGTGTGGTGCTCTGCCCAGGTGTCTGCGGGAAAGCCTTGTGGTGCACAAGGTTCATATTATGGTGCTTCACCCAGGTGTATGCGGGAAAGCCTTTTTTGAGGGAGATGCTCAGGATGTGCAACGTTGGGGCACAGCGGCAAACCAGCAAGGAAGTAGTAGTGGGATAACCTTGATATTCATTACTACATGCTATATTCTTATATGCGTTACATGGTGAGAGTAGCCATGGTGTGGTTGGGAACATAGTATTCCAGCTTAGGTAACGAGTTATTTTCACTGGTTGCTTACTGTGCATTTTCATGCTCTATTTTCGTTTGCACGAGAGGATTTCAGAAGGATACTACTGAGTATACTGTTATACTCAACCTATGTATATATCAACTGTTTTTCAGGTCTCGTGGAGCTGGTTGGAGGTCAAGTCGGTGTTTACTAGCTTAGGGTCACATGATTTGTTTGGGATTGTGGTTTCTATTGTTTTAATTTCTCTTGAGTACATGAAGTTTTTCCCATCCAGTTGTAGTTCTATTAAATGAAATTTCATATATTCACTTGGGTTTCTTTTATATTCTAGTTCTGAGTTAGATTTTATTGGTGTCTATCTTATCTCTCTCTTCCACATGTGTTCTCTTTGAGGGTAATGCCTCCCAATTGTGTGTTTACTATACCCTTAGTGCTAGTCGCCAACCCATGGCCTACTGGAGGTGGGACTCAAGGGTTATTATCTTCCTTATCACATTGTTGGCCCAGAAGGGGTACACATTGTGAGGATGGTGTCGTGACATAGTGGTATCAGAGGGAGGTTGAGGGATATGATGGAGTTTGTAGTTAGGAACATGTGAGGTTTCATGGGTGGATAGGGTAACTGTTTCATTAATATTTAGAAAGTGAGGTAAACATTGGATACCATCTAAGACATAGGCGTTTAGGTCCCCCTATGATATGATGTATAGGCCATTATGTTTTTAATGGCTACTAAACAAGATGACTCTAATTGTAGGGTAGATACATTGGAAAGGATCATTCATCATTATTCATTGTGCCTGTGTTTGAATGGCTAGACCTCGGGATAAGTTAACATACATTAAATAAAAGAATGTAATTAATTAATTAATGTGTAGTCCTTTATATTATAAGTTTAGGAGCTCTAAATGTTTTTTATTTTATAGGTATGGCTCCAGGTTGACGTCCTCGTCAGGTTTGCACTGAAAATGTACAGCAAGTTGTTCCAGATGGTCGTCGCAGTGTAGAGGTTGATGATGACAACGGTTGTAGGAAGTCACTTGAAGATATTTAGTGCCAGAGTTTGCATAAGAATGAGGGCTCCATTTTAGATGCAGTCACGGGAGACTAGTTGGAGGAGGCAGAGATAGGATTCAGTTCAATCCATGCTCGGAAAAAGCACCGGGTGTCCTTAGCTGTGACCATGCTGCGTGGAGAATCAAGACATTGGTGGTTCTTGTACCTATGCGATCATGATGACTCAGCGATCTCATTAGAGGAATTCCAAAACAAGTTTAGAGTCGATTTACATTCTTCAACTATTATGGCATTCAATCGTTAGGAGCTTCTTACGCTTCGACATGGGAGCTCTACTGTTCGAGAGTTTGGAATCCATTTCAGGAACCTTTTACGATATTCTTCGGACATGTTACCAGATGAGGAGGCGAGGGCGAGGCACTACGAGGAGGCTTTATGTCTAGGGATCCAGTGCCTGGTCAGCCCATTTATGTTGAAGAAATAACTTGGGGTGCTGGTGAGGGTAGAGGTTGTCGAGAGAACATTGTCCAGGATCATATCATCACGAGAGGGGGATCATCACGATCACTCAAGAAGCAGAGCTATGGTCTGAGGTTCCTAGTTTTCGGGGCAGATGACTTTCCATTCATCCGGACGTGGGTCCTAGCCCTTCACATCTTGTTTCTCCAGAGAAATAATCTTCGAGGCTTATACAAATGGATCAAGTGCCTGTTTTTCTTATGGTGGTTGTGGCCATCAGCAGTGGGAGTGCTCAACCTTTCAGAGTTGTCATCGTGCACCAGGTGGTACGCACTAGGTTCCTCCATTGAGGTAGTTCCTACCGAGGCTGCAACAGCCAGTTGCACCAGCTTTAGATCAGAAGAGGGTAGATGGGGCAGGGAACAGATAACCCCATGACACTCCCCATCCTCCGAGAGTAGAGTGTGGCCGTGGTGGTGGTGGTCGTCTGGGTCAGAGAGGCCATGGAGGAGGTCATGGTCAGCTTCATTATATAGAGTTTCCAACTCCATGTGAGCCAGATGTCGTTTGAGGCACCCTTGTTTTGATTTCTACATTGGTGTATGAATTGTTTGATTCAGGAGCCACACACTCCATCATATCACCACGCCTTGTCCATGCTTTGGTACTTGAGGTAGAGGGACTTCCACTGCCCTTGGCGTTGACTACACCAATTGGTGGTTGAGCAGACTTGTTTGAAGTATGTAGAGATTGCGAGCTAGTGTTCGGGAACACTTCTCTTGGGGAGATTTCCTCTGTTTACGAATACAATAATATGATGTCATCCTCGGCATGGATTGGTTGTATTTGGTTGAGGCTATTGTGGATTTCTTCAGGAAGAAGGTCATTTTCCTTGGTGCGGATGGAGGGAAAGTGGTGTTAGTTGGTGAGAGAGATCCTCAGATGGGTGATAGGTGCGTTCCGTACTTATCATCTATGATGGATGAGATGATTCCAGGTTTTTCATAGGTTCAACAGTTGGCTTTTCCTAGGGTCGTAGAGGAATACATTGATGTCCTTACAGAAGAAGTTTTATCATTACCTCCTCAACGAGAGATCGATTATGGGATTGAGCTTCAGCCAGGAGCATCTCCTATCTCTATGTCACCATATTGGATGGCCCCTTCTGAGTTACGAGGGCAACGTATATAGCTTCATGGTCTATTTCAATGCAGCTTTGTTCGGCCGAGTGTGTCACCGTGGAGTGTACCATTTTTATTTGTGAAGAAGGCTGATGGCAGTTTGCAGTTGTGTGTCGATTTTCGTTGCTTAAAAAAAGTGACAAATAAAGAATCATTGTCCTCTTCCACAAATTGATGACTAATTCGAATAACTAAAGGGTGCATGTTGGTTCTCAAAGATCTACTTGTAGTCAAGATATCATTATATGTGTGTGAAGGATGAGGATATCCCGAAGACTAAATTATCTTGTCGTCATGGGCAATATGTGTTTGTTGCAATGCAGTTTTGAATGATGAATTCTCAAGATGTATTCATGGGATTGATGAATGATGTATTCCGAGGGTTCCTGGACAAGTTCTTGGTATTTTTCATTAATGACATCCTTGTGTACTCCACATCTGATGTGGAGATTGCAGAGCATTTACAAGCCATTTTGGAAGTTCTTCATCAATATAGGATATTTGGGAAGTTGTCTAAGTGTGAGTTTTGGACTTGATAAGTCTGTTTATTGGGAAATGTTGGGTCCCAATATGGAGTAGCATTGGATCCATCAAATATTGAAGAAGGTGTGTCTTGGGCAGTCACTAAGACAGTGTCAGAGGTGCGATGTTTCCTTGTTCTTGCAGGCTACTACAAGAGCTTCGTAGCCAATTTATCACAAGTTGCGACCCCTATAACAACATTGACCAGGAAGAATCAAGCATTCATATGGACTAATCAGTTCCAGACAACTTTAAAGTATCTAAATGAGAAGTTAGTAAGTGCCCCAGTCCTATGTCTTCCAACTTAAGGAGTTCATTTTGATGTTTTCTGCAATGCTTCACGTCTAGGGTTAGGCTGTGTCCTCATGCAGCTATGTACAATTGTTTCTAATGTGTCTCGGAAAATATGTCCCCATGAATACAACTATTCCACCTATGATCATGAGTTGGCAGCCATGTTGTTTGCTCTTATCTTGTCGAGACATTACCTCATTCGTGAGCGCTTTGTGGTTTTTCATCTATCATAAGAGTTTGAGGATTTTTTTCTCCCAGTGTGACTTAAACTTAAGACAGCGTCGGTGGATGGAGTTCATTCAGGAATATGACATAAAAATATCATATAAACCTAGAAAGGGTAATTTTTTAGCTGATGCACTGAGCCGAATGTCACGTAGTGATGTTGTGTGTGAATCCAATGATTCCTTGAGAGTAATGGAAGAGAATCCATCATTAAATGTGGATATGGGAGAATTTTTTGGTAGTGGATATCTTTTTCAGATGACAGTACAATCATCCCTGATGCAGAATTTTGAAGAGTCCATGTTGGGAGATCTAGAGGTAGAGGTTTGGAGAGACCGAGTTGTTTTTGGTGAGGCCCCGAAGGGTTGGACTGAAGATGAGAAACACCGAGTGTTGTATCATTGAAGGATTTTTGTTCCATTGACAATGTGTGAGAGGGTTCTCAGAGAGTTCTATAGATTGACTTTAGTGGAACATCCTGGCATGACAATGATGTACCGAGCCTTGAGGAGTCAGTTTTGGTGGCCTGGGCTGAAGCGTGCGGTTGCGGAGGTTGTGTCTCAATGTTTAGTCTGCCAGAAGGTGAAGGCCGAACATTGTGTTCTAGGAGGTCTTCCTTAGTGATTGGAGATTGCTCAGTGCAAGTGGGAGGAAATCTCAATGGACTTTGTTACTGGTTTACCTCAAGCTCTGGGTGGACATGATGCTATTTGGGTGGTAGTGGATCATTTAACAAAATCACCCTACTTCATCGCAATCATGGAATCAAGATCAATGGAAGTTTTGTCGATGCAGTATCTGGAGGAGGTGGTGAGACTTCATGGAGTCCCAAGGATGATCATTTCTGATTGAGATCCTCGATTTTCCTCCAGGGTGTGGATAGGTCTCCAACATGCATTCGGTTCTCAACTATTCCTTAGCACTACTTTTCAACCTCAAACAGATTGTCAGACAGAGAAAACCATCTATACTCTTGAAGACATGTTATGATCTTGTGTTATTGATTTCAGAGGTTCATGGATGAGTCACTTTCCCTTGGTGGAGTTCTCTTACAATAATAGTTTTCAATCCACCTTCTGTATAGCGCTGTTTTGATCCTTGTATGGCCGGCCTTTCCATTCTCCCTTGTGCTGGACTGGGGACAGAGTGTCAACAATTCTCAGACCAGAACTACTGCAGAATACAACGGAGATGATTCAGGTGATTCAAGAGAGGATGAAGATAGCGCCAGACCGTCATAAATCATATTCCAATCAAAGAAGGAGACACATATAGTTTAATGTTGGGGATCATGTGTTTCTGAAGGTGACTCCCCATCGTGGGAAGCGATGGTTTGGTCATGTAAGTAAGCTTTCTGCCCCGTTTGTTGGGCCTTTCAAGGTGTTAGCTCATGCTTTAGATGTGGCATATCAAGTAGAACTTCCCCCACAGATGAGTCAGATACATGATTTATTACATATAACACAGCTCCTTCATTATCTTCACGATGACTCTCACATCATCGATTTGGGAGATATCGATGTTGATGATTATAAAACCTTTGAGGATCAACCTATTGAGATCCATGATCGCAAGGATAAGGTGTTGTGCGGGCGTTATATTACTTTAGTTCGTGTCTTGTGGTGGCAAAGTGGCTTGGAGAAGATTATCAAGGAACATGAGTCATAGATATGTTCTCAGTACCCAGAGTTGTTGGATGTTTAACTCTTCTCATGTTTTGATGTAACTTATGTGGTTATGAAACATTCATGTTTATGAGATGGATCCCTTTGTGGCTTTTGTGGCTTGCTCTATTTTGAGAGGTATCTCAGTGGGTGGTTGTTCAGACCCTATTTTATTTTCAATTCAGGTGGGTTTTGGATTATTGAGGACGATAATATTTTGAGAGGTATCTGATGTAATGGCTCGGACCACTCCAGCCAATTACATTGTGAAAATGTGGTCTTAGAGGTGTTCCGGGAGGTCAAGGTAACATATCCCCAACGTTTTTCCAAAATCATCCTTTTTGATGAACAATTTTGATGGTAGGAATTTGTGAAATATAACGTCACATTATGTCTTCCGGTACTTTTGATGTTTCTACCTACCCTTGTTTTGGAGTTGTGACTTGGTGGTGTGTTTGGGTGAATCCTTAAGAAAACTAAAGGGTGATAGATTTCGTACGGGCGACGCATGGTTTGTCTAAACCGTGCGGCCAAACTGTACAAGGATAGTCTTGGAGACAGTATCTTCCACACATGGGGAACACAATTTGTGAAACCGTGTAGCCAAACTATGAGATAGGTGTGGTCGAAGCAGTAGCTAATGCACGGTTAGCGTAGGGTTTCTCAAACCATGCAGACTAACCATGTGGGAAGTTAAACTAGATCCTAAAATTGTGGATCTCAACAGTTTTGCCTCTAACTTGCTCATTTAAGATTCTAAGCGGCCATAACTCAGGATTACCCTCCCTTGAAGGTATAAGAACCTCCCCCAAGCATTTTTCATGCAATCATAATGATTATCTTGATGAATCAAAGGTGGTTTCTTGATGTATGTGATTGTTCTTCTTCGTTCTTGTTTGTTTTCATAGATCCACATGGATCTACTTCTCCTCTTCTCTAGGATTCTTAGATCTACATCTATTATTGGAAGATCTAAGTTTGTCGATGCCAAATATGATGTGTTTTTGTCTTTGTTGTGTTAGGAGAGGAGATCTAAGGAGGATTCATGGAGAATCAACCCATCTTTCTTGAGCGTTCTTTGATCATCATGGTTTTTGTCAAAAACCTTTGATGTAGGGGATTCGTCGCTTCTCTTTATTTTAGGTGAAACTGTAATATTACCATGTTTTTTCCAATGGATGATAATGAAATTGACACAATAAATATTTGAACCGGATAAATAAATTGATATCGATTGTATGTTTTTGACTCTTGTTTTGGTAGATAGTGTTATATTTATTCTTGTTCCTGATGGAAATTCCTAAAAAAAGTAAACTGGGGATAATTGATAATCGTTTGGCTAAAGATAAAGAGGCATGAATACGAATCTGGTTCATGTTATAATTTGATGTCAGTCAAATTGGTGAAGTAAGCATGTTTGATCATTTTTGATAGTTTATTGGTTAGGTTCCCGATTTTGGAACCAATGAATTACAAATCTGTTAATTCAATATGGATTTAAGAATTGATTGTTTGATAATTACTTGAAGGGTCTCGAGTTACCCTCTTGATTGTTAAAGGGGTAATAGGCCAATTGATGTGATGTTTTTTTCATGCTCCTTATATTGTGACATGATCCTGGATGGTTGTTGTGATATGTGGGGGCATAGAGGCCATTTGGTTGTGGCAGCGGATGCCACCTAGAGTGGCGAGATGCATCGGTTTATGCATGTGGGTGTTGGGGAGGACACAATGGTAGATGGAATGGGATGGATGCGATTGTTGGTTTCTTACTGGTTATTTGGTTGTTTATCTTCATTAAATTTCCCCACTACTCGAGGTAGTTGGTCTTACTTGCCCTTATCCTGAATGAGGCCATGAAACGTGGGGTATTCCACATGCTTTCTGTGTTTAGAATCTCAAGGGGGAATGGGTCTACACTCCTGCTATAGGCGGAAAAGACTCAATGAGTAGTACATCTACTCACCGTGTTGAGAAACCATGTGTTTAGTAGCATAGAATGATTTTCTAGAATTCCGATGAATATGGAAAAGTGTTTTTGTAATGAATAATTTATTAAAAGGCTTTAACCCATTGGGTTGGAGTTTCTAGAACATGATGATGAGGTTGTATTTTTGAAAGAACAATTAACTTGGGCATGATTCTAATGAAACATAATTTGGAATTGTTCATGGATAATTAATGTTTAAAAAATTAATTAACATAAAGTGGAACTGAAAATATAATGGGAATGAAGTGATATAATACAGTTCTTTAAATGGTTGTGCGCTAATAGGATACCTAGTCTTAGATGTAGCACCCCGGAGTCTGAGATATATTAGCTACAGTTGTGTATAAGACTAGTTTATTCCCATAGTTTGGTTTTGAGTTATGATATATCCTTTACTTTTTGTGTTTCTATATGTAACTCCACCCTGTCACTAAGGGAAACTGGCACCCCAGGGATTCTGAGCCCTGGGGGTGTTTTCCCCAAAATTCAGGTGGGTGGATGAATGGATGACTGCTCCCTTTTACCTCTCTCTCTTTTCTTGGTAGTTACATGTAACAGTAGACAAAATGGTTATTTTCCCCATATATGTGTGTAGAGGGAAGTAATGTATTGTGTTTATTCCCACACATATACTCTGGATGTAGTATCATATGTACTACTATTGGTGTAACATGTATAGGATGTGATGGCTTGAAGATACTTACTCAGTGTATGGACTGTAATGGCTTGAGGTATAATACCCGACGTATGATACACATTATGAGAGCTGTGGTGTCTCTCGTAAACTACCTGGTTACTTTTGGTTGTGCGGATGGTGTGGTGATTCGCCCATGTGTCTACAAGGAAGCATTTTGGTACACGAGGTGCATATTTTGGTGCTTCGCCCAGGTGTCTGCGAGAAATCATTTTTGGAGTGAGATGCTCAGGATGTGCGACGTTGGAGAAAAGCGACAAACCAGTGGGGAAGTAGGGGTGGGGTCCCCTTGATAATCTTTACTACATGCTATATTCGTGTATGCTTTACTCGGTGAAAGTAGCCATAGTGAAGTTGGGAACATAGTATACCTGCTTAGGTAACGAGTTAGTTTCACTTGTTGCTCAATGTGCTTTAGCATTATCTCTTTAATATTTCACAAGAGGCTTTGAGATGGATCCTACTGAGTATACTGTTATACTCAACCTATGTATATATAAACTATTTTTCATGTCACTTGGAGAAGGATGGAGGTCAGGCCGGTGTTTACTAGCTTGGGGTCATAGGAGCTATCCGGGATTATGGTTACTGATGTTTTACATTCTCTTGGTTACTTGTAATTTTTCCCATCCAGTTGTAGTACTATTACATGACATTTCATATATGGTCTTTGGTTTCTTTTATATTCCAGTTCTGAGTTGGAGTTACTTGGTGTATATCTTATCTCTCTCTTCCACATGTGTTCTCTAAGAGGGTAATGCCTCCCATTTGTGAGTTTACTATACCCTTAGTTCTAGTTTCCAACCTGGGGCCTACTGGAAGAGCGACTCAGGGGTTATTATCTCCCTTATCACATTGCCAGCCCAGGAGGGGTACACATTGTTGGGAGGGGATCGTGACAATATTTTTATTATAATTGTGTATGAATTGGTTGATATATGTAGTTCAATGTAGGGTGAGGATGTGATGGAGTATATTTCCTATTAAAATTTAGGTGAACAACTATTTTGGAAACTCTATAACTATTATATTAATATAATTATATTTTCTATTTATAATTTATAAAAAGTCAATTATATGAACATTAATATAATAATGGGTAGAAATACTCTCATCCGGTAATTTTTAGTCAATTTTATTTTACAGTCATTCCTATATCTTTTGGATGAATCCTTAGTTAAACCTTATATATCATACCCAAACAACATGATTTTTTACAATTTAAGTGTTAATATGTTTACCCTAAAATGCCAAAAAGTCCATAAATGAACCATTGATGAAAATATAAAATTCAACCAAATAATTTCCCTAATTTTATAATTTTATGATTATATATCATTTAATAAAATATTATTTAATATAAAATGTCAATATTGAAAATTTCACTATATCCATTACATGACATTTTTACAAACATCAATGAATTGTAATATATTAAAAAAAAATTTCTCTCATCCCTAATGTGAAATTATAATCAATAAAAATAATTTTTTACATTTATTATATAAAATTATATTTAATTTAATATTTGAACATAATTTATTTAATTCCTCTAATAGTTAAAAAATAATTGCATCATCATTTTGTCACAATTTATGGTAATTAATTTAACACTAAAAATATAAATAAATTTCCATGATATAGATAAGCGTTTCATATTACCAAAACACATTTATTTTCAAATATATTTTCTAACAAACCATATATAAAAATGTAATACTTATTGAAAATAATCATGTGGAATATTATAATTTTCTTAGAATAAAATGCTATTAAATCGTTGAAGACATCCATGTGGTGCCATGAGGCCATTAAACTAGCTAAAATATGATTTAGATCGAAACTAACTCAGACAATAAAATTAGGGGATGATTTAAGTAATTTTATAATATATGTATTACAATGTTTTACCTGACATACCCTTATCCATGGTAATTAAAATATTACCAAATTTAATATTTGTATGCCCAAAAATAAAAAAAGGCAATTTACATAATTTGGACATATTGATTCCCAATATAAGATATATTTTATTGAAATAAAAAATACTAATGTTATAGTAATTAATTAAATATCAATCCCATTGACAGAGTCAGAAACTTTTTTTTAATGTATAAACATGAAAAAGAATAAAAATAATTTAATATAAAATTCTATGTTATTAAATTCCAATGAAATTAATTTTTTTAATTGATTACGAATTATGTATTTATTCAATAAAAATATCTAAAATTATAATTTTACTCTAGAAAATTATTTTATTTACTTTTTTCATTCAATAATTTTTTCTTACAATTCATCAAAACATTATACGTATCTCAAAATACAAAAAATTTAACCAAATTAAATATTTCTATTTTTATTATAAATATGAAATATAATATTTTAAATCAAAAATATAATATTGTAAAAAAAATTGGATTTATAAAAGGTTCCCTATTAAAAGGGTGTAAAACATACTCTACAGAAATCTTCGTTTTTATGAAAAAAATTAGGTTTGATCATATCTTATGTCTTCAAAATGTACTGGTTCAATATAAATTTTTTTAACGAATATATAATATATATTTCATTAATATAATTTAATATTTTTAATTAATTAAATTTATAATACAAAAAGCAATCAATAAAATAGATATATTTTATTTTATATTTAATTGGTTTATATTTTCATTTCTGAATAATTAGTAACTAATTAATTAATGATTTATTTTTATAATCCATATTTTTTCATATTTTTTTTAAATACTATTCATTATAGATAATTTAATTGTTTGGTTGTAATATTGACATTATATAAATATATTTAGATTCTTGATAAATTTTTTTTCCAGTGGTACATATGCTATAAAAAAAGAATTAAAAAATTACATTCCAAAACAATAATAGGGTATTAAATTATCCCCTTATTCAACAAATTTCATCGTCATAATTTTTTAATTTCAGTTACGTAACAAATGGTTGACTAATAAAAATAATTTTATTGAAATCCCATATAAGATCTAGGGTTGATAAAACATGCACATTAAAATAATGAAAGGGATGTATGGAGGTAATTAGAGATAACACCAAATAGGGAACCTTGTTGAAAATTATAGACATGGAAGAGAAATTTAAACGTCATGTTCAATTGGAGTGTTATATATAACATGATTAAGATAATGTTATAAATCTCAAAGATATAAATTTTCAATTATCTAAGAGACCATTTGAATCATTAGGAAAATAGGTACTAGGTTAATATTTTTTATTAATCCTTTCACTAGATTTTAAGAATATATCATAATCATAGACAGTGAAAAAAATAAAAAACACATATTGGAGAACTAGAGAATCAACCTTTATTTAATTTCTACCACACACTAATATTTTATTCATAAAGACCACAAAATTGTAAAAAAACTATTTGTCTTACATATATAGGGTTCCAAAATTGAACATATTATTAATATTTAATACTGTTTAAATAATTAAAACTATGTTATGCTATCTAGGACATCGTTTAGTCTAGTGGAAGGTGATTCATAGTAATCTCTATTTAAATGATGGTTCTGGTTTTATTACATTGTCGGACATGATAGGTTATTGCTGGACATACGGGTTTACCTTTTTATAAAACAATATTACTGTAAATATCCATAAATAAAATAAATATATTAAATATTAATGAAATTTTTTACCCATAAAAAAAGAATATATAATGTTTAATGTAATACATTACAATGATGACACTGATCATAAATACCTCACTCTGAATTAACAAAAAATGTTGTCTAACTTTTTTAAAAAAAATTAACATGAAATTATGGAAAAATTTAACATAGATATTATTTCCAAATAACAATTATTTTATCACATAAACTGATAAATAAATGTGTTTATGCTTCCACATAATTTAAGAAAACGTAATATAGTACAATCCTTATTTATATCTATAATTCATAAAACAAATACATCATTGAATAAATAAACATATTACAAAAATTATTAAAAAATTAATCATTTTTATTCTTCTATGGTAGGATAATAATCCATAACATGTTACATTATCTTATTTTGAGGAATAATACTTTGATGTTTGCGGAATTATATTGTACAGTGACACATATCCATATAGCTGAAGTATTAATGATTTGAAAATGTTTTCATTCCCATACAATCAAGAGAACGGTGGAATTTTTCAATATATTTTTTGAAATTTCTTTTTTAGAAAAATTATATTACATAGTGTCACCATCCATAATTATAATATTTGGAAAAATTATTTTATCTGTTCTTTCTTATATACATTTTTTTCATGTTATCCTCCAATTCTCAAGCATCATTCCAATGTGAGAATAAATAGAAATTTCTTTTTATAAATTGTTAGAATATGATATTATTTCCCCATGTTACGAAAATTATTGGGAGGATATTTATCTTCAAAATATTATCTTAATCCCCTGAAAATATACTACCATCCTTATTTATCATATCACGTTCATTTTTGAGGTTTCTATTCCTTCAATGATGATAATTTCTTAATTAATGGCATACCCTATATTAGGTTATGAATCATAATTCATGATTTCTACCTAGTAAAAAAATAGAAAAAATTTAATTTTTTTGCATAGATAAACTCACAATCCTTTAAATGTATTTATTGGGGACATATTACCTTTTAAATACTTTTTAATGGTTTGTAATGAAAATGTGTTTTTTCCTAATCATAACTCCCATTTGTGTCAATCATGGATCATAGTAAGGCTCCTAATCATGTACTTGGTTACACTCAGTTAGTCCTGAAACACCATTTTAGATCTATTACCTCTAGGAATATCTATACCAGAACATCATCCAATATTACTATACTGATAGAGATGTTTTCCTATAAATACCCATATAACCTCCACCTTACCAAAATTCCACGATTTTATTTTTTTCATATCATCAATGTATATCATAATGTTATGATACCTAATATATTATTTATAAATTAAGTTTTAAATGTTTCAAAAAAATATTACATTAATAATAACTATAATTCCATGACCCTTGAGCCCCAGAGCCAATGCCTTACTTTATTACATTTGTATGATTATGAGGAAATTAATCTAAATGTAGTGATCAATTTATCATTTTTGGAAGGCCATATTTAATACATGAACAAAATATTATAATTGAATCTAATATATTAAATATATTAAATAAATTTTCAGACTAAATATTCTTTTATATTTACCATTCATATAATTCATAATGCGCATCATGGAATCATAGGGAAAATAAAACCTAATAAATGGGTGGGATTAGATACTCAGTAACAGTAATAGTATTAATGAAGTTATTATATATAAATAATAACAAGCATTATATAAATTATTATAAATAAAACAGAAGAAATTTAAAAATATTACTTAAATGAATATGGAAATAACTAATAATACAATATAAAATAATCACATGAGATAGAGAACATAACAACAAATATTTTGCTAGTCGAAAAATCAATTGGAATATCAATAACTAGTCTCTTAATGCGGTAATGAATAATGTTAGACATAAAAAAATATCAAAAGTGCTTTGGCCAAGATCCTATATATAAATGTGCAAAAAATATATCTAGTGTGTCTTAGGATACTTACCAATGCATCAAAGGGATGTAGTTAGACAATGGCCATCACATTCTAAGTTCATGAAATTCCTCTTATGAAAACATAAATTACCTAATGATTCGTAATGAAAAACTGGCATACAGAATGTGAATACAATAAGCACAGACATTGAATGATATCAAAATAGAACTTCCACATCCAAATGAAAATAAAATCATGAAGAAAATAATTCTTATTGTAAAATAATAAATAAAACTCAATAAAACATAATAATCAAAAATATATTTTGACATAGTTGATAATTCTCTAACAATATATGTATAAATTTCTAGATAATAATAACATTTTTGTGAAATCAATTATTGGAATTCTCAGATTTTAAATAGGAAAATTTCATATGAAAATAAATAGTTAATTCCATAATGGAATATTTAATTCATCATAGAATCAAGATTGTGGTCAATTCATCTCATTATTTTTTAGTTATAAATTAACAAGTTTTTTAGACTTTTTATTAAAAGTCCATATATTACCTATGTTTAGAAAATGAAAAAAAATATTCATTTCAAACAATTAAATTAATATATTAACATTGGTAAAAGGATGAAAAAAATAGTAGGATAATAGTAAAGATCTTTTTGAATATATGTTTAATAAATATGGAAATGGATGGTAAATATTCCCCAATATATACATACATATAAATAATCCCTAATAAAAATGATTTTGTGAAATTAACACTTTCAATGAACATTCCTTTTGATTAATGTTCATTGCCAACATATTTAATGGTTTAAAACAAATTATTAATATATACTATAACCATATACATACTTATCATATTAAATATGATCTTATTCTATTTTTGGATAATAATATTACATTATTAACCTTGTTCTGGGTGTTAGAAACTTCATTTTTCATTTCATGTTTTGTCATGTATGTCTGGTTTTATTAGGAATAGTTAATAATTCATTTATATAATAAAATATATTATGTTCATGTATATTATATATACTCCTTGTATGGATTATTATAACTATTCATTAATAGTTCATGTGGAAAATAAATCTCATCGTAGTGATGACATCATACACTAAATGGTGAATGGGTGAGAAATTTGAAAGAATATTAATTTTAAATAATCAGTATAATTTAATATGTATTATTTTTATCCATTATATAAATCATAATACCTATTCGAATAATGTTGTGATGGAAAATAGATTATAGTACTTCATGGAGATGATATGTTGTACGTATACACGTGTGGTGAAATCATTTTTCATAGGATGTATAAAAGGATGAATATGGTTGTACCATATTCAAAATAAAATATAAAAATATAAATGATACTATAAATTTCTTTATAATGGAAACATTATATTAAGATTAATTAGATGAAGAACTAATATTTGATGAGTTTTTAAAAATTATTAATTCTTCTTGGGAGGACTTCTTCTATATCGATTCTTAATGTATCTGGGGATGGTATTTTAAGAGTACTCAGATATAAATAATATGGATTTGGATATTGGCTATAAATATGGTCATTTTTTATTCGACTTTTAATGCTCAATATAGTTTTAGGATGTGTGGGATGAGGTTCCCTTTTATAATTGAGGTAAGGTACACTTTTAGATATTGTAAAACTATTAACATAATATAAATTTACATTCTATTCCAAATGAATCGAAATTAATTTATTTCAAATATTAGATAATTATGGGTAAAAATAAAATCATAAAATAAATATTAGACAAGTTTTAGTCACATTCTTTCCCCAAATGATTGCCTATAACCATTTATAAACAATTTTATCTATTACGGTGAAAAAATGTATTATGTACACATTAAGGGTGAATATATTTACTATAAAATTATAGTGGAAACATAAATTTACAATTGATGAAATATTTTACTTCATTACAATAATTTGTAATAATTATATATTTTTATGAATTTTATAGAATTTAATAAAATTAGTTTTATTTAAAAATATCAATATTATCAATTTTCACACTATTTATTACTTGAATTTTTAAAATTAACCTAAAAACATAAAATATTCAAAAAATTAATTTAAATCATCCATAATGTGCCAAGGTAAAATATAAATGTATTTAATTAAATTTTTTATATCAAATTATATTTATTTAAACATTTTTAATATCATTTGGATGATTGTTTCATTATTTAAACAATTATCGCGCCATCATTATATTCTCATTTATGGTAATTATTAATCACAAAAAATTATAAATAAATTACTATTATGTACTTAAACATTATAAATTTCTATATAATAATTATAGGTAATGAAAAATTTTAAATTAGAGTACATAAAAATGTAATATTTATTGAAATAAATGGTGTGACATATGAAATTTTACAACGAATAAAATACTATAATAGCTATAAATTCATCCAACTGGATCGAAGTGGCCATAATATTGGCCCAGTGATGATTTTTTCTGAATATCACTCTTATAATAAAATTATTATAGGTTTTAGGATAAATATGTAATATTTTTAACGCTTAATTATTCGAATTACTCTTAACTGTGGTAATTAAAATATTACTAAATTTATTATTTATATGAAAAAAAGAAATATATTATCATAACTTTTACCCAGTGATTATAAATATGAATTTAGTTTTAAAAAGTTCAGAAAACATATTTTTTTTCTAATTAACCTAAAATTATTCCCTTTGAATGTGTGGGAAAATGAGTTATTAATGTTTGAACATGAAAAATATTGAAACATGTTTTTATCAAAATTCAATGTCCAATTTAATTCAATGAAATAAATTGGATTAATTAAAAAATATATTCTAATTATACATTAAAACTAATAAATATTATAATTTACCACTATAATATTATAGGGGAAAAGTTGTTTTCATTTATAATATAGTATTTTTCAATATTCAATAAAACACGAAACCTATAAAAATGATACCAAAAAATTCAATGAAATAAATTTTTATATACATATTTAAAATACAATGTATATATTTCATATAATATATTTAAGTGTGGAAAAAAGGTTTTAAAAAATTTTATTAATTAAAAGGAAATAAAATGGACATTAAGGAAATATATGTTTTCATGCATATAATTCATTTTTTTCATATCTTATTCCAAAGAAATATATTAATTGAATATAAAAAATATTTTATTGAATATAAAAAAAAATATTTCATTAATATAATTTAAAAATTGTAATTAATATAATTTATTAAGGAAAAAACCTTTGGCAGGATAATGAATATTTTCATCATATTCAATTAGTTTATATTTTAATTTCTAATTAATTATTAAATAAGGAATTCAACATATATTTTAAAAAAATTATTTTCATAATTTTTTTAATATTATTCATGACTAAAAATTTAACTAGTAGGTTCTAACAATAAAATTGAAATATAAATGTTTAAAATAGGCATTTAGGGACATTGATATCATTTTGATACCATATAATTATTAACCCATCAAAAGAGACTACATTAAAATAGACAGAACATTATAAATGAAATTATCATTTGGAAAATGGTGAATATTGAACCATTTATGGAATTAAGATGAATGATAAATGTATTATATAATATGGGTTTATAAGATGTATAAATCAAATAAAAATATAGAAATATTGATGATAGGAGTTAGTAGTATTAAACTGACCACTAAGGATAGTAATAGTATAATTATATTAAAGATATATCCTATGAAAAATATTATGAAATGAAAATAATATTTTACAACATTAAATGGATTAATATAAATACTTTGTTTCAAAAAAAAATCAATATATAAATTCAAGGAGTCTATATGTTTTTTTATGTAATGTTTATTTTAAGAAAATTTATAAATAAAATCATATTTTTTTAAAATTTTATATTTTCTAAGCCACAATATTTTTGATAAAATAAATTTATTTTTTGAAATCATCATGATGAATTTTTCTATTGGATATTTTGGGTATTTTAGAATAAAAAATCAATCATTTGGTGAAATGCTATTGAAAACTGTTCAAAATAATACATTTTTAATAACATATTAACGTTATAATAAATCATGTAATGAATATTAAATTTGTAATTTTGACAGAAAATTAATTTATTAATATAAATAATTCATTTAATTAAAAATAAAATGATTTAAAAACATAAAAACTATTTCCCAAAATTTATATAATGTATTGTATTTCATTAAAACCCCTTTTTTATTTTTTTTCATTTGAATAATGTTATTAATTCAGTAGAACCATTGTTCAGAAATAAAATATAATGATATTTCATTGAAATTTTATTCTTACTATCATGTTTTAAATATTATATTCCATATCTTTGATTTAATAATTTATTTAATATTTTAACACAAAATATCTATCTCATCATGTATAAATACTGCCCCACCACCTCTTGGATAATTACACTCTATTTAATTTTATACGATTAAGAACTACAAAAATATTTTTTCTATAGAATTGTAGTACACTTAGGGTTTTATTAGATTTAGACTACTCTATTTCATTATAGAATAATGGGTTTTAGAAAAGGAATATCATCATCAAGGATTTAAGGATCCATCACATTCCCCTTTAAATTTCCTTTTAAATATTATAATCCAACCATTCCATTCAACTCCAACAGTTATAAATTATGTAAATAATTTTTAACATGAAGTTAACGATATTAATCTACCTCTGAAATTTAATTTATGAATATATTTTTATTTTAAAATCATCTCCTACATTTATGATAGTGTATTATTAATGGTTCGTAAACAGACTATGATGACATTTTTAACTCATTATAAATCATTTTTATTTCTAATTATTTTAATCATTATTCAAAATATATAAATTTGAAATTATACATTTCTTATACTTTAGATATATTTTTAGTAATGGATAAATTTTATTGAATAAAAATAATGAAATAAAATCCGGATTGGGTAATTTAAGAAAGCAATATTTCAAAACCATTCATCATTAACAAAAAAAATCATAGAATGAAATATTTTGATTCTATTTTCTCTAGGTGAATATTCTAATATAATTTATAAAAATTTATATATTAATATAAAATAGTTTATTATATAGCAAATTTAATCAGGAAAAATTGTAGATGACCATTGGTAAGGTGTTCCTCATGTCAAATATAGCTCTTTGAGTTATTTATCCAAAATATAGATATAATAATTTCTATTTTGATTTAAAAGTTTGAAATTAATTTTCCAATTTACATTTTATATTAATAAATATTGGTTTACATGTAATGACTTGGAAATTCCGTGAAATTTTTTTTCATAAATACATGGGAATTTTATGAGTCTGAGAATTTTGACAGTGCATGATTCCGAGGCTCGGGGTTCCTGGAATAAATTCTAGAATTTTTTTTCGGGTACATTCAGTAAATGTACGAGCGAGTTTTTATAACTTTTGAACCAGTTATTGGAATTAAAATCTGAGGGCACCGCTGAACATGCAGTGCCATGATCGCTTATGGAGACTTTCACTTCAATGGTAGTGGGTCTAGAATAAAAGATTGTTTTTGGGTTTTTGTGGAAAATAATAAAATAAAGTTAGGTTCACTTTATTTTTATTTGAGCAGCCATGTGGGTGTTTGGAGGTGGGTCCCACTGGATTTATAACCTCCTTGTAGTGGTTGGAAGTGGGGACCACCAGGACATAACCTCCCATGAGAGTTTATGGTGGTGGGGACCACCACCACTGAACCTCACATTTGGGGTTAATGTGGTGGGGACCACCCGAGACCACACAACCACTCAATTTGAATAATAGGGGTGGGGACCACCTGACCACTATTAATGGGAGGAGGGGAAAATCTCTCAACTCCACTAATTAATGAGAGGGAGCCCCTTGACCTCCTCTACAATTTATAGTGCCACACCTCCCCTTTAATTATTTGCGCCAACACATAATTTATATTGAAAAATTCTACCCATTAATTAGTTGAGCCATCTCAATTAATTAAACGATACAATTAGAATTTTGTGCCAATGGATTAAATAATAGTTTTAACTTAATCTATTATTTTTCTTGGAATTTGGAATTTGGGGTGGAAAATTGTGGAGGGGAGAGCTTGGGAGAAGAATAGTTCTCCAGCAAAAAAACCTTGTGTCCCAATAAATATCGAAGGACGTGTTCCTGCAACAAAGAACACCAGAAAAGATATCCTTTGATCTTCTTCCCCAGACTCCTACCGACGTAGATCACCTTCCATGACCGATGTTTGAGATCCGGATTGAAAGTGTGCGGCGGACGTGACGAACTACGATATCCTTTCTCTTCTTCCTCGTGACTCTGTCGACGACCAACGATCAAGGTAGGGGAAGTTTTATTTTATGTGCAATGTTCTTCTGTTATTTCAAAATTAAGAACGAGGATTTTTTTCCATTGACGGGTGAGTTGTTTTTCATCATTATCGTACCTTGATGAACCAATTTTTATCACCCTAATCACGGAGGGTGCAGGCCAAACTAACATGGCCTGACTCCCTCCATCGATCTCTTTTGTGATATCCTTCAGCATGGTAATGAAGAAACGAGGAGACATAGAAAAATATAATTGTCATGCTACCCGCTTCCTCTGTGATCCGCGCCGCCCCTGCGGCATCCCGCACCACCATCAGCCAAAATAGCCCCAGCCAATCCCTGGCCGGCCATACTTCTCATTGTGCCGAGCTGCTGCCCTGGGCCGGCCCGCACCCTATCTGTCGGCCGGTCCACTTGTCGGACCACCAGGTGCTCTTCCAGGACCCCCACTGGCCCGCCCGGTGCCCTGCCCGGCCACCCCGGCCCGGCTTGCACCATGCCATTCCGCTTGTCGGCCTTACTATACCCTGTCCTACCGGTCTGCTCATCCACCTCCCATGGGCCTGTCTGAACCGCACCGGCACGTGCACCCCGCATAACCTGTGTCACCTGAGTCGCGCCCCTAGCGGCACTAGCCAAACCGGTCTTAGACATCATGGTCGAGCCGGTCTTCTACGTCCCATGCGGTGCCTCCTGGCTGAACCGCCCTTACACCGACTCACGGCCGATTTGTGCCCTCGCAGCCAATCCACGCCCTCGAGCTACTTGCGGCCTTCACAGCCTGTTGGGCTAGGCCCAGTGGGCTGGGCCAAACCGAATGGGTCGGCCGAGACTAAGTCAGGTCGGGTCGGTCCGACCGGGTTGAACTGGACCCAGCCCCACTACGACCCCCTTTACTTTCTTTGTCCATATCTTTGGCACTAGACGACCGTTTGACGAACTATCGGCGACATAGGTATTCCTTGAGCACAATAGTACCTTTCAGTATACCCCACTAATGTTCAGGGTAAAATTGAGATACAGTTTGTTTTGATCATGCATGAATCCAATCGGGCCCCCAAGACTAAATGGCTAATAACTCACAGATCGAGTGTCTGATTGATGCCCCGTCTATTGCGTTGAGAACTCAATGACATGGTGGACCTTCGAGATACTTCTACATGGGACTTTGTGAATGTTGAAGTATGAACCTGTACCTTGTTGAGAACATCCTCCCGGAGATATGCGAGCTTAGTGAAGATACCTATTAGCTAGATGAGATGTGACGACTATTGACCGATCAGACATGGAGTGATTCTACTAGCCTAGTGGAGAGAGCCTTTGTTTCTTGGATGACCCATAGTGGGGAGTACCTTGGTGTCGCTGCAGACCAACGATACTCGACATGAGGAGTACCTCAAAAGGCTGTGAGGGGGAGCTCCTTGGTGACGCATCTATCCCACAGTTGGGAGCACTTTGGTGATGCAGTAGAGACATAGTTCTCGACAGGAGGAGTATCTCAGCAATCCAAGGTTAGTGGGAAGTGCCTTAGTGACGTGGCATGCCCCCTGTACTCGATAGTGGAGGAGTTATCTAGGAGTCAAGGTTTCGACAGTGTGACTGGGAATGTTACTTGATACTACCCCTATAACAGAATCCTAGTTGGAGATGAGTTAGTAACATTTATGTTTATCTCATGATTGAGATGAATTACATGATAACATAATTATATGTATGGGCATATACCTATGTAGGACTATCAATTGATTTTATACTTTGTGGTTTATCCTTTTTAGATTTGTGAGACCTTGAGGGTCTCAAGGTCTCTACTGAGTATTGTTATAATCACCCCTGCACGGGCTATGCCCACACCTCGTTGTTTTTGATGAATATGACAGACAACGCGGACCGAGGCTGAGTGTACTAGGATCGGACAGCACCCGGAACTGGACCACACGACGTGACGGTACATAGGGGAGACATACGGATAAGGAGTGTTGTGGAGGCTATCTGTATGTACCCTTCATGTAGGATTTCCCTGTAACAGCCCGAGATTTTATGAAAAATATTCTTTTTTATTTCACTAATGTCTTGTGTTGTACATTACACCAAAAGGAGCTTGCACAACACGCATCCTTGACTTGCCTTGCATTACACGCAATCGCAACCTTCCTCGATAGCGTGTGTGGTACGTAATACTGAGTTTTACGAAACAATGATATGCTATTAAAATATTATTAAAACTAGCTGTTATGAATAGTAATAACCACTTTTTATATTTTAGAAATTTTAGCTCTCAAAATGGACTTCATTTTTGGATTCGGAGTATAGAATTTAGCCTAAGGTGAAATTTTGGTACTTTTCGGATAACTTTCATATTCTGATGAATAGTGAAAATTACTAAATTATAATTAAAAACAACTTTTTTAATCGAAATAATTAATAGTGATAAATCATTAATTTGAGTGGTTTTAAAGTATATTTAAAATATATTTTTACAATTTAATACAATGTTGGTCATTGGATGAAATTTCACATTTAAACTAGACATAAACAAGTGTCAATCTTTTGATAGATATTGTTTCTTAAAAACACGCTATTTGTTTTCACAGCGGGATTTAATTACAAAATTAATTAATGAAACTTTTATGTTATGAATTTGGTAAAATAGACTTCATTTTTGAATTCGGAATATGAAATATAGCTTAGGATGAAATTTTGGCATTGTTCTGAAAAACATCAATTTTTGATGAATAGCGAAACTACTAAGTGGTAGGTTAAAAACTGAATTTTGCATAAAACATAATTTTACCGCTTCTGTGAATGGAATTTCAAAAATCCGAGAGACACGGTTAATATCAAGGACTAAAATGTGGTTCAATGAGATGAAAATAATTTTTTGGTGAATAGTAACTTTTTACTATTTTTACCGCGGTTAATAGTAAATAGGGTAACTAAGGGTAAATATGATATCAATATTACCCTAAAACATGTCCTAATTCTATTGGACAAGTGTAATTCGACCAAAAACAAACTTAGAAATAAAATATGACCATTTAGGCCCACTTGGATTAGATTAGGACATTTATTATTAATTTATTTAAAGAAGGGTTAAAATAGTTAAAATCAAAGTTGAATAAGTAAATCATTTTTAATATGGGGTTATACATAAGATAAATTCGACTATAAATATTCATTAGAAAGCTAAAAAGATTTCCTACATAAGGGTAGTTTTTTTTTAATTTTTAGACATTAAATAATTTAATTTATTTATGACACAATGATGATGCAGTAATTATCTTATTAATGAAATATTGACATAATTGATGTTATAAACACCAAAATAAATGTAATTTGAGACTTTTTATGAATTACACTAATTTTATAAGTTACTATTATATATTAGTGTTGATTTAATCAACTTTTTTAGAGCATATAATTCTGTTATGACTTTCACAAAAATCATATATCAAATAGTGTCAAAATTGACACAAAATAGTTTTTAAATCAAATATTATATTATTAATTGTTATTTTATTCCTAAAAATCTAAGGTTCGGCCAAATGACTTATATAAGGATATATATATTAATAATAAACAATTTGGGGTTCGTTTGGCATGTTATAGTAAGTGTATTAACCATATAGTGAAAGAAAACAAAAAGACACGGTAAAAGTTAAATTATTTAACTTAGAGTTAAATCTAATTGATAAGGTTAAAATAAGAACCTAAACTTGTCTAAATCCTATTGGTTGATAGGATTTCGACCCATCCACACTTTATCTTCGAAATAAGACCCTTTGGATCCATTATAAACCGATTTTTACTTTAATATAAAATAATATTTTGAGATATTCCTAAGGTGCCCCTCTCCTCCCTTATAAAAGGACACCTCCTCCCCCTCCTCCTCACACCAATTTGAGCACTCAAGCTCGTCCAAACCCTGCAAAAATCCCTTCTCCACTTACCTAGAATAATCCTAGAGGTCCTGGTCTTCTTCAAAGACCAATATTAGTTCCCTATGTGGAGGATTCAAAGAGGCGTTTCAAAGAAGAGGTAATATCCATTACCGATCTTTTCAATTTGTTTCTTATTCAACTTCTTCTTCTTTAGTTGTTTCATGATAAAGTAATAACATCCGTATTACATACATACTCATATGTTATTATAAATATGAAACAACCCTAATTCACCTTCTATCCATCCTACGGAAAAAAGGAAATCACCGCGCGTGCGTACGTACGGAATACCGTCTCCACGCCGTGGTGTAATCTATTTTCCGCCACCACCTTAATTGGATGGGTATAAAGGTGTAATGAGTAACTATATATGATTATTATAAAGTGATATTGATACTGAAATAGTCTACATACACTTCAACACAATTCCATGACCATGGGAATGATATCATCACTCGTGCGTACGTACGGACTACCGTCTCCACGACGCGATAAGATTCATTCTCAATGATTAACCATTCATGAATGATTATAAAGTATATATAATAAGTACTAATGAAATATATGACATAATAATGATACTTTATTTATGTAAATTTATATGTATGTCATCTACTTAATTCCACTCACTTCAATAAGGAAATGAAAACAGCGTTCATGCGTACGTACGGACTACCGTCTCCATGAACGGTGTATTTCATTCCATTTATCGATATTATATATATATATATTCTGAATATATATTATATATAAATCATGTTTTAAATTCTGGATATAAGTAAACATGATCCAAGTAATCATATTAATAATTTCAAGTTAAAAACATGAACGCCAAATGAGACGATTTTACACAAAACGCTACTTTAACATGAATTTACAAAAGAACAGGTAATATAAAGTCATAAGTGGACCATATATGATATAATAACAATGAATATGATTCTGGAATAAGTCAATAACATGATTTAAATCATTATACAGGAGGTTCGGACACTTACAAAGCAAGTCGGACCTAAGGTAAGGGAAATATCACAATCTCATTCTTATCCGAGATTGTTTGTACTTTGAAATTTACTGGGGTATATTTTATCATCCACATCCATGTTTTCTCAATATGTAATGTTATTTACATCCACCTACAATAGTTTATATCAAATTTTACCCTTCGGTGAGTTTTTAGTAAAAGATATGAAAGGAATCTTTTGTCATTTTTCATACGAGGTAATTTTTGACTTTTCCGACAAAAGTACGAACAATGTTTTTTTTATCTTATACGGCATGAATGGATTTTTAAAACATTATTTCCAAGAAGCTTACTTTACATGTTTTCAAGTTTATTTTTAATCATCTTCTTTTATTTTAAAGTCGTATGACATGTTATGAAAGGAAAAATGTTTTTGAAGTAGAAAGGATATTTTCCTCAAGAATGGAGTTCAAGTATTTTATCAAAATTATTTTCCATCTAAGATAATAAAAGGGTTCTGTTTTTATCCCTATTATTACATTGGTTTTATTATGTTGTGATGGAAATAATTTTATGAATTCATTTACCTTATATGATTTGTTTTATGATGTCATGATGTTTCAAGAATTCTATTTTTGTTACATGTGTTATGAAATGATGTATGATTTATGATTTTGTGGCACACATAAGAAAGGATTCATTATAAGATGGGTGGGACCTATATCTCCCTCCAATGCATTGGGTAAAGATTTTATATCTCATGAGATAGACATGGCTGGAATGGTAGGTTATACCGGTTCAGTGAAACAGGACTGAAACGAGGGTTACTCGATTCAGAAAGGGACTTTGTCCACTAAGATAGTCTTGGCAATTAGTCTTGACTAACAAGAAATGATTATCTATGATTATGTGTGTATGCCACAAAGTTTCATGTTTTAATTTATGATTATTGTGATTTCATTTTCACTTCTATGATTTATCCCATGTTATGATATTATGAGCTCTTTTGCAGGTTAAGATTTCCAAAAGCTATGTTCTTATGTATATGATGTGATTGATATTTCTTTTGTTTAACCTTACTGAGAATTTGAGCTCACCCTTTTATGTTTTCTTTTCCCCAGGATATAAAGAAAGGTTTTTAGGTAAAAAAGGGAAGATCTTTATGGGAGATATTGAAGATATTTCACCACGATTAGAAGATTACGTTCCGAGTTTCCAAAGACACTAAACTATTACGGTCCTTGTGTGTGTGTTTTTGTAAGGTACTAAGTATTCCGCAAAAGTAATGTAATGTCAATGTACATCCAGATACAGGTCTCTACAGTTGGTATCAGAGGAAAGGTTTAGTCAACCTTTGGAAACTAGGATGCGAAAACGTTAGTGAGATCCCTAGAGTTATTTCTAATGTATGTCTAGGGATGTCCCTAAGGATAAGTATACATATAGGATATATTCCTAGAACTATGGTAACGATATTAGAATAAACCTAAGAAGTTAGGTATTGAGGATACTTTCCCTTTACTATGTTGTTTTCTCTAGCATGATTTTTGATTCTCACAAAATTATTTTTGTGTTTTAGTTAATGGAGGGAACCAAAAGGAATTTAGTTAACATTGAATCCAATGGACAAATTGGTGACTATGAGCAACAAAATTGTGTAATGCCTAGAGAGAAAGATGTTGTGATTATGCCGAATCAATCATCGCGATATATGATTAACAAGGTGAAATTTAGTGGTATGCCTAATTCATCAAAGAAGAGGAAGATAGACTATTATGCATGTTCGCATGTTGAGGAGCATAAAGAAAGGAAGATTGAGATTTCAAAAGAAGGGAAGAAGAACCTTTAGGAATACCTCAAATGGAGGGACCGATGTTATTTGTGTGGAGAAAAGGGTCATAGAGTGACAGACTGTTATGGAGTTCAATGTATTATTTGTGGAGAACATGGGCATTACCCAACTCAATGCCCTGACCTAAAAAGTTACTTCTAAATCAAGGAAGGACTTATTCCAGGAAAATAATTTAAGAGGATGGATTGAAGTGTTTATGTATTGGTATTCAAGAATAATGTTGTTGAGGTACTTTTATTGTGTATTAGAATATTTTTTGTATTATTGTGGTTTTCAATAATTTTAAGGTACCGGTAACCATGAAAAGTGATTCAAATATTTTGGAAAGTAGATGATATGCGCATAATGAAGGGATAAGGAGAAAATGAAATGTTTGACAGTATTCATGAGCTCATGATTGATATAAGGACTAAGTGATATCATGGTTTGAGTATATAGAATTTTGAGGATTTTGGTATGTGGAAAGTGTTAACTTTTAACTGCACTCATGTTTTCACTAAGTTATTCAAGAGAATACACGATTAAGGACTTTGAATGTTTGGAATGTGACCAACAAGTCATATCTTATGATATGTGGGGATCAACGACAGTATTAAATCTCTGGTAATCGTTGTCACTATATTATGAGAGTGGACTGCAGTATTATAAGCCTAAAGATTAGACTGGATTATGTTGGACATATGTTAGTATTGTTTAAGGATAGAAGATTTTCGATATTATTGATGGGATGTTATAGTAACGTAGTTTTAGAAAAAGGACAACCTGCAGGACGGGCGACAGCCCATCGCTTTGGACAAGGCTGTAGGAATCGAACCCACAACCGAAGTGCGACTGGCCTTTATCGCCTACCACTGACCTACAGGAAGTCCCTGTTTAGTAGAAAACTAGTTTTATTATATTAAGCAGTATAATATGTGAAGTATAAGTTCATTTTAGGAACCATATATGATTAATCTCACTATAGATCGACTTATGTATATAATTTTTGCTAACCTTTTGTTTGAGACAGATGGAATGACCCGTCATTCTATCACATGATCTGCTAACACTTCACGAATAACAAATTCAACTTCATTTATTTAAGAGATGAAGTGGAAATTGTTCAAGGCATGAACAACAGTGAGATTGTACCAAAATAAAGTAAGTATTTATTGTAATTCAAATTTTCAACTTTAGGGAAATGATCTTGAAAACCAAAAATGTTGTCCTAGTGCCCTTATATCCGATGAATCAGATGGTACCCTAGATCATCACAAATTTATGGCTTTGTGATTGCTAGCTTTTCCATAGCCATGTTCTCTACCACTCTCCATCAGAACATGATGGTTAGATTTCTCTTCCATATCCATATTTTCACCTATGTGGAAACCCAGCGATTAGTTTATTTGGGTAACCGTTACGTTTCATACTTTTGTTTTTTAAAGATCAGTTTTGGTATTCCTTTTTACGATGTGGGTTTCTATCAAAGAAACTTTCAAATAGTAAGCCATTTATAACCCCGACGAATTTCGAGGGCGAAATTCATTTTAAGGGGGGGTAGAATGTAACAGCCCGAGATTTTATGAAAAATATTCTTTTTTATTTCACTAATGTCTTGTGTTGTACATTACACCAAAAGGATCTTGCACAACACGCATCCTTGACTTGCCTTGCATTACACGCAATCGCATCCTTCCTCGATAGCGTGTGTGGTACGTAATACTGAGTTTTACGAAACAATGATATGCTATTAAAATATTATTGAAACTAGCCGTTATGAATAGTAATAACCACTTTTTAAATTTTAGAAATTTTAGCTCTCAAAATGGACTTCATTTTTGGATTCGGAGTATCGAATTTAGCCTAAGGTGAAATTTTGGTACTTTTCGGATAACTTTCATATTCTGATGAATAGTGAAAATTACTAAATTATAATTAAAAACAGCTTTTTTAATCGAAATAATTAATAGTGATAAATAATTAATTTGAGTGGTTTTAAAGTATATTTAGAATATATTTTTACAATTTAATACAATGTTGGTCATTGGATGAAATTTCACATTTAAACTAGACATAAACAAGTGTCAATCTTTTGATAGATATTGTTTCTTAAAAACACGCTATTTGTTTTAACAGCGGGATTTAATTACAAAATTAATTAATGAAACTTTTATGTTATGAATTTGGTATAATAGACTTCATTTTTGAATTCGGAATATAAAATATAGCTTAGGATGAAATTTTGGCATTGTTCTGAAAAACATCAATTTTTGATGAATAGCGAAACTACTAAGTGGTAGGTTAAAAACTGAATTTTGCATAAAACATAATTTTACCGCTTCTGTGAATGGAATTTCAAAAATCCGAGAGACACGGTTAATATCAAGGACTAAAATTTGGTTCAATGAGATGAAAATAATTTTTTGGTGAATAGTAACTTTTTACTATTTTTACCGCGGTTAATAGTAAATAGGGTAACTAAGGGTAAATATGATATCAATATTACCCTAACACATGTCCTAATTCTATTGGACAAGTGTAATTCGACCAAAAAAAACTTAGGAATAAAATATGACCATTTAGGCCCACTTGGATTAGATTAGGACATTTATTATTAATTTATTTAAAGAAGGGTTAAAATAGTTAAAATCATTGTTTAATAAGTAAATCATTTTTAATATGGGGTTATACATAAGATAAATTCGACTATAAATATTAATTAGAAAGCTAAAAAGATTTCCTACATAAGGGTATTTTATTTGTAATTTTTAGACATTAAATAATTTAATTTATTTATGACACAATGATGATGCAGTAATTATCTTATTAATGAAATATTGACATAATTGATGTTATAAACACAAAAATAAATGTAATTTGAGACTGTTTATGCATTCCACTAATTTTCTAAGTTACTATGATATATTAGTGTTGATTTAATAAACTTTGTTCGAACATATAATTCTGTTATGACTTTCACAAAAATCATATATCAAATAGTGTCAAAATTGACACAAAATAGTTTTTAAATCAAATATTATATTATTAATTGTTATTTTATTCCTAAAAATCTAAGGTTCGGCCAAATGACTTATATAAGGATATATATATTAATAATAAACAATTTGGGGTTCGTTTGGCATGTTATAGTAAGTGTATTAACCATATAGTGAAAGAAAACAAAAAGACATGGTAAAAGTTAAATTATTTAACTTAGAGTTAAATCTAATTGATAAGGTTAAAATAAGAACCTAAACTTGTCTAAATCCTATTGGTTGATAGGATTTCGACCCATCCCCACTTTAGCTTCGAAATAAGACCCTTTGGAACCATTATAAACCGATTTTTACTTTAATACAAAATAATATTTTGAGATATTCCTAAGGTGCCCCTCTCCTCCCTTATAAAAGGACACCTCCTCCCCCTCCTCCTCACACCAATTTGAGCACTCAAGCTCGTCCAACCCCTGCCAAAATCCCTTCTCCACTTACCTAGAATAATCCTAGAGGTCCTGGTCTTCTTCAAAGACCAATATTAGTTCCCTAAGTGGAGGATTCAAAGAGGCGTTTCAAAGAAGAGGTAATATCCATTACCGATCTTTTCAATTTCTTTCTTATTCAACTTCTTCTTCTTTAGTTGTTTCATGATAAAGTAATAACATCAGTATTACTTACATACTGATATGTTATTATAAATATGAAACAACCCTAATTCACCTTCTATCCATCCTACGGAAAAAAGGAAATCACCGCGCGTGCGTATGTACGGAATACCGTCTCCACGCCGTGGTGTAATCTATTTTCCGCCACCACCTTAATTGGATGAGTATAAAGGTGTAATGAGTAACTATATATGATTATTATAAAGTGATATTGATACTGAAATAGTCTACATACACTTCAACACAATTCCATGACCATGGGAATGATATCATCACTCGTGCGTACGTACGGACTACCGTCTCCACGACGCGATGAGATTCATTCTCAATGATTAACCATTCATGAATGATTATAAAGTATATATAATAAGTACTAATGAAATATATGACATAATAATGATACTTTATTTATGTAAATTTATATGTATGTCATCTACTTAATTCCACTCACTTCAATAAGGAAATGAAAACAGCGTTCATGCGTACGTACGGACTACCGTCTCCATGAACGGTGTATTTCATTCCATTTATCGATATTATATATATATATATTCTGAATATATATTATATATAAATCATGTTTTACATTCTGGATATAAGTAAACATGATCCAAGTAATCATATTAATAATTTCAAGTTAAAAACACGAACGACAAATGAGACGATTTTACCCAAAACGCTACATTAACATGAATTTACAAAAGAACATGTAATATAAAGTCATAAGTGGACCATATATGATATAATAACAATGAATATGATTCTGGAATAAGTCAATAACATGATTTAAATCATTATACAGGAGGTTTGGACACTTACAAAGCAAGTCAGACCTAAGGTAAGGGAAATATCACAATCTCATTCTTATCCGAGATTGTTTGTACTTTGAAATTTACTGGGGTATATTTTATCATCCACATCCATGTTTTGTCAATATGTAATGTTATTTACATCCACCTACAATAGTTTATATCAAATTTTACCCTTCGGTGAGTTTTTAGTAAAAGATATGAAAGGAATCTTTTGTCGTTTTTCATACGAGGTAATTTTTGACTTTTCCGACAAAAGTACGAACAATGTTTTTTTTTAACTTATACGGAATGAATGGATTTTAAAACATTATTTCCAAGAAGCTTACTTTACAAGTTTTCAAGTTTATTTTTAATCATCTTCTTTTATTTTAAAGTCGTATGACATGTTATGAAAGGAAAAATGTTTTTGAAGTAGAAAGGATATTTTCCTCAAGAATGGAGTTCAAGTATTTTATCAAAATTATTTTCCATCTAAGATAATAAAAGGGTTCTGTTTTTATCCCTATTATTACATTGGTTTGATTATGTTGTGATGGAAATAATTTTATGAATTCATTTACCTTATATGATTTGTTTTATGATGTCATGATGTTTCAAGAATTCTATTTTTGTTACATGTGTTATGAAATGATGTATGATTTATGATTTTGTGGCACACATAATAAATGATTCATTATAAGATGGGTGGGACCTATATCTCCCTCCAATGCATTGGGTAAAGATTTTATATCTCATGAGATAGACATGGCTGGAATGGTAGGTTATACCGGTTCAGTGAAACAGGACTGAAACGAGGGTTACTCGATTCAGAAAGGGACTTTGTCCACTAAGATAGTCTTGGCAATTAGTCTTGACTAACAAGAAATGATTATCTATGATTATGTGTGTATGCCACAAAGTTTCATGTTTTAATTTATGATTATTGTGATTTCATTTTCACTTCTATGATTTATCCCATGTTATGATATTATGAGCTCTTTTGCAGGTTAAGATTTCCAAAAGCTATGTTCTTATGTATATGATGTGATTGATATTTCTTTTGTTTAACCTTACTGAGCATTTGAGCTCACCCTTTTATGTTTTCTTTTCCCCAGGATATAAAGAATGGTTTTTAGGTAAAAAAGGGAAGATCTTTATGGGAGATATTGAAGATATTTCACCATGATTAGAAGATTACGTTCCGAGTTTCCAAAGACACTAAACTATTACGGTCCTTGTGTGTGTGTTTTTGTAAGGTACTAAGTATTCCGCAAAAGTAATGTAATGTCAATGTACATCAAGATACGGGTCTCTACATTCCCAATGGTTGATCCATGAGTTTTTTTCTTTTTTTTCAGTACTTGTACATTCAGTTTCCTGGTAATTTACAGTTGGTCTTGTATTTTCAGACCCCTTTTAACATTTCATCACTCCTTTTGTATACAGTTTTACTTAGTGTTTTGCTTCCATCTTGTACTATGTTGTGTTCATTTTCAGGTTATATAGGCAATGCCTTACCAGTTTTAGATATTTATTCCTTTGGTGCTAGTTCCCATCCCTTAGCCTATGGACGGTGGACTTGGGGTAGTCACGGTATGGGCCCCAGGGGAAGGGTCATGAAAAATTGGTATCATAGGAGTCGGTTCTACTTCAAAACATAGGACTCTAATATTTTCTATAATGAAATGGGGTTAATGGTAATGAGTGTGGTTTTTAGTTTAGGGAGTCCACTGATGGTGTGGTGGCCGACGTATCCATACACGAGGACCCAGGCTAAAAATTTCCGACTTAGTGCACGAAAACACTGATTGCATATGTGTTTTAAATATTTTTCTTTTAGTCAGCTCAAACAGGTCACTCACCAGGTATAATGTTTGATCGTGTGACATCTGTATTCTTTTAAAATTCCTCCCCATGGATGACCAACTAGAGCCTTGAGAGTTATACGCCCTGATATCCCAGAAAGTGACGAGGACTCTGTGCAGGGCCCTCTTCCAGCAGAGGAACTAGTTGTACCACTACCTATTGGGCCACCGATGCCACTAGCCGCAGTATTAGATGATGCATGCAACTTGAGGGCATTTCACGAGTTCCAGTGCCAGATGCCACATAGGATTAGGGGAGCGACGGACCCGCACCCCACTGAGGATTGGATGGAGGATGTGGTGAGAGTGTTTAAACTAGTAAGGACATCAATTGTCCTTATGGCGATCCTTGCTGCAAGTCCCCTTCAGGAAGCATCAGGAATATGGTGGAGCCTGATTCTCCAGGTGCATGATGAGGAGACACTACTCTGGGTAGAATACAAGAGCCTATTTCAGGTGGAGTTTGTCTCTACCAACCTACATGCAATGTGTATACTGGAGCTACTTCACCTACCGCAGGGCAGTATGACATTGGAATAGTACTCAAAGTGGTTCACTAACCTCTCACGCTACTCCACATATATGTTATGAGACCAATTATTTAGGCCCAGACCTTATATCAAGGGATCAATTGAGAGATTATGTCATCGATGATCTCCCTCAGCATCCCATCGTAGTAAGGGGTGTTGGAGCAAGCTCTTTTAGTGGAGTTTTTCCTTGTTGAGAAGTCTCCATTAGTGATACACACCACTAGTAAACGTGATGTGGAGTCTTCTGCAGCCGACAGTAGACAGATGTCGTAGAGGTCCAAGAGGACCAGACCAATGGGTGGATGACTGAATGACTTAGGATCAGTTGTGCGGGGCACCCGTGACAGAGTCATACATGCCTAAAGCGGGCAGTGGTTCACATGCGGAGGGCAGGGTCACATGGCTCGTGATTGTTCGACCCACCATTCTGATGACCATCAGACGATCAAAGGACCGCCTAGGAAGAGACATATATATGTTTGAGGCGGTCTGTTGGGAGCAGGCGGACGTGGAAGAGGTGCTGGGAATGCAGCTGGTGGTGGATGACATTTTGAGGTGTTACCACCACCACCTCCAGGAGGTCCACCCTGACCACAAAGAGCAGGTGGACAGGCTAGAGCTCATCTCCACGTATTTAAGTATTACGATCAAGGTTTTCCAAAGATGATTTGAGGTACGGTATGTGTCTAATCCACCATAGTTGTCATTCTAATAGACACAGGTGTCAGTCACTCTTTCATTGCCACTTTTCTCATTCAGAGCTCGGAGACATCGATGGAGCCATTTTCTCGATCCATATAGCTAGAGACTCTTATGGGAGAAGACTCGACGATTATTCACTGCTCCTGGCAGTGTGAGTATACTCTAGGAGGTGAGAGCTTCGACTGGAATCTCCTATTAGTGGTGTCGAGGCCTTTCAATGTAATCTTAGATATAGACTGGTTATCTACGGTCTATAATCTGATCGACTATATTACGCGCAATGTTTTGTGTGTCCACACGGATGAGACTAGGTTTACCTTCACCAGGGATAATAGAGACTTTGTAGCACATGAAAGACTTACTCGGATGAAGGTGCAGCTGATCATTCGTTAGTTGGCATGCCATAACCTCAGAGTAGTAGATGTGGAGAGTCCGAGATATCCTATAGTGGTGGACCAGTACATGGATATTTTCCCTAATGATGTTCTAGGACAACCTCCTTGTGGAGAGGTGGACTTATATATTGAACATTACCCTAGTACGGCACCAATATCTACACCAGTGTATCTGATCTCTAACATGGATCAACGGGAGCTATAGTTACAACTAGAGGACCTCCAAGATAAGGGATTCATCTGGCCCTGTGTTTCTCCATGGGAAGCCCCAATTCTATTCTCCAAGAAGGAGGATGGAAGGTTGATGCTTTGTATTGACTAAAGGCGCCTGAACTAGGTGTCCATGAAGAACAAGTACCCACTCCTGAGGATTGACGGCCTATTTGATTAGCTAAAGGGAGCATGGTTGTTTACAAAGATAGACCTCAAATCTGGAAATAACCAACTCAGAGTTCGAGACAAGGATGTGCAGAAGACGGCTTTCAGATGTCAGTACAACCACTATGATTTCTTGGGTATGCCTTTCGGCGGAACCTATGCTCCAGCAGGGTTAATGGGACTGATTAATAGGATTTTCCATCCATACCTCAATTGCTTTCTAGTAGTCTTCATCGAAGACATTATGATCTACTAGACTACTGAGGAGGAGCATTCATACCATTTTCAGGTAGTACTAGACACAATCTGAGAGCACCATCATTATGGTACGCTCTCAAAGTGCATGTTCTGGATCCGGGAGGATCACTTATTGGGAAACGTCATCTCAGAGGAAAGAGTTGTAGTGGATCCAAAAAATATTGAAATGGTACTTACTTGGGAGCCACCCAGAAGTGTGACGGAGGTATGAATTTTCTTGTGTTTGGTTGGTTAATACCATAGGTCCCTTACTAACATCTCCAGAGTTGCAACACCACTATCAGCCTTGGTGAAGAAGGGGAAACACTTTGTGTTCTCAGAGAGATTCCATTAATGCTTTCAGGAGCATAGGCATAGGATGACTAGTGCCCCCATAATGGGGCTTCTAGAGGATGTTTTAGGGTATGCAATCTATTGTGATGCACTAGGGAACAGACTTGGGTGTGTCCTGATGCTGGAGTGATTAGTGATCACGTATGGTTCTCTAAAACTAAGATAGCATGAGTATAACTACACTACCCATGACATAGAGTCTGCAGTAGTGGTCTCCACCAGGAACATTAGGAAACAATATATGATGGGTGCATGTTTTAACGTGTACTCTGATCACAAGAGTCTCAGGTATATCTTTTCTCAGAAGGAGATGAACCTGAGACATCGGTGATGGCTTGATTTCTTCTAGGACTATGACTTAGAGTTGTCTATACTTTTAGAAAGGGGAACATTGTAGAAGATGCAATCAGCAAGAGATATGTTATATATCTTCTTAGTTAGGTGATAGAGCAGTTGGTTGCATTGTTGGTATCCTTTGTGGATAGAGATGTAGGATCTTTCCTTCAATCCCGAAGAGTCACTCCCCCACTTCTTCAGTGGGTCAGGGAGGCACAACATGGGGATGCTGACTGCGAGACACGAAGTGCTCAGATATCCAGAGGGCATGCACCTGATGGATTTTCATATGGTGGAGTGGACGTCATCCTATTCACTGGACATACTATGTTACCTGTGTCACTTCAAGAGGAATTGATTAGGGAGTTCCCACATCCCCTTTATCGGTAGGTCATGGAGTGGAGAAAATGAACCAGGACCATCGATGACAACACTTGTGGACATGTATAAAGAAGGCAATAGCGGAGATTGTCTCTCGATGCCTCACTTGTCAGTAAGTGAAGGTACAACACTAGGTACCAGGAGGCTTTGATCAGCCATTAGAGGTCTTAGAGTGGAAGTGGGATGGTATATCTATGGACATCATGACAGGACATCCATGTACATGCAGGTGTCACGACTCGATTTGGGCAATCATTGATCGACTCACCATGTCAGCCCACTTCCTACCAATCATAGAGCATGTTTCAATAAAGATCTAGGGATGCCTCAATGTGCACGAGATCTTCCACCTCTATTGGGTGTGTTAATCTATTGTCTCTGATCGTGATGCATGGTTTACATCTCGTCTATGGAAGGGGTTGCAGGATGCTTTCGGGATGCAACACCATCTAAGCACCACCTTACATCCTTAGACGGATGTCCAGACTTAGAGGACCATTTAGACCCTCACGAATACACTGCGTGCTTGTGTCCTAGACTTTGGTCATAGGTGGCAGGATCACTTATCTTTGGTGGAATTATCATACAACAACTGATATCACTCCACCATAGGGATGGAACCCTTTTGCGATGTTATACAAATGACCTTGAAGATCACCTTTGTGCTAGACTGACCCTGGGGAGTCAGCACTAGTGGTAACAGAGATGGTATGAGCTACCATAGAGAAGGTGCAGATAATACAGGAGTGGATGACGACTGCACATAGCACACAAAAGTCATATGCGGATAGGAGACTGAGACCTCTGGAATTCGAGGATGGTGACTACGTCTTTATACTGGTCTCACCTCAACGAGGACTACGAAAATTTGGCCGAGGTGAAAAAATATATCTGAGATCTATCATCCCTTTTTTAGGTCCTCAATAGTGTTGTAGAGATGGATTACCACTTTTCTCTTCCACCTCAGTTGCATTGGGTGTACGATGTCTTCCATGAATCTTAGCTATGGAGTTATGTTGACGACCCTTCTCACAACATAGACCATGGATAGATAGATGTTGAAGATGGGGCGACTATCACATTGGTTAGAGTGGAGATTGAGGATCAACAAGATCAGGTCCTACGTGGATGGTCGATACCTCTAGTGTGTGTTCACTGGTATAAAGGGGACCTCGAGGAGAGCACATGGGATATGGGGCTCAGATGTGTGCTCAGTACCCCAACTTGTTCACTTAGTATGAGTTGTAGCTTATGGGGACGTAACGTCCTGAGGTAGGGAGAATGTAATGACACAAAAATTCCGTGAAATTGTTTTTCTTAAATACACGGGAATTTTACGTGTCCATGAATTTTGACGTCGCATGATTCCAAGGCCCGGTGTGCCTGGAATAAATTTCTAAAGTTTTGTTCTGGTATGTTCAGTAAATGTATGAAAATTTTTTTATAACATTTGAATGGGTGCTCATAATTTAAATCTGAGGGACCTTTGAACTCACAACGCAAATATTTTCATAATGTTACATTCACTTCGACAATAGTGGATCTAGAATTAAAGTTAGTTTTTGGGTTTTCAGGTAAAATAATAAAATAAAGTCAGCATCACTTTATTTTTATTTGAGTCGCCACGTGGGTGTTTGGAGGTGGGTCCCAATAGATATATAACCTCCTTGTTGAGGTCGGAAGTGGGGATCACAAGGCCATAACCTCCCATGAGAGGTTATGGTGGTGGGGACCACAACACCTCGACCTCCCATGTTTGGTTTAGGTGGTGGGGACCACCCGTGACCATATAACCTCCCAATTTGAATAAAAGGGGTGGGGACCACCCGACCCCTATTAATGGGAGGAGAAGAAAATATCACAACACCCCTCATTAATGAGGTGGAACCCCATTACCTACCCTACCATTTATGGTTCACCACATCCCAATTAATTATTTGTGCCAATGTAAAATTTATTATGCAAAATCCTACACATTAATTAATTGAGCTGTCTCTTTCAATGAAACACTAAAATTTGAATTTTTATTAACGAATTAAATAACAGATTTCACATAATCTATTATTTGGAATGGAATTTGGAATTTGGTGTGGAATATTGGGGAGAGGAGAGATTCGAAGAAAAGGTGTTCTATATCGAACAACCTCGTCTCCCAACAAAGAACGAAGGACGAGTTCTTACAACAAATAACACTGGAAAAGATCTCCCTTGATCCTCTTCCTCGAACTCATACCGATGTGGAGCGTCTTCCATGACCGACGTGCGAGATCATGTTTGAATGTGTGCAGTGGACGTGATGAACAACGATCTCCTCCGTCTTCTTCCCCGAGACTCTGTTGACGACCAACGATCAAGGTAGGGGTTGTTTTCTATTATGTGACATGTTCATCGTTTCATTCAAAATGACAAACACAGATTTTTTTCCATTGATGGGTGAGTTGTTGTTCATCATTCTCTAACCTTGATGAAACAATTTCTATCGCCCTAAGCACGGAGGGTGGGGGCCAAACTAACAAGGCCCGACTTTGCTCCGTCGATCTCTTTTGTTATATCATTTCTCATGGTGAAGAAGTAACAAGGCGATGAAGGCGGAAAAGATAAATTTCACCGTAACAATGGACTCTTTGATCCACGCTACTCCACAAAATCCCGCACCGCCACCGGCTAAACTGGCCTTAGCCAAGCCCCTGTCGGTCACGCCGCTCGTAGGGCCGCGCCACTATCCCGAGCTGGCCCGGGCCTTTCTGGCCAGCTCGGCCTCCTACCGGCCTGCTGGGTGCCTGGCTCCACTGCTAGACTATCTAGTCATTCCCTTCCCGACCACACTCCGCCCATCCTGGTGCCCCGAATGGCTATCCTCTGGATAGCCTGCAGCCCTGCACAATAGCCCACTGGTCCGCCCGGCGCCCCACCCGGCCACCTGCTCGCCCAGCCATGCCTTGCCCGGGCCACCTGCATGGCGCCCTGCACGTCAACCTCCCATGCACCCATCTGAATAGTGTCGTCCCGTGCACCCCGTGTGGCCCGCTGGCCCTGCGCACACCATGCCACCTGAGTCGCGCCCCTCGCGGCTCTGGCTGGACTGGTGTTGGCCGTTCGGGATGATCCGGCCTTCCTTGCCCCTCGCAACTCCTCCGGGAAGAACCACCCTTACACTGATGCATGGCTAGCCCACTCCCTCACGACCTGTCCATGCCCCTGCGCTACTTGCGGCCTGCTTGGTTGGGCCCAACGAGCTGGGCCTAACCCAATGGGTCACCCCAAATTATGTCGGTCTAGGTCGGTCTGACCGGGTTGGACCGGACCCAGTCCAACTACGACTCCGTTTACTTTTTTTGGCCATATCATTGGCTCCATATGACCATTTAATGAACCGTCAGCGATGCTGGTATTCTTCGAGCGCGAAGGTCCCTTTGAGTATACCTCACTGATGTGTGGGGTAATGTTGAGATACAGTAGGGTTTGATTGTCTAGAATCCAATTGGGGCCCCAAGACAAAAAGGATTATAACTCACAAACCGGGCATCTGATTGACGCGTCGTCTGCTGTGTTGAGACCCCTGTGATGTGTCATAACATTGAGATACTTATAAGTAGGACATAATGATAGTTAGAGTATCAACATGTAACTCTTGGAGAGGATCCTCTTGGAGACGAACGAGCTTAGTGCATAGTCCTTGTAGCTGGCTGAGACCTGACGATTGCTAACTGATTCGACTCGTAGTAATTCTAGTAGCTCAGTATGGAGCGCCTTAGTGTCGTGGCATACACATGATACTCAAAATGAAGAGTAAAACAGAAGGCTACGAGGGGGAGAGACTTGGTGACGTTGAATAACCATAGTGAGGAGCACCTTGGTGACAAAACAAACTCATGGTACTTGACAGGATGAGTAACTCACCAGTCCAAGGTTAGTGGGAAGCGTCTCGGTGGCGCGACATGCCCACTGTACTCTATAGAGGAGGAATTCTACAATAGCCTAGGTTTCTATAGTGTGACTGGGTATGTTACTTGATACAACACCTAGAATAAAATCCTGGTTTGAGCTGAGTCAACATATTTTGTGTTTACCTCAAGATTGATTTTGATTACTTGATAACTTAGGTATATGAATGAACATATAACAAAGTTGGTTTATCTGTTGATTTCATACTTTTTGGTTTATCCTTATTGTATTTGTGAGACCATGAGGGTATTAGGGTCCCTACTGAGTATTGATATACAAACCCTTCACAGGTTATTCCCACACCTCGTTGTGTTGGATGCAGATGACCGACAATGTTGATCGAGGATGAGTGTACTAGGACTGGACGATATTCGGAGCTGGACCACATGATGTGACGGTACATGGAGGAGACAGAAAAAGTTAGACTTCTGTAGAGGCTATCTGTACCTACCCTTTAGGTGTAATTTCCCAGTGTACAATCTAGGAGATGTTAATCTTCTTTTCAGTACTTTTACTTTCAGTATCCTTGTACTTTACAGTTGGGCTTGTATTTATGGCACCCTTTTTACTTTTTGTAGTCCTTTTTTATATAGTTTTTTCATAGTGTTTTTCTTCCATCTTGTACATTTTTGTGTGTGTTTTCATGTAATGAAGGCAATACCTTCCCAGTTTTAGGGATTTATGCCATTGGTTCTAGTCGCCTGCCACTGGCCTATGGAAGGCGGGAATGGGTTAGTCATGGTACGTGCCCCAGGGGACGGGTCGTGACATTACATGTAAATATTATTTTCACCATATCATTGTTTTATTATTCAGACATATTTATGACTATAATGGGTATCCCATATCGAACACATTTCCCCCCTTATATTATTTTCTTCCACCATTATATATATATATTTATAATGTAATTCCATGGAAATTTACATCAGATTACTTTGGATTTTTTGTTTTATTGATATGAATTATTTTACATCTCTAAGATGGTTTATATGTAATCAATAATGTATTTATATGTAATATTTATATTAAAAATAATATCATTTATTCTACTTGATTTGTTTGTTTTTATGTCCAGGAACAATGATGGAATTATAAAAATATTAAATGACAAATATATGTTTTACCATTTAGTATTTGGAACCTTCATTTGTATGGAATAAAAATATTATTTATGTCTCCATTATTAATCATATTATTTTATTACACGTTAATTTAATGATTATGACAGGCATAATTTTACATTATTTTCACATTCTTTATTTAATTAATTTTATGATTCGACAAGAATAATTTGAATTATATTTCAGCAAAATTATTTGAGTAATGTGACATTTATATTGATATTATTTTTATTATGGTATAAAATGATCATATATATCATTAGAAAATATATATTTATTATTTCTAATCACAAGATGTTAATTTAATATTTACATGATTTTTTCACAATATAGGTTTCGTATTTGACTGCAATTTTATGAAACTTATTTATTTTTCATGTACCACATTCTAATCACTTTCCAAATTATTTCCACATCATTATTATAGAGATCTATTTCATATTATATGATGAGTGTTATGCTAACCAATATAATTTATTGATTAAGGACCCATCTTCCTTCCATATTATTCCTCAAATTATTAGATTTTTTGGACACCCTTTATTTCATATCACTCATCATTTGATGATAATATTTAATAACTATTATTTTGATTTATAAATAAATAAATAAATAAATATATAAGGACAGATTTGTGAAATAGATAAATACAATTTTTATTATTTACACATCATATATATATTGTTGAGAAGCAGATATTACTATCAACATGGAACAAAAATGAAAACTCCACAACAGTAAAATAAATTAAAATTTTAAGTATGCTAATTATAAATATTCATTTATCTATAATAGTTACTAGTAACAAAATTTTTAATTCCACTAATTATAATACATTTTTAATTTAATTTAAAAAAATTAATTCTTATTTTTGGATATACTATATAAGTATTAGTTTATGAAAAATTCGGGTATTTCATTACAATATATTTTTAACAAAATCTTTAGATATTGATTTATTAAAAAATATAATATTAAAAATATATATATATATATAACCTATTTTTAATAATAATATATATATAACATAAAATAATGCAATTCAAAATATTGTTTTGAATTTATAACATACATGTTTAATGTTTTGGTCAGATAAATAGTGGTCCACTAAAAAAATATATTCATTCTATTATACTGAACAGAAATTTTTTTTTACTTCTATGAACATAATAATAAAATATTAATTTGATTTTTTAGATAAAAATTCCCCTATTAGGGGAAAAATTAAATTCAAATATTTTGGAAATAAATTTAGACTAAATTTGTTAATGTTATTTAATTCGCTAATGGTAAAATCCTTTTACATAAGGAGTTTTTTAATTAAAATTTAATTAATACTAATAAAATTAAAAATAAAATAAAATATAAATATTGAATGTTATCAATTTTTTAAAATTGTATGTGTCTATATTATTTCTTATTCATTTTGTAATCAATACTAAATATGATTTGGAAAACATCATTTCTCTAAAAGAATAATTTTCTTATATATTAGAAATTTTATAATTAAAAAAATTCATTTATATGAAATTTAATTAGATTAAATGAAAATTATATTATGGATTAGGGAATTATCATTTGGAATGTGTTATTAAATTTTACTTTTAATAAAAAATATTACAAAGGTAAAAACTATTTACCAATGAAAATCCAAATATTTTTAAAATGTAAAAAATATAATATTGAATAAGTATAACATGTTTAATTTTTCTAATTTTTTTTTATGATTTTGTTACTAAATATCACCCTATAGTCTATTATTTCAAAATATTAGTTTCATTGAACTTTGAAAATTGAAATGATGCCATTGAATATTAAAGGGTAATCATATAAGTGTAACATTATTCAATTTTAAAAGTTACAAACATACACCACATAATACAAAACCTATCCTAAAGAATTTATTCAAAAAAATTATATTTTATTTATATAAAAATCCCTTCCCACATTTTTATGGATTTTTGGTGCAATATAAATCTTAATGACTTAATTTACTAGAATAATTCTTATAGAAAACTCATGGTCGTGACACATGTATTACCTACTTCAAAATATTTTCTTCTTCATTTTCTCTTCATAGAAACATGTATACATATAATATAATAGAATAAGTATCATTTGAAATGGATATTTTATTACATAAATGTAATATCCCTTAATTTATTATTATCCCTCAATTACGAAAAAATTGATTGTTTTCTTGTTTGAATGTACTACTACCTCTAAGAATTTACACCTTCCATTTCTCATAACTACTTTTTATGTTTGGTCATAATAAAGGTTTTTGATGGATAAATATCATATATATATATATATAATAAATTTTATTACTATATATAAAAATTTCCTTTATATTAATTATATCTCATTTTTATATAAATGAAAACATTAATCCTACATAAGTACAACCTATAATCTCAATGAGGTGTGGAATACATTTATCATCTATATTAAACATGTAACGATATGAAAATACATAAAATAATCATTAAACTTATTTTTATAAAATATTTATTATTATCAGGATTGTTATTTTATTTGACACTAATTATTAACTTGGATAACATACACAAGTAATTACTTTGTAAATAGTTGAACTATACAATAATCTGATGTATGAGTAAATTATATTATTAATAAATATAATATAATACTAAATAGAAAATATAAAATTTTATATAATTGAACATAGGTATTTTTATTGTATTTAACAATAATAATTTCGTTACTCATGTATTTATGTTAAGGTGATTAGCACATCAAGTCTCTGGGTATTAGATCTTCCATATTGCCAGCATTACATATCAGTTGTATGTTATCAATTATATACTACCTCTTATGAAATATTTATATCCTTACTTTAATATTTATTTTTATACATTTCTATTAAATATGTTTCAATTTAAAAATATTTATAATATTTATAGTTTTACATTTTTTAGTTGAAATACACAATTTTATGCAATCCTAATGTGTGGGAACATTCTAATTTTTTTCACACATTAGGAATCACCAAATAATATTTTTTAAAGAATGAATTTATTATAAAAACACTAATTATATTATATAAAAACATCTTCATTCTATTATGATTTTATTTATCAAACTAATTATTTCCTTATTGAACAATATGAATACATTATTTAATAAAGCATCACTAATGTGTTTCATTGGTATTCTATATTCCTCTATACGACTTTCATGAATTTTATAAATATAAATAGAATATCTATAACTAAGTCCCATTTTCATCTATGAATAAAAAATAATAATAAAACCTTTTTATAATGGGATTCCTTATGATTTATCATTTCCTTCTGCCTTGAATATGATTTGGGAAACCCACATCCATATTATAGGTCAGATTATTATGTTTTTATAGGTTAGATTTATTTTCCTCTTGAGACACACATATGATTTATTTTAATTATTTCATTAGTAAATATATATATATATATTACTTAATGTTTGTTTTTGAAATATTCATATCACATGAGATGTTATGAAACAAATTATGGAGTAAACATAATATACTGTAGTACATTTTCAATATTATATTGATGGTCTTGGTAGTGAATGATGATTTTTTTATAATGGTTATTATTATTATTTTTTACATAAAATCCATTTTTTATTTTAATAATAAATAAAAAACTTGGATTAATTGAAATCATAAATACATTATCCTAAAAAACCATCAATCATAGAAATAAACCCACAATGATAGAATTAAAAATAAACATTAGACTATCTAAATCCAAATTCATATTTTATCATATATATTATAATATCTACCAGTCTCGGTAAATGATATATTATGAACACATATAAAATAGTACAAAAAAAAAAGATCAACTACAAGATTATAAAACGCTTTCATTATTACCCCAATGAACCACCATCATCAGGCGAACCCTCCCAGAATTCCATTGTATTATCCTCAATTGACAATATAGAAGTGAAAAAGACAACTATCAGGATCCCTGTGCAAGAGTAAGAAAATGTCCAAAACCATCCAAATTACTGAAAAAATTGATAAATGCATATTAAATATTATATATCTAGAAATCTAAAATTTGATAATGAACTCCAGTCTATAAGACCAAATGATTAATTGTAAAAAATGCTCTATAAGATGTATCCATGGATTGTTACTGAGTTCCCCCAGTATCATAGTCCAAAACAAAATATATATCCTACTTAAAATACCATCAATAGGATATCAAATAAAGGAATTTTCATCAGTATTATTGGATGAGAGAGGACGTTGAAAGAGGTATCACATGATTTGAGGATATTTTCATACCATTTCCCAATTTATTGTTTCTAATAATATGATCATCCTTATTTTTATTTTCTGTTACACCTATTGAATTTCATATTAATTCTTTTTTCATTTAAATTCCCTAACTATAAATACATATTACTGTTTCCTAATATATTTCCCCTATGGAATCTGAAAACATTTACTGAAATTTATTGAATTTAGGGGATCTATGTTACGTTTTTATTAAAGATGATATTTTTACATTGAAGATGATGTATTTATATTAATATTTTTCAATAATATTGGACCTATTAAAACATGGTTGGTATATGTTCTAGAATAATGATAAAAAACCATGACATAATATGTCTCCCGGGATTAGGAATCATTATTTTTTATCAATGCATGGTCTAGTTACATTAGGATAATTTGATGTTAAAAAACTAGTGAAACCCATAGCAATAAGAATAATTATTATGGAATGTATTAATTTTTTAAAAATTAGGGATTGTGTGGTTTTCCGTGAATTTTATGTTATTGTTGGTGTCTGAGAACAACTAATTGTACTTGTATTCGGGATTCTTTGATTTATTAAATATTATATGAAATATATTACGACAAATTATTCATTTTTATTTATGAATGTAAGGTCATATTATCCTATTGTATTTCTAACATTTATAAGGTCATTGTAGTTCACCACTATGATGCAAAAATTGAATTTTTATGAAAATATTCTTAATATTGTTTTATGGTGTGATAATATACTATGATGTTACACGTCATATATACACCATCAGGTGCGACTACCCATAAACATATTATAATCCATCTCGTGAAATTCACAGTTGATAATTTTCAAACATGAGAGTATGAAAACAAATCCTCTAGTAGAAATTATATATGTTTTGGTTTCATCATGATATTAATTTATGCGAGAATGTGTAATGTTCAGTATACATTAATATTATCATCAATGCATGTAATTTATAACACACTAAGATTTTATGACAAAATCCACCACACAATTTGTTTGTGGGAATATGGGTATATTGGATATGTCACGAAAGACATGAAATTAAGGGTTAATCCAGGTAAGGATTTTTTCCTTCCATCTATATAGATGTTGATATCTCAATCTATTGATTGAAATAGAATATTTTCCCTATGTTTCATTTCCTTGCAATAAAGATGATTTTATTTTAGATAGTCAATGAATGATGCCTTTTTCATATTGGTTGATGACATAATCATGCTACCTTATTGATAGGATATTGTGAAAAAGCAATTATCTTATAAAGTGAGCTTATTTATATGTTTTCTGTAATTACAACATTATGTTCCTTCTCCTTGGATCTTTATCCCATTTCTGGATACTAATATCAGACATTAGGAATGCCTGTTTAATGCCAATGAGGGTGAATCTTATAGGGTCAAACAATAAGTGTTTCTATTAGTCTTAATTAAATTAAATTATATTATAACTAATGTAATAAATATTATTCACAATATTTTGAAATAATTTTACTCATGTTATATTGGTCACATAAATTAAATAAATATTTCCATAGAAGAATATGAATAATATATATATATATATATAATATTTAATAAATATTTACAAGCATGTTTTTGAATAAAATATTTATTTAAGAGAATTATATATTTATGTGGTCATTAATTTCATGCAATTGGATTTCAAATTGACCAATACTGTGTAAATTGAACAAATATTATTTACGAGCCTGTAAATATTATTTATTCATTTTGTTCATGTTATTACACAAATTATAAAAATAATATTATTATTATGTGTAATAGAATTTAATTAATTTTTGTAATTATATTTAATGGTTGTTATTTAATGAATTTTTGTAACTAGAATACCAACACTATTAATAGACAGACATGTGTGTTGTTTAATTCATTAGAAACCAATTCCATGTTTAGTAATATATAATTGTTATCCACAATTAATTATATCTTGACACTACCTTCTATCTCCCTCTCAACAATGATAAATCCAAGAAAAAATTTCATCAAGACCTCCAAATGAGTGATCAATGATTAAAAATGCAAGACATTAAATTCACCACACTAGAAACTGGAGAATGAGTGGAATTTCATAGAGACTATTGGAGTACATCTGGATAACCAATATAGGGATTATACTCAAGGATATTCACTAGAACTATGACAGAAAAATGTATGTGCCTTTTCGTATGATCAACAACCGTCAATGAAACATGTTCCTATGTCTAGGTATTTATTTGTTCATATAAAAAATATACTAATTGTAAATTTTATGTGAAATATCCGCTCTCTTGGTTTTAGGTAATATTTATTTATTTTATTAAATAAATCACCAACCAATGTAACGAATCTGCTACACCTGGAAACAAGAAGTTGCATCAAAGTGGTCATGTTTAAATTTTTCATTTATAATTTGATTGACTATCTATTTAAAAATGTGGTTATAATTTCATTTCATATTGTATGTTCATTACTCCAATTTGAATTAACATGTTATCAATATATTAAATATGTTTAATCGGTGTTTATTTTTCATAGATATGTAAAAATAATAAAAACAACCTGGTATTCCATCAGGAAGTGCCTAATAATTTCCAGATAATGATGGGTAACATGTCATGCTGTCAGAGCAGAAACCATACACCAATCCGCGTTGTATCTAGATGCTTTATGAAATTAAAAAAAATTGTGGATTTTATTTCCCATCATGTGTTTATTTGAAAACCCATGAATTCTAGAAGAAAATACGTGGTGGGTAGCTGGCATGTACATACCATGTAGTATGGCCGTGTTAACAAGCCAAAGCCTATAGTGCCTGACTTATTTAAACAGAAACCAATGTACATTGTGTGTAATTGGATTTAAACAACATACAAACATCAATTAAAAGTAAAAATACAATTTAATTAAATTTGAAAAAAATTATCATTTAACAATAATTTAATTGATTAGATCATCATTTTTTCTTTGATTATTTAATAGTGGTTTAAAAAATTAAATTCTAAATAAATTTACTTTAATAAATATTTCAATAATTGTTATGATTTTTATTTTCAAAGAATTCCAAATTGATGGATACCTCCATTTATATTCAAATTATTTTAGAGATATAAGACATTTTTGAATTAATTAATTAATTATTTAATTAATTAATAAAACATATGAGCCTTAGAAATAATGAAAAAATTATAGTATGTTACTTCCTTCACATTCATTCCATGTATAAACAATCACGACATTTACCAAGAGCTATATATTTATTAGAATTATTTTATTTAAATTTATTTCATGGTATTTAATTTATTTTATATTAAATTAAAATAATTTGTGTGAGTCATCAATCCGTCCATTATTATTTTGGACCTATGTGTCCAATGGTATTTATGTTATTCCCTGTAACTAATCCATGGGATTCCCTCACATGTATATCAATAATAGATATTTTTAATTAATAGAGGATCACGAGGTTCATGGAGATAGTTTAGGACATAACCACAATGGCCATACTCAGTGATACATTTGAGGAAATGTGGAATGTTGTAGCTTATGTCATGTCCGGGATAATGAGTAATATACCATAGTCGATAGTTTGATTTAATGTTCACTGTCAGAACCCCCTCCCCACAAAGTGTACCCATCATGGTCTGGTTATGTGAGAAGGGAGATAATGACCCATGAGTCCTTCCTCCAGTAGGCCCCGAGTAGGCGACTAGCACTGATGGTATAGTAAACTCACCAATGGGAGGCATTAACCTCTAAGTGAACACATATTGAAGATAGATATAAGATAGACACCAACTAACTCCAACTCATCCAGTAAGATAAAATAAATCCCAAGTACACATATGAAATGTCTTGCAAAAATGCTACAACTTAAAGGTGTAAAATGTATGTTCCCAAAAGAAAGTAAAAACAATATCTACCACAACCCCTAACAGCTCTTTGAACAAAAGCTAGTAAACACCCACCTAATCTCTGCCTTCTCCATGGGAGATAAAAAATAGTGTATATATACATAGGCTGAGTATAACAGTATACTCAGTAGGATCCTACCTAAAGCCTCTCGTGAAAAAGTAATGAATGCATGCTAAAGCACAGTGAAAAACAACTGAAACTAACATGTCACCTAAAAAGGTATACTACGTTACTAACCTCACCATTGATACTCTCACCATGTAACTCACACAATAGTATATAAAATAATAATGAATATTAAGGGTACCTATCTAATACTTCCCCACTGGTTTGCCTCTTTTCCCCAACATTGCACGTCCGGAACATCTCTCTCTAAATAGTTTTGCCCGTTGTCACCTGGGAAGAGCACCACAATATGCACCCCAGGCAACAAAATCTCCCCATCCAGTTAAGAAAAGTTACTAGGTATTTTTTAGGTACCAACACAGCCCGCATAACATGTATCATACATCGGGTATTATACCTCAAGCCATTATAACCCATACACCGAGTTATGATCCTCAAACCATCATAGCCAACACACGTTACTCCTATAGTATTCGATAGGATACTATATCTAGAATATATGTGTGTGAATAAACACAAGACATTACGTCCTTGTACACAAATATATGGGGAAAACTAACTCTTGTTCCTACCAGCACAAGTAACTACCAATAGAAGAGAGCACGACCAAAGGGGGTAGTTAGCCATTCATCCTCCCACCTGAATGTTGGGGAGAACACCCCCCAAGTCTCAGAATCCCTAGGGTGTTAGTTGAGCTTACTGATAGGGTGGAGTAGCATATAGATACCCAAAACGTACATAATATACAATATCTCACAACCACACTATGGGCATAATCTAGTCTTAGACTCAATTGTAGCTAACATCTCTCAGAATCTGGGAAAATACTTCTAAGACTATGTATCCTATAAGAACACAACTATTTAAAGAGCTTTAATTGATTATTTCATTACCTTTTTAACAGTTTCACTTTACATTAATTAATTCATTTAAGATTAATTTACCATGAACAATTCTACATTAAATTTCATTTAAATCACACCTAATGTCCACTATTCCTTTCAAATTGTAACTGGAACATTTCGTTTCATCATTATGTGACCACATATGTTAACATCATTTATTCACTTATTCATTACAAAAAAACTTTCCCATATTCCCAGGCATTCTAGAAAAAAATTCTCTGTTACTAAAAACAATGGGGGCTCAACATAGTGAGTAAATGTACTACCCGAAAAGTAATTACCGCCTATACCAAGACTATAGGTCCATCTTCCATTGAGAAGATAAATACAGAAAGCACGTGGCATACCCCATGCGTCTTCGCCTCTTTCAGAAGAAGGGTAAGCAAGACCAACTGCCTTAAACACTGGGAAAAGGTAAGGAAGATAATCAACCATTGAGAATCATCAAGAATCCAATAATCACTTTCATCCCATTCCATCACCCCTAGTGTCCTCCCCGAGAACCACATATATAAACTGACACATATCGCCACTCTAGGAGTCATCTGCTGCCACAAAAAAAAGTCTTCATGCCCCACAAATCACAAATTCCATCCAGGCTCGCATCACAACACAAGTAGTAGGAAAACAAAAAACACATCAATTGGGAACACAGACCTTTAACAATCAAGAGGGTAACTCATAACCATTCAAGGAATTATCAAAAAATCTGTTCATTAATCCATCTCGATGAACAGATTTATTATTCAAATGTTCCAAAATTCGAGAAACATAATCAGTAAGCTATCAAAAGTAATTAATCATGATTACGACACTAATTTGATTAAAATCAAATTAAAATAAGAATAACCATGTTTATTTACATTCCCCTTTATTCATAGCCAACATTTATCAATTAATTACGATTTACTTTCATTACCAATTTTTATCAACAATGAATAGCTAAACGAAGAAAGCATAGATATCACAATATCTATCAATACAAGAGGAAATAACATACAACTGCTATCAATTTATTTATCCAGTTCAAATGTTTATTATGTCAATTCAATTGTGGTATAGTGGGATTAAAAATTATAACAATACGATTTCATGTCAAATAAAAGAGAAGCTACAAATCCCCTACCTCAAATAGTTCTTGACGATCTTTATCAACACAACGGGTCACAATCCTCCTCTCACGACAATTGCATCCACCCAAGGATTCCACGATATGACTGCCCGAACCGAAATCCAAGAAAACCCCATTAGAAGCATGGAGATTACATGATATAATATGGAATGGAGAAACCAGAGCAGATGAACACCAAAATATTGACGATAAGACATAACTTATATCGAAGATTTATAGATACAGCTTGGTGGGATCAGGATAGAGCGGAACAAATATGAGGAGGAAGGTTTGATTCTGCATCTCCTATAAGATGCAATGGGATGTTCAAATGTCTAACACCCGAGAACAATGAGGAAGAACAAAAGAGGAAGATATCATGTCCCATTTGACGGTTTAAGATATGCATAATTTCCCATTAAAAGTGGATCACATTAAACCACGCGGTTTGACCATGTAAAAACATCCTTAGCCTTAGGAATAATTAATACATGAGTTATGTCCTTTGAATTGGCCTTAGAGTCCTTAAAACAAGGCCTTAAAAGCATTTTATGTCAGATTAAATCTCTAATAGGGTGAAACTGTAGGAAGCTGAAAACACTATTCACGAACTCAAAATTTGGAAAAGGAAAAACATTGTTCATAACCTCACTATTAGACATTCTTCATGAACCTCACCGTTAGAACATTGTTCATGAACCTCACCATTAGACACTGTTCATGAACCTCACCTTTAGACACTTTTCACAAACATCACCATTTGAAACTATTCACAAACCTCACCGTTAGACACTGTTCATGAACCTAACCAATAAACATTGTTCATGAACCCCAACATTAGACATTGTTCATGAACCTCAATGATAGTAACTATTCCTGAAACTCACCAATAGACAATGTTCATGAACCTCACCATCAGACACTTTTCATGAACCTCACCGTTAGACACTTTTCATTAACCTAACTGTTAGAACTATTCATGAACCTCAGCGATAGACAATGATCATGAACCAAACCATTAGAAACTGTATATGAACCTCACCATTATACATTGTTCATTAACCTCACCATTTTACATTATTCATGAACCTCACCGTTAGACACAATTCATGAACCTCCCTGATAGACAGTGTTCATGATCCTCGCCGAGAGACACTATTCATGAACCTCACCATTGGACACTATGAATGATCATCATCATTAGACATTGTTCATGAAACTCATCATTAGACACTGTTCATAAACCTCACCTTTAGACACTGTTCTTGAACATCACCGTTAGACACTATTCATAAACCTCACTGATAGACAATGTTCGTGAACCTCGCTGTTAGACATTGTTCAGGATCCTCACCGTTAGACACGGTTCATGAACCTCACCATTAGACACTGATCATGAACCTCACCGTTACTCACTGTTCATGAACCTCATGGTTCGATAGTGTTCATGAACCTCACCAATATACAGTGTTCTTGAACATCACTATTAGAAAACCGTTAATGACAGAACTTTCATTGAATTGGATGTTTGGGAATGGAAAGAGAGGTTACAGTTAGATGTTACTGATAGAACTATTCACTGATGGAACTGTTCATAGAATTGGGAATTTGACAATGGAAATAGAGGTTACCATTAGAGATTACTGATAGAACTGTTCACCAAAGGTTACCATTTCACTGTTCAAAGCTGTGTACCATTGGAACTGTTCACCGAATTGGAACATTGGAATAGTGTTGGGGATATGTCCCCTTGGCCTCCTAGAACACATCAAAGACTATATTTTCAAAATGGAATGGACCGGATAGGTCCGGGCCATTACAACATATACCTCTAAAACAATATTTTCCTCGAGATTTCAAAACCCACATAATGGAGAAAAAATAAACGGGTATGAACAACCACCCATCGAGATACCTCTCAAAAGAGCGAAAGCCACAAAAGAAATAAAGGGACCCATCTCATGTACATGAATGGTTCATAACAACAAAGGAAACATCAATACATGAAAAGAGTTAAACATCAAAAAATTAAGGGTGCTAAGCATGTATATGTGACTCATGTTCCCTGGTACTCGCCTCCATGCCACCATGTTGCTGCAAGACACGAACCAAGTCAATATAATGCCCACAAAACACCTTCTCCTTGTGGTCTAGGATCTCCACAGGTTTCTCCTTAAAGGTTGCATCATCATCAACATCGATCTCTCCCCAATCGACGATGTGAGTGTAATCATGAAGATAACAACCAAGATGTGATACATGGAATACATCATGTATCCAAATCATCTACTGGGGAAGTGCTACTCGATACGCCACAACTCCCACACGAGCTAACACCTCAAATGGCCCAACAAACCATGGAGAAAGCTTACTCCCACGATAAAACCATCACTGCCCACGACGGGGAATCCCCTTGACAAACACGTGATCCCCCACATAAACTCTAAGGGTCTCCTTATTTGATCAATAAAGGATTTATGATGATCTTGAGATGTCTTCATCCTCTCACGAATCACCTAAACCACCTCTATTGTATTTTTTACTTGTCTTGGTCTAAGAAATACCGACTCACCGACCCCAATCCAGCACGACAGAGAATGGCAATGCCAGCCATTCAAGGATTCAAACGTCGCCATACCGATGGTGGAGTGAAAACTATTATTGTATGATAACACCTCCAAGGGTATGCACTTCATCCATGAACTTCCAAAATCAAGAAAACAAGAGCATAACATCTCTTCATGTGTCTAGATGGTTCGATCTGTCTGACCGTCCATTTGAGGCTGAAGGTCAGTTCTAAGGTATAGTTGAGATCCAAAAGCATATGGGAGACCTCTCCACACCATGGAGGTAAAATGAGTATCTCGATTAGAAATTATCATCCTTGATACTCCATGAAGTCTCACCACCTCCTCGAGATATTTCCTTGACAAAAGTTCCACTATGCTCGTCCCCTTGATTTCTATAAAGTGGTCCATTTTTGTTAAGTGATTCACTACCACCCAAATAGCTTCATGACCTCCCGAACCTTGAGGTAAACCAGTAACAATGTCCATTGATATGTCCTTCAATTTCCAGTAATGAATCTCTAATGGCTGGAGAAGACCACCAGGAACACAGTGTTCAACCTTCACCTTCAGGCAGACCCAAAATCGAGGCATAAACTCTGCAACCACACATTTCAACCCAGGCCACCAAAGATGGTTCTTCATGGCTCAGTTAATCAGTATCACACTAGGATGCACCGCTAAATGTGATATATGATACACTATAATAACCATCTCGTGCATTGTTAAAGGTATAAAGTGCCTATTGTGATGAAACACTCAGCATTGTTCATCCTCCGACCAACCATCAGGGGCCTCACCACAAAAAATTCGGTCTCTCTAGACCTCCACCTCTAGATCCCCCAATTGGGACTCTTCCAACTTCTGCACCAGGGATGACTGTACCGTCATCTAAAAAGACAACCTCTTCCCCAAACATCTCCCATATCGAGATGTAATACTCATAGTTCTTCCATTACTCTCTAGAAATCACCGGATTCACACACAACATCACTACTTGACTTTTGACTCAGAGAATTAGCTACAACATTTCCCCTTTATAGGTGTATACGATATTTTGAAGTCCTATTCCAGTAATAACTCCATCCACCAATGTTGTTGTTTGTTCATGTCACTCTGGAAGGAAACATACCTCAAACTCTTATGATTGGTGAAAATCTAAAAGCGCTCACCAATGAGGTAATGTCTCCAAAACTTCAGGGAAAACACCACGGATTCCAAATCAATATCATGAGTGCCATAGTTGCATTTATGAGGATGCAACTGCCGAGTCCCATAAGAAACAACTGATCTGTGCGGCATCAGAACACAACCTATCCCAAGATGTGAAGCATCTCAGAAAAAATCAAACTGAACTCCCACATCTTGAAGACAAAGAACTGGAGCACTTAATAACTTCTCCATTAGAAACATGAAATATTGCTGACACTAATCAGTCTATATGAACGCCTTATCCTTCCAAGTCAAAGCTGTCAGAGGGGTTACAACTCATGAGAAATTGGCTACGAACCTCATTTAGTATCCTGCAAGACCAAGGAATCATTGCACCTATGACACTATCTTGGGGGGCAGCCCCAGACACAACTGCTTCTATCTTCGATGGATCCATAGCTACTCCCTTTTGGGACACAACATTCCTCATTAAGCAGAGTTCTCGAGCCCTAAACTCACACTTTGACAACATCCCAAATAGCTGATGTTGACGAAGAACTCCAAAAACAGCGTGTAGATGCACCCCATGATCCTCATCACATATTGAGTACACAAGGATGATTTCAATGAAAATTACCACAAAATTTTCCACTAACTCATAAAACATAGAATTCATCAATCCCATGAATACAACTGGAGCATTCGTCACGCCAAACAGCATTACAATGATCTCATAATTCCCATGACGACCACAGAAAGCAGTCCTAAGGATATCCACATCCCTCACACGCATCTGATGATATCCTTACTACAAATAGATCTTTGAGAAACAACCTTAACGCTTCAGTTGATCAAATAAATCATCAATCTGTGGAAGTGGATAACTATTCATTATTGTCACTTTATTTAAACTAAAATAATCGACAGACAATCGTAAACTGTCATCAGCCTTCTGCACGAACACAAATGGTGCACCCCACGATAACACACATGGATGAACAAAACTACACCTTAACAGACCATCATTCTATATACACAGTTCTCGTAAATCATAAGGGGCCATCCTATATGGAGACATAGATATAGGAGATGCTACTGGTTGTAGCTCGATCCCAAACTCAATATGTTTTTGAGTGGGTAATGCTACAACCTCTTCTGGAAAGATATCAGGGTATGCTTGTACAAACCTAGGAAAATATAATTGTTGATCCTTTGAAGAAATCAACATCATCTCATCCATTATGGATGATAAGTATGGAATGCTCCAATAACCTATCTTATGATCTCACTCTCCAACAAACACCACCAGCTCTCAATCTGCATTGATGAAATCAACCTTCTTCCTAAACCTATCCATGACAGAATGTATGGAATACAACCAAACCATGCTAAGGATGATATCATATGGTTGTATCCATAAACAAGGAAATCTCCTCATGAGATATGTTTCCCCAACCCTTTCTCACTGTCTCTACATAGTTCAAACAAATCACATCGACCTCCAAATGGGGCAGTCAACGCCAAGGGCACTATAATCCTCTCTACCTCAAGTCCCTACGCATTGAAAAGGGTATGTGATCTGAAAGCGTGTGTTTCTCTTAAATCAAAAAAGGCATACATTAATGTAGAAAACAAGAAAAGGGTACCTCGAATGACATATTGCTCACCTGGATATGGAAACACTAGTTGATCAAGCTAACAACGACCTCCTCCATGGCCTCTATGACCCTGATGATGACCACCACCATGCTCGTGCTCTGCTCTCTAAGGTCAGGGAGCATCATGGGGTCATCCCCTGCATGACCCATCTACCCTATGTTAATGTAAAGTTAGTGTAACCTGATGTTGCTACCTTGACTAGAACTACCTCAACAGATGAAGCTTAAGTGTAGCACCTGGTGCTCAATGACTGCACTGAATGGTCAGGAACTCCCACTAATGATGACCCCAACCACCATACAAAAAACAATTGCTCATCCCTTGTCATAGTCCTAAGAGTTGAGGCCACTAGATAAATGAGATGTGATGGGATGAGACCTAACCCTGGCTGAATGTAAACTCTTTTTCCCTGAAAACCGGGAACTCCAGACCACATCTCTTCTTCATGAGGAATCATGAAGATTCCCCTCTCATGATGACCTAGTCCTGGCCAACATCCTCTTGAAAACCTATTCCCTCTCCAACACCTCATGATATGTTTTCAGCAGAAATCGGGTTACCTGTCACTGAATCTCTAGACACAATTCCCCCTCAAAATGCCTCTCCATGGCCTCATTATCTGAATGTAGGTCTAAAACATATTGTAAAAGGTTACTGAAACAGATTCCAAACACTGCAACACTAGAGCTCCCCTGAAGAAGGGTAAGAACCTCCTAGTGGATGGATTACTTCGCAGTCGAAGAATGAAACTCGACTCTAAACATGTATCAGAACTCCTCCCCTCAGATCAGTGACTCCTCACAATCCCCAAGGACGAAGAACCACAATTGCCTCGCTGCAACACGCTGCATCGTCATAACCAAGGACACCCAGAGATCCTTCCGAGCATAGATCGAACAAAATCCTATCTCAAACTCCCCCAACTAGTTTTCATTGATTGAATCTGATACGGATCCCTCATACTTCTACATACTCTGGAACTAAAACTATATGAGTGTCTTCCTCCTAGTGTCCTAGTCGTTAACCCCTACCCTGCTGCGATATGCGAGAATAGCCTACTGGAAATTTTCTATGCAAACCTGAAGAGGACGTCGACCATGAGCTATACCAGAAAATTAAAAAATTATTAGAGCTCCTAAACATGGATTATGGACGACTAAACATTAATTAATTAATTTTTTTCTTTTATTCATTTTAGGTTAACCTATACTAAAAGTTACCCATTCAAACACAGGAACAAAGAAGAAAGATGCATGATCCATTCCTAGGACTCTACCCTGCACCTAGTATCACCATGTTTAGTAGCCATTATAAACATAATGGTCCGTACATTAAATCACAGGGGCCCTAAATGCCTATGTCCCAACTGGTCTCCAGTGTTTACCTCACTTGATATACATGAATGACACTGTTTCCCTACCAACCCATGAAACATCACCTGTGCCTAACTCAAAACTTTATCCTACCCCTCATACTCCCTCTGATACCACCATGTCACAATGCCCTCCCATCAAAGTGTACCCCTCCATGGCCGGCAATGTGGGAAGGGAGATAATGACCCCCGAGTCCGGCCTCCAGTTGGCCCCGGGTTGGTGACTAGCACCGAGGGTATATTATACACACCAATGGGAGACATTACCCTCTATGAGAACATATGTTAAAGAGAGAGATATGATAGAAACCAATCAAATCCAACTCAAAAAGTAAGATAAAATAAATCCCATGTACACATATGAAATGTCATGAAAAACTATTACAACTGAAAGGGGAAAACCGCAAGTACACCAAAGAATGTAAAAATAGAAACAACCTCAAGCCCGAACAGCTCCTGCAACCCCAAGCTAGTAAACACTAGCCTGATCTCTGACCTTCTCCATGTGACCTGAAAAAAATAGTTTATATATACATAGGGTGAGTATAAAGGTAAACTTAGTATGATCCACCCCAAAGCCTCTCCTGAAAAACAAGAGAATGCATGCTAATGTACAGTGAACAATATGTGAAACTGACTAATCACCTAAAAAGGTATACTATGTTTGCAACCTCACCATTGATACTCTCACCAATTAATGTATACATGAGTATATAATATAATAAAGAATATCAAGGGTAACCAACTACTACTTCCCCTATGGTTTTCCGCTTTACCCCAACGTCGCACGTCCTAAGGATCTATTTTATAAAAGGCTTACCCTTAGACACATGGGTGAAGCACCAAATCATGAAACTCATGCAAAAAAACCACCACGCCCACATAAGAAACGTAACTGGGTAGTTTCTAAAAACCACCACAGCCCACATAACATGTATCATACATCAGGTATTATACCTTATGCCATTACAACCCATACACCGAGTAAGGAACCACAAGCCATCACAACCCATGCACGTACAACTGCAGTAGTCCATAAGATACTATATAGAATATATGTGTGTGAATAAACACATGAAATTACAGACCTATACAATCATATATGGGGAAAACTAACCGTTGTGCCTACCATCACAAGTAACTACCAAGAGAGGAGTGAGGGGCCATAGGGGGTAGTCATCCATTCATCCTCCCACCAGAATGTTGGGGAAAACACCCCCAGGGCCCAGAATCCACGAGTGTTAGTTTCCATTACTGAATGGCTTGAGTAGCGTATAGAAACACAAAAATTAAAAACTATACAATATCTCACAACCACACTATCTTCATAACCTAGTATTAGACCCAAATGAATCTAACGTTAGTCAGACTCCAAGCTGCTAATTATAAGACATGGTATCATATAAGAACATAAGAATTTAAAGAACCTTAATACATTATTTCATTCCATTTTTTCCAGTTATACTTTACGTTATTAAATTATTTTAACATTAATTAACCATGAACATTTCCATTATAAATTTAGTTAGCATCACACCCAAAGTCCGATGTCCCTTTAAAATTATAACCTGATCATTTTGTTCCAGCAAGATCAAACCCTATGGGTTAACATCATTTATTAAATTATTCATTACAAAATTACATTCCTATATTACAAGGAATTATAGAAAAAAAAATCTATGCTACTAAACTGAAGGGGGATCAACATGGTGAGTAGATGTACTACTCGTCGAGTATTGGCCACCTATAGCCAGAGTGCATGAATTTCTTTCCATGAGAAGCTAAAAACAGAAAACACGTGGAATTCCCCACGCGTCTTTGCCTCATTCGGAAGAAGTGCAAGAAAACCCAGCTGCCTTAGGTAGCGGGGAAAGGTAAATCAGATAATCGACCAATAAAAATCAACATGTTTCCAACAATCACATCCATCACATTCCATCATCCTCGGTGTCCTACTCGACACCCACATGCATAAAGCAATGTATATTGACAATCTAGGTGTCATCTGCTGCCACAATGAAAAGTCTCCATGCCCCCACATATCACAATATCCATACAGACTCACATTAAAACACAATTAGTAGAAAATCAAACATCACATAAATTGGGATCTTGGACCTTTAACAATGAAGAGGGTAACTCCAAACCGATCAAAAAATTATAAAAAAATTAGTTCCTTAATCATTCTTGAATTAACCGATTTATTATTCATAGGATAAAAAAATCAGGAAACCTAATCAGTAAGCTATCAAAAATAATTAATCATTCTTACGACATCAATTTTTTTAACATCAAATTAGAAAAAGAAGAACCAGATTCATTTTCCTTCCTTTTTATCCATATCCAACATTTATAAATTAATTCTTGTTTATGTTAATTACCAATTTTCATCAAGAATGAACAACTAAAAGAAGAATGCATAGATATCACACTATCTATCAAAAGAAGAGGCAATAACATATGAATGATATTAATTTATTTATCTGGTTCACATATTTATTATGTCAATTCCATTGTGGTCTAGTGGGAAAAAAGATGATAACAATACAGTTGTACGTAAAATAATAGAGAAGCAACGAATCCCCAACCTCAAATAGTTCATGACATTCTTTATCTACACAACGGGTCAAGATCCTCCTCTAGCGACAACTGCATCTACCCAAGGATTCCATGGTATGACAGAACCAACCGAAACCCAAGAATACCCCATTAAAAGAATAGATATTACATGCTATATTATCGAAAGTAGAAACCAGAGCAGAAGAGCGCCAAAAGAACGAAGATAAAACATACGTTATATCGAATATTGATGTATACAGCTTGGTGGCATAAAAATAGAGTGAATCCAATCTGAGGAGGAATGTTTGACTATGAAACTACTATGAGAAGGAATGGAATGTTCGAGCATCTCACACCTGAGAAGATATAGGATGAACAAGGGAGGAAGATATCTTATCCCTTTTGACGGTTTAAGATACACTTAATTTTCCATTAAAAGCAGATGGCATAAAGCTATGTGGTTTGACCAAGTAAAAACATCCCGTGCCTAATGAATTTTTAATATATGAGTTACGGAATGTGAATCATCCTTAGAGTCCTTAAAAAAAGGCCTTAAATGCATTTTACATCAAAGGAAAACGCTAAATGGGTGAAATTGTCGGAAGCTAGAAACACTGTTAACAAAATAAAAATTTTGAAAAGGAAAAACATTGTTCATGATCCTCACCATTAGACAATGTTCATCGACCTAACTGTTAGAAAAATATTCATCAACCTCACCGTTAGACATTGTTCATGAACCTCACTATTAGAGACTGTTCAGGAACCTCACCGTTAGACAATTCTCATGAACCTCACCGTTAGACAATTTTCATGAACCTAACCGATAGACACTATTCATGAACCTCACTGTTAGACAGTGTTCATGAACCTCAATATTAGAAACTATTCATGAACCTCACATTTAGACACTATTATAGAACCTCATCGTTAGACACTCTTCATGAACCTCACCAATAGACACTGTTCATGAACCTCACTGAGAGACACTATTCATGAACCTCACCATTAGAAATCTTTCATGAACCTCACCATTATACAATGTTCATGAACCTATCCATAAGACATTGTTCATGAACCTCACCGTTAGACTCTGTTCATGAACCTCAATGATAGAACCTATTCATAAACCTCACCGATAGACACTGTATATGAACCTCACTGTTAGACACTATTCATGAACCTCACTATTAGACACTGTTAATGAACCTCGCCATTAGAAACAGTTCATGAACCATACCATTAGAAACTGTTCATGAACCTCACTGATAGACACTGTTATAAAACTCACCCTTAGAACACTGTTCATGATGGAACTATTACTAGAATTGGAAATTTGGAAAGGGATAGATAGGTTACCCTTTGAGGTTATTGATAGAACTCTTCACTGATAAAACTATTAATTGAATTGAAAATTTGTCAATGGAAAGAGAGGTTACCTTTAGAGGTTACTAATAGAACTATTCACCAATGGAACTATTCCCAGTAGGTTACCATTTCACTTTTCACAACTCTCTACCGTTGGAACTATTCACCAAACTATAAAATTTTAATAGTGTTGTGGATATGTCCCCTTGACCTCCAAGAACACCTCAAACACCATATTATCTTGAAGGAATAGACCAATGAGGTCAAATCAATTACATTCACTCACTAAATCAACCATTAGATAATCCCATGATCGGGTCAATAATTTATTTATTTATTTTGGGTATATTTCATTTAAATTATATTTTTTGATACAAGAGAATATTCACATAGATGATGTAATATGTAAATTTTTTGTTTAAATAAAATTTATTATGCTAAAATTGTTATACCAAAAAAAGTGTTAACTACATAAGTAATAATCTACATTAATATGAACTATACATGTAAAGGATATAAAGAGAAAAAAAATTATTTATTATAAAATAAAATCCCACAATTTATCATTAATTGAGACATTGGCTTCTATTACTTTAATATAAACAAATGTCAATAGAACTATGTGTTTGACCAACCATTATTGTGATACTTTCTTTTTAGAAGTGGAGTTATAAACTGGGTTTCATGTTGAATTAACTATTCTACATCATCATAAATATCCCTTGTTATACATGGAATAATTTTGAGTCATGTGATGAGAAATTTAATGTCATAATTCATGGATTGTGGAGATAATAAATGGATTAAAGAGTTGTGTGCCCGATATTGGAAAATTATTATCGACAAAAATACATTTTAAATAACTTAAAACCTTTTATTTGGATTATTAAATGTTTTATATGGATCTGTGTATCAAGAATGTATAGAAATTAGAAATTAAAAGTTTAATGGTGAGGGATATTGGGACATGATAAAATTCTTGGGGATTTAACAAAAAAAATTCTTTAAAATTTGTCACAAAATTTGTAATCTAAAAAAGATATAATAAAATTAAATTTTAATATGTAATAAAAATAATATATTTTCTACCAAAATATTCAATATATAAATATTGGATAAAGAAAATCTAGTCACTAGAAGTGACATCCAAGACTGGTTTATACACCATCGGATTATTCGAAACAATGAATGGAATTCTGATATGCTACAATCATTAATGCTATATCTGCCTTCTAAACAGGCGAGGGATGATGGGTTCCAAGTTTATAAAAAAGACATGAATGAAAATTTTTCCAATCATTTTTTATGATTCTACATATTTCTAGTGAACTCATGATTTATAATGGAAATTTGGATGTGTATGACATTATTGATCACCTACATGTTCTTTACCAAGAGAGGGATAGACATGAACAGTTGGGATTTCAAAGGACTTCTTTTAGAGTGTGAATGGGTATGGTTCCTAATTTGGGAATATGATAGTTATGCTCATTTGATACATTTATACCCCATAGGTTCTAGGTTTTATGCTTCCTCATAAACAAGGAACCAATCTTATTCGGACATCGCTCCCTCATAGCTTATACTGTTTGTAGTTAATTTTAATATAAATATCATTGAGAAGTCTCTTCCATATCATCTTATCCTCCTTCTAAATATAGATAATGATATGAAGCACGAAATGACTTATATCCTTATGGTGATTAAATGGAATGGGAATGCAAATATATGTTATCACAATGATTCTAAACTCCCTTCGAAGAAGACGAATGTCCAAGGGGTCAAAAGGGATAAAGATGTTGTCTATTTTTCACAAGGTATGAAGGGCCACTATAAGACAAAATGACATTCATATAAAGAAGTATGGGGATGATTATTGTACATTTTTATCGAATGAAAATTATCTATTTATATAAATTCTGTATTAGATAGAGCATATGGTGATACCAGATTTATTCAATGAGATGAACCAATTAGATGTAGAATAATTCATCGAGGGCAGGTAGAGCTTTGAGAATCCAACAGAGCTAAACATGTTGATGTATCTATCGGGGACTACCAACTAACATTGCTGACCGTATGATCATTGTTTAAAAGGGTTGTTATTATGTTCCTTCAGTTACCAATATCATTATTTCTATATTCAGAATAAACATACATATGGATAAATTTATAAATATTGAAATAAATTTTGGTTATTTTATAAGGATATCATTTTTTATAATAAAGAAAATTTACATAATGGTCATTATGTATTGGATTACATGAAAAATGTAAAGGAAATTGATAACAAAGTTACTTTTCATGACTCATTCCACACCTATCTTTGATATCAATATCTAGGTAATGTAAATGAAAAAAATTAAAAAAATTACATGAAGATAAATATTTTCACTATTTCAAACTAAAACCAATTGTTTTATTTCACAAATGTTTACATGGAAATATGACCAAAGACCCATTTTGTTGGAATGGTTAAAGAATTAAATAGATTATTGAATTATTTCATACGTATATGTGTGGACCATTTTCAATTTACTCCAGGGGTGGGTACTCATACTTCATAACTATTACTACTAATTTTCTAGATAAGTAATTATTTTTATAATGAGGGATAAGTCAGATTCATTTGATAAATTCAAGGAAATAAAGAATTATGTTGAGAACCATCCTTTTAAAAAGATTATGAAACACCATTCAGACCGTGGTGGAGAATATCATAATCAAGACTATATTAATTACAAACAGATGTTTGGGATCCTATCCCAACCCAGTCCTTCTTACATTCCTCAGTGGAATGGTGTAAATGAAAAGTTGAACAACTCCATGTAAGACACGGTGAGATCAATAATGTGTCATTTGAGTATTCAATTATCTATTATTGGATATACATTACCAATCAAGTCACAAAATTGAAACCAAGTATAATCTAAATTGATAAATGGTATTCTTGAGGAATTTTTGAGTTGAAGAAAACCCTTGTTATCCAAATTACATGTGTGGGGAAGTGTGTCATTTGTAAAGGCATCATTATGTAATAAACATTTACCGAAATTTATTATGTTCATCTTTATATGATACCACAAGGAATCAAACGTATATGACCTATTCCAAAACATATAAAATAATGTTATAGTGAAATAAAATTCAAAATTACTTTAGAGGCTGATCATATCTAATAGGGATGGTAGGAGAGACCTAAACATTGCTGATGTTGAGTCTCATGGATCACAAGAGTTCGTACATGATCGGGTTCTACAAAGACCAGTGGTTGAAGAAACAATTAATGATACACAAGTAATATATAACAGTATATGGGAAGTTAGAAAACAATAAATGTATGGTTTTCTAGTAACTAAGGATTGTGAGTCATTGTTAGTTAATAGTAATTATCATTTAACCTACAATGATTTAGTTAGTTTAACAAATATTACCAAGTAGAAATAATCCATGAATTATGAAATGGAATCCCTATAGAAAAAAAATGTACAGATTTTGGTATATCCTCATGTGGATGCAGAGATCATTGGTTGAAAATGGGTATTCATGAAAAATCTAGACAAGGAAGTACATGTTAGTACTTATAATTCATGTCATGTTGCAAAAGGATTTAAATAGTGACAAGGAATTAACTATAAAGAATCCTTTTCACCAATTTCAATGATGAAATCCATCATAATACTACTGTCAATTTTTGCTTTTCGAGACTATCAGATTTTCAAAATGGATTTAAAAATATCCATCCTTAATGAATACATTTTGGGCGATGCCAACATGATAAAACCTGGAGGCTTGGTGACTCCCAAGGATGTCAATATGATATTCAAGTTAGAAAAACTCATTTATTTATTAAATAAAAAATCCATGTCATGGAATATTAATTTTGATGAATCCCTAAAATAATAAGGTTTTATAATTCATGATTTTGAACCTTTTTTATACGAAAGGATTAGTGATAGTGTTTTAATTTTCATAATATTATATGTTTATGCAATATAACATATTTTAAATGATATAACCGTCTTATAATGGGATAAGGCATGGTAAAATAAATGATTTTCTAGGATATAAATTGGCTATGAAACATATATTCAAAGTATCAAGATCTATTGCAATATTTATTAGAGGTTTCTCGACCTAAGTCACTATTCATACATTGACAAGATACCGAAGAGATTATGTAAGGAACAATCCAAGAGGGTATTCTTGACAGCATCAAATAGTCTTTCCTTGAATATGTGTTCTCTGACCAATTAGTAATGAAACATAATTGATAGTATTCTATAAGCATAAATGATTGGGTGAGTCATGTATGTTATGCTACGTACTGGGATAGATGTCGCATACACATTAGGTTTGGTAGGTTTATATGAAACTAATCCAGGTGATCTCCATTGGTTGGATGTCAAGAGTATCCTTATGTATCTTAGGAATACTAAATTTATTATCCTAGTTTATGTATTAGTTGATGAACTAGTTGTAATAGGATATAGTTCTGCTAGTTTTACAACCAATCACAATGTCATTATGTCACAGATAGGATATATCATTACTCTTAAATGGATGTACATTGAGATGGAAGTGACCAATGTTGGATGTGGTTTAAATTTTTAATGTCAAGTCATAATAAATTATACCTTTTATGGATTCTAAAGAGCCAGTTTCGATGAATTTTTTTTCTAATATCATGATTTGGTTCCTATATGTAAATATACCATCACAACCTATTGGGATAAAACCAAAGCATTGGATCCCTCAAAAGACCCAAGGTCACATCCGTGGATAGAAATTATAGCTCAGAAAAATAATCTTTTGAGGAATATTTCATATTGAGGTGAGGTTTCATTGAGGATGATTTTCATGATGTATACATGGAAGTTCCCTTCAATAAGGAATCATCTCAGCTAGAACATAATTATAATTTGAATTCTAGTGCAGTGAAAGTCATAATAGTATTCATCTAGACTATGTTGGTGTTTTTCAAGGATTTTTTCCAAGAAAAAATTGATTTTTTAATTTTTACATGAATATTTTTTATATTAAAATTTTAATTATAGAAATTATTCATTTCATTTCATTTTTATGCATTACATTAACTAGAATGTGTATTCGAGTATTTGTTTCATTGATATGTTCATAGTAGTTCCATATTATGATGATAAACATAATGTGTATTTAAAATATTCTAAATATAGTTCTATAGTTGAATAACATTCTATGATGGGACACATAGTATATAAACCATCAGGTTGAAGTTCTCAAAAGTATGTGATACTTTTTCTCATGGATTTTTCACTTCGTCATGTCCAAGAGATAATATTATGAATGTAGGCCTTTAATATAGAGTTCCATATGTTTTGGGGTCATAGTATATTACAATCTATGAGTTTGTGTAATGGACTGTATACCTAACTTTTTTTCTTAAATACATGTAAGAACACTCAATGAAATATATTTTTTTATGAAATTAACCATTCCATATTTTGGAGGGGCGTAGGGTATGATGGTTGTGTCGTGAAGGAAATTTTATTAATGGATACATGAAAGAAGGATTTTTCTCTTCCATCATTATATAAATTGATATCTCATCCCTTTTATTGAAATAGAACATTATCACACAATTTTGTGGCCATGGTTTTATGATGAGTTTATTTATGATATACAATGAATTATGTATTAAATATATATATATAGGACACTATCATGAACCCTATTTGATTAAATATTGTACAATGGGATTATTATTACATAGTGAGAATTCGTAGATGGTTTTCAACGTTGCGACATTAAATTATTTCTATTGGGTTCTTCAACCCATAGTTAGATAGTAATCTATGAGATTACGAATGCTCGCATAAAACAAATGATAATAAATCCTAAAGGGTCACACAATATGAGTTTCTATTGGGCTTGATTAAATTCTATTTGAATTTTATTAATTGATTAAACATTATTCTCATGATTGGGGAAATGTTTTATTCCTGTAAAATTAATCGCATATATTTAATAAATATTTATTCACTATATGGTGTATAAAAAATATATATTTATTTTATTGAATATTTCATAAATATTTATTTACTAGTTTATGAATAAAATATTTATTAATTAGAATACAAAATTTAATTGTTGCTCAATAAATAAAATGGGAGTTTGTATGGACCAAGACTATATCAACTGATAAAATAATTATTTATATTCTGGTAAATAATATTTAATGAATTATCACATGATAGCACACCAAAAAATAATATTAGTAATAATAATATGTGTGATATGATTATGATAATGGTTATAATTATATTTAATATATGTTATGAAATGAAATATTGTAACTGAAATCCTTTCGCTAAAAATAGAAATAAATACCAATTGTCTTATTCATTCAAACAAAATTCTATTTTTGGGAATATATAATCTTTTCAAACAATTAACAATACCTCATATCCTTATATTATCTCCCCCTTAAGCATTAGAAACCAATGATGAAATTTATTCAATTCTGGATAATCTATGATCATTAATGAACAACACAAGGCATTTGACTAACCACTCTTGAACTTAAAGAGTGAGTGATGCTGCTCAGAGACCATTGGAACACATGTGAACCACTACTAAAGGGATCATACTCCTGGATCCTCACCAGTAAAACAATTTAAATCTATAAGGGACTTTTCAGGTGATATGAAAAATAACAAAGAATACTTTATAGCCTATGTATTTATTTCTTAAGATAAAAAAACATAATTATAAATTTGACATGAAGCAACCTCACTCACGGTTTTAGGAAATAGTTACTAATGGAAATATTAATACATCTCCATCCAATACAACACTTCCTCTATCCCTAGAACCAAAAAATAATTTTAAATATATATAATGGAAAGTGTATGTTGTTTTTTATAGATTCTCCAAGGAGATTCAACTATAAAAGGAGTTGATTATTTATTAAATAAATAATCACCTAGTTCATGTTGACTAGGCCTAAAAATACACACATGGATTGAATACCAATGGCTAAAAGTGAAAAGGTAATTCTTTTTATATCACTAGATTTGAGGATGATCAAGAAAAATATGTGATGATAGGTGCTCTAGTTATTCATTCAAAAAGTGTTTATATACAATTCTACACTAGTACTAGGTATTTATTCTAATATTGAATGATTAGAAGAGGTATAAAACAGAACCGTAAACTAGAAGATTTTATTTAAAATTAAAATAATCAATGGAAAATTTATTTCATCAGGAGTATATATCTCTTTTATAGTTTATATTTTATTGATTAATCTACTTCAATTTTTTATTCTATAATGTATTTTTATGCTATATTGTGAATGGACTAATTGGATCTACATAAATAATAAATTAACTATTAAGAGGGGGAAATCCCATTCCATATCTCAACTTACACTTTTATTATATAAAATTTTATGAAATTGGATAAGCAAGAAGTTAAAACATATATAAAAAATAGATATTGTTTCTTTATGAGGATGAATTTCGAGATTTAATTACTAAAACAGAGGATATGACCACTTTAAAAGTTAGGACCATTTTATGTTATTATATTGATGTTTTCCAAGAATTATTTTCAAGCCATCCTCATTATTGGGAGGTCGAGTTCTCAAAAGACATAATACCTAGACTTCTATATATATTTAATACTCTGTATAGATTACAGATGATGAAACATGATGAATTGATGAATCTACAAACAGAAAATATAGACATGGGTTTCATATGTAATATATAAAAACTATGGGGTGTGTCAGATCACTTATTCATGATTTAATAATGGGCGATGAATCTATATGTCGGTTATCATGAAATGAAAAAGGTCATGATAAAGAGAATCATTCCCATGGCATTGATTGATGACCTGTTCAATTAGTTTCGTTGATTTAGATAATTATCTAATATTGAAACTTAATTGGGATATCATTTGGTAATAATTTATAAGGAGGATATTCTCAATACATCATTTCATATATGGTATGAAAATAATGAATTTATAGTCATATCCTTTGCACTAATGAATGTTCTAGTGATATTCATGGAATTAAATAATAGTGTATTAAGATATTCCCTAAATAAACATGTGGTTGATTTTATATTAGATATTATTAAATACCAAAAAAACTAAGTAGGAACACATGGATAATTATGGTAATGTGCTCAAGATATTGAAGACAAATAAGTTATTTGAAAAGCATAGTAAATTTTAGTTAAGGATGGAGTTTTTAAAATTATTAGGAAACAATGTCACATGTAAGGGGATATATGTTTACACTTAGATGTGTAAGGTTATCAAGGAATGACAAGGAATAAAATTTTTAATAGATATATACAGTTTCCTCAGATTAGATAGGTACTATTAGTGATTTTTTAAAAAATATTCACTATTGTGAAGAATCACAAAGAAGAAGACTGGGAAGGTAATAAAATATATATAGATTTAGGAGTGTGAGGATATATTCAAATATGTGAAGATAATTATATCAATGCCATAATTAATCACCCTATAAAAATGTTGTAAATGATTTATCACTTATAGTGATTCAACATAATAGTCCTTGGGTGTCGTACACATGTGTACTAATAATGTTATAGAATATGAATGAATATAGTTGATGTTTTAGGAAGAGAAATATTGATAAATTATTTTGAGTCAGCCATAGTAATATACACATTGAGAATTTGGAGGAATTATATTCATTGATAGAAGAGTGATATATATAAAGACCATAATAGCCTGAAATGTATATTCACACAAAAAGAGAACAAAATACACACACAATGATCGGTAAAGTAGATCATGGAGTATTATTTCATAACCCACTATAATTTTTTAAATGTAATAAATTTCAGATTTTCCCTATGTGAAAAAAACAAAAATCATTTATATGATTCTGACTATGAATGCTCCAATCTTATTAGTCATATAATGGTTTGACATGGGAATCAAATATTTTATAATATCATAGTACATTCCTAAAATTATTTCTAAACCATTACTACTAGATATGATTAAGAATGATATAAGGGATGATGAAGATATATAGTAAAATCTGGATGTTGTGAGAAGGTAAAATAATTTGAGTATAAGAATAAACAAGAAGAATATTTATGATTTTGGGAAATACAATGAGTTACCTAGGAGGCATAATGAAAAATGTAGATTCTTAATGATGGTAATATATCAAAATAGTCAATTCACCCATCATGAAAATTTTATTTAATGATATTTAATTTCACAATTAGTTGTAAAATTTAAAGAAATACATATAAATAAAATTATATTGTATGTTGGAAATATAAGGTGGAAAAGAAAATATCTAAATGGATGATGGAACAATTTTCCAAACATTCATGGAAATGAGAAAAAAATTCATTCAAAACTTTTCCAAATTAATCAATTGGAATAATACTATACATGTTACAGTGTAATTTTATACATCGACTATACACGTCATTTACATTTGAGTGGACTTCACTCTTAATCACCTTGGAAAAATATACATTAAAGAACTTGTGGGGAAACTATGTAAAACACTATCAATTGTTTTTGTGTAAGATCATGGGTTTACTATATTATTTTGAATGAATCATAAGAAATATCTAATCCTAGAGTCGATCATTAATATACACTATCACATATATTTGGAAAGGAATATAGTGAAATATATAGAGACATGATTTTATTTAGAGTTATTTCTCTATGGAAATTAAGTGGGGCTTGTATTGACATCTTCCATTGGTCAAGATAGCTAATGAAAATATTTTCCACAGAAGAATCTAAAGGGCCCAATATGAATGTCTCGATTGTAACAGATGTTGAACACTAATGTTCTTCAGTAAATTAATAGGTTTTATTATTCAAGGATAACTGATGGTTCTATAAATTCATTAAATGGTTTAGACTATACAAAAACATATCAATGTGGCACATTACAGATAAAATATTTATAATGGAAACATTTAAATTGACCTTTCTGATGAGTTATATGATATAGCATTTCTCTATATATGTTCATAAAAGAGAGACATGAGATTTGGGAAAATGGGTAAGATTATTCCATTATTAATTTCACCTTAGGATTATCATTATTATAGTAGAATTGTGGCATATCGACTATCACCCCCACCAAATAATTCAAATGTTACTAATGTGTTCCATATATCCTTTTTAAGGTAGAACATACCAGACCCCCGACATTTAGTAAATTTTCAGGTTCTAGGTCTAGATATTGATCTCTATTTTGAGTTGTAGCTGGTTAAAATTTTATTAATTTTTTTTTATTCACCAGGAAAACTCACCTCGTAAATGAATTTTTGAGAAAACATATATGTAAATAAAAATTATAGGATCCTAATGTGGAATTGAAATAAAAGTACTCCAATATTTTTTCAACATATTTTTTGAAATAAAATTTCAAGGAAGAAAATTTATAAAGTGGAATAATGTAATCACTGATAATTTTAGTTAAAAATGTCCATTATTAAATTTATTTTTTAGTAGCTGGTGTTACACCGAAAATAAAACTAAAACAAAATCCATGAAATATTTCGAATATAAAATCATAAATATAATATTTAAAATGTAAATCTAGAAGGAATAAATAATAGTATCTATATTATGAATTTATATAGTTATAATACATTTTTTATTTTAATTAAACAAAAATACCATCAATTTTGGTTTAAAAAATCAACATTTTCTTACGATTACTTTTTAAAATTTTCTTCACAAAATAATATTTTATTGTAAATATTAAAAATTTTGATTTATTAAAAACATTATTATCAATAACATAATATTTATGAAACTTTTTTTCAAATAAAATATATATTTATAATGTATAATTTTGAATTTTAAAATGTGAAATTGAATTTTTAAAACCAATTATTAATATTTTGTTAACCAAAGTAGGGGCCCCCTCCAAAAATGCCTTTTAGTGTTCTTTTATTAAAAATTATTTTCAATTTTTAAAATGGAAATATAATATTATCCTCAAAATAATAAAATAAAAATAGTTTAAAGGAAGGGATTTGATAAATTATATATTTTGAAGAGAGGTATCCGCTTGTACAGTGGAACATTAGGTTGAGTGAAATATTCAATGTTCACCAATTTGTGTGAAAGTACATTAGAACGGTAATTTTCAAACATAAAACATGTGAGATGAAATAATTAATGGTTATTATAAACTAAGAGCAATTTATTTATTTTGTAGTCATATTTCATGATAAATCCTAGTAACATGATCTAAGATCTAGCACAATAGATGTACAATATCATTCAAACCATAAATTGTTTTATCCCAAATATATAGAAAAATCATATAATATTTTCAATCCTTGAATATCTTCTTCAATAGATGATACAATTCTATGAGGAAAATATTTGATGCACATGAAATTGCATATATGGTATCTAAAAATTTTATTAATGACCACATAACCTGGATTCCTTCATAATGCACTGTCAAAGTTGTATTTTGTCCCACCAATAAATGTTGATTACAATATTAATTCTAGAGTTCATTTTGGGGGACAACAATAAACTGAATAATCAAAAAATGGGATATAATAGTTTAGAATTAAGTTATTATTAGGATCCATCTATATTTAATTGGTATCATGATTATACACAATGATATATCATGAAAGATAATTATTTGATTGTAATTTTATCAATTCTACAATTAATCATACTAAGAAAAAGAATATGAATTGCTACATCAATAGACAACATCATAACATAAACCATCTATTGAGATTGAGGGATGTTGTGAATAACCATTATAATATCCTAAATTGAACCAACTGATGGCGGTATGGCCAAAAACATGTCAAAAAATTGATATAACTATAGTAGTATTAAAATTTAGAAAATTTTTGTTCAATTATTCCATGTTATAGTGTATAAATATTAACATTTAATATATGAAGATTCCCATAGACTGTAAGTTGTAATAAATCAATAGTTTTTGAAGGACACACTCGAAACCAGTGTAAATAATGAGGCCTAATCGATCAATTTTTTGAATATTCTAAACCGAATATTAATACTACCTTGTTATTCATTTTTTTAAAAGATAAATAGAGTAATAATCTTGATCACATTATGTCCCCATATCATTTTACCTTCCTAATTGAAGTGTTTTTGTTTATGATAAAATCCATAGCCACAGCATGAGGGTTTTTTGGGTTGTTTATCTATTATTTTATCTCAATATTGAGGTCAAAATCCTAATCAGAGGTGAATTATAGAAGTAAAAGGGGAATAAATTTTTAATCTCAAAAAAATCCATTTTTTAGTTCATATTAATATTATAATGAGAGTTAAAATAGATGTCAGAGAAAACATTTTTTAAAGGTCATCCAAACGAAGGAATCAACATAATTCATATTTATATATTTTATATTATATAAATATCACAGAACAAAAATTTAAAAAAAATATGTTTTCTAATTGATAATCATCCAAATAAAATTTCAATTATGGCATTGACTATATTTACAATGGCTCTGGATTATATGTCTTGTAAGAGAATAATTATTACAATAATGCTTCCACGACACGGTGATGATCATTTTGTGAATAATGGAAAAATTAAATGATAGTTTTGGTTTGAAGTGTTAATGGTATTGATCAGAGTAGCATGCCATTTACAAACCAAACATGAAAAATACTATACATAAAATAACATGATACATTATTCACATTTTTTCATCCTTTCAAATTGAATTACGCTTCGAATATGACAAAAGACTTCACACCCCACAATATATTTGGCTAATATGAGAATCACATTGTCTTCCCTATAATAAATGAACTCAAATGTATATAAAATGTACACCACCGTATTTTATTATGAGTTTATTGATAGTATCCACTTTTTTGTTGTAGAAATATTTTTCCTAATGATTGTAAATGATTTAATATTTCATTTCTCCTAACATAATATAATATCATTATAAAAGATAAAATTTTAAATAATTAAAATATTAAATATATATTAATTCATAAAAATAATAATTACACAATCATTAAATATATTTCACAAGGATTATAAACCTTCATTTTCTCTAATGGTGATGAAATTATGATTATCCCCTATATTTATAAGAATCCTACTATGGTAATCCACTAAAATTGAAAATAAAATTGTAGAGAGAGGATATTGTAATATAATACTTATTGATAATTAAATATATCCCTCCGTATATCTATTAATGTGATGAGAAATATGTGCTAAGATAATAAGTATTTTAAAATAGCGAAATATGCCCTATGTAAATCCATTATTAGTGGGAAAATTCTAACTCATTCCCCAATACATAGAGTCAGATTATTTTTTTCTATCTGGATTCAATGAAATTTTTCCACCACTAATAAATTTGTTAATAAGATTCCCACATTCTTTTTTAATGATAAGTAAATAATGTATTGTACTCCTATTAACATAGCTATATTGATTCTGATATAAATATTTATTGTAAATTATGTGAATTACATTTTCTTAGATTATACCACTAATTTTATGAATAATATTGAAATGAGAAAAAATCATTAAAGGTTATAAATAACATAAAATTTCTTATTTTTTAATGGGAACAAGTAATTGCTCATTGAAAAAAACTGACATATATCTACCATTCATGAAATTACTAACAAATATCTAAAAAAATATTCATTAATTTACAAATTTTTTTGAATGAAATAACTATTAATCACTTCAAAAAAGTGGATATCATATTATTTAGGCCAAAGAAAAAATCTTTAATCTCACTGTATAAAGGCATTAGAGGTGAAATAATATTATTATCATCATTGACAACATTAGGAATTACTGATTCCAATATAAAGGAGTTAATTGTGGATCCATTTAATGTATTCATTATGAAAAATATCAAATGGTTATAAATGCATATTCATTCATCCAAAACATGTTTACAGTCCATGTGTAGTTATAGAAGTAGGATTCCCTTTATTTTTATTTTTATAGTGATGATGAATTTTTACCTATCACAATAATTTTCCCATCGAGTTTTAAAAGTATATATTCTATGGATCATATCCTTGAGATAAAAATCTTAATAGATACAAGTTAAATCCTCAGCCGCATTTTCAAGGATTCCATTAAAGTCCCTAATAATGTAACATTATTGTATGAGTATGTTATATTCATGTTACAGAATATAGAAGTATATTTCAATAAAATAATATCTTATAATTTCATAGAATATCTTTTTGGTCAATTTATCATTGAGAGTATAGTCTATTGGATTCTACAAACAATTATCTATGGAAAATATTTCCTTGATTGGATTTATACAATTTCGGTGAATTTCCATTGAATTAATAAATCTAAAGGGAATTGGGGGGAAGGGTTAAATCATTATCTGTAATGAACATAATTATTTTATGATAATAAGAATTTATTTTAAAAATTCTAAATCATGAAATGGAACTTCGTTCCTTATATGAAGAAAAATCTAGAAAAGGAATTTCGATATTACTAGAAACCATTCTATTGGAATCTTTCATATTCATGTGTACGTAGATCAGACTATTTTAATATTTGACATATTACTTCTCTCATAGCATAGTAGGACAGTCATCTTGATATGGAATTTTTCATAGAAATTTATTTATCAACAGGATTGATAATTCATTTGATATATCTAATTAGAAATAATTGATCTCTAATTATTTTTGAATGTGAAAATATATCCTTCCATAATGTTCTATGGTAGTGAACTCTATTGTAGGAATATAAATAAGAGTACAATTATTTATTTCTAAACCCTATGAATTTTGATGAGATTTTTTTCTCAATAATAATGAATGATGATGGCCTATTGTTTATATAGTGTTCGCAAACCCAAAATCCCTTGATTCCCAAATGATATTGATTCATAACTAGTAGTTTAAATATAACATCACATAAAACACAATAATACATCTATTGGTGATATCATAAAAGTTACATTTCAATCATTGATAATGATAATTTTTATTCAATTTTATTTTATCCAACCCTACTACATGAAAAAGGAACAAATAGATCTGTAATATTTTCAATGACTTTTGAGGTTTATTGTTTTATAGGATTAGTAGACCCTCCAACATAAAAATTACCCATGTGAAAAAAAAATAATTTATTCAACAAATCTCATAACCTAATATTTCACATTATATCTTCATAATCATCTAAATGAAATTACTTTTATTAACAATATATATAACATCATTATTTATAACCAATGGAATAATAAACATAATAAGGTTGAGATCAAATGATAAGTATTGAAAATCATAAGAATAATAAATTGAAATTCAATAGTGTGCATAAGAAGGGGTTATGGGTAAGAAAACATGATCAGAGTATATAAAATAATCCTAAAAGAACACATGCATTACAATAATATAATCATAAATCATGTAACATGTTATAAGGAGTTTAAAAAAATAATGATGTATTAAAATATAAAACCATGAGCCATGTGAAATCAATAATGATAAATTGAAACATTATTGAACCTTGTAAATAATAGACAAAACCAGTTAGTATCTTGATAAATTATAATAACTCAACCCTTTCAGAACCCTATTAATTGGAATAATAGTATAATCAACCTATAATATAAAACTCTAGGTAATAAAATCATTACCCATTTCATTAAAGTAGTATCTATTTTCACCAATCTTATAATATATATTGTGCTAACCTCATAATATAATGGTGCACAAAGTATATAATCCATAATGGGATCACTCGATGCTATCCTAGAAATTCCATCATTTAATATATTGTGAGATCACCTAGAAAAAGATAGTCATAACCATATTATATGCTATCATAGGTTCACCTCGCATAATCTAGGATCACCACTCATATAAAATGTCTTATAATTGAAAATAAGTTACACCGAGAATATATTTCATTCTAAATATCATAAAACCCCATTTTTTCTTCCATATCATGATTAAAGTTTGGAAATGAAATGGGTGTAAAAGGATAACTGAAATGTGATTATACTAGGGATAATAATAGGGTTCCATAACAATATATTTCAAACATAATTAACTCCTAAAAGAGAAATGGGTCCTATTAAAATATCATTAACACATGTCTAACAGATAGAAGTGAAACATGATTCCTGAAAATATCATTCAAGTATTATTAAACATGGAAATTAAAATGGTTCCATAATAATATCTTTGAAATATTGTGAACGTGTGGAATATGAATAGGGTTCATAATAATTCCTTTGAAACACTCTTATTTAATCTCAAGAAATAATGAGGGTTCTATAAATAAAAAATACAACAATTGGAGTACAAGTAATAGTAGTTGATATTATAATTGATGAACGAGAAAATAATTTAACAATAATTATTTAAATATTGTGGAAAATAAATGTATTATTTTAAATAATCTCTTTTTAAAAAAATAATAATATGAAAATCATTTTTTTAAATAGCCATGGAATGATATAAAAGAAGATTAAATAAATCTTTTAAAATATTTATTGAAGAATATATAGAATACATTTAAAATATTAAAAAAATTTGAAAATTATTTTATTTAAAAAAATCCTTTAAATGATATAAATAATGATTCAAATCAAATAATTTCCTTGATGGGTGAAAAATCTGTTCTTGCATTACATGTTTAAACGAATATTCCATTCAAATTCTCGGTAAAATAAGATGGTAATTGTATGGGAAATGACTTGAATATTTCTTTAATTTTTTTTAAAATAAACATTTGTAAAATAGTATTAATAATTTATTTGAGGAATATTAGTAACATTTTTTTATTTTTTTAAGAATCATTTATTTGTATTAAATAGTTTTTCGAAAGATGAAAGTAAAAAAGAGGATTTTTTAATAGAAAAGTTTCTCTATTTTTTTATGTAACAAGGTGTCTTATAGTAGTTAAATTTATTTAAAATATTTTTAATAACACGAGGATAAAAAAATTCATGATAATTCATGAGAGTGGGATCTTAATACCTCATTATTGGAATCATAATCATAAACAATCTTGTTAGTAAAAGTGATTATAAAATAAAAGCCTTAACACATTTTTAGCATTGAATCATATGACCCATGACATAGAGAACCTTATATGGGTATGTTATTAATAATAATTTTTAGTTTATTATTAATTAAATATAATAATGGGAAATATATAAAATACATATAACAAGTTGGTGGAAAATATGGCATGGTTCTCAAAAAAGTAAAATATGAGACCAAAATACCTTGCCTCATAGTTTCTTTTAAAAGAATGAAATTAGCCATAAGTATAATACTTAAAAACATGTCAATAAATAATTATACAAATTTATTTATAATTAAAATATCATATATGATCCTATTAGAACATTTTATCTCCTATCATTTGAAAATAATTCATTATTTCTATGGTTTCCCGTATTAATTTCCTTGTTTTCTCTTTGATTATTTTTAATGAATGTTTTGGTTCATGTGTATATTCCACAATATATAGAATAATAATAAATAATATAAATAATATTTTTACATAAACTATACCATTAGTACTTTTCATGAATTATGGTTTTGTGAAATGTTGTATGTATGGATCCTGGAGATGGTATGTCGGGCGTACTCATGGGTAACATTTCCATTTTTCAATTATCATTAAAGGAATGTGGTAATTAATATTTTTCCATTAAATAATTATCATAATACCAAATATTAAATATAATTTCTTTAAACAGACTAATATATTAAATCCATGTTATGTGGTGATAAGAAGTGTGTCAAATCACCTTCATGAAAGTATTAGTCCACAAAAATACGAACAATAATATCATATTTTTTACTATAAAAAATTATAAATTATATATTTATAATGTTAAATATATCATGTCTATAATAATTATTTCATTTTTATCACATATATTCATTAAATTTAACATTTTTTATTTCATGTATGGGCTTAATAAAAGACAAATCACATCGCCTGGTGAGGTGGTTGTCCACCGCACCCACGAGGGATGTCATCATAACACCAATGAAAGAGAAATTATATATTTACACATGATATAATTATTGTAGACTTATAATAATATCATAATTATTATATATATTCATTATATTCATCAACATACCAAATTCTGAGATGTGGTGATGGAAACTGAAAGACAACAGTTTATAAGTTTCTAGTCCTCCACAAACAAGAAACATGATTTTTTATACCATTTAAGAAAAATGTTGATGGATATATGATATTACATTAAAATAAATATAAAACTAATATATGAAAGATATTAATGATTTTATATAATTATTTCTAAGAATAATTTTTGAATGCTGAATAAGAAATAAAATAAAAAGGGTCATTAAAAATCATTACCTCTTTTTTAGGTAGCCTATTTTTGTTTTCACCAGGGTCCTTCCAAGATTTTATTTATATTAAAAATACTTATCCTAAAATGAAAAAAGGGATTTATAAAAGATATGTGGTCATTTGACTATAGATACAATGTGTTTTAATGATGTGGAGTGATGACAAGAGGTGATGTATTTTAAGAGTGTGGTGAGTGGGACACTTGTAATTTTTTAAATGAAATAATCACACAAAATTTTTTATCTCACAAAGATACAATAATGGAAACTCTATGGATCCTATATGTTATATTGACGAAATATGGATATAAAATAAAATTAATAAAAAAATTAGTCAATTTTACCCCTCTATTGTTTTAACTAGCCAATTCATACATTGTTAATTTTACTAGAGTAAGTAATTGTAAATATTTTAACTATTAATTTACATAAAAAAATAAATTATAACATAATATATGATATAAATTATTTTTATTATAAATATGGAATACATTTTTAAAAATAAATACACCTTATTGGAAATATTTAATTTAAAAATAATGCAACAAAAGTGGCGAGAAACCAGATTTTAACAGTGAAAATGATCCAGTTTTTAAAAAGATTCGGTTCCCATTTTAAATTTCGTAATTCTTTTAATGAAAATAATTTAACATTTAGGAATACAAGTTAACTTTTTTATAATAAAATATTATAAAATATAAATTATAATTATAAAGAATTGAAACAAAAAAAATTATTTCAATTATAATTTAGCATTTGTCACCAATCAAGAAAAAAATACTATTTTACAGAAAATTTATTAAAACACATAATAAATTTTTTCAATTGTTTAATAAATAAAATTTTTTTTAATTAAAAATCATAAAAAAATCATTAAACAATTTTAAATCAAATCCTGCATAAGTGATGAAAATGCTGTTTTTTGATAAGTATAATTTTCATATACAAGATCGATTTTTATTATCCATATGTCTAATTTTATTCATTATATTAATATCAATTAAAATTTATTAATATATAGAAGACATATTTCATGTAAAAAGTTCTTCATTAGGAATTATTTTAATTAATTAAAATCTAGAAACATAATGTGTTTTAAAATAGTTTATTGAAAATCCATAATTTTATCCAAAAAATAAATAAATACAAAAATCCACTATAAGGTTCATTTAAAAGATTATAAAATGGTTAGATATATAAATACAAAAATTCAGTTAATTTAAAATATAATATTTAAATTAAATTAATTAATTTATTCAAAATAAATTAATGTTTTCAAAAATCTGTATTTTTCACTATTCATAGAAAAATCATTGTTTACTGAAAAATATAAAAACCCCAATAAAATTAATTTTTCATATTCATAATAATAATAAGATTATTATTTTATCATAATTTATTTAAATGATCCATATTTTTATATTTTTTTCATGGAATGTAATTAAAATTCATTTTCGAAGAAAATATTTTTTTGAAGAATAAAATAAGTTTTCTATAAGGTGAATATATAATAAAAATTTATCAGAAATATATTTATATATATAAATATTTCCTAGAGAAATTAATAAAAATTTTACCCACCAATTTTAATTCTAGTAAATGATTATGATATATATCATGGGTCGTCTTATCTCAGTGCTACTTGTTAAATATCCTAACTAACATAAAACTCTAAGGGGTTGGTCTACTGAAAACTATTGATGATATTGTTTTTTAAAAACAAATATCATATAGTTTTGTGTTTTCTTATTCTCATATAATCATAGTGATACTGGTTCATTATGCTATCGAATATATTTTTATTCCTTTAAAATCATAGTTTGTTACATACTTGCTCTTTTATAAATTGTGTCCTCACAATATCAATATTCTTTTTGTAATTAATGCATAAAAATATGAGAATAAATCTTTTTTAAACCCACATTGTAAATGGTGTTATAAAAAAATCCTTCTTGTAATATAAAATGTTTTTTACAATGGTAATATGGACTAACACATTACTAGGTTTCTAAATAAGTGAACACATGTGGTAAGGAATGAAATGTGTATGTAATTATAGTATGTTATTGAGGCCACTGATCACAAATAAGTGAATGATCAATTGAAAATTATGTGCCTCATAACCATAAATATTTGATTTTCTAAAAGAAAAATTTTGTAATAAGAAAAAAAAATTGAAATACCATATAACCATAAAATGGATATCCAATTACTCATTCTATTAGTAGAAATTAAAAAAAACCAAAATGCTCAAAAAATACTATAATTATTCCAAAAAATAATAAACCTTCAAATTTTAATTTATTCATAAAAATTAAAAAGTATAATCAAATGTTGAATATATGTAGTTACATAACACTAAATCCTAAATAAACCCAATAACATCAATATGAATTTTTTTATCCTCAATTATTTTCTAATATCATTTAGATTTAACGACATAAAATATTGTGACCTTATTTTGATGTCACAATAATCAACTAATTACCTAATAAAATTTCAAATATTTGGTTACCTATATCATAAAACATGTTTTTTCAATATCCATGGTCAAATAAACTATAATGGTTAACAAAATGTTAATTTTTATTACCAAAAAATTTAAATTCACACTTCATGTTAATAAATATATGTTATTATAATTTTACCTACAATAACATATTTTAAATTATCATTAACTAAATATTGATCTCATCACATAAATCATCGATGGGTGTCTAATAATATTCACATATTATTATTCTTAAATATTATAGACATGTGATGGTATCCATAACACTAAACCTAATATCACATGAAAACATCATCATCCCTAAATTTATCTTGTCCTTTCCCCCCTTAAAAACTATAACATCCCATATCCCAAATTCTTGGATCTCTTAACAACATAATATATGTTACATTTTGTTATATGATAAAGAAAAATGTGGCTAATTTTTTTTCAATCCAATCATCAATAATTAAATGTATTAACTTGATTTCATTCATTCTCATGGACCATTTTGGTTTAGTGTTTTAGAGGATTAAGAAATACTCCTAGATAAGAAATAAAAATGATGATATATACAAATTTCTCCTACTAATCCTATATATTCATATTTAACAATAATTCATCGCCATCATCCATATAAAATCCCTTATAGGAATAATTCATTTAACCTCATTATTTTTATGCTGTGTAAGAGGAAACATAAGAAGGGTGATTAGAAATGTTCATATTGGTAAACATAATAATTAATAAAATAATGCAATTAATGAGTATAAGTAAGGTATAATGGTGTGATGAAATAATATATGTACATGGGGGAATCAAAAAATTTCTCATACCAATCAGTATCTGAATCATCCAATTTGAAATATTTTATAAGGATTTAATAAAGATCTATAAATATAAATATTAATGGGACATGTGATATCAATCATAATATTGTAAACTATATAAACCGCAGTAAATCATGTATAAAATATATTGTTATTTTCAACAGTTACCATTATAGTATCCTTAAAGATCCATTACAATTGTAATAGATATATGGAAAACTTCAAATATTATTCACTAAAAAACAAAATCATTGCCCAAATAATTGGAGCTCTATCTAAGTGAGCATATAATATAATCTATATTGGGACTTCATGACACTATCATGGATATCCCAACATATTAGACAAAATGGTCCCACATGTATATATCTAGGAACACAAAAAAATAGATGTAATGCAGTTACTCATTGCTAGAGAGATGCATTGATTTTTTACACTAAAATTGGACAACACAAAACTATATCGGAAAACAAATCATATATAATGTAAAAGAACCACAAATAAGGTATATTTGTATTATACATCTTAGTAAACTCATATAAAATAATTATTAATTTCATATAGATATTAACCCATGGATAAGAAATGGGTTCCACAACAATCTATTTTAATCATGACTAACCCATTGAAAAGAATCAATTTCTATAACAATCTCATTAAAAAATGACTAAACCACAGAGGAGGAAAAAATTAAATAACAATCTAATTGAAAAATTATTAAATTGTTTATGAAAAATGGGGTTCATAAAATATTACATTGAATCAGGGTTAACCTTACAAAAGAAAGGGTTCCTTTATAATCTATTTGAAACATGATTAACCCATGTATTCTAAACGAGGTTCATTAAAATATATTGGAAACAATATTATTATATTAAAAAAATGGTGATTGTTCCAATACAAAATATTCATATTTGAGAATAATTTACAATATGATATATTAAATTCAATGAATGAGAATACAATTAAAATATCAGTAATGAATTTTTTTGTCAAAAACTAATCATTTCAGAGTTATTTTTCTAATTCTAAAAATAATGAAACTATGGTTAAAACATTTTATAACTAAAAAATCATTAGAGAAAATATAATGTATTCATTAAAAAATATCATTTAAAAAATTATTGAGGAAAATATCTTTTCTATTTTTAAACAGAAAATCTAAAAAATTTAAAAATAGTTTTCCACCAAAAAACAATGCAATTTTATAAATGAATATTTAGCGAAAATAATATTCCTGAAGGTGGAAATTTATATTAATCATTAACACTTTGAAACAAATATTCTTTTCTCATTTTTTATAAATCCCAATCAGGCATTTCTTTCAAAATGAAGTGAAGAATAATTTCAATATTTTCTTTTATAAAATGTATGTTATGAGAACTATGTCATTAATAAATAATTTTAATAATGAAAAAAACATTTTGGGATTATTTTTAGAAAATATTATTTTAGAATAAAAGGTGTTTTAGACCAAATAGAGATATAATGATGGGTTTTTCTGAAAAACATTTCTTTTTAATTTTAAGTACGAAGGAGTAAAAAAATGAAGAAAATAATTGAAAATAGAATGAATATATCGAATAGAATAATAATTATGTGAATTTTTTTATTCTTTCATTTGATTTCACCATTACATTCTTAATCATAATCAGTACCCATAAATGTTGAGATTATAACATAAAACTATTACAAAATTATAAAAATTGAATCATAATCCACATGGTAGATATATCTTAAAATGGATATATAAAACCAAATAATTTTGAGGGAATAAATAATAAAATATACTCATAGATATTATTAACACAACAAAAAATAATTTGTTTGTGAATATAAAAAGATCATTAATGAATTAAAAACTAAGAAAGAAATCACATACTTTGTGCATCATTTTGGTTGAATATTACTTAACCACAATTATAGTGATTATAATAATTATATAAAATTATTTATGAAAATAGTGTTATTTATAATATCATATACGATTCTTTATTACATTTTATTTTCCATATGATAATAATCAATCGTTATTTTTGTTGATTCAGTTGTTAATTTCCTTATTTTCTCATTCATGATTTTTTATTAATATTATATTTATTATTGATATTATATCATCTTTAGAATAATAATCATAAAATAATAATAATAAATATACATAAATTATACTTATAATTACCAATAAAAATTGATTGTGTTTATAAATGAATTATTTTATGACCCTACATATAGTTGGTCCTACGTACGCATGATTAACAATTCAAAATTTTTATAGATCATTATGGAAAATAGCTTCGTATATTTTCTCTCTATATTATTATAATTCTATGATATATAAAAAATAATTTAATTAAATATACTAATATATTTCATATATGTGGTGTGGTGATGAAAATAGAGTCATATCTCTTTCATGAAGGCGATAGTCCACACATACAGAAACTATGATATCATCATTTTAGTGTAACAAAATTACTATTTTTTAGTTTATAATGATATATATTTAATTAATATAAATTTGTTTTCATATAGTTCACATATAATTATAATCTTTTTTCTTATTAATATCAATGTAATGTGTTAGCGAAGGAAAAAATCAAAACATATTGTTCGGCTATGGTTTGTTGTAAACCGGAGCTAAGTTACCATATCCCCTACGAAGAGTAATATACAAACATATATATGATATAATTTATAGAAATGTATAATTATTTTATAAATATTTTATATATTGTTTATATCCATCATCATACCCAACCATCAGATTTGGTAATGGAATAAGTGACATCAGTTTGGGAAGTGGTTGTCTGCCTTACACAAGAATGTTGACTGTGTAAACTTTTTTATCAGAGTTTAAAATTAATAAGCATTGTAAAATAACATAATAGAAAAATGTAGGTAATATTATGAAGATAATATATTGTAATAATTGAAGATTAATTTAAGGAAATGGTGTAATAAAAGCAAAAAATATAAATTCTCCTTGAAGATTGATACCTCCCCTTTAGGTTAATACTCTTTTCCACCAAATTTATTATTTGTAAGTATGTATGACATAATATAGTATTAAATAATTAGTTAAGGGATTATTATAAATAATTTGTGTGGGTATTGGAGAATTATTATTGTTTTTAATATTTCAGGAGTGAAGGAGAGGTGGTGGCATATTATAAGTGAGGTGAGTGGTGCACAAGTATTTATATAAAAGAATGAATTGCATCCAATTGTTCTTTCTTTTAAAAAGGACCCAAAAATGTATAATTTTTGATAATATAAGTGATATGGTATAAATAATTCAATAAAATATATTTATAAACGTTTTTATAAAATTTTTACATCTTACTTTATATTTTAACCAGTAACGAAACCATTTTTACCTCAACCAAAATATTTCATTTTTACTGTTTTCATGATTCATTTTCCTTATAAATTATGTTAATCTTATTATATATTATATATTATTATAATCCCAAATACTGAATCCTTTTACAAATTATATTCATTAACATTGAAAATTTTAGTTTAAAATAAATCCAGTAGACACTGTGAGAAAACAAGTTTTCAAAGAGAAATTTTTTTAAAGTATAAATTGTTTTTATATTAATTTTCAATATAAAATTTATTATAATAAACTAAATTGAATTAATATATATATTATTTTATTAATTTCAATTAATATCCAATTTATAATATAATTTATCTATATCATAATCTAATCAAAATCGTACGTTTCAATAAAAATATTTTATTCATCATTATTGATCAAAAAATTAAAACCATTAAAACAATTTTACCCAAATAAACAATATGAACTATTTATTTAGAATATTTATTTAAAAAAAATTTAAATATTGATGTAAAAAATATTTAAAAGAAAACATGTTGACCTAATGAAAAAGTTTGTTTGAGATACATGTATTTTTCAAGTATAATATGATTTATAAATCCTCTATGTAAAATAATAATCCTTGTATTAATATAAATTAAAAATTATTGGTATATAATATATAAATATCATTTCTAAAATTCGTGAGTAGGTATTATTTTAATTATTTAAATTTGATATTCATTAATCTCTAAAAATATATATTCATACAAAAATATTTTCTTAAATCCAAAAATAAATTTATATTAAAATCCAATATTAATTGTAATAATGGGAAATACCATTTTTAAATATAACTACATAATTCTTATTTTAATTTATTAAATAAAGGTGCATTTAATTTACTTTTCCATTGAATGAAAAATTATACTATTATAAAAATTAATGAATATAATTATTCCCTAAAAACTAATTATTTAAAAAAAATAAAAAATCTAACCCATAAAAAATATATAGATTTCATTTTCTAAAATGTAGAAACATTTATCACATATAATTTCTAAATGGACAAATACATTATTATAATATACGTTTCATGAAAATATTTAAAAATTTAATTATAATGAAATATATTATTGAAGAATTGAATTACTTTAATAAATATTGTTTAAAAATAAATAATTAACTAAAATATTTGTAAATATATATATTTATATATATATCATTAATTAGTCAATAATATTCATAAATGAAATTTAAGTTTCTTTTTTGTAACTTTTTTATATATATACACATTAAGGGATGTTAAAGCTTGGTGTGGAAATTTGATTACGTTATTGAATCTAAAAATATCATGGATTTATGTTCCGACAACTATTGATGATAATAAATTTATTTAAAATGTAATATATCATAATTTCTTGGAGTGATTCATTCTCATCTAATCTCATTTTTTTGCGACACATATTTTAATGAACATAATTTTGTTATTTTAAAATATTGGTGTGTTACATGACATTCAGATAATTATTTCAAATCAATCATTAAATAGATGTCCCTTGTATTTTTTAATGTCTTAATTAAATTTGGGTTAGGATTATGGGTGAAAATACTATTATAATTAATAGTGATAGGGTTTAAAAGACCCTAGAAATAGAAAATTTGGATTTTCATTTTGATTTTGATGAAGGGGTTCAAACCCACTTGTTGTTCCCCTCTTAATGTTTTTAATATAGCTGATTTGGATATAAAATTCTCCTCCATAGAATCAATAGATGTAATTTCCAGCCTATGTTTACTATATATTTAATATATATATATATATATAATAATTTTACAATTTAATTGAAGAATACACTATTAAATTGATATGAACATTGTTATCCATTGTATTTCATGAATTTTATAGGGAAATGAGATTATATTTCTCCAAAATAGAAATATCATTTTTCAAATTAGTAATTGTAAAATCCCAAACCATCATTATTGTGTCCATTTTAATTGATGGATAATGATCAATATGATATTCTTTCGTTTTCATTTCTTAATAATATTCTTATATCGTTAAATCAAAAATTATTTTGGTAAATTTCAAATCTAAACCAATTTCATTTTCATGAGGGGATAGAATTCAAATCTTCTAATTTTTTTTATTGGTTAAAATAATAGGATACATCAGTTGTATAAATGGGATATTCTATATTACCTTATTTTCACAAGGAATTATCTAGTAATATTCAATGACAAGAAACATGGATTTGGTCTTTACCCATTTCCAACAATAATTTTTATCTATAGGCTCTTACTTCTGCAACAACAGAGATTATTATTCCATTTTGGACATCTATATGTTTTTTAGAATCATATACATGAACTATTTTCTTCTTTAGCGGTCTATAGATGCAAATTGAATAAACAAAAATTTAGAATAAAACACTGAAAGGTTTCATAAATTCACTTTCGACATGAATGTCAATTTTGTGACCATATAAAAAAATGATGATCAAATCCATGGGCTTTTTTCAGTATTAAAACCAACAAGAACTCAATCATACATTCCACTATCCCATTAAAAGTGTTGTGGCCCATCTATAAAGGATTAATATTTACTTATGGTAATTTTTGATCCCAATATTTTTTACAGATAAAAGGAATATTAACTTTCCCTATTGTAATCAATCTCAATCTTGTAGAATTAAACTAGTGTGAGAGTCCATGTATTAGATCAACTTTGGGAAAAGGTATATCTCCTTAAAAATAAGTGACACGACCAATATGAGAGAACTCAAATATAAAAATACTTTTTTTTAGTTCTTCAGGATGGGTTAATATAGTAAAAAAACATATCTTAATCATTATATTCATAAGGTTTTGAGTGGATCCTCATGTAAAATATTCTATTTTAATAGAAGCACTTCAAATAATATCTAATTGATTCTTATAATGGTATATTTTCTACTGGATACTTCATGATTCATAATATAATTTATTGATGTCATCCATACATTTTACGTATTCACTATACGTCATCCATGATGTATCCCTACCAATAATGGTGAAATAGTACCATTGAACCACATGATATCTAAATGATTAAAATCTCAAAATCTCTATTTTATGATAGATGGTCCATCTATCACCATCAGTCTTCCCATTATGAAATATTATTTTTTCATTTCTAATAATATAATAAAAAAATGAATTTCATATTTTAGATTAGAAGGACCAAATTATAAAGTATGTTGAATAATAATTTTTGGGGGAAATAAATTACTTGGTTTAGGGTCAACTATTTAAATAATGGAAAACTGTTTTCCAAAACGTGTTATTTTATTTACGTTGTGTAATTTATTATGTAATAAACTAAATTAATAAATTATCAATGATTATTTTAATATATATATTGAACATATATATAAAAATATTAAGGAATATTCATTTTTAAATTAATATAATATATGATTTGGATGATTAAATTATTAAAACAACATTATTTTGAAAAACAAGTATCCCATTTATTAAATAAAATAATTTAAAATAATTTTTGTATTTAATTATAAATTTAATGATATTAATTTTTATTTCATAAAATATTTATTTTTTAATAAGGTTTCTTTGTGTTTTTATTAAAATATATATTAAACTGTAAAAAAGAAGTTACTAAGAGAGGAAAATAATAAAATATTATAATAAACTTTAAAATAACTCAAAACATACTTGAAATAAGATTGTGAATTATTATATGAGTATTTATAGATCCATGAAAACCAAGAAATATATTAATTATAAAATTTTCAGTCATTTTCAGAGAATGTATTAATATCTCATTGAAAATTAAATCATATTAAATTACTTCCATTTTCTTCACTAATAAATGACACACGCTTCAACCACATCAGACGTAGTAATCCAACCATGGTTAACCTGACATGTCAACCTATATGGACAAACATAATGATAGAAGATAATACTCTATCAGCATGGTATGTTGAATGTAATATTAGTATCAACACATCAACCCTTTGTAAGGATTTCACCCTATCGTAAAATACAACATGTATTTTGTATGACAAACTAATATAAATAACTATAGTACATCTCAGAAGAATACATACATATAAATTATAAATACAAAAATACATGAATGATAAACATGAAGATAATAAAAATCTATTTCACATTGTTGTTATCCATCACAACAATCCCATACAAAAACAATAATTTTATATCAACCAAATGAATTAATAAATACACGAAATCTCATTCTCGTTTCCTGTATCTAGAAAAACCAAGTCTGCATATTCATAATGACATATGTTCGGTATGTGGAAGTGACCTAGTATCATACAAACATGATAATATATAATTTTGTCCCAAATAAATGATTATTTATAGCATAAAATTATATACCTCACAATGAAATTACATTCCAAAATAATTTCCCCAGTAATCATCTGTTGGTGTCATTTTAATCATGGTATCTTTAAATGTGCGTGGAATAAAAAATTTAACAAATATAATATGGTTGATTTATCCAAAGAATAAATTAGATAAAAATATGAGAATAAATGAGATAAACAACAATAGAACTAATCACAATAAACCAAGTGGTTCTATTATAGGGGAAAATAAAACTCAAGAATTCATATAGAACTAGCAATATATAATGTAAATCCTAAAATAAATGAGTCACACCACAGTATATCGATTTATCTACCACAACCCTAAGTGGTTACTCACATTCTAGTGTTATTATATGCACATAACTAAATTCACCTAGTGTTTCCATATGTTACATTATGTCTCACAATCCATGAAAATAATGATCCAAATTTAATAAATCATTTTTCATGGATTTATTATCAATACCATGATTTGAAAAATAGATCCAAACCCATATTTGAGGAATTTTTTCAAACTTATTAATAGTATAATAATTTTTTTAATGAAACTCTATATTAAAACTAATTTCCATGCCACTAAAATGACATTACCCATACAAACATCATTGATATCAAATAAGTAATAAAAATTATCCTATACAAAGGAAAACACATGATGAACAATGTATATAATGAGGATGAACCTTTTTTTAGAGACAATAACATTTATAGTGGAGGAAAAATATATTTCTATGAAATATCGGTTTGGAAACATAGAGAAAAAGTCCTCATAAGACTATATTTATATGAAATATAAAAAACTATCTATCAAGACCTATAAATCCATCCATTGAATCCCATATTATTTTCATTACATGAAGGATAACAATGATTAGAGGGTGATCATGAAACTATATGCTAAAATAGTAAAATATGAACATACCATAAAGATATTCATAAATATTGAATCAGAATCACTATGAGATCAAAGAGATAACCTCCGAGAATATTAATAAATTACTGTGTCGATAGAATTAGATATAAGGGTGATATTTTATTTTAATATGATGAATTGTATGAGAGAAAGTTTTCAATTTTTTAATTTCCATATGGTTTTTATAATTAGATCGCACAATTTGATAAACATTGAGCTAACTATACAGCCATTACTATCTATAAAAAATAAATCTCACAGATACCATGGAATAAACATATTGTTATAATAATGATACACATTCCATGGATCCTTCTATAGATATATATACCACATATTTATATCTTTCCTAGAATATCATATGGTTAGATACACAAAGATCAAACAATAATAAATGGTATTATAATTTACATAACCTAATACAATGGTATTTGTATTTTTATTAATAACCGTGAACAAACAGTATGAATTTTTTTTTACCAGAACTCCAAAATCATGATCCCTAAAAACCAATGAAAATTTGGACCTCAAGATAGAAATAGAAATCCAAAATAAATTATATATGTGACCTAGAAGGTCAGTCAATTATACCAACCATGAAACATTATATCTGGAGAAATAACCAAGGATTTTAGAATAAAAATAGATAAATCTATTTTTATATCATTAATGATACACCCCTCTCATTTGTTTTAGATTTATTATCTAATCATTCAGAATACGTACACTTGGGGAATCATTTTCTATAGAGTTACTTGTTCAAACTATTAAAAATATAAATGTTTTTATCAACAACCATGGTATTTGGGTCATGACTATCCTCTTTATACTTTATGACATGAGAAGGGTTTGAATTATACCTCATTAAATTTAAAGAATGAATCATGTTTTTAATCAATAGATGTTTAGGAAATTCATGGAAACAATACCTAATTTTCCAATATTTATGAATATCATTAAAGGTCTAACTAATCTCAATGTTAGATTATATTTTCTTCCAAAACTAAAATTTCCCAAAGGAGGTGAAACAATGTGGAACTTTTGATCACCTACCAAAATCTCAAATATGTTATCATAATGGATTATATAGGATTTATGATGACTCAATGTTGTCTTTATCCTCCATTAGATCACCTACACATTTTCCATAATCTCTTCGACATGAACTAGCACAATCAAAGACCCCTCCTTCTGTTGTATCCAACATAATGATTATCAACATTGCCACCCATACAATATTTGAATAGAAACCATTCTAATAAAATATTGATATCTATTTCTAATGGTAGATCATTCATTGGAAAAAGATTTTTCCAAGAACATATGATTTTTAGCATGCATTCTTGATGCATATCCTTGTGAATTTGAATATCTTTCTCAGTCAATCCATCCAGATAAGGTATATATTACATGAAATAGATTAGTCGTTTAAAAATTGAATAACATATTAATTTATGATTCAAATAATGGAACTCTATCAAAATCAATCTAAAATGGATCCCCAAGGTTATTCCTCATTTCATCATCATACCGATTCTTGCAATATTCCATAATAATCATCCCTTTATAATGATGGGAAAGAGCTAATATCATGATTCAATCAATGGTCACATAAATCACATAATTTATAGTAGGATTCCATGGTAAAATCAAACTTATGTCTATAGATATCTCATCCGAATTTTATACTAAAATTAGTGATGGATTTAAAAAATTGAAGGTCTCTATTTCACCATATTAATAATTTTCAACATAAGAAATAGTAATATTAATTATATAGTTGACACCATTATATATAGGCACTAATAATGATCTTTGAAAACATAATGTATCATTGTACTAATAGGTAGTATAGACTTTCAAAACTGATTTAAAAAAGACATTAAATATTCCCTAAAGTTTATTACAGTTAAATATATTCTTCGAAACCATAAGACCCCATCAAGAGAACAAGAAACATAAATGAAGATGTTCATAGCATAATGAATTTCACAAATATGATGGTAGTCAGTGCATGACTCTTCCCCAATAAAAATATTTCTATAAAAGTAATTATTAGATTTAAAAAATATAATAAGAGGACAAGTAAACATTATCCATATCCATGTGCATCTGAAATAACAAACTAATTAATTATTATTCTCTCACTATTTATATTAAGAATTATGTTGTATACATCCTACATAGTTTAACTGATTTTTTTTCCTTTTATAGGTCTATATGAAATATCAAAATATAAGTATAATGATATATAATGGAACATTATTTTAATATGTTTAAATTAAATTGGGTAAAAATTTAATTTATAATATTATTATCAAAATATACATTAATCCACTCTATGAAGATATATTGGAACCATGACTTGATGGAATTGCGCACAAAAGGAAACATCAATTAATTAGTAGGATAATTATCCGCATGAGGGAATCATTAGAGAGTGACATATTCCACCACCTATTTATCATTCATCAAAACAAAACCTAATACCATATATTTTGAATAAAAATAATCATAATTTATAAAATATTCCAAAATAATATAAACTATTTTGGAAATTAAAAACAAATTCAATTTTCCATATTCTATTTAACATATATCACTCTATTCAAACATAAAACCAATATTGGGTTGCTATATTTTACAAAATTAAATCTTATATGAGTCTTAGACATAGAACCTATATTAATGAAAATCTCAAACACATTCATGGGATTCAACAAAGGAATCACTAATATAATCATTTTACGATCCACTAAGATGGATCTCTTAGATATAAAATGAACCAAATGATCACTTCTATGATCCAAATTTGACATTGAGATATCCTTCCTCATAGATTTTATTGTATAATGTTTCTGAGGACCATAACAAGGGGTTCCCTTTGTTGATCCACTATTTTGGATAAATGATAATTTCAACCTTAAAAAACTGGTAAAAATTATACGAATCAATGAATGATCTAATTCATCAAATCTATAAACAATGTCATAGCATTAAAAATCATAATATGTATAAAAAATACCCCAAAATTTTAATCATTACCCATAAAAAATTCAAAATAATATCCTTCTATTAGTATCTCAAGGAATGAGATTGTGATTATTTATTTATCATATAAAACATCCATATCGCCTTTTATAATAAAAAATATCATCAATCCTATGAAGATAATATTTTTCTTATTAATGAAATAGTTTATCATTTTTTAGTCCCAAATAGATGGAGGGTTTAATAGTCCTTCATTGTGAAGCGATCTAATGATACCCATGTTAACATGATGAAAAGAAAAAAATACATTTTTTTGAAGTTCCTAAAGATGAATACTATGTTTATTAAAATCGATGCATTCCTTAGAATAATATGTAAAGGATATAAGAAACATCGTCAAAAATAGTTAAACAGTAATCATGACCTCTCACAAGGTATTTAATCTAGAAAATGCTTTCCAATTATTTTAATGGTACTCATTCAGTACAACATGATTTTGAACACATAAACATAGATCTATGGTGTCAGAAAAGATCTAGAAAAATTTTTAATACACCATTATATACTCAGGAACAATTAGACATGCTCTCCCAGATTTATGATATAACTCAACTGGAATTACATAAGTAACCACTTCAAAATATAAAAAGTAGACAATAAGATTATAAAATTTATGTGGAACACTAAATAAATCATCTAAATGATTCAAATGATGATTTATATGGTATCAATATCCTGTAATTCGATATCCAACATGACTTTGTTATTGAGGATCAGAACCCAACAATTATGATAATTAAAACCACACTCCTTAGTACCTAAGAGAGTGTATTGAACAATAAAAACAGAATAATATTTGAGCTTAAGAATAATATAACTATTGAAAAAGATGATATAAATGAATGGGAAGCACCAATAGAAAAAAAAATCGGGGACTATAAAAGATGAAATAACTACTATACTAGTCAACATAGCAGGCCCCACATCAGATTCCACTGGTCCATACTATACTACATAAATGACTCCGACCTTAGCCCCTTATTAAGTATTATTTACTAAGTTATTATCTCCTACTTAACGATTTTGATATCTAACACTTGTTTCAATATTATATAGAATATGTGATCCTTTTGTTTTAGTGGATCGTGCTTTACTCCCCTGAGATAGTATTCTAAAAAATTGGTTAAGGTGATAATATTGTCTATAATGATGAATGTTTTTGGTGACTATCACAAAATTAGGATCATTATATTTAGGTATCCAATGATATAAGAATCAAAAATTGTTTCTCCATAGTGAATCCCTAATAGATTATCATGGAATAAATGGATCACCCATATAGTGATTTTTTTCAAGATCACACACTCTAATTATTACATTTTTTAATAGAATCACCAGTAAGACTTGTATTTCAAGATATGTTTTACTTATTAATACATTATTTATTTGATACATCAGAAAAATTATAATAAAATTATTATCAATAATGTAAAAATTATTTTCATTCATTACAATATCTAATCGACCATCCTTGAGTTATTTATTCTTGAAATGATCTAGAGATTGATGAAATAACACGGTGAATCGAGTATAAAAAATTATTATTAAATGGTATCATTGATCTAATATAACAAATTATTGGTCCTTTTACAAATGAGATGAGTCATGATATAACTACTAAATAATTTTTTTAATGTCTTCCATGTGTGGTCATTGTGTTATTTATTAGGCTTTATGGAATATCATAATTTTCATTTAGTTATCTTATGTGTATAAATGGAGTTACAAAACATATTCTCATATGGTGTCTTAAAATATTATAATATAATCCTATTGTTTTGTTGGGTTCTTGGCTTCCATTATCACCATAAAATATTTGTGGTTGTTTTATGTTAATCTCTAATATATGTTTGAGCATCCATTCTTGGATTCCACCACCCATATAAAATAGGGATAGAAAAATATGCATTATCCTTACAACAAAATTGGGTTATGACATAGGTTTTTCTTTTTGTTCATTCCCAAAATTTCCATCCTGGTATTTCAATAAGGAATTTCCATGAATCAATATATATTAAATATATGATATAATACATGAATATTTTTTAATATATCATTGAATAAGTATATTAAAATCATGTTTCCAAATTAATTAAACTAAAAAATTATTTTAGTAAAAAAATATAATCAATGGGTTAGATTGGATGAAAAAAATAAAGCCAATAGAAAACAAGAGATGGTTATTATAACCATAAACAACATCTAATTCAATCCCCTAATGAATAAACCCTTACTTTATATGGTTACTCAAGGTACAAGATGAAACTAATCTATCTTAGATAGCATCTACACATTCCACCCACGTTTCAATGGTCCTAACTACAACCTTTCAACAAACATAAGAAATAATTCCTTTGATACAATTTATTAGTTATCAAACCCAGGTTATCCGGTCACATATCTGAAGATATCCTTCCCCAAGGCCCAAACATTATTCCAAATCACCATGGGAAAATATATTCACCTGGTTATCCAAACACATAAACCTGTGAACAATGGAACTTTAAAAATATCATAACTTATAACATGTATTAAAATATATCATTAACAAACCGAATGCATTGACTATTTATATTTGTATAACCACGAGATAAAATAAAAAAAGGATAAATTATAAAACAATAAATAATGAAAAAAACAAGTCTACATGTAAATATTTTTTATAAATATCCCAACACACCATGATTGAGAAATATCATAATATATGTATTGATTATTCATGACCACCCTCCAATTACCAATTTCTAACAAAATAATTCAATATACACACAATGAAATATTCTGGGAGGGAGGAAAAAACAATCGAATGAGATATTGAATATATAATGTGTATTTTCCCATAAAACATTTAATTATAGCATTAAAATTGTATATATTCATATTGAATTTCAATTTCAAAAATAAGCCATATAAATTATATTTGTTTATTTTGAAACATTTGATACTATGAAAAAAAATATGAGTAAATTTAAATAGTGATCAATATAGGGAAACATTCAAACCATTGATTTAGTAAACTAATGAGAATCATATAGTAGTACATTAATGAAAATAATAACATTCCAAAAATGGGAAGTATCTTATTACATAAAAAAGTAGGGTAATCATGGAACAAAAGATAAAAATAATTCAAATCCTATTGATACTTACTCTAACGAATGGCCACCGATTGCATAACCATAACAACTATTGATTCCACAATAACATAGGATTGTGTATGTGTGTAACCAAAGACATCATTAGTTCCCATGTAATATATTTTCTAAAAAAAATCAATGTTTATTATTATAAAAGTTATATAAAGCACTTCTACAAAAAATTTATTACAACTCCCATTGATGAAATCCCAATATTGTCTATATACCATATTTTATTAATTTCATTGATCTTATAATGTGTGTAATTATTGTTTTTAATGAAAACACAAAACATAACTTCCTTATATGCCATAAATTTTGAAATTAATGAAAAAAATCACCAATTGAAATCAAATCAATCATTTTATTAATCATATCCCATTTAAAAAATTAAAGTATTCCATGAGATAGAAGTGATGTACAAAAACACCAACCTGGCCATTCAAGATATTATATTCTCATTAGGAAATTGAGAGTTGAAAAAATATGTGTCCTCCCAATCCTAGATCCATATGAAATGTAATAAATTCTCTAATAAAAGCTTGATATCTAGAAATAATATCCTTTAAGAGTTTTCAAACATTTTTTAGTAGATATATTGATGATATATCTAGATTGAGGTAGAGAAAACATGGGAAAAGACATACCTCAAAGAGAACCATGATATCAACGGATAATAACCTATATAGAAAAATTATAACCTCTTATATAATTAGGAAAGGAATGATTAAAATAACTATAATTTTCAGTATGATTTTCTATCAAAAAAAATCATGGGTATCATTTTAATTAATTATTTTTAGAAAATTCCCAGTGGTTAGATGGTTTGATGATGTGGTTACATATACCATGTTCATATTATGTAATGATTATAATTCAATGTAAAAAATTGTAATTCATAAATAGATGGAAGTCATGAACTAGCCTAGATAACATAGTACCCCGATACCTCATTCTGAACAGACATATATCAATTGTCATTCTGAAAGCCTATGCGATGGAAAATAGCTCCTTGAATCACAGATGATAAAAGAGGGAAGTATGTTTTCACAAAAATGTGGATGGGAAAAATTTTACAAGTCTGTTGATCAGCACTGTAGAGGGAAAAATTGTGTAAACAAAATAAGTGTAACAAACCCCAAATTTGTACATCAATAATGTAATGCTTTACTGGAATGATAAACTCAAACATCCCAATAGAAAAATAAACCCACTCTTTGTTAAAATGGATCAATAACATCTACCACCTCTAAGAGGCACTATCAATTTTCTCAGACCTAACATGAAAATTATACTATATCGTGAGGGAAATAGTAGCGTGTCAGATATAAATCCAAATATTGTCTCACTATGAGTTCCAAAAGAAATTAAAAAAACTAATATTCTATAAATTTAAATAATTATTTATAATGAATTAAATCATAATCTTTTAGAAAAATACAAAACTTCCATGAAAAGTTGATTGATATATCAAAAAAACGTTCAAAATGATTAAATGAACATTTTATAGAAAATTTTATATATTATAATGATTAAAATAGTTCAAAAAATCAATAACATGTGTATTGAATTAAATCAACTCATAGAAATGTATGAACCAAATACAGAATCCATGTGGTAAGGTGTAACACCCCTAGATTTCATAGTATGTACTTCTTCAAAACAGTTCAATAACTTGCACTACACGTAACACCGAGTTCAAGCGCACTATGACTTACCAAACAAGCCGTTCAAAAGAGGTTATGAATAGGATTAACTAAATTTTAAACCATATATAATCCTTATAATTTTAGAATCCATATTATGAGTTTCTTAGACATAATGTGATTACAAAATTCCTTTTCTTCAAATAAAAGAAGTATTTTTAAAAAATGCACTTTTACCAACATTAATAGTGAACCCATTTTAAATACAATATTTTAAAATTTTATATATTCAGTTTGACTAAATAAATTTATTCTTTATAATGGGGACATTAAAAATTTACAATGTCAAACCCCATTCATCCACGGTACGCTTCTCTTTGAATAATATAGTAGCCTGTGTTGTACGCAACTTCGAGTTCTAACACACACCACAACCAATCAAAGTAGCCGTTATGAATAGTAATACCTAATTTTTTAAATTTTATAAATTTTATCTCTCAAAATCGACATCATTTTTGGATTATGAATATTTAATTTAGCCTAGGGTGAAATTTTGGCACCTTTCGGATAACTTTTATACTTTGATGAATAGTGAAAATTACTAAATTATAATTTAAAACAACTTTTTAATCAAAATAATTGGTAGTGATAAATTATAAATTTGAGTGGTTTTAAATTATATTTAGAATATATTTTTACCATTTAATAAAATATGGTTCATTGGACAAAATTTCACAATTAAACCGGACATAAACAAGTGTCAATCTTTTGATAGTTATTATCTCTTAAAAACATGCTTTTTATTTTGACAACGGGAATTAATTTTAAATTAATTTCCGCCATTTCTGTGTTTTGAATTTGGAAAAATTGATTCCATATTTGGAATCAGGATGTTCTAATTGTGAAAATAGATAACTTTTATTTTTAGACATTTTTATTAATTACTTTGGTAAATATTTTATTTACCATGGTTAAAAGGTAAATCCTGTAAATAAGGGTTAAAAAATAATATTATAATAACGAAAAATTACCCTAAAATGTGTCAAAACCTTATTGTCTGATACATTTCCGTCCATGGGCATCTTTGGGTCGATTTTGGGACCCCATGGATCCACTTGTAAGTGATAGGGACACTTTATTTTAATGAAGTTAAAATGAATACAAAAATGACACAAGCATATATCTTTTAAAAACTAATTTTTAAATATGGTAATATATGATAGATTTTCGACTATAAATATTCAGTATAATGATAAAATGATTTCCAACTAATGCTATTTTATTTATAATGATTAGACATTAAATAATTTAATTTATTTATGATACAATGGTGATGCAGTAATTACCATAATAGAAACAAATTAGAATAATTAATATTATAAATACCCAAATATATTTTATTTGAGACTTTATATAAATCCCAATAATTTTTTAGGTTAATATGGAATGTGAGGATTGATTTAATTTTCTTTTATCGATGTAATCATTATGTTATGAGTTTTACAAAAATCAATTATTGAATAGTGTCAAAATTGACATAAAAGCGTTTTTAAAACAAATATTATATTATTAATTGGTATTAAATTACTAAAAATCTAAGGATCGTCCAAGAGACTTATATAATGATAGGTGAAACATTAATGGACCACTTGGGGGTCACTGGGATGTATATAGTGAGTTTATTTACCATATAACAAAAAAATACAAATAGACATTGTAAAAGTGATACTAATTAACTAAGAGTTAATACTTAATGATAAGGTTAATATAGTGACCCAAACCTGTCTAAATTCTACTGGTTGAGTGGTTTTCGACCACCTCCACCTTAACATTTAAATAATACACTTTGGAGCCATTAAAAACAGAATATGAATTTATTATAAAATAATATTTCTAGCTTTTCCAAAGGTGCCTCTCACCCCTCTTATAAAAGGGCACTCCCCCCTCTCACTGATTCACACATTCAAAGACTTTTGTTTCGGATAAACCCTGACCAAATACTCTCTAAACTTCTCTAAATGCATCCTAGAGGCCTTAATTTAATCAGAAATCCAACTTAACGAGCCCTTTTGATCCAATCAAAAGGAAGAACCCGAATAAGAGGTAATGATTTTACCACCCTTTTTCAAGTTCCTTTCTTCTTACACTTCTTCTTTCTTTGTCATTACCATTCTAAAATATTAACTCCAGTATATTATATATACATTGATGTTATTATAAACATGTTAAAACAATATTTAAGTATTATATCCATCCTTTGAATGACATGTCACCATACGTGTGTACGTCCGGCTTACCGTCTCCACATCATGGTGTAATTGTTATTCAAAACATTATTATTTGGATTGGTATAATATTTATGTTTAATTCATGTAAATAATAAATATAACATGATAATTAATCTGTATATATGATATAACATCCAATTATATATTATTTTATTATCAAAAGAATGATATTGTCGCTTGTGCGTACGTACGGACAACCGTCTCCATGAGCGCGATGAGATTCATTCTCCATCGTATCCATTCAAGTATAATTATCATTTGATGATTTAAAAATAATGTTTAAATACTTGATATTATTCTGTATATAAATAATATACAACCTATCCATGACAACCACGTCTTACGTAAAAAAACATATAAAAGAAAACGAGTAAGTTAACACCAGCAACAACAATAATACTAAGATATTATTAACAAAGCAATGTTAAAAGATCATATATGATAACATATTAATGTATATGATTCTTTTATAATTTAATAACAATTATTTCACCATCATAATGGAGGTTAAACTACCCCCAACCATGTAAAAGTACAAGGTAAGGGTTTATTTCTCAATCTCTTCATTATCTGAGGTTGTTTCTACGTAATTATCTACTGGGATCTCTTTATCATTTACATCCATGTTCCTTAAAAATGTATTTAAAAACATTTTTACAACTTAGTAGACAATGGGATGAATTAATTTATACCCTTATGTGTTTTTAAAAGAATATTTCCGTCATTTTTCAAATAAGGTACTTTTTAACCTTTTCGACAAATTTAAGGTAAGAATGTCTTCTTAAACTTATACGGCGGGTGCAGTTATTTTCTGCCGTTATAAAATCTTCAAAGCTTAACATACAATATTATATGGATATTTTCAAAGTAAAAGTATTATTTTATAATTATGTTACTTTTAAATGATTTTAAAATGAATATTTTATGAATTTCAGGAAGGTCCTCTTATCAAAATCAGAATTCAGAATGTTTTAATGATTTATCTTTCTAAATTTTTTTATTTAATGTCCATGTCTTCAAAATGGTTTTTAAGGATTTATTTATAAGGACATGAATGTTTTTAAATATTTAATTCCTTTCAATAGTTTCAAAGTGGTATGGGACACTTTGATTCAAACATCTTTTTTTAAATTACTTCCTTTATAAATGTGTGACTTTTCAATGATTTCGAGAAAAGGGATATTTCTCTCAAATAGTTTTGATTTCATCTATGTCAACATCCTTTGATGGATTTTAAGTTTATTTGATGTTGATTTATTATGATACAAAACAATTTTATTGTATTTAAGGTTTTGTGATATTTTTACTGTGGATGTGTTATTTTTATACCATTCATGGTTTATAGAGAAAGTATTGAAATTTCGTATGCTAGTTTTAATACGAATGTTTATGTTATGTTTAAACCTTTTCATATGGGAATGAATTGGACTTAGTATGTGACGGATGGAGCCCGATATATCTACTCGATGCATCGGTAGGTCTCATGAGACAAACTAGTGTCTTCGCACAAGGCCTTGACAAAATCTTATTTGTAGTCTGAGCACAAGGCCTTGGCTCTGTGGTTATGATAGTCAGACATTATGCATTCCATCATTATGAATATGTTTATTGATATTTCATGAGATTATTCGATTAGTAGAATATCCATGTGAATAAGTAAATGGCATTATTTCATTTTATTTTTTCCATACTATGTTGAAGTTTAAGAATAAAAAGATTTTTTTAGTTATAAATTGCCTTAAATGTTTATGCATATTTATGAAAGTTTCTCCTGTATTTCTTACCCTTACAAAGAGTTTGAGCTCACCCCTTTCTTTGTTTTACTTTTCCCACGATTCCGAGAATTATATTGTGATTGATATGCAGGGTTTAGACAAGGGAATAATGTCATTCATAAAGGATTATTTATGTTGTTTTGTATGTTATGAAGTGTAATGTAACATTCATGTATGTAATCTATTTTCCAAGACTGCTAAACTTATCGGTCCTTTGGGACTTGATTCCTTGTAATCATTCCAATATATTAAAATAATGCACTGACTCTGGGTAACTGGGGTCGGGGTGTTACATTTGGTATCATAGGAAGTTTAACAATAACCTTGGAAACTAGATATAGATAAACTCTGATTAGTGCACATATCCCTAAGATAGACATTGATGATTAGTATAGAAGAACTTCCTATAATTTTGGTATTGTAGAGATTTTGTGAGTATCCCCGAGCAATACATCCCTGTCTGGATATGAGTAGGTAGAGGCGGCTCTGGCACAGATGTACCTGGGTGTAAAACCCGAAAACACTGCTTTGAGCTAGACTCGAACGGGAACTGGTGGACGAAAACAGGTCTTGTTGCACTCTTGGTTACGACACTCCTGGGGGGTATGCTTAGGATAATTCTCATTTTTTTACAAACCATTATGAAGGGCTCGTGAGTATATACTTACTCAAAGAAAACATTGTTATGATTATGGATTATTTTTATAAACTCTTCAATTTGCATTAGGTATTTTACATGTTTGGAATTATTCATTGCAATTCATAAACGGACCTAGTTTATGCTATTGTATAGAAATGGCGCCCAATAGAAGGAATGTGAACTCCAGTAATACGTATGATCTAAAGAGTAAGAAGGATCGTATCTTTCATGGTATTAAGCCTTCATTTAGAAGAGAAATAGTCTCCCATGTATTATCATTATTTGAAGAAATAGTATCATGTGTTGATAAGATAACTAAAGATTTTACTATGTCCTATGGCTTTGAATAGAAGAAAGAGATGAAAAGGATGGAAGAGAGAAATATGGATAAAGGGAAGAGGGAAAAGAAGAATTTTCCCATAAGTGATAACTGTGGGAAAAAAACCCTGGAACTTTCCTGAAGGGAATGGGAGTTTATTATAAGTGTGGAGAAAAAGGACACCATGTACGTGACTACAAGGGTAAGAAAATGGTTTCAAATGTACAATACATCATTTGCAAAGAGTTTGGACACTACACGAACCTATGTCCTAGTCATCTGACTATGCCGTAAATGATGCTATTGGATAATAATAAAGTTATGATACTCCCACAGATGAAGAGGAATGATTAGCGTTCTTATGTTTATTATGTCATTTGAGTGTTTTATCAACAATGTACTTATTATAATAATTATGGAGTATATAAGGATTGTACTTCAGTACTATTTCATTAAGGACTTGAGATTTTGTGAAAGAATGAAAAGTGACTCAATAGCAGGTTTAATTTTTGGAAAATATATGGTTGAGAGAAATATAAACCATAATATGGTTCTGATAATGAGGTAGTTATTTTAGAATAATACATGATTTATTTGGATAAATGATATTGGATATTCTTGAATGCCTTCAAACCGATTAAAGATTTGTATATTCCATAATTGTTGGAGTTTACAACATTTTGGGATGGATGATGTATATCTAGAATTCTATATGGAATAAGGGTTCATGAATGTAAACAATAAGGATTATGGTAATTCAGGATGATTCAGTGTTTTAATAGATTACATGATGAAGGTATTCATATGCTATTACGGGGTAAAAAGGATCTACATTATGTTTACCTTCGAAATAAATGTTGGACTGTGAGTTTGGATAGAAGTATTTTGGATAATTATAGTTTGAAATTAATTATGTATTGCCATAAAAGGAAAACCCGGAGGTTGGGCGGCAACCCGTCATGACCAGCAAGGCCGCGAGACATGAACCCGCAACCGAAGGGAGACTAGGGTGTATCACCTACCACTGGCCCACGTGGTGTCCTGGATTAAATAATGTACTTTATTTTTATAAGGTCTAGTAGATTAATTATAAATTCATTTTTTTAACTGGAAATGATTAAGATAAATATAATATTTTTTTAAGTTCTATTATCTTTTAAAGGGAAATATGTGTTTGTGGTAGAAATTAGTTAAAAGATGGAACTCTACATTTCAAGTATATATTTTTCTTCTTCTCTTATTCTATGAAAAAATTAATTCATATACTTTATTGAAGTGATCTAAAAACCAAAAATGTGTTATCCTAATACCTTATGGTTTGTTGAACTGATTGCATTTTAAATCCTCATCGATTACTGAATTTAAGGACCTCAATTTTAAACTTGTTTAAGATTGATGACCTCAATCACCACCTATAAATTTTTACGTTTTTCATCCAATTATATGTCTCTAATTTCAACCAATGTTCTCCTAATTGAGATCATCATTTGGTGGTGACCATATCATTTCTCTTTTCCTCTTATTAAGACAAAATTTTATTAACCAAATTTCCGATGTGGGATTTCCCACAAAGATATTTTCTATTTTCAACAATTATTTACGAAGAAGAATATCAAATTGAGAGGATGAAATTTATTGAAGGTGGAAAGAATGTAACACCACATTATTTTATTGTATGTACTTCTTCAAAACAATTCAATAATATGCACTACACGTAACACCGAGTTCAAGCACACTATGACTTACCAAACAAGCCGTTCAAAAGAGGTTATGAATAGTAATAACTAAATTTTTGACCTTATATAATCCTTATAATTTTAGAATCCATATTATGAGTTTCTTAGACATAATGTAATAACAAAATTCCTTTTTTTCAGATAAATGTAGCAATTTTCAAAAATGCACTTTTACCAACTTTAATGGTGAACCCTTTTTAAATCCAATATTTAAAACTTTTATATATTCAATTTGACTAAATAAATTTATTCTTTTGAAGGGGGACATTAAAATTTTACAATGTAAAACCCCAAGCTTCCACATTACGCTACTCTTTGAATAATACAGTAGAGTGTGTTGTACGCTACTTCGAGTTCTAACACACACCACAACAAATCAAAGTAGCCGTTATGAATAGTAATACCTACTTTTTGAAATTTTATAAATTTTATCTCAAAGAATGGACTTCATTTTTGGAATCGGAATATCGAATTTATCCTAGGGTAAAATTTTGGTACCTTTCGGATAACTTTTATAGTTTGATGAATAGTGAAAATTACTAAATTTTAATAAAAAACAACTTTTTAAATCAAAATAACTGGTAGTGATAAATTATGAATTTTAGTGGTTTTAAAGTATATTTAGAATATATTTTTACCATTTAATACAATATTGGTCATTGGAAAAAATTTCACAATTAAATCAGACATTAACAAGTGTCAATATTTTGATAGTTATTATCTCTTAAAAACACGGTTTTTTGTTTTAACAATGGAAATTTATTTTAAATTAATTTCTGCCACTTCTGTGTTTTGAATTTGGAAAAATTGATTCCATATTTGGAATCAGGATGTTTAAACTATGTAAATAGGTAAGTTTTATTTTTAGATATTTTGAATAATTTCTTTGGTAAATATTTTATTTACCATGGTTAAAGGGTAAATCCAGTAAATAAGGGTTAAAAAATAATATTATAATAACAACAAATTACCCTAAAACGTGTCATAACCTTATTTTTTGATACATTTCCGACCATGGGAATATTTGGGTAGATTTTGGGACCCCGTGGAGTCACTTGTAAGTGATAGGGACACTTTATTTTAATTAAGTTAAAATGAATACAAAAATGACAGAAGCATATATCTTTTAAAAACACAATTTTTACATATGGTTATATATGTTTGATTTTCGACAATAAAAATTCATTAGAAATATAGAAATATTTCCTACAAAATGGTATTTTATTTATAATTTTTAGACATTAAATAATTTAATTTATTTTTGACACAATGGAGATGCTGTAATTACCATAATAGTGAAAATTTGGAATTATTAATAATATAAATTCCCAAATAAATTTAATTGGAGACTTTTTATAAATATCAATAATTTACTAGGATAATATGGAAGTTGTAGATCAATTTAATTTACTTTTTTCGAAGTAATCATTCTATTATGAGTTTTACAAATATCAATTCTTAAATAGTGTCAAAATTGACAAAAAAGTGTTTTTAAAATAAATATTATATTATTAATTGATATTAAATTCCAAAAAATCTAAGGATCAACCTAGTTAATTATATCATGAATGTTTCATCATTACTCAACCACTTGGGGGGTCTCTTGAATATATATAGTATTTTTATTAACCATATAATATAAAAATACAAAGAGACATTATAAAAGTGAAACTAATTATCTAAGAGTTAATACTTAATGATAAGGTTAATGTAGTGATCCAAACCTGTCTAAATTCTATTGGTTGAGTGTTTTTCGACGCATCCCCACCTTTACCTTTTAATAATCAACTTTTAAGCCATTAGAAACTGAATATGAATTTATTATAAAATAATATTTCTATCTTTTCCAAAGGTGCCCCTCACCCCTCTTATAAAAGGGCACTCCCCCTTCTCACGAATTCACACATTCAAAGCCTTTTGGTTCGGCCAATACCTGCCCAAATACTCTATAAAATTCCCTAAATTCACCCTAGAGGTCTTCATTTAGTCATAATTCCAACCTATGGAGCCCTTTTGATCCAATCAAAATGAAGAACCCGAATAAGAGGTAATGATTTCACCACCCTTTTTCAAATTCATTTTTTCTTCCACTTCTTCTTTCTTTGTTATTACCATTCTAAAATAATAACTCCAGTATATTATATATACTTTGATGTTATTATAAACATGGTACAACCATATTTCAGAATTATATCCATCCTTTTAATGACATGTCACCATACGTGCGTACGTACGACTAACTATCTCCACGTCATGGTGTAATTGTTATTAAAAACATTATTATTTGGATGGGTATAATAATGATGTGTAATTCATTTAAATAATAAATATAACATGATAATTATTATGTATATATGATATAAAATCCAATTATATATTATTTTAATATCAAAAGAATGATATTGTCGGTTGTGCGTACGTACGGGATACCGTCTCCACGAGCGCGATGAGATTCATTCTCCATCGTATCCATTCATGTATAATTATCATTTGATGATTTAAATTTTTTTTAAGGACTTGATATCATTATGGATATTAAGATACAACCTATCCATGACAACCACGACTTACGTAACAAAATATATAAAAGAAAATGAGTAAGTTAACACCCGAAACAACGATAATACTAAGATATTATTAACAAAGCAATGTTTAAAGATCATATATGATATCATATTAATGTATATGATTATTGTATAAATTTATAACAATTATTTCACCATTATACAGGATTTTAACCTACCCTCAACCAAGGAAAATTACAAGGTAATGGTTTATTTCGCAATCTCTTCATTATCTGAGGTTGTTTATACGTATTAATCTACTAGGATCTCTTTATCATCCACATCCATGTTCCATAAAAATATATTTAAAAACATTTTTACTATTTACTAGACAATGGGTTATAGTCATTTATAACCTTATGTGTTTTTAAAGGAATATTTCCTTCATTTTCCAAACAAGGTACTTTTTAACCTTCTTGACAAATTTATGGTAAGAATGTATTTTTAAACTTATACGGCATGTGCTTTTGTTTTCCACCGTTATAAAATATTCAAAGCTTCCCTTACAAGAATATAATGATATTTTCAAAGTAAATGTTTTATTTTATAATTATGTGACATTTAAATGATTTTAAAATGATTATTTTAAGAATTTCTGAAAGTTACTCTTTATCAAAATCAGAATTTTGAATGTATTAAAGATTTATCTTTCTAATTTTTTTTAATTAATGTCCATGTCTAAAAAATGGGTTTTAAGGATTTATTTATATAGACATGAATGTTTTTAAAATGGTAATTCCTTTCAAAAGTTTCAAAGTTTTATGGGACACTTTGATTCAAAAATCTTTTTTTAAATTACTTCCTTTATAAATGTGTAACTTTTCAATGATTTCATGAAAAGAGATATTTCTCTCAAATAGTTTTGATTTCATCTATGTCAACATCCTTTTATGGATTTTAATCTTATTTGAATTAGATTTATTATGATACAAAACATTTGTATTGTATTGAAGGTTTTGTGATATGTTTTACTACGGATGTGTTATTTTTATACCATTCATGGTTTATGGAGAAAGTATTGGCATTTTGCATGCTAGTTTTAATACGAATGTCTATGTTATGTTTAAACCTTTTCATATGGGAATGCATTGGACTTAGTAAGTGACGGGTGGAGCCCACTATAGCTCCTCGATGCATCGATCGGTCTCATGAGACAAACTAGTGTCTTGGCACAAGGCTAAGACAAAATCTTATTTGTAGTCTTGGCACGAGGCCTTGGCTATGTGGTTATGATAGTCTGAAATTAGGAATTCCATCATTGTGAACGTGGTTATTGATATTTCATGTGATTATTCGATTAGTAGAATATCCATGTGAACAAGTAAATGGAATTAGATCATTTTATTTTTTCCATACAATGTTGAAGTTTATGTTTAAAAGGTTTTTGTTTTAGTTATGCATTGCCTTAAATGTTTATGCTTATTTATAAAATTTTACGTTGTATTACTTACACTTACGGAGCATTTGAGCTCACCACTTTCTATGTTTTATTTTTCCCATGATTCCAAGAAGTATACTGTGATTGATATGCAGGGTAATGACAAGGGAATAATGGCATTCATAAAGGATTATTTATGTTGATTTTTATGTTATGATGTGTAATGTAACAATCATGTATGTAATCTATTTTCCAAAACTGCAAAACTAATTGGCCCATTGGGACGTGATTCCTTGTAATCATGCCAATGTATTAAAATAATGCACTGACTCTGGGTAACTGGGGTCGGGGTGTTACATAAGGTAGGTATCAGTTAATATGATCATTACATGTATCATAGTGATCACATATCTAGTTAGGTTAGAACACTCAAATACACCCAAAAAAGGTACCCAAAATGTGTATTTTACACACCAACAGGGGAACCCATACTAGGATGTCATGATAATGTTTTATTAGTAATATCTATCATCATCAATCTATTGTTAGTTTTTCAATGCAATAGAATTCTTATCCCAGTTATTGTTAACTAACAATGAAAATATTATATTTAACAATTATTCAATAAAATTTGAAATTAATAATTTAAAATAATGATAAAACATTATTTCCCAATTTTAACATCCAACATTTTTTCTCTTTGCAAATTAATATTTTTTGATAATTTAATGGCATCTCAAATCACATTTCAATTAAATCCACTTTATGAATGTTGAAAATCAAATCATTTCATCAGAATAATATTCAAATAAAGCCATTCATTTAGATAAATGAACTACACAATATCAAATCAATTGAGATTAGGGGTTATATCAATTTCTATTCCAATTCAAAATTAGATGTAAATCATTCCCATTTAATGTTTTTAAATCAATTAAATACACAAATAATTTTAATCTATAAATTATTGGATAAAATTTTCATGAAATGAATTATAGAAGTACCAAACATTAATGAAATATCATTAATCAAAATCCATAATTGGAACATGTATATTAATGCAGATTGATATCAAGATACACAACCAAGAATAAAGATCCAAATAAAAGGATTTTAGAACCATCGAATGCATGATGATCCAACAATTTATTTAGAATAAAGAATGTTATATTGGAAGAAACCATAAGAGTTACGATCCACATATCAGAGTGGGGTCAAATATTCCTCTATCACTTTGATTCAAAAAAGTATAAGGTTGGAGATAAAAAATATTTTATATGGATCCATATAAAATATTTTAAAAATGGTAGGTCAGATTAGATGTAGCAAGAAACATAATCAGGGCCTCGGTAATTAAAAAATAAATTTTTGATAAATTAAACAACCTATTTTTTGTTTAGTGGATAGGGATGAATTTTAAGAGAAATAATAAAGCCTAACTTTATTTCTACTATTTACCCACTATCCAGGCATATGTTTTACGCTAGATGTGATCATGGTTAGGAATACGATATGTTAAATGTGCATTCCAAACTATACCAGGGGTTCATGGATTTCACCTGTGGGGTCCAATATTTAAAAAACCATTCCACAACTTTTCATAGCATAAAAAACATAAAAAAATCTCTAAATTACTCCCAAAAATCCTATAAAAATGTGATAAAAAAGGGTCAACATGTACCTAAAAATAAGTAATATTATATTAAAACATCCCAACCATAAAATTTTTCTTTGTAGAGAAATCCGGGTTATTTTTTTTTGTAACACAGAGATTGTAACACTCTATGCTTCCACAATATACTTCTCATTAAATAATACAATAGCGTGTGGTGTACGCAACTTCGAGTTCTAACACACCACAACCAATCAAACTAGTTGTTATTAATAGTAATAACCACTTTTTAAAATTTTATATATTTTATCATTCATAATGGACTTCATTTTTTGATTTGGAGTATCGAAATTAGTTTAGGGTGATTTTTTTGTATTTTTATGAAAACAATTAATTTTTGATGAATTGTGAAAACACAGAGTTGTAGTTTAAAGAAGAATTTTTATTAAATAATTATTTATTTTATTTAAATTTTATTTAGGTCAAAATAGATACATACTATCTACATATGTTTAATGTAATTCATTGGAGTTATTTTATAATAATTTTAGATATATAAAATTTATATCAAACTTTTTAACGTCTTCTACCCAACTCCTAGGAGATTTTGAAAATTTACATAAAACATAACTTTACCACTTCTCTGAGATGAATTTCAAATATCTGAGAGATTCAGTTGATATCAGTATGTAAAATGTGGTTCCATAAAGTGAAAATAATTTCGGGCAAATAGTAACTTTTTACTTTTATTTACCACGGTTAAAATTAAATAGGGTAATTAAGGGAAAATTGATATTATTATTAACATAAACATGTCCAAATTCTATTGAATATGTTCAATTCAAACTACATAAACCTTAATAATAAAATATTATCCTTTAGGTCCACATGTATTTGATTAGAACATTTATTATTATTTAATTCAAAGAAGAGTTAAAAGTGTTGAATTCAATGTTTAATAAATATATAATTTTTAATATAGGGTTAAAAATAATATAAATTCAACTATAAATATTCATTAGAAAGATAAAAAGATTTCCTAAATAATGGAATTTTTTTTAAAAAATTTAGACATTAAATAATAAAATTTATTTATGACACAATGATTATGCATTAATTGATGTATTAAAAAAATATTATAAAAATTGATATTAAAAATATCCACATATATTTAATTTGAGACTTTTTATGAATTCAAAAAATTTATTAATATAATAGTACATGTTAGGGTTATTTAGATGTATTTTTTTGAAGTAATAATACTGTTATGAATTTAGAAAAAACAAAATAACAAATTGTCTCAAAATTGTCATAAATGAGTTTTTAAAACAAATATTATATTATAAATTGATATTCTATTTCTAAAAAACTAAGTATCGGACAAATGAAATAAATAATATTATATATGTCATTAATAAAAAAACGAGGTTCGTTTGGATGTTTATTTTAGGTTTATTAATCATATATTATAAAAATACAAAGAGATATGGTTAATGTCATACTATTTAACTAAGAGATAAATCTAAAATATAAAGTTAATATGGTGTCCCAAAACTATCTAAAATATATTGGTTGTGTGGTTTTCGACTCATAACAACCAAATCTATTAAAAAAATTCATTTTGGAGCAATTAGAAACCTAAAATGATTTTATTATAAAATAATATTTCCAGCTTTTCCTAAGGAGCCCCTCACCCCTCTTATAAAAGGGAACTCTACCTTCTCTCTAATTCACATCTTCAATGCCATTTTGCTTGGCCAAACCCTCACCAAATACCCTCTCAACTATCCTAGCTTCATCATAGAGGCCTTATTATAGTCTTAAATGCAACTTATAGAGCCATTTTGGTAAAATCAAAAGGAAGAACCCGAAAAGAGGTAAATATTTCACCACCTGTTTAAACTTCCTTTCATCTTCCACTTCCTTTTTCTTGGTTGTTTCCATTATAAAATAATAAATCCAGTAACTTATATATATTTTTATGTTATTATAAATATGTGACAACCATATTCATTATTCTATCTATCCTTTGAATGAAATTTCACTATAGGTGCGTACGTTCGACATATAGTCTCCACAATGTGGTGTAATTGTTATTCAATATATTATTATTTGGATGTGTATAATAATGATTTTTAATTGATGTAAATAATAAATATAACATGATAATGATTCTGTATATATGATATAACATCCAATTAGATATTATTTTAATATCAAAAATTGATATTGTCGCTTGTGTGTACGTATGACTACCATCCCCACGAACGCGATGAGATTTAATCTCTATCGTATCCATTCAAGAATAAATTAAATTAGATGATTAAAAATAAAGTTTAAAGACTTAATATAAATATGATTGTGAATAAAATACATCCTATCTACAACGAACATTACTTACGTAACAATGCATATAAAGGAAAACGAATCAGTTAACACCTGAAATGACGATAATACAAAAATATTATTAACAAAGAAATGTTAAAAGATCATATATTATGACATATTAATGTATATCATTCTAGTATAATTTATTAACAATTAATTCCCCATTATACAGGAGGTTAACCTACCCCTAAGCATGGAAAAATAAAAGGTAAGGGTTAATTTCCCAATCTCTTCATTATTCGAGGTTGTTTATACATAATTATCTACTCAGACCACTTTATCACCAATATCCATGATTCTGAAAAATTAATTTCAAAACATGTTTACAATTTACGTGACAATAGGATAAACTCATTAATAACCTGGTTTGAATTTTTATAAAATGGTTTTAAAGGACTCTTTCTGTCATTTTCCATACAAGGTACTTTATGACCTTTTCGACAAAAATAAGGTATGAATGTTTTTATAACTTATATGGTGGGTGCATCTATTTTCCACTGTTATAACATCGTCAAAGCTTAAATTACATACATATATGAATATTTTCAAAATAAATTTTTACATAAACGATTTCATAAAAGAATGATATATTTATCTAAAAAAAGGATTTGATTTCATCTATGTCAACATCCTTTGATGGATTTTATGTTTATTTGAAGTTGATTTATTATTATACAAAACATCCATATTGTATTGAAGGTTTTGTGATATGTTTTACTGTGGATGTGGTTTTTTACACCATTCATGGTTTATGGATAAATTATTGACATTTTGTATGCTAGATTTAATATGAATGATTATGTTACGTTTAAACCTTTTCATATGAGGAAGGCATTCGATTTAGTAAGAGATGGGTGGAACCCATTATAGCTCCTCGCTGCATCTGTAGGTCTCATAAGACAAACTATTTTCTTAGAATATGGCCTTGATAAAATATTATTTGTATTCTGGATGTATGGCCTTGACTATGATGTTATGAATTCATGTCATTACGCATTATATCAGAATGAAAGTGGAAATTGATATTTCATGTGATTATTTGACTATTACAAAATCCATGTGTGTATGTAAAGGGAATTATTTTGATATATATTTTCCATATTATAATGATGTATATGTTGAAAAGGCATTTGTTTTAGTTTCATACATTGCCTTAAATTTTTATACTTATTTATGAATGTTTTTGTTATATTATTATCCTTACTGAGCATTTGAGCTCACCCCTTTCTATGTATTATTTTTCCCAGGATGCAAAAAAGTATATTATGACTGACCTGCTAGGATAGTCTATGGGATCTCAGTGTTTTACATGGATACAATGTTGTTGTAAATTTCCATTTTATGATGTAATATAAACCTTATGAATGTATCTAGTACTTACAAGGCTACTAAAATAATCGGTCTTTCGAGACATGATCATTTGGGATCTAGCCAATGATACGTAACAATGCACCTACTGTGGGTAACTAGGGCCAGGGCATTACAGTTGGTATCATAGTATGTTTATTACAAACCATAGAATCTATATTTAGATAAACTCTGATTAGAGGAGATAACCCTATGAGAGACGTTGAGGATTAGTATAAAATAAAATCCTAGAATTTTGGTATTCTATATATTTTGTGAGTTTTTCGATCAATACATCCCTGTCTGGATACGAGAGGGTAGAGGCGGCTCTAGCATAGATGTACCAAGGGGTAAAACCAAAAACACCGATTTGAATTAGACTCTAATGGGAACGGGTGCATGAAAATTGGTCTTGTAGGAATATTGGTTATGACACTCCCTGTTGATATGCTTATGGTAATTTTCATTTTTTTTAAAAACCATTATGAAGGGTTTTAGAGTATAATTCCTTAATGGAAACATTTATTATGAATGTGGATTATATCCGTAAACTATTCAATTTATGTTTAGTGTTTTAAAAGTTTGGAATTATGTATTTCAATTCATAAACAAATCTAGATTATTTCATTGTTTATAAATGACTCATAGTGGAAGGAATGGAAACTGTATCAATGCACACACTCCATGTATGGATTTCCCTCCTGGTCAAGATAGTTATTATGGAGCTGGAGATACAACTAGTGTTGATCATCTTATAACTATATTGGGACAACTCACTTAGCCTATTAATAATAACCATACCTATATGGAGCACCCAAATATGCAACGTGGATGGTCAATGTTAGATCACTTCATGGGGAAATATCCACAAACATTCAATGGGTGTAAAAATCCACTAGTTTTTGAGGGATGGATAAATTCCTTAGAAGAAATATTCCACACCTTGGGGAGTTGTGAAAAGGAAAAAAAATTCATGCCAGTTTACCGCCACTGTGGAGATGCTGATCAATGGTGGCAATTGATTCAAAAAACAAAATAAGATAATGATGTATCAAATATATAATTGAGGGAGTTTAAAGAAATTTTCGTAGAAAAGTACTTTCCTCTTGACCATCGAGCGGATATGGAAAGGAAATTCATGAGTCTAAGGAACAAGAAGGATGATAATGTCGAAATGTATGATGTTAAATTTACAAGGTTAGTGAGGCATGCTGCAGATTATATACGTAACACAAGAATTATGACTGATCATTTCTTTTATGTTTTAGAACCATTTCTCAGTCAAGAATTAGTCTCAAAATCCTTTTCATTGTACGAAGATATTGTTTCATGTGCTATGAAGAAAAAAAAATTATTCTCTATGTCTTGTGACTATAATGAAAAGCACGAGAAGAAGAGATCTACTTAAAACACAAGAAATGTAAATTTTGTGAAGAAGAGAAAATTTGAATATCCATCATGCTGTAAATGTGGGAAGAAATACCTCGGTACTCACCTGAAGGGAATGGGAGGCTGTTACATGTTTGGTAAAAAAGGAAACCATGCTCGTGATTGCAAGGGGAAGAAAGAGGTTGTCGATGTTGAATGTTACTATTGTTGAGAAAAGGGTAATTATGTGAATGAATATCCTATGAGTTTGAGGAACCTACAATTGAAAAGGCCAAGAGATCATGGAAAATTTTATTCTATCACTTATACTGAGGTTGAAGATCCGAAAGATGTAGTGGCGGGTTATTTAATGGATTACTCATATTTAAAAAATGAATTATTTGATTCTGGATCATTGAATTGTTTCATATATACCTAGTTTGCTAAGAAAATTAGATATTTCCAAATTGATTTAACAAGGGAGTTGTTAGTCAAAAATATTAAGGAAACTATCATTGCAACAATGTTTTGTGAATAAGTACCCATTTGGGCATATAAATGTTTATTATCTGCTGATCTCATCATCATACACATGATTGAATTTTATATAACCATTTGTATGGATTGGGTTTCATACCATGATGAAAAAAATTATTATAAAAAAAGCAGGTTACTATTTTTGATGACGATGATAAAGAGCACCACATCATTTTAGCAGAATCATCACCACCTAATTCTTATCTAGATCCACCCCTAGTAGCTCAACTAAATTAAATTATTTAGGAGTAATATAATTAAATAACTATGGGTGAGTAAAGGAATTTTCAAATAGAGTACATACTTATTGTGCAAAAATATGTTGATGTGGTTCCAGTGTATTTACCTGGACATCCTCCAGAAGAAATTGAGTTTTCCATTGATATAATTCCTGGTTCAAGGCCCATATCAAAGACCCCTTATTGAATGGACACTTTGGAAGTAGTGGGACCAAAAAAACTAGATTAATTGAGAAATATGGGATTTTTCTCCCTAGTGTTTCTCAAAGGAGTACCCCATTGGATAACATCATTTATTCAATTATTCGTTTCAAAATTACTTTCTTATATTACCAGGAATTCTAGAACAACAATCCATGATACTAAACAGAAGAAGGATTAACATGGTGAGTAGATGTACTACTCGTCTAGTATTTTCCACCTATAGCCAAAGCACAGGAATATCATCCCTTGAGAAGCTAAACACAGAAAGCATGTGGCATGCCCCATGTGTCTTCGCCTCTTTTAGAAGAAGGCAATAAAAAAAACAGCTGCCTTAGGTAGTGGGGAAAATTAAAGCAGATAATCAACCAATATGAATCAACATGTTTCCAAAAATCACATCCATCTCATTCCATCAACCCTGATGTCCTCCTCGACACCCACATGCATAAACCAATGTGTCTCGCCAATCTAGGTGTCATCAGCTGCCATAATGACAAGTATCCATGCCCCTACATATCACAACATCCATCCAGGCTCACATCAAAACACAAGTATAAAAAAATCGAACATCACATAAATTGGGACATTGGCCTTTTAACAATCAAGAGAGTAGCCCAGAATCGATCAGGAAATTATAAAAAAATAAGTTCTTTAATCCTTCTTGAATTGACTGATAAATTATTCATAGGATCAAAAATTCGGGAAACCTAATCATCAAGATATCACAAATAATTAATCATTCTTACTTAATCAATTTGATTAACATCAAATTAAAATAAGAAGAACCAGATTCATTTTCATGCCTCTTTATCCATATCCAATAGTTATCAATTAATTCTGGTTTACATTATCTACCAATTTTTATCAAGAACGGACAGCTAAATGAAGAAATCATAGATATCACACTATCAATGATATCAAGTGGAAATAACATATGACCGATATCAATTCATTTATCACGTTCAAATATTTATTATGTGAATTGCATTGTGGTCAAGTGGGAAAAAAGATTCTAACAATACAATTTCACGTAAATGAAAATAGAAGCAGTGAATCTCATACCTCAAATAGTTCTAGACGATATTTATCCACACATCGGGTCAAGATCCTCCTCTGGCGACAACTGCATCAACCCGAGGATGCCTCAATATGACAGCACCAACCAAAACCCAAGAATACATCATTAAAATAAAGAAGATTACATGCTATAATATCGAACGGAGAAACCAGAGTAGATGAGCCCCAAAAGAATGACGATAAAACATACCTTATATCGAAGATTGATCGATACAGCTTAGTGGAATCAAGACAGAGCAAAACCAATCTGAGGAGGAAAGTTTGACTATGCAACTCCTATGAGAAGGAATGGGATGTTTGAGCATATAACGCCCGAGAACATGTAGGAAGAACAAGGGAGGATGATATATTTTCCCTTTTGACGGCTTATGATACACTTAATTTCCCATTAAAAGCAGTTTTCATAAAACCAAGCGGTTTGACAATGTATAAACATCCTGAGCCGGAGGAATTTTTAATACAGGAGTTACTGAATTTGAATCGTCCTTATAGTCCTAAAAACATGGCCTTAAATGAATTTTAAATCAAAGGAAAATGATAAAGGGGTGAAACTGTAGGAAGCTTGAATCATTGTTCACGAACACAAAATTTGGAAAAGGGAAAACACTGTTCATGATCCTCACCATTAGACAATGATCATTAACCTCACCGTTAGACAATGTTCATGAACCTCACTGTTAGAGACTATTCATGAACCTCACTGTTAGACACTATTCATGAACCTCACCGTTAGTCACTTTTCATAAACCTCACTGATAGACACTATTAATGAACCTCACCGTTAGAAATTATTCCTGAACCTCAATATTATAAACTATTCATGAACCTCACATTTAGACACTATTCTTGAACCTCATCGTTAGACACTCTTCATGAACCTCACCAATAGACCCTGTTCATGAACCTCAACGAGAGACACTATTCACAAACCTCACAATTAGACATCTTTCATGAACCTCACCATTATAAAATGTTCATGAACCAAACCATTAGACATTGTTCATTAACCTCACCGTTATACACTTTTCATGAACCTCAATGATAGAAAGTATTCCTAAACCTCACCGATTGACACTGTACATGAACCTCACCATTAAACACTATTCATGAACCTCACCCTTAGACACTGTAAATGAACCTCACCGTTAGAAACTATTCATGAAACTCATAATTAGACACTGTTCATGAACCTCAATGATAGACATTGTTATAAACCTCACCCTTATAACACTATTCATGATTGAACTGTTAATAGAATTTGAAATTTGGCATGGGAAATATAGGTTACCATTTTATGTTACTGATAGAACTCTTCCCTGATAGAACTATTCAGAGAATTGGAAATTTTTCAATGGGAAGAGAGGTCACCTTTAGAGGGTTCTTATAGAACTATTCATAAATGGAACTATTCCTGGTAGGTTACCATTGCACTTCACAAATATCTACCATTGTAACAATTCACCGAACTGGAAAATTGGAAAAGTGTTGGGGATAAGTCTCCTTGACCTCTGAGACACCTCAAACACCATATTTTCACAAAGGAATTGACCATATAGGTCATGTCCTTTACATTCACTCACTAAATCAACCATTAGATAACCCATGATTGGGATAATAATTAATTTATTTATTTTTGGTATATTTCATTTAAATAATATTTATTAATGCAAGACCAAGTTCACGTAGATGAATTAATATGTAAATGTTTTGTTTAAACAAAATTTTTTTTGCTAAAACGGTTATACCCGAAATGTTTTAACTACATAAGTAATAATATACATTAATATGAACTAGAATTTTAATGTATATAAAGAGAAAAAATGCAATGGCATAGGTCTTTGGGGTAAATTACATTGTTAAAATCTCAAATTGGGTTTCCTAGTCTGGGAATCTCGGTGAGGTTTGGCCTAACGGTAGGCCAACCGGTGGCTTTAGCCTACCTGTAGAAAGCCTACCGGTAGGTCGGTCTATCAGTAGCTGCAGCCTACCAGTAGCTCTATCTACCGGTAGCTCGGTCTATCGGTGGCTGCAGCTTACCGGTAGCTCGTTCTTCTGGTAGCCGCAGCCGACCGGTAGCTGCAGCCCACCGGTAGCTCGGTCTACCGGTCGCAGCAGCCTACCGGTAGCTCAGCAACCTGTTGGTGTATGCCACTGGTAGCTCTCAGCTATGAGTAGCTTTCAGCCACTGTTAGCTCCCATCCACCGGTGGCTCTCCTACCCCCACGGGGTTTTTCCAGTCGCTCTCCTTTTTGCGCAAATTAGAGTTTAAAACCTATTTTGACCCCTATAAAGCTTGTTTTAAACCCCGGTAACACCCATAAATGTTTTAATTAAATATTTAATGAATTAACCAGCTATGTGTGTCAATTTAAACCGCCTGACCCTTAATGACTTGTGGGGCTACATGGTCAACCCACGACCCCTGCTCCTTACTCGGTTAAACGTTGTTATCACAACCGTCCCCGACCCTTATAAACTAAAGGGTTCACCATGGGTTTCTTCTTTTCTCGATCACCCTGTGTTGTGCTAGTAGTAACCTTCGTTCAGATGAACCGATTATCGTTCAGGCGAGCCGCATCGCTATCCGTGGAAGTCTTCACCCAGGATCAACATCGATCGTTGATCACCAAGTAGGGAATTTATCCTTCATCTCTCCCTTTTGTGTATCATGCTATGGGGGAATGCTTTTGATTTTGTAGAATTGGATGAACCAAACCTAAATAAAGATAATGACATGATTCAATAAAGAACTAATGGGGGGCTGTGACTGATGATGCTGCTCTGTTTTATGATCTTCTTTTCAGAATTGTGTGGGCTTACACCTACTAAAAATCATGGTCGTAAGTGGTCTTTCGTTGTGAACTAATGAACCCCTGGTGATGTTTTAAATGGATTGTTTTGTAGTTTTTAACTTGTTCTGTGTAAAGGAATTTTTTTAATTACGTATATTCGACTAAATAAATAAGAAGCACCAGGTTCAATTCTTTCTACAATAACCCCGGTTAAAGTATATAAAATTTGAAAACCATGTAGTGTGTTAAATCATATAAATATGAAAATAGTGGCATGGTTCTGACTTGTGTTGGTGGTAGTGGTTTGGTTATATCCTTTCACGGGCCGTTTTCTGGGTGGGGATGGGATCCCCTGTTGTTAAGGATTTAGTGGTTGTGAATTTTAAGACCAGGTGGTTAGCTTGTTTATATCACGAATTGGGGTGGAATCCTCTGTTATTGAGAATCCTTTTTGGCTTATTGATATTAGACATGGGGCTGTATCGTGGGGTTTTCTTTGGTTGTTGTGGTTTTATGAAATAATCGGGTGTGGATGTTGTAGTTAATGCTTGACTATTTGCATTCCTGGAATTATTTATATGCTTACTAGTTTCCCAAGTAGGTGAATAACATAATTAAACATCACTACTGAACATGAAAACGAATGGGACAAATTTTATTTGATGGCCAGAGTTGTGACTCGGACTTCAGTGATGTTGTGTTCCTTAGGCTGGCTGAAAAACCTAAACATGGGAGAGTTCTTGTTACCTATATATATACTAGTAGTTTTGTGTTTCTAATTCACTCCCCACCCATGTTGATAACTTAGTGACAAACACCCCCATTTCACGGGGGAGGGTGTTTTTTCCAACACTATTATTAGTGGCTGGTTATTAACCCCTTTTCTGCTCCCTTTCCCGGATAGCCCAAGTATCTTTGGGAAGCCTGTGATGGCCCGAGGTCCATTATTAGCCCAAGAACCTTCAGACAGGTTAGTGTGGTGGTTATGGCCGAGGTGTGTGTGGGAAGGTAGTTTCCCAAGTATCTTCGGGATGAGGCACATGTGTCTTCGGGCATGGAAATGGATCTTCTAGCCCAGGTGTCTTCGGGCGTGGCGGTGGTTGTTCTAGCCTAGGTGTTTGCAGGCGTGGTTATGTGTGACAGTTGTGGCCCATGTGTGTGTGGGCAGGGTTTTGCAGTGGGACTACGTGAGGTTGTGGCCCAGGTGCAGGCAAGCGGGGTATGGTAGTGGGACTGCGTGAGGTTGTGGCCTAGGTGTGTGAGGGCGGGGTGTGGCAGCGGGACTGCGGCGAGAATGGAGGGATTGGTTCGATGCATAGGATGTCTTCAATAACTAGTGGGAAAGTGGTACGGGGTACCCAAACATTGATGTGCTCTTATTACTATACTTTACATGACTTGCTTTATTTGGGTGTGTGCCTTGGTGAGGCTTGGGTGCATGGTTTACCTTATTAGGTGTTCGGTTTACTCTTTTTCTCACAGGAATTTAGTATGTTCCCCCACTTCTGCACGAGGGTCTTTTCTTTTCCCTAGTGAGTATACATGTATGCTCACCGTAAATATATAAAACTACTTTCAGGTTTCTAGGAGGACTTTGGGGATCATGCGGGACCATACTAGCTCGGACCTTTGGGGCAGTTGTAGTTTCTATTTTTCATTCCTTGGTACATTACCTTTGTATTCACTTTGTACTTTGTGGATTTTTACTTTTGTAACATGCATTGGTAATGGTTCTTGGATTTACTTTTGCTTTCCTTTTTTGGTGTTGTTGGGATTTACCATTCTATCTCCGGATCCTATTGCAAGAAAAATGGTAATTCCTTCCATTTAGTGTGCAATTTTCTTCCCTTGGTGCTAGTTGCCACTCTGGGACCTATTGAAGGTGGGTCTCGGGGGTCATTATATCTCCTCAAACATAAAGAAGGAAGGGCATGACAATCTGCTGACCCTTACCTTCATTGGGTGAAGGCGGGTGGTGACAGAATGGTATCAGAGGGAGGATGCGGGATAAGATAGATTATGGAGTTAGGCATAGTGAGGAGTGCATGGGATGGTAGGGTGATAGTGTTGGGTGGCCTTGGTGCATGAATTGGGCCAGGGAAGACCGGCTAGGACACAGGATTTTAGGACCCCCCCCCCCCCCCCGTGATTCTATGCAAGGACTCTGGACCTACCGAACGGACAATTGAGGCCATTCTGATTTCAGGGTAGAGACCCTGGGAAAGGTTCATGCATCATAATGACTTGTGTTCTCATTTTTCTGGGGTGTCTTGGTAATTATGAATAAATAGAACATTTAAGACGTTTTAGAAACAATATTTTCCACTACCTAGGCTTAGGCATTCCTTGTTTACCAGGATGCTATGACACCTTGATGGTGACCACATTTGGTGCAGGCGATTGAGGCCCCAGAGACTAACTTGGTCGATTGGCAGAGAGCTGATCGAGAGGAGGAGGATGACCAGTGACAGAAGACACTTCGTTCCTTTCATCGATAGACCCTCGAGAAGTATGAGGGAATCACCTCTAACATGAAAATGGAGGGGTGGCTAGAGGACCTAGTGATAGCCTTCAACTTGTTCTAGGCTCCGACTGAGTACTAGGTCTCTCTGGCCGTCAGCCAGATGCGGGGAGCGGCTCGTCAGTAGTGGACGCTTTACCTGGGGGTGATGAGATAGGTTGTGGTGGCATGGGCTGATTTTGAGAGGGAGTTTCGGGCGGAATTCCTCTCTTCAATGATGAAGGCGGAAAATAGATAGGAGATACTCTCCCTCCAGCATGGGAGTATGTCAGTGAGGGAGCTAGGAATCAAGTTCAAGGACCTTCTACATTTTCTCCGGATGTCTTTCCCAATGAGGAGTCTTGGGAAAGACATTTAGAGGAGGCGCTCTGACCCTCCCTTCAGTATGTTGTTACCCCCTCTACCCTCCCGACATACATGGAGGTCTAGAAGAAGGCCGAAGTGGTTGAGAGGATGCATGCTCTAGGATACATTTCACGAGAGGGGATATAGTAGGGACCATCAAAGGGGAAGGCCGTCAGCACTATGCCTCCAGCGTCAGGACCCTCCAGGTTCCGACCAGCAGGGAGCAGGCTGCATCAGTTTTACTTCCAGTCCCTTGGTCCTCACCCTATTCCTTCGGGACCGGGACTACGGTGCATAGTCTATGGGAGCCATGGACATCTCTGGAGTCAGTGCCCGGACCGGGTAGAGTACAGCGGTGGCGGACAACCCCAGCACCATCCCTAGAAGCTGCTTCCAGCCAAGCCTTTCTAGTAGCAGTAGCAGGGACAGCGAGCTCTCGCTCCTCCGAGGGCGGACGTAGGAGGAGGAGGCTGACCTCAGGGAGCTCCTCAGGGACCTCGACTGGGGTGTGGTTGGGGAGGTGTCCGATAACCGAGGGGAAGAGGAGCTGGGTGTGGATAGTTACATGTCACATAAGCATAAGTTCTAACAGGGTCGGAGGTTGTTCAAGGTACGATCAGTTTGTTCAGTACCCTTGCTTATGCCTTATTCGATACTGGAGCTTCGCACTCCTTTAATGAACCTAGTCTGGCCTGTTCTTTGGGCCTAGATTCCATGAGACTTCAAGTGCCTCTGTTGATGAGCACACTAGTCGGAGGTCTAACCTACATGTTATTTGTTTGTCGAGGATGCCGACAGGTGATAGGGCCACATCAGTCGGTCAAGGATCTTATTATGCTATAGATATAGCCATAAATTGTCATCCTAGGAATCTACAAGCTCTTCTCTGTGTGTGACATCATCGACTACTTCCGAGGAAGGGTTTTGTTCTCAGACTTGGGCGGTCGATGTGTTACTTTCACTGGCGAGCGGAGCAGTCCGAAGGGAAACAGGCGAGATGAACCCCTCCCCTCCTTGTTTTCTGAGCTGTCAGTGGAGTCAGTAGACGCTAAGATGGTGGTAGCGCCAGAGATCTTCTGTGAGTTTATGGATGTCTTCCCTGAGGACGTGATGACTCTACCCCCTCAACGTGATATCTTGTTCGGGATAGACCTGTAGTCCGGCGCTCGTCCAATTTCGATGGCTCCTTACCAGATGGCACCTTCAGATCTATGGGAGTTGTAGATTTAGATTGATGATTAGACGAAGAGGGGTTATGTTCGACCAAGTGCGTCACTGTGGGGTGCCCAAGTATTGTTCTACAAGAAGGCAGATGGTGGTCTCAGGTTGTGTATATACTACAAGAGGTTGAATTAGGTAACAGACAAGAGGCGCTACCCTCTACAAAGGATAGACGACATTTTCGACCACCTAAAAGGGGAAGGGTGGTTCTTGATGATCGACCAATGGTCTGGGTATCACCAGTTGTGGGTGAAGGAGGGAGACTTCCCGAAAGCGGCCTTCAGCTCCAGGTATGGACACTTCGAGTACGTATTCAGGCCTTTCGGTGTTACAAACGCCCCAGATGTGTTCATGGGGCTTATGAACTCCATCTTCTGGGAGTACTTGGATCTGTTCATAGTCGTGCTCATCGACGATATCCTAATCTATTCATGATCAGGGGACGATCATGCAGAGCACCTGCAGACGATTTTGGAGGTCCTCCAATAGCACCAGCTCTATGGTAAGTTGTCGAAATGCAAGTTTTGGACGCAATAAGGGCACTTCCTTGGGAACATAGTGTCCGTGCAAGGGGTAGCAGTGGACCCATCAAAATTTCAGGCAGTTATTTCTTGGGAAGGACCCAAAAATGTGGTTGAGTTTTGCATTTTACTCGGGATGGAAGGTTACTATCAGAGGTTCTTACCCAACTTCTCCCAAGTTGCAGCATCTTTGATGGTCTTGACCAAGAAGGATCAAGTTTTTGTGTGGAGTGAGCAGTGCGAGGAAGCCTTTAGCTATCTAAAGGTGAAGTTGGTTAGTGCCCCGGTACTGAGGCTACCAGAAGAAGGGGCGGCGTATGAGGTGTTCTGTGATGCTTCAGGGCAAGGCCTCAGATGTGTGTTGATGTAGTAGCAAGGTGTGATCTCTTATGGGTCTAGGAAGCTACACCCTCAGGAGCATAATTATGCCACCCATGACCTGGAGCTTGTAGTGGTCGTTTTTTGCACTAAAGTTATCGCGGCATTACATCATCTGGGAACGCTTTGTGGTCTTCATAGATCACAAAAGTTTGAGGTATATCTTCTCCCAGCAGGACCTAAACATGCGGCAGAAGAGGTGGATGGTGTTCCTCTAGGATTACGACTTCGACATTTCCGACACTTTAGGGAAGGGGAATGTAGTGGGCGATGCCTTGAGTAGGAGGACGCCGAAGGATGTGGTCCGAGAGTCAGCAGACACCTTGGAAGGTGATGGAGGAGTTGGATGCCTTGCACCTGGTTGGGAGGATGGATAATGGTAGAGGTTGCCAATATTAGATGATAGTGCAGTCATCTCTGTTTTAGGAAGTGGAGGAGTCTTATTCGGGAGACCCAGAGTGTGATGTGATGTGTGACTTAGTTGACCATAGCAATGCTCTAGAAGGATGGATAGAGGATGGTCAACACTGGATGTCTTTCTTGGGGAAGTTGTTTATCCCAGAGGTGATGTGCGGCAAGGTTCTCAGTGAGTTTCAAAAATCACCCCTAGTGGTACACCAAGGAGTTTACAAGACGTACCAGGGCCTGAGGAGTCAGTTCTGATAGCCTGGATTAAAGCGAGCAGTGGCAGTGTTTGTAGCCAAGTGCCTACTATGTCAGCAAGTGAAGGCTGAACACCGTGCTCCAGGTGGCCTGCTGCAGTCTCTGGATGTCCTCAAGTGTAAATGGGAGGACATCTAGATTGATTTCGTCACAAGTCTACCAAAGGTCCAAGGGGGATACGATGCCATCTTGGTGGTAGTGGACAAGTTGACGAATTCCACTCACTTTTTGGCAATCAAGGAGTCGAGTGGAGTGGATTCTTTGGCACGAACGTATGTGGATGAGGTGGTGTGGTTGCATGGAGTTTTGAGGTCTATAGTCTCGAATAGGGATGCACGGTTTACCTCACGAGTCTGGAGAGGATTGCAACATGCTTTTGGAACCCAGCTGACCCTTAGCACTGCTTTCCATCCCCAGACAGATAGACAGACAGAGGACACCATCCAGACCATGGAGGATATGCTATAGGCATGTGTTCTGGACTCAGGAGGAACGTGGGTTCGATACATGACTTTGGTAGAGTTTTCCTACAATAATATCTATCACTCTACTAGTGGTATGTCCCCGTTTTATGCCTTGTACGGGAGGCCATGACGTTCACCAGTGTGATGGACTGAGGTTGGGGAAGCAGGTGTTCTTGGCCCTGAGGTGGTGCAGAGCATGATAGAGAAGGTTTAGCTTATACGAGAGAGGATGAAGGCGGATCAGGACCAGCAGAAGTCGTATGTTGATACCAGGAGAAGGCCCATGGAGCTTGAGGTTGGAGACCTCGTGTACTTGAAGGTCTCACCTCGGCTTTGACAACGAAGGTTCGACAAGGGGGGTAAGCTTTCTCCCAGGTTCATCAGACCCTTCGAAGTGCTGCGGAGGGTTGGTGAAGTGGCTTATTAGCTAGCACTACCACCTCTGCTACTGAGGATACACAATGTATTCCATGTGTCCCAGCTTCGTCAATATATACACGATGACTCCCACGACATTGATTTGGGGAGAGTTAGATATCTAAGACGATGCATCCTTCGTAGAACGACCAATCAGGATCGGGGATCGTAATGAGAAAGTGATTCATGGACGAACCATCCCCTTGGTTCATGTGTAGTGGAGACATGGTGGGCTTGAGGAGAGTACGTGGGAGAGGGAAGCACAGATGCGTGCCCAGTACCCGGAGTTGTTTTGAGTTCTGTACTGTTTGGTTTATAGCTGTTTGTGTTAGAATGTTTTACCATGACGGCTATGAAATACTGGTTTTCTTTCCACTGAATGTGTGTGAAATGTCCTGGCTATGGGGAGGGGAGGACCCAACCCCTAATCAAGACGCATTAAGGTGGATGCGATTAAACCGGTACGGGTGAGTCAGTGCCGCCCAAAGCAGATAGTATCTTAACATGGGGAAGGAGACTCCCCAACCCACATGGATGGGTATTTGACATGGTATGTTGCTTGCTTCTCGACAGAAAGGCATTCTTAGTAAACAATGAGGTTCACTCTTTATAGGTATCTTTCGAGGTGGTTTTTCGGACTCTCTCTTTCCTTCTGAGTTGTTTTATTTCTCGAGGATGAAAATTGTTTAAGAGGTTTCTGATGTAATGGCACAGGTTTTTGGGGTCCATTACATTGTGAAAATCTCAAATTGGGTTTCATGGTCTGGTAATCTTAGTGAAGTTTGGCCTAACGGTATGCTTACTGGTAGCCTTGGACTACTGGTAGCTGGCCTACTGGTATCTTGGTCTATCGGTAGCCGCAGCCTACCGGTAGATCAGTCTACCGGTCACTCGGTCTACTAGTAACTGGGTCTACCGGTAGCTGCAGCTTACCGGTAGCTGGGTCTACCGATAGCTGCGCCAACCTGTAGCTCGATCTACCGGTAGATGCATCCCACCAGTAGCTTGGTATACCTGTCGCTGCAGCCTACTTGTAGCTAAGCTACTGGTCGGTGTCAGCCACAGGTCAGTGTCAGCCACCGGTAGCTCTCGGCTACCGGTAACTGTCAACCACTGGAATCTCCCAGCTACCACTGGCTCTCCTACCCCCACAGGGTTATTCCAGTCGTGCTCGGTTTTAGACAAATGGGGTTTTAAACCCTATTTTGACCCCTTTAAAGCTTGTTTTAATGTCCTATAACACCCATAAATGTTTCAGTTAAAAATTTAGTGAATTAAACTGCTATGTGAATCATTTTAATCAACCCGACCCTTAATGATGTGTGGGGCCACGTGGTCAACCCACGAACCCCACTCCGTACGTGGTTCCATGTTTTTATCTCAACCGTCCCTGACCCGTATAAACTAAAGGGTTCACTGTGGGTTTCCTCGTTTTTCAATCACCCTATTTTGTGCTAGTAGTACCCATCATTCAGACGAACCACATTTCATTCAGGCGAGCTGCATCTCTATCTGTGGAATTCTGCGCCGAGGCTCAATGTCGATCGTTGATCAACAAGTAGGGAATTCATCCTTCGTCTCTCCCTTTTGTGTATCATGATGGGTGGGCATTCTTTTGATTCTATAGAATTGGATAAACCAAACCTAAATAAATAAAATGAACAAATTCTATAAATAACTAAGGGGGGATGTGATTGATGATTCTTCTCTGTTTTATGATCTTCTTTTCTGAATTGTGCGGGCTTACACATACTGATAATCCTGTCCGTCAGTGGTATTTCTCTATGCACTAATGAACCCCTGGTGATGTTTTTAATGGCTTGTTTTGTATTTGTGAACTCGTTCTATGTAATGGAATATGGTTAATTACGTATATTTTGCTAAATAAATTGGAAGCACCCGGATAAATTCATTCTGTGATAACCCCAGTTAAAGTAGATCGAATTTGAAAACCATAGAGTGTGTCAAATCTTCAAAATCTAAAAATATCGGCAAGGCCTAGCCTTGTGTTGTTTGTAGTGGTTTGGTTATATCCTTTCACAGGCCGTTTTCCGGGTGGGTATGGGATCCCACGTTGTTATGGATTCGGTGGTTGTGAATTTTAAGATAGGGTGGTTACATTGTTTATATCACAAATTGGGGTGGAATCCTCTGTTGTTGAGAAACCTTTTCGCTCCTAGATATTGGACATGGAGAAGTATCTTGGGGGTTTCTTTGGATTTTGTGGTTTTACGAGAGAACGAGGTCTGGATATTGTAGTTAATACTTGAATGTTTGATTTCCCAGACCAGTGCCTATGCTTAATAGTTTCCCAAGTAGGTGCAGAACTTAATTAAACACCACTACAGAACATGAAAATGAATGGGACAAATGGGTTTTGATGGCGAGAGTTGTGACTCATAATTGAGTGATGTTGTGTTCCTTAGGTTGGCTAAAAAACATAACATAGGAGAGTGGTTTTTATCTATATATATACATTTACTTTTGTGTTTCTTATTCATGCCCCACCCAAGTTGAGAACATAGTGCTGAAAACAACCATTTCATGGGGGAGGGCGTTTTTCCCAACACTATTATTAGTGGCTGGTTGTTAGCTCCTTTTTTTCTCCCTTTCCTAGATATCCCAAATATATTTGGGCAGGCTGTGATTTCCTGAGGTCCATTATTAGCCCAAGAACCTTCAGGCGGGGTAGTGTGGTGGTTATGGCCCAGGTGTGTGCGGGAAGGTAGTTTCCGAAGTATCACCGGGATAAGGCCCAGGTGTCTTCGGGTGTGGTAGTGGATCTTCTTGCCTAGGTGTCTTCAGGAATGGTTGTGGTTATTCTATCCTAGGTGTTTACAGGCATGGTTACGTGTGACTGTTGTGGCCCAGGTGTGTGCGGGTGGGGTTTGGTAGTGGGACTGTGTGAGGTTGTGGGCCAAGTGTGTGCGGGCAAAGTTTGGCAGTGGGACTGCGTGAGGTTGTGGCCTAGGTGTGTGCCGGCGTGGTGTTACAGTGGGACTGTGGTGAGAATGGTGGGATTGGTTCGATGCATAGTATGTCTTCAATAACTAGTTAGAAAGTGGCGTGGGGTACCCAAACATCAATGTTCTCTTAAAAATATACATTACTTGACATGCGTTATTTGGGAGTCTGCCTTAGTGAGGCTTGGGTGGGTGGTTTACCTTGTTATGTGTTTGGTTTACTCTTTTTCTGATAGTAAATTAGTATGTTCCCCCACTTGTGCACGAGATTATTTGGTTTTCTCTAATGATTATACCTATATGCTCACCCTTTGTATATAAAACTGCTTTCAGGTTTCCTGGAGGACTTCGGGGATCGTGCGGGAGCATACTAGCTCGGACTTTTGGGGAAGTTGTTGTTGCAGTTTTTCTTTCTTTGGTACTTTACCTTTGTAGTCACTTTGTACATTGTTGATTTTTACTCTTGTAACATGCATTGGGAATAGTTATTGGATTTACTTTTACATTACACTTTTGGTGTTGTTGGGATTGACCATTCTATCTCCCGATCCTATTAAAAGAAAAAGGGTAATGCCATCCATTTAGTGTGTGATTTTATGCCCTTGGTGCAAGTCGCCACTCATGGACCTATTGAAGGCGGGTCTCGGGGGTCATTATCTCTCCTTCAACTTAAAAAAGGAAGGTCCTAGCAATCTACTGACCCTTCACTCCTTTTGGTGAAGGCAAGTCGTGACAAAAAATTATTTATTGTAAAATAGAATACAACAGTTTATCATTATGTGAGGAATTGTCTTCTATTACATTATATGAAACAATAGTCAATAGAACTATGTGTTTGACCAACCATTGTTGTGATACTTTCTTTTGGAAATTGGAGTTATCAATAGGGTATCATGTTTAATTTAATATTTTACATCATCATAAATATCCCTTGATATACATGGCATAATTTTGAGTCATGTGATGGGAAATTTCAAGTCATAATTCATGGATTGTGGAGTCTACTAAATGTATTAAAGGGTTGTGTTCCTGCTATTGGAAAATTATTATCGTCCAAAATACATTTTAAATAGCTTAAAACCCATTATTTGGGTTATTTACTGTTTAATATGGATATGTGTTTAATGAATGTCTAGAAATTATAATTTCCAGGTTTAATGGTGAGGGATATTGGTACTTGATAAAATAGTTTGGGATTTTAAAAAATAAATTTAATTATAATTTGTCACAAAATTTGTAATCCAAAAATGATATAATAAAATGAAATTTTAATATGTAATAAAATTAATATCATATCATCCAAAACATTCAATCAATACATATTGGACAATGAAAAACTAATCACTAACAGTAACATCCAAGATTGGTTTATATGCCATCGGGTTATTCTACACAATGAATGGAATTCTGACATGCTACAATCCTCAATGCCAGATCTTCCTTCTCAACATAAGAGTGATGATGTGTTCCTAGTTTATAAAAAATGCTTGAATGAAAATGATTCTAATAATTTTTTATGATTCTACATATTTCTAGTGAACTCATGATGTATAATGGTAATGTGGATCTGTATGACATCATTGAGCACCTATATGGTCTTTACTAGGATAGGGATAGACATGAATAGTTGAGATTTCAAAGGCCCTCTTTCAAAGTGTGAATGGGGATGGTTCCCATGTTGGGAATCCGATAGTTATGCAGATTGGATACATTTAGTTCCCTTAGGTTCTCGGTTTTAGGCTTCCTAATAAACAAGGAACCAATCTTTAATCGGACATCACTCCCTCATAGCTTATATTGATTTCAATTAATTTTAATATAATACCATTGAGAAGTCTCTTCCATATCATCTTATCCTCTTTCTAAATGTAGATAACGATATGAAGCATGAAATTCCATATATCCTAATGGTGAATTAATAGAATGGGAATGCATAGATATTTTAGCACAATTATTATACACGCCCTTCGAAGAACAGAAATGTTAAAGGGGTCAAATGGATAAAGATGTTATTAATTTTTCACTTGGAATGAAGGGCCACTATAAGAAAAATGGCATTCATATAAAAAAGTAAGGGGATGATTTTTGTGCCTTTTTATCGAATAAAATTTAACTATTTAAAAAAATTGGGTATTAGATATATCATGTGGTGATACCAGGTTTATTCAAAGAGATGAACTAATTAGATTTAGAAAAATTCATCAAGGGGAGATCCTTGAGAATCCAACAGAGCTAAACATGATGATATATCTATCGGGGACTACCATCTCACATTGCTTACTAGTATGATCATTATTTAAATGGGTTTTTATTATGTTCCTTCGGTTACTAATATCATTATTTCTATATTCAGAATAGATATACAGATGGATAAATTTATAAATATTGAAATAAATTTTGGTTATTTTATAAGGATATCATTTTTATAATATGTAACATTTACATAATGGTCATTATGTATTGGATTACATAAAACATGTAAATGAAATCGATAACAATGTTACTTTTCATGACTCATTCCACACCTATCTTTGATATCACTTGCTAGGTAATGTAAATGAAAAAAATTAAAAAAATTACATCATGATAAATATTTTGACTATTTCAAACTAAAACCAATTGGTGTATTTCGCGAATGTTTACATGGAAAAATAATTGAAGACCCATTTTGTGGGAAAGGTTAAAGAATTAAATATAATATAGAAATATTTCATACATATATGTGTGGACCATTTTCAATTTACGCCAGGGGTGGGTACTCATACCTCATAACTATTTCTACTGATTTTGTATATAAGGAAATATTTTTATAATGAGGTATAAGTCAGATTCATATGATAAATTCATGGAATTAAAGAATTATTTTGAGAACCATCATGGGAAAATGATTAGGAAACTCCATTCAGAACATGGTGGAGAATATCATAATCAAGGCTACATTAATTACATACGGGTGTTTGGGATCCTATCCCAACCTAATACTTATTACACTCCTTAGTGTAATGGTTTAAATGAAAAGTTTAACTACTCGTTATCAGACACGGTGAGATCAATAATGTGTCATTTGATTCTTCAATTATCTTTTTGTGGATATAAATTACCAATCAAGGCACAAAATTGATACCAAGTACAATCTAAATTGATAAATGGTATTACTTAGGAATTTTTGAGTGGAAGAAAACCCATGTTATCGAAATTACATGTTTGGGGAAGAGAGTCATTTATAAAGGCATCATCAAGTAATAAACATTTACCCAAATCTATTAAGTGAACCTTTATAGGATTCCCCAAGTGGTCAAACATATATGACCAATACCAAATCATATAAAATAATGTTATAGTGGAATAAAATTTAAAATTCTATTAGAGGTTGATCATATCCAATAAGGATGGTTGGAGAGGCATAAAAATTGATGATGTTGAGTCTCATGGATAACATGATTTGGTACAGGATTAGGTTCTACAGAGACCAATGGATGAAGAAACAATTAATGATGCACAAGAAATATATAAGAGTATAAGGGAAGTTAGAAAACAATTAATTTATGGTTTTCTAGTAACTAAGGATTGTGAGTCATTTTTAGTTGATAGTAATGATTATCTAACCTACAATGATTTTGTTAGTTTAACAAATATTACCAAGGTGAAATTAACCATGAATAATGAAACATATTCCCATTACCAAAAACATGTATCAATTTTGGTAAATCCTCATGTGGATGTAGAGGTCATTAGTTGAAAATGGGTATTCATGAAAAAACAAGACAATGAAGTACAATTTAGTTCTTATAACGCATGTCAAGTTGCAAAAGGATTTAAACAGTGTCAAGGCATTAACTATAAAGAATCCTTTTCACCAATTTCAATGATGAAATCCATCAGAATACTACTATCAATTTTTTCTTTTCCAGACTATCAGATATTGAAAATGTATGTAAGAATATCCATCCTTAACGACATCATTATGGGAGATGCCTACATGAAAAAAACATGGAGGCTTCGTGACTCCCATGGATGTCAATAAGATATTCATGATGAAAAAACTCATTAATTTATTAAATAATGAATCCATGTCATGGAAAATTTATTTTGATGAATCCCTAAAATAATTAGATTTTATAATTAATGATTTTGTGATTTTTTTATATGAATGGATTAGTGATAGTGTTTTCATTTTCATAATATTATATGTTGATGCAATATAACATATTGTAAATGATATAACTGTAATATAATGGAATAAGGCATGGTCAAATTAATGATTTTCCATGATATAAATTGGCTATGAAACATATATTCAAAGGATAAAGATCTATTGTGATATATCTTTGGGGTTTATCGACCAAATTCAATGTTCATACATTGACAATATACTGAAGAGATTATGAAAAGAACAATCCATGAGGGTATTCTTGATAGCCTCAAATAGACATTTCTTGAATATGTGTTCTTCGACCAATTAGTAATGAAACATAATTGAATGTATTCTATAAGCATAAATGATTGGGTCAACCATGTACGTTATGATTTGTACTAGGATAGATGTCGCATACACATTAAATGTGGTAGGTATATATGAAGATAATCCAGGTGATCTCCATTGGATGGATGTCAATAGTATCCTTATGTATATTAGGTATACTAAAGTAATTATCCTAGTTTATGGATTAGTTGAGGAACTAGTTATAATAGGATATAGTGCTTCTAGTTTTCCAACCAATCAAAATGTCATCATGTCACAGATAGGATATATCATTACTCTTGAAAGGATGTACATTAAGATGGAAGAGACCAATGAAGGATGTGGTTACAAATTTTAAAGCAAAGTCATATAAAATTGTGCCTTTTATGGATTCGTATGAGCCTGTTTCGATGAATTTTTAATATCATGATTTAGTTCCTAGATGTAAATAAAACACTGCACCCTATTGTGATAATACTGGAGCATTGGATCCCTCAAATGACCCATGGTCACATCCGTGGAAAATACATATTGCTTAGAAGAATCATCATTCAAGGAATATTTCATATATCAGTGATATGGCATTGAGTATGATATTCATGATGTACATGTGGATGTTCCCTTGAATAAGGTATCAAATCAGCTACAATAGGATTATAATGTGAGTTCTAGTGAAGTGAAAGTTTGAAGAGTCTTCATCTAGTCTATGTGGGTGTTTTTAAAGTATGTTGTCGATGAAAATATTGAATTTATAATTTTTACATGAATATTTTTTTATATTAAAATTTTAATTATAGAAATTATTATTTTCATTTCATTTTTCTGCATTACATTAACGAGAATGTGTATTAGACTATTTGATTCATTGATATGTTCATATTAGTTCAATATTATGATGATAAACATAAATTTCTTTTGAAAATATTCTAAATATAGTTCTATGGTTGAATAACAATCTATGATGGGACACATAGTATATAAACCATCAGGATGAAGTACTCCAAAGTATGTGATAATTTTCTCATGGATCTTTCACTTGGTCATCTCCAATAGATAATATTATGGAAGTAGATATTAGAGGTAGAATTCCATATGTTTTGGTGTCATAGTATATTCCTATCTATGAGTGTGTGTAATGGACCATAGACCAAACTATTTTCATTAATACATGTATGAACACTCGTTAAAATATATTTTTTTATGAAATTAACCATTCCATATTTTGGAGGGATTTAGGGTATGATGGGTTTGTCGTGAAGGAAATTTTATTAATGGATACTTGAAAGAAGGATTTGTCCCTTCCATCATTATATAAAAAGATATCTCATCCCTTTTGTTGAAATATAACATTATCCCAAATTTTTTTTGCCATGGTTTAATAAAGTGTTTATTTATAATAGACAATGAATGATGTATCAATCATATATATATATATATATAAGACACTATCATGAACCCTATTTGATTAAATATTGTACAATGGGATTACTATTATAGAGTGAGCATTCGTAGATGGTTTTCATCATTGTGACTTTAAATTATTTCTCTTTGGTTCTTTAACCCATATATAGCTAGTAATCTACAATATTACAAAAGCGCTCATAAAACAAATGATAATAAATCCTAGAGGGTCACACACTATGTGTTTCTGTTGGGCTTGATTAAATTATATTTGAATTTTTTTAATTGAATAAAATTTATTCTCATGATTGGGGAATAGTTTTATTCCTTTAATATTAATTTCATATTATAAGGCCCTGGCCTTGAACTGTACTTAATCTTGAGATATTTCAAGAATAAACCTTGAGGATCTTTTCAAGTTTAGATTTTTAGTGAATTAGATCATAAAACATGCCTTAAATTCCACATTTAAAAAAAGTGGTTACATAAAAGATAATATTAATTTTTCCATCAACAGAAACATATTTAAAATAAAACATGGATTATTTGTTGACAATTCCATGACACTATCATCATATCATGTATCATTCCCTTGACCTGCAAAAAACATTTCAAAAACATGGGATGAGGATTAAAAGATCATTAAGGGATATAAAAATATGGAAAAAAACACGAGTACATATATACATATGAATGAGATCATACTTTACCCATAAAACATTATCACTTTAACATAACTAATCAAATCATGAATAAATCATAGAAATCATAAGACATAAATGTATCTTGAGGCATTCATAACAATCTTACGTAGGGAGTAACCCTCTTGGTTACGTTTGGAATACCCTTCACATTATATTCCCTAAATCTCTTCGGAGAAACCTTAACGTTTAACTCCTTCGCGTTACCCAATGCATTGGAGATATATATCAGGCTCACCCGCACTTAGTTTATCACGGAACCACCCGTCTTCCTAACAATTCAAAAGAACCATAACATAATCGTATCACATAAAACATACATAAAGGAAACATAACATTTCCACATTTCAATCACAAGATATCAATAGAACACATTGATATAATAGAAACATTATGAAAACCATTTTCAATACCAAAATAAAAGAAAATTAAAACATGTTATTTATTTTTCATTTAAAAAAAAGTATGTCTTGTAGAGGAAGCCTAAACTCAAATAATGGTTACGGTGGCGGAGAAGTCATTGTAGCCGCATACGTAAGAAAAAAACAATCCCATTTGTTGTTTAGTATAATGCTTTTTATAAAAAATATTCCACTTGGATAAACGTAAAATTCAAAGGGGTTTATACACCATATAAAAGAAAGTTGTGTATAAAACATAATATTCCTCAATGAAATGAGATTGAGACGAAGTCCCATACCTCGGGTCTGACTTGACTCAATCATTCTTTAACATCCTGAATAATAAACATGAGTTAATTTCTACTTGCTTATGAACCTTTTTCATGTTCATTATTTCTTTTATATCACTTATTACCATGTCATGAAAACTATGTAATTATTTAAGTTATTAACGGTCGTTTTAACGATCATTAGTACTTGAGTAAAAAATATGCTATTTATAATTACAAGTTGTTCATGTATCCATTATATCCAGAGTTATATTCATGATGTATATAACATATATATCATATATATCTAGTATATACATGAATTTATAATATTACATAATTATTTAGAGGTAAGAAATGAAATGCACCGTTCATGGAGATGGTAAGTCGTACGTACTCATAAACGCTACTTTCATTTCTATTTCTTATTTTATGGAATGGAATCATAATGATGTAAATGTATATTATAATTCCAGTATAATATCATAAATATAATCATTAATTACATCCTTTATACGTCCCACATATGGCATTAACGAATCAAATCACTTTGAGGGGGCGGTAGTCCAAACAACCTAAAATGAAGATATCACATTTACCCATAATGGAAACCATAAAGGTATGAATAAATGAAAAATACAGAAGCTTAAGTAAAAAATAAACATATTATATATCATATATAAATATAGTGACTTCTTAATGGCTTCCCTTGAAGGTGTTATATGAGTGTTGAACAGTCATCGTTTCGTGAGGAAGAAGTTCACCATCCACAGAAATAGTATGTTCTTTAACCATTAGATGTAGGTGTGTGTAAGTTTATCTCGAATCCTTCTTATAAAAATATCCTAGTATTTGGAAGATACTGTTGTTGTTACAAAATAAATTAATAAAAAGAGGTTAGGAGGTTGGAGAATAAAAATAAAACATAAGAACACAAGAGAAGACACTGCCTTTAAATCAGGTAACTCTTTTTTATTTGAGCTCAAAGGATTCCTTGGGAAGTCCTCTGCCCAAAGTGAGGATTCTATGTGTTAGAGAGGTATGTGGAGAGTCAAAATGGTCCGGGTTTGGCTGAGCCAAAGTCTTTGGAAGTTTGGGTAAAGAGGTAGAGGTGGGGGCATTTTATAAGAGGAGAGGAGGGGCACTTTTCGAAAGGTATAAAAGGTTACTTTATTTCCAAATGAGTTTTGGATTTTAAAGGTCCCACATTGATGTATTTGGAGGATAAGGTGACAAGGGTTCGAAATATAATCATCCAATATGTCTTTGACAAGTTTATGTTACAGTTTTAACATTGTCTTTTCATTTTATTTAAATCGTTTATTAAGGAGGTAATCACTACATCATCATGATGTCATAAATAATTTAATTTATTTAATGTCTAAAAATTATAAAAAATATCATGATGTAGGAAATCCTTTTATAATTCTAAAGACTATTTATAGTCCAACAGATCATTTATATAAACAAAATGAAATTTTTTTTACTCAGGTGATACATTCATTGTTATATTTAACTTTGTTTAAAAATAAAAAGATAAAAAGTCACATTCCCACAAAAGTGATTCCATGGGGTCTCCAAGTTTGGAACAAGGAATCCCATAGTCGGCCATGAGACAACCATTAGAATTAGGACACATGTTGGTGTCATTTTTTATTATTATTATATTACTTTATTATCCTTAACTACCCGATTACTCATTAATCAAGATAATTAAAGATAATTACCGTCGTTACTATTCATAATGTCCAAAAAACAAGAGTCTGGATGACATAATTTGGACCTTATGATTACAAATATGTAATCCATTTTACCAAATTCGAAACACAAAAATTGTAATAATTTATTTAAAAATAAGTCCTGTTTTCAAAACAAATAGCGGATTTTTTTGAAACAGTATCTATGAAAAGTTTGGCCTTAGTTTATGCCCAATTCCAAAGTGAAATTAATCCTCAAGACCACCATTGGATTAAATGGTAAAAATATATTCAGATTAAACTTTAAGACCAATTAAAAAGATAATATAACCATATAATTAAATTATATGAAAAGCATTTTGGATGTAAAATGAAGTATTTTCACTATTCATTTAAAAATGAACATTGTCAGAAAATTACCAAAAATTTATCCAATGTAAATTTCAATGTACCAATCATTAATTATTTGTTTATTTTGACAAATAGTGATTATAAAATTGTCAAAAATTTGATTTAAAAATGGGTTTCCATCAAAAGGAAGTAAAACAATCTTTTAAGAATATTAGTGTATTCTATGCTTAAGATTGGATTTATTCTGATTTTAAGCCTCTAAGACACTATCTAATTCATAGATAAAAATATCTATTATTCATTACATACTTGGGATGTTACATCCTTCCCCCCTTAAAAAAAATTGCATCTCCGCAATTTATTTACTTATTGAATAAGTGGGAGTACTTATCCCTCATTGCATTCTCAGATTCCCATGTTGCCTCTTCACTCATGTGGTTTTTCCACAAAACATTTACATGATGAATCACCTTATTCTGTAACACTTTCTCCCTGTGGTCAAGAATCTAGACTGGTTTTTTCATATAAGATAGGTTCTCTTCCAGCTGAACTACCTCTGGACTCAAAACATGAGATGGATCTGGAATGTACTTTCTCAACATCGAAACATGAAAAACATTGTGTACCTGAGATAATCTTGGAGGTAAAGCCACTCTGTATGCAACTGATCCAAATCTCTCCAGAATTTCATATGGTCCAATGAACCTTGGAATCAGCATTACTTTCTTACCAAATCACATCACACTTTTCCATGGTGATACTTTGAGAAAAACATGATCACCTACCTCGAAAGATAGATCCTTCCTCCGGTTATCCGCATAACTCTTCTGCCTGCTCTATGCTATTCTCATGTGTTTCTGAATCAACTCAACTTTTTTTGTCATCTCTTCTACCAATTCTGGTCCCATCAACTTCCTTTCACCCACTTCATCCCAAAAAGCTGGAGTTCGACACCTCTTCCCATATAACGCCTCAAATGGTGCCATCTGTATACTGGAATGAAAACTGTTATTATATGAAAATTAAACCAAAGAAAGATGTCCATCCCAAATTCCCTGATCATCTATCGAACAAGCATGTAGTATATCTTCCAATGTGTAAATTGTTCGTTTTGACTACCCATCTGATTGGGGATGAAAAGTTGTACTAAAATTTAATTCAGTACCCAACGACTTCTGAAGGCCTTTCCAAAAGATATAAGTGAACCTGGGATCACGATCAGATACAATTGAGAGAGGAACTCCATGTAACCTGACTATCTCTTTATGATACAAACGGGAAAGTTGATCTAGGGAAAAATTATCCCGTATAGAAAGGAAATGAGTATATTTAGTCAATCGATCAACAATAACCCAGATTACATTATTACCTCGAGGTGTCTTCGGCAATCCCACAATGAAGTCCATGGATATATTTTCTCATTTCCATTCTGGTACTGGTAAAGGCTGAAGCATCCCTTTCGGTAACTGCCGCTCTACTTTAACCTGTTGACAAGTCAAACACTTCATAGTAAAATCAGCAATATCTCTTTTCATTCCATCCCACCAGTAATACTCCTGCAGATCTCTGTACATCATAGTACTGCCAGGATGAACTGAAAACGGAGAACTATGAGCTTCACATAACAACCCTCTCTTCAACTTTGAATCACAAGGAACACACAATCTCTTCCCAAATCTCAAAACCCAATCATTATCAATGTTGAATTCAGGAAACTTACCCTTCTAAACCAGCTCTACTTTTTTTTAAAACTCACTATCTTGCTTTTATGCTTCTATGAGTCGGTCTGATAGGGAAGATTTCACAGATACCTGAAACAAAACAGAAGGACATCCTGCACCAAAAACTTCTATTCTAAAGTTCATCAAATCCTTAACCAAAGGATCACATGCCAAATGCAACATTGTTAATGATGCATTACTTTTTCGACTCAAAGCATCAGCCACTTTATTTGCTTTTCCCGGATGGTAATGATTTGTACAATCATAATCCTTGATTAATTCTAGCCATCTCCTTTGTCTCATGTTCAATTCGTTCTGAGTGAATATATACTTTAAACTTTTGTGATCGGTATATATTTCACACTTTACTCCATACAAATGATTCCTCCAAATTTTTAAAGCGAAAACAACAGCAGCTACTTCCGAATCATGTGTAGGATAACTTACGTCATGATTTTCAACTGGCGTGAAGAATAATCAATTACCTGATCATTCTGCATTAGGACGCAACCAAGTCCTTTCAATGAAGCATCACTGTAGATAACAAACTCCCCATTCCTGGAAGGTAGTGCAAAAACTGGAGCATTCACCAATCTTTTTTTCAATTCCTGAAAACAATCATCACATTCTTTTTTCCAGATAAATTTAACACCCTTCTGAGTTAGCTTAGTCATTGGACTAGATAACCTTGAAAAATTCCTAACAAAACTTCGTTAATAGCCTACCAAACCAAGGATGCTATGAATCTCATCTACATTTGTGGGTCTTGGCCATTCTTCAACAACCTTTGTTTTTGCAGGATCAAAGGTTATCCCATCTTTAGAAACAATGTGACCAAGGAATGAAATTTCTTGCAACCAAAACTCACACTTGCTGAATTTCCCATAGAACTTATTTACTTTTAAGGTTTGCAAAATAACCCTAAAATGTCTTTCATTCTCCTATTTACTTTTAGAAAACACCGAAATATCAACAATGAAAACAAACACAAACATATCCAAGAAAACATGGAAAATCTATTCATTAAGTCCATGAATACAGCAGGTGCATTGGTTAGCCCAAAAGGCATTACGACAAATTCATAATGGCCATATCTTGTATGAAAAGCGGCCTTCGAGATATCTGCTTCCTTTACCTTCGACTGATGGTACCCCGATCTCAGGTCAATCTTGGAAAAATATTGAGCTCCCTCGAGCTGATCAAACAAATCATCGATATGAGGAAAAGGATATTTGTTCTTAACAGTGATATTATTCAAGGATCTATAATCAATGAAAAGTATCATTGAACCATCTTTCTTTTTAACAAATAAAATAGGATCACCCCATGGTGATGTGCTAGGTCGAATGAAATCAGTCTCTAATAAATCTTGCAATTACTCCTTCCACTCTAAAAGTTCAATTTGAGCCATTGGATAAGGGGGTTTTGAAATTGGATTAGCATCAGGAACTAAGTCAACAGTAAACTCAACATCCCGATATGGTATTATTACAGGCAAGTCATCAGGAAAAACATCAGGATACTCAATTAGCACTGGCACATCACTAATCTGAACTGTTCCTTTGTTTTCAATGATGTGTGCATGGTAACATTAATTTCCATATTTTACAAGTTTCCCGGCCTCTTGATATGTTATCAAAAGTAAGGGTTCATTCCCGTACACAAAATGAGAGTCTTTCTAACAAGAAACTTCATTATCTCTACAGTCAATCCTTTCATGGTAAATAGAGAGCCAATCCATACCCAGGATAACATCAAACTATACTAGAGGTAAAACAATAAGGTTCACAAGTAGGTTATTTCCACGGATAAGGATAGGAAGATTCTTATAAATTCTTTTTGCCTCAAAATTTCCACCATGTGTTTTTACCAAAAGTTCAGGATACATTTCATGAGATGGTATTCCCATTTTACAAGAAAAGTTTTTAGAGATGAAAGAATGTGCAGACCCCGAATCAAACAACACACTGGCATAATCGGAAAAAACAATCAAAGTACCTGATACAACTTCATTTGATGGCCCGACATCTGCTGAAGTAGTTGCAAAGGATTTCAACACCCCTTTCTGCGTGTAGTCTAACTGCATCCCATCACTCGAACTCTTTGTCGGACATTCGTTTGCATAGTGACCCACCTCATTGCACTTAAAAAATTTCACTAACTACAAATCAAATTTGGAATTACCATCACCATGATCTTATTCACTGAAATCACGAGCCTTCTGTCCCATCTTACCACATCGGTAGCACTTTCCAAAATTTAGAAGACAATCCCCAGCATGCCTTTTACCACATTTATCACAAACTGGAAACTTAGTTTTCTTACCGTCAGACCTTTTTGAAGAATTATTTACATTCTCCTGCCACCTCAGTCTCTTCTTCTATTGGTTGTTATAGAACACTTGATCATCGACAAACTCCATTTCCACCTTCTCAGCACATCGAAGAAGCTTTTCATAACTTTTAAACTCATGAGAAGCCAATGACCTTCGATATTTTGGCTTTAATCCTGAGTAAAAACGATTGATTTTACTATCAAGGTCTCAGATAAAATTTGGAGCATACCTTGACGATCGAGTGAACCTTTCATCATAGGCAGCCACTAAGTCTTACTCTTGCCTCAATTCCAAGAATTTTTTTACCAACCTAAGTCGAACAACCTTAGGAAAATACTTCTCAGGAAACATACCTTTGAATTCATCCCAGTTGAGAGCATCCATCTCATCAGCGTCCCTGATATTTTTAACCATCGACCACCACTGATCTGCCTCACCCTCAAAACGGTAAATAGCAAGACCAACCTTATGATTTCCTGAACACCCCATAAAATCAAAAATATTCTCCAGTTCTTTAATCCACCCTTCTGCTAGCACAGGGTCAGATGATCCTCCGAATGATGGGGGATGTTTCCTCATGAAATACTCCACCACTGACATGTTCCTCTGCGGTTGATCTGGCTGATCTCTTGCATGGATGCCACCACCATTTATCGCTTGAGTCAACTGCGCCATAACTCCAAAAAACTGTTCAGTTCCAATTCCAACCTTCTCAGGATGCTGATTTGGAAGGTTATTTCCTTCTGTATGACTTCCTAGAACTACTTCCCTATTTCCTCTGCAGAAAACCATTCTGAAAAAACATGTCTTAGATGAAGCAACATGGTAATCTTCAAATTCTATATCATTTCAATTTGACCATAAAAAAATATTTTTGGATAATCATTTAATATAATTCTAACTCCTAATGTTATCTAAACTGACCTCTGATACCAACTATAAGGCCACAGCCTTGAACCTTACATAATCATGAGATATTTCCGGAATAAACCATCATGATCTTTTCAGGTTTAGAGTTTTAGAGAATTAGATCATAAAACATGCCTTACATTCCACATTTAAACAAAGTGGTTACATAAAAGATAGTATTAATTTTTCCCATCAATTGAATCATATTTAAAATAAAACATGGATTATTTCTTGACACATCCTTAACATTATCATCATATCATGTACCTTTTCCTTGACCTGTGAAAAACATTTCAAAAACTTGGGATGAGCATAAAAAGATCAGTAAGGGATATAAAAAATGGGAAGGAATCATGGGTACATATATACATAAGAATGAGATCATACTTTACCCATAAAACATAATCAGTTTAACATACCCCATCAAATCATGAATAAATCATAGAAATCATAAGACAAAAAGGTAACTTGAGGCATTCATAACATTCTTACGTAGGGAGTAACCCTCTTGGTTATGATTGGAATACCCATCACAGTATATTCCCTAAATCTCTTCAAAGAAACCTTAACGTTTAACTCCTTAGTTTTTCCCAATGCATTGGAGAGCCATATCGGGCTCACTGGCCCTTAGTTTATCATGGAACTAACCATCTTCATAATAATGCCCAAGAACCATAACATAATCATATCACATAAAACATGCATAAAGGAATCATAACATTTCCGCATTTCAATCACACGATATCATTAAAACACATTGATATAATAGAAACATTATGAAAACCATTTTCAATACCAAAAAAAAATAAAAGTAAAACATGGTATATATTTTTCATTTAAAAAAAATTAGGCTTGTAGAGGAAGCCAAAACTCAAATAATGGTCACGGCGGCAGAGAAGTCGTTGTCGCCGCATAAGTACGAAAAAAACATTCCCTTTTGTCGTTTAGTAAAATTCTTTGTATAAAAAAGACTCCTTTTAGATAAACATAAAATTCAAAGGGGTTTATACACCATATAAAAGAATGTTGTGTATAAAACATAATATGCCTCAATGAAAGGAGATTGAGACGAAGTCCCATACCTCGGGTCCGACTAGACTCGATAATTTTTTAATGTCCTGAATAATAATATTTAGTTAATTTCAACTTTATTGAGAACCTTTTTCAAGTTCATTATTCCTTTTAAATCACTTATTCTCATGTCATGAACACTATAATTATTTAAGTTATTAACGGTTGTTTTAACAATCATCCGTACTTGAGTCAAAAATATGCTCTTTATAATTACATGTTGTTCATGTATCCATTATATCCAGAGTTATACTCAGGATGTATATATCATATATATCATATATATCCAGTATATACATGAATTTATAATATTACATAATAATTTAGAGGTAAGAAATTAAATGCCCTGTTCATGGAGACGGTAAGCCGTACGTACGCATGAACGCTACTTTCATTTCTATTCCGTATTTTATGGAATGGAATCAGAATGATATAAAGGAATATTATAATTCCAATATAATATCATATACAAAATCACTAATTACATCCTTTATACGTCTCACATATGACATTAACGAATCAAATCACTTTGAGGGGGCGGTAGTCCGCACTTCCTAAAATGAAGATATCGCGTTTACCAATAATGGAAACCATAAAGGTATTCCATAAATGAAAAATAAAGAAGCTTAAGTAAAACATAAACATATTATATATCATATATAAATAAATTGACATCTTAATGGCCTCCATTGAAGGTGTTATATGAGTGTGGAACAATCATCGTTTCGTGAGGCAGAAATTCACCATCCATAGAAACAGTATGTTCTTTAACCATTAGGTGTAGGTGTGTGTATGTGTAGCTCGAATACATCTTATCAAAACATCCTAGTATATGGAATATACAGTTTTTTTTACAAAATAAATGAATAAAAACAGTTTAGGTGGTTAGAGAAGCAAAATAAAACATAATAACACAAGAGAAGACACTACCTTTAAATCGGGTAACTCTTTTTGATTTGAGCTCAAAGGCTTCCTTGGGAAGACTTCTGCCCAAAGTGAGGCTTCTAAGAGTTATAGAGGGATGTGGATAGACAAAATGGGTAGGGGTTGTCCGAGCCAAAGGCTTTGGAAGTGTGGGTAAATAGGTAGAGGTGGGGGCCTTTTATAAGAGGAGAGGTGGGGCACTCTTGGAAAGGTATCAAAGGTTACATTATTTTCAAATGAGTTTCGTATTTTAAAGGTCCGACATTAATGTATTTCGAGGTTAAGGTGACAAGGGTTATAAATATAATCATAAAATAGGTCTTTGACAAGTGTATGTTATAGTTTTAACATTATAGTTTCATTTTATATAAATCGTTTATTAATGAGGTAATCACTACATCATCATGATGTCATAAATAATTTAATTTATTTAATGTCTAAAAATTATAAAACAAATATCATGATGTAGGAAATATTTTTAGCTTTCTAATTACTATTTATAGTCCAACATATCATTAATGTTATCAAAATTAAAAATGATTTACTCATGTGATACATACTTTGTTATACTTAACTTTCTTTAAAAATAAAAAGATAAAAAGCCACTTTCCCACAATCGTGACTCCATGGGGTCCCCAAGTCTGGCCCAAGTCATCCCATGGTCGGACATGAGACAACCAATAGCATTAGGACACATGTTGGTGTCATTTTGTATTATTATGATATTACTTTATTATCCTTAACTACCTGATTACTCATTAATCAAGATAATTAAAGATAATTACCGTCGTTACTATTCATAATGTCAAAAAACAAGAGTATTAATTACATAATTTGGACCTTCTGATTCCAAATATGTAATCCATTTTACCAAATTCCAAACACAGAAATTGCAATAATTTATTTAAAAATAATTCCCGTTGTCAAAACGAATAGCGGGTTTTTTTGAAACAATATCTATGAAAAGATTGGCATTACATTATGCCCAATTCCAAAGTGAAATTAATCCTAATGACCACCATTGGATTAAATGGTAAAAATATATTAATATTACACTTTAGGACCAATTAAAAAGACTATATAACCGTATAATTAAATTATATGAAAAGAAGTTTTGACGTAAAATGCAGTATTTTTCACTATTCATTAAAAAATGAACATTGTTAGAAAAATACGAAAAATTTATCCAATGTAAATTTCAATTTCCCAATAATAAAGAATATGTTTATTTTGACAAATAGTGACTATAAAATTGTCAAAATTTTGATTTAAAAATGTTTTTCCATCAATAGGCAGTAAAACAATCTTTTAAGAATATTAGTGTATTCCACGATTAAGATTGGATTTATTCTCATTTTAAGCCTCTAAAACACTATCTAATTCATATATAAAAATATCTATTATTCATTACATACTTGGTAAGTTACACATATGTTTAATAAATATTTAATCACCAAATTTTGTATAAAATATATATATTTAATTTTTGGAATATTTCATAAATATTTATTTACTAGTTTATGAATAAAATATTTATTTACAAGAATAAATTTTTTATTTATTTTTTAAGAAATAAAATGGGAGTTTTTATGGACCAGGATTATATCAAGTGATAAATTAATAATTTATGTCCTGGTAAATATTATTTAAAGAATTCTCACAAGTCAGCACCCCAAAAAATAATAGTTATAATGATAATATGTGTGATATGATTTTGATAATGGTTATAATTATATTTAACATATGTTAGGAAATTAAATATTGTAACAGAAATCCTTTCACGAAAAATAGAATGAAATACCAATTGTGTTATTCATTAAAACCCTATTCTAATTTTGGGAATAGATAATCATTTCAAACAATGGATAATCCCTTAGATACTTCTATTCTCTCCCTCTTAAACATTAGAAACCAATGATGAAATTTATTCAATACTGGATAATTTTTTATCATTAATGAACAAAACAAGGAATTTGACTTACCAAACATGAACTTAGAGAGTGTGTGATACTGGTCAGAGACCAGTGGAGCACATGTGAACCACAACTAAAGGGATCATACCCCTGGATCCTCACCACCACAACAATGGAAATCTGTAAGTGACATATCAGGTGATCAAAAAAATAACAATGAATATTTCATTGCCTATATATTTATTTCTTAAGATAAAAAAACGTAATTATAAATTTGACATGAAGGAACCTCACTCATGGTTTTAGGAAATGGTTATTAATGGAAATATTAATACATCGCCATCCAAAACAACACTTCCACTATCCCTAGAACCGAAAAATACTTGTAAATATATATAATGGAAAGTGTATGTTGTTTTTAATAGATTCACATAGGGGATTCATCCATAAATGGATTTGATTGATTATTAAATAAATCATCACCTATTTGATGTTGAATGGGCCTAAAAATACATACATGGCTTGAATACCCTAGGCTAAAAGTGAAAAGGTAATTCTTATTCTATCACTAGATTTGAGGATGATCAAGAAAAAGATGTGATGATAGGTACTCTAGTTATTCATTCAAAATTAGTTTATATAATATTTTACACTAGTACAAGGTATTTATTCTAATATTTAATGTTTAGAAGAGATATAAAACAGAACCATAAAACAATAAGATTTTATTTTAAATGAAAACAATCAATGGAGAATTTATTCCATCATGAGTATATATCTATTCTCTAGTTTATATTTTTTTATTAATCTCCTTCAATATTTTTATTCTATAATGTATTTTTATGCTATATTGATAATAGAATAATTGAATCTAAATACATTACAAACTAACTATTAAGTGGGGGAAATCCAATTCCATATCTCAAATTACACTTTTATTATATAAAATTTTATGAAATTGGATAAACATGAATTTAAAACATATATAGATCATAGATATTGTCTCTTTTTGAGGATGGATTTCCAGATATAATTACTAAAACAGAGGATATGACAACTTTAGAAGTAATTACCATTGTAAGTTATTATATTTATGTATTCCAATAATTATTTCCAGGCCGTCCTCATTATTGGGAGGTCGTGTTCTCAAAAGACATAATACCTAGATTTATATATACATCTAATACTCTATATAGATTACAGATGATGAACCATGATGAATTGATGAATCTATAAATAGAAAATATGGACATGGGTTTCATATGTAAAATATCATCACTATGGGGTGTGTCAGATCACTTATTTATGATGTAAGAATGGTTGATGAATCTATGTGTTAGTTATCATGATCCAAAAAATTTCATGATAAAGAGAATCATTCCCATGGCATGGATTGATGACCTGCACAATTAGTTTCATGGAGTTCGATAATTATCTAATGTTGAAACTTAATTGGGATATCATTTTGTAATAATTTATAAGGAGGATATTCTCATTACAACGTTTCATATATGGTATGAAAATAATGAGTTTATGGTCATATCATTTTCACCGAAGAATGATCTAGTGATATTCATGGAATTAAATAATAGTGTATTAAGAGATTACCTCAATAAACATGTAGTTGATTTTATATTAGATATTATAAAATAATTAAAAAACTATGTTGGAACACAAGGATAATTTTCGTAATGTGCTCAAGATATTGAAGACATATAAGTTATTTGAAAATTATATTAAATTTTAGTTATGGATGGAGTTTTTAAAATTATTTGGAAACATTGTCACATGTAAGGGGATATATTTTTACACTTAGATGAGTATGGTTATCATGTAATGATAAAGAATACAATTTTTCATAGAGATATATAGTTCCCTCATATTAGCTAGGTACTATTAGAGATTTTTTAAAAAATATTCACTGTTGTGAAACATGATAAAGAAGAAGACTGGGAAGGTAATGAAAGATATACAGATTTAGGAGTGTGAGGATATATTCAAGGATGTGAAGATGATTATAGAAATTCCACATTTACTCACCCTAAAAAAATGTGGTAAATGATTTTTCACTTATAGTGATTCAACATAATAGTCATTGGGTTTGGTACTCTTGTGTACTAATAATGTTTTAGAATATGAATGAATATAGTTGATGTTTCCGGAAGAGAACTGTTGATACATTATTTTGAGTCATCCTTAGTAATATACACATTGATAATTCGGAGGAATTATCTTCATTGATAGAAGAGTGACATATATAAAGACTATAATAGCCTGAAATTTATATTCACATAAAAAGAGAACAACATGCCCACACAATGATCGGTAAAGTAGATCGTGGATTATTATTTCATAACCGACTATCATTTTTTTAATGTAATAAATTTTAGATTTTCCTTATGTAAGAAAAAATATCATTTATTTGATTCTGACTATGAATGTTCCATTCCTCTTAGTCATATAAACAGTTGACATGGGAATCAAATATTCAATAATATCATTGTACATTCCTAAAATTATTTCTAAACCATTACTACTAGATATGATTAATAAAGATAAAATGGATGATGTAGATATATAGTAAAAGATGGATGTTGTGAGAAGGTAAAATAATTTGTGTATAAGAATAAATTGGAAGAATATTTCTGATTTTGGGAAATACACTGAGTTCTCTAGGAGGAATAATTAAAAAAGTAGATTCTTAATGATGGTAATATATCTAAATAGTCAATTCACCCATCGTGAAAATTATATTTAAGGATATTTAATTTCACTATTGGTGGTAAAATTTAAAGAATAAGATATAAATAAAATTACATTGTATGTTTGAAATATAAGGTGGAAAAGAAAATATCTAAATGGATGATAGAACAATTTCCCAAACATACATGAAAATGGGAAAACAATTCTATCACAAATATTCCAAATTAATAAATGAGGATAATTCTATATAGTTTATAGTGTAATTTCAGACATTGACTGCACACTTCATTTACATTTGAGTGGACATCACTCTAAATCACCTTGGACAAATATACATTACATAACTTGTGGAAAAACTATGTAAAACACTATCAATTGTTTTTGTATAAGATCATGGGTTTACCATACCATTTCGAATGAATCATAAGAAATATATAATCCTAGAGTCATTCATTAATATACAATATCACCTATATGTGGAAGGGAATATGAATGAAATATTTTGAGACAAGATTTTGTTTAGAGTCTTTCTCTATGGACATTAAGGGGGGCTTGTATTGACATCTTCTATTGGTCGAGATAGCCCATTAAAATATTTTCCATAGAAGAATATAAATGACCCCATATGAATGTCTCCATGGTAACAGATGTTGAACACCAATGTTCATTAGTAAATTAATAGATTTTATTCTTCAAGGATAGCTGATGGTTCTATAAAGTAATGAAATGGTCCAGACCATTGAAAAACATATCAAAGTGGATCATTACTGATAAAAGAGTTATAATAGAAACTGTTAAATTGAACTTTTAATTGAGTTATATGATATTTTGTTTCTCTATATATGTCCATAAAATAGAGACACGAGATTTGGGAAGACGGGTAAGATTATTCCATTGTGAATTTCACTATAGGATTATCATTATTTTAGCAGAATTGTTTCTTATCAACTGTCACTCCAACCAAATAATTCAAATGATACTGATGTGTTCCATATATCCTTTTTAAGGTAGAACATACAAGAACCCCAACATTTACTAAATTTTCAGGTTCTATGTCTAGTGAATTATCTATTTTTTGAGTTGTAGGTGGTGAAAATGTCATTACAAATATGTTTTTATTTATTCACCAGGAAAAATCTCCTCGTAAATGTATTTTTAAGAAAACATATAAGTCAATAAAAAATATATGATCCTAATGTGGAATTGAAATAAAAGTACTCATATAATTTTTCAACATATTTTTTGAAATAAAATTTCAATGAAGAAAATTTATAAATGGGAATAATGTAATCACTGAAAATTTTAGTGAAAATTTTACATTAATAAATTTATTTTTTAGTAGTTGGTGTTACACCCCAAAGAAAACTAAAACAAAATCCATGAAATATTTTGAATATAAAATCCTAAATATAATATTTAAAATGTAAATCTAGAAGGAATAAATAATAGTATCTATATTATGATTTTTTATAGTTATAATACATTTTTTATTTTAATTTAACCAAAATACCTTCAATTTTGGTTTTAAAAAATCAATATTTTCTTAAGATTACTTTGTCAAATTTTCTTAACAAAATAATATTTTATTGTAAATATTGAAAATTTTTATTTATTAAAAACATTATTATCAAAAACATAATATTTATGAAACTTTGTTTCACATAAAATACATATTTATAATGTATAATTATGAATTTAAAAATGGAAAACTGAATTTATAAAACCCATTCTTAATATTTTCTTTTCCAAGTAGGGTTCCACTCAAAATACAGATTTTGGTGTTCTTTCATTAAAATTATTTTCAATTTTTCCATAGGATAGCTAATATTATTAACAAAATAATAAAATCAAAATATTCTAAAGGAATGTATTTGATAAAAAAATATATATAGAAAAGATGTATCTGCTCGTACAGTGGAACATTAGGTTGAGTGAAATACTCAATGTTCACCAATTTCTGTGAAAGTACATTAGAAAGGTAATTTTCAACCATAAAACATGTGACATGAAATAATTAATGGTTAATAGAAACTAAGACCTTTTTATTTATTGTTTACTCATATTCCATGATAAATCCTAGTTACATGATCTGAGATCTAGCATAATAGATGAAAAAACTCATTCAAACCATAAATTGTTTTATCCCTAATATATAGAAAAATCAAATAATTTTTTAATCCTTGCATATCTTCTTGAATAGATGATACAATTCTATGTGGAAAATATTTGATGAAAATAAAATTTCAAATATGATATCTAATAATGTTACTAATGACCACATAACCTGGATTCCTTCATAATGCACTGTCAGAGTTGTATTTTATCCCCCCAATATATGTTGATTAATATATGCATTCTAGAGTTCCTTTTGGGGGACAACAATTAACTGAATAATAAAAAATAGGATATAATAGTCTAGAATTAAGTTATTATTTGGATCCATCTATATTTAATTGGTATGATAATTTTACACAATGATATATCGTGAAAGATAATGATTTTATTGTAATTTTAACAATTCTACAATTATTCATACTAAGAAATAGAATATGAATTGCTATATCACTAGACAACATCAGAATATAAACCATCTGTTGAGATTGAGGGATGTTGTGAATAGCCATTATAATATCCTAAATTGAACCAACTTATGGAGGTATGACCAAAAACATGTCAAAAACATGATATATCTGTAGTAGTATTAAAAATTTAAAAATGTTTTGTTCACTTCTTCCATGTTCTAGTGTATAAATCATAACATTTAATATATGTAGATTCACATAGACTATATGTTGGATTAAATAAAGAGTTTTTAAAGGACACACTCCAAACCAGTGTAAATAATGAGGCCCAATCCATCAATTTTTTGAATATTCTAAACCGAATATTAATACTACTATGTTATTCGTTTTTATAAAAGACAAATAGAGTAATAATCATGGTCACATTATGTTACCATATAATTTTATCATCCTGATTTATTTGTTTTTGTTTATTAAATCATCCATAGAACCAACATGAGTTTTGTCTGGGTTTTTTATCTATTATTTTATCTCAATATTGAGGTCAACATCCTAATCAGAGGAGAATTAAAGAAGAAAAAGGGAAATAAATTTTTTATCCAAAAAAATTCTAATTTTTAGTTCATATTAATAATATAATTAGAGTTAAAATATATGTCAGTGAAAATACTTTTTAATGGTCATCCATACGAAGGAATCAACATAATTCATATTTATATATTTTATATTATATAAATATCACAGTACGGAAAATAAAAAAACTATTTTTTCTAATTGATAATCATCCAAATTAAATTTCATTTATGGAATTCACTATATTTACAATGGCTCTTGATTTTATTTCTTATAAGAGAATAATTTTTAAAATAATGCTTCCATGACACGGTGATGGTCATTTTGTGAATAATGGAAAAATCCAATGATACTTTTAGTTTGAAGTGTTAATGTTATTTATCATAGTATCAGGCCATTTACAAACCAAACATGAAAAAACTATACATAAAATAACATGATACATTATTAACATTTTTTCATCCTTTGAAATTTACTTACCCTTTGAATATGACAAAAGAATTCATACCCCACACATGATATGACAAATATGAGAATCGCATTGTCTTACCTAGAATAAATGAACTCAAATGTATATAAAATTTACACACCCATATTTTATTCAATTTTGATTGATTGTATCCACTTTTTTGGTTCTATAAATATTTTTCATAAAGAATGTAAATGATTTAATATTTATTTTCTCCTAACATAAAATAGTATCATTATGAAAGATAAAATTTTGGATAATTAAAATATTAAATATATATTCATTCATAATAATAATAATTTCACAATCATGAAATATATGTCACAAAGATTATAAATCTTCAGTTTCCCTAATGGTGTTGAAATTATGATTATCCCAAATATTTATAAGAAATCCACTATGTTAGTCAACTAAAATTGAAAATAAAATTGTAGAGAGAGGATATTGTAATATAATACTTATTGATCATAAAATATATTGCTCAATATATCTATTAATGTGATGAGAAATATGTGGTAAAATAATAAGTATTTTAATATAGTGAAATAAGCCCTCTGTAAATCCCTTATTAGTGTGAAAATTCAAACTCATTACCCAATATAGAGAGTCGGATGAATTTTTTCTATCAGGATTCATTGAAATTCTTCCACCACTAATATATTTCTTAATAAGGTTCCCACATTCTTTATTAATGATAAGTAAATAATGTATTCTCCTCCTATTAACATAGCTATATAGATTCTGATATAAATATTTATTGTAAATTATGTGAATTCCATTTTCTTGGATTATACGACTAATTTTTTGAATAATATTGAAATGAAAAAGAATCATTAAAGGATATAAATAACATATAATTTCATATTTTTTAATGGGAACAAGTAATTGGTCATGGAAAACAAATTTCAGATATCTACCATTCTTGAAATGACTACCAAATATCTAAAAAATTTTAATTAATTTATAAATTTCTTTGAATGAAATAATTATTTAACCCTTCAAACAAGTGGATCTCATGTTATTTAGGCCAAAGAAAAAATATTTAATCTCACAGTATAAAGGAATTAGTGGTGAAAAAAATATTATTATCATCATTGATAACTTTAGGAATTACTGATTCAAATATATATATGAGTTAATTGTGGATCCATTTAATATATTCATTAAAAAAATATCAAATGGTTATAAATTCATATTCTTTCTTCCAAAACATGTTTACAGTGCATGTGTAGTTATAGAGGCAGGTTTCCCTTTATTTTTATTTTAATAGTGTTGATGAATTTTTTCCTATCACAATAATTTTCCCATCGTGTTTTAAAATTATATTTTCTATGAATCATATCCTTGAGATAAAAATCTTAATAGATACAAGTTAAATCCTCAGCCACATTTTCTAGGTTTCCATTAATGTCCCTAATAGTGTTATATTATTTTATGAGTATGTTATATTCATGTGATGAAATATGGAAGTATATTTCAATAAAATAATATCTTATAATGTCATAGAATATCTTTTTGGTCAATTTAACATTGAGAGTATAGTCTAGTGTATTTTACTTAAAATTATCTAAGCAACATATTGCCTTGATAGGATTTATACAATTTGGGTCAATTTCCATTGAATTAATAAATATAAAGGGATTATGGGAGGGGGTTTAAATTCATTATCTGTAAGGAACATAATTAAATGAAGATAATAAGAATTTATTTTTTAAATTCTGAAACATGAAATGGAACTTCGTGCCTTATATAAAGAAATATTTTGAAAACGTATATCTCTATTTCTAGAAATCATTCTCTTGGAATCTTTCATATTCATGTGCACATAGCTCACACTAGATAAATATTTAACATATTACTTATCTCATAGATTACTAGGACACTCTTCTTATTATGGAATTTTTCATTGACAATTAATTATCAACATGATTGATAATTCATTTGATATATCTAATTAGAAATAATTGATCTCTAATAATTTTTGAATGTGAAAATAATTCCTTACATAATTTTCAATTGTAGTGAAATCTATTGTAGGAATATAAATAAGAGTACAATTATTTATTTCCAAACCCTTTGAATTTCGATGTGATTTTTTTCTCAATAATAATGAATGTTGATGGCCTATTGTTTATATGGTGTTCCCACACCCAAAATCCCTTGATTCCCAAAAGATATTGATTCATAACTAGTTGTTTAAATATGACATCACAAAAAACACAATAATAGATCTATTGATGATATCATAAATGATACATTTCCATCATTGATACTGATAATTTTTATTCAATTTTTTTCTATCCAAACCAACTACATGAAAAAGGAACAAATAGATCTGTAATATTCTCAATGACTATTTAGGTTTATTGTTTTATAGGATTAGTAGACTCTCCAACATAAAAATTACCCGTGTGGAAAAAATTAATTTACTCAACATATCCAAGAACCTAATATTTCACATTATATCTTCATAATCATCCAATTGAAATTACATTTGTAAACAATTTATATAACATAATTTTTTTATAACCAATGGAATAATAAACATAATAAGGGTGAGATAAAATTATAAGTTGTGAAAATCATAAGAATACTAAATTGAAATTCAATAGTGGGCATAAGAAGGGATTATAGGTATGAAAACATAATAAGAGTTTATAATATAATCATAAAAGAACTCAAGAATTACAATACTAGAATCATAAATCAGGTAACATGGTATAAGGAGCTTAAAAAAATAACAATATATTAAATTATAAAACAATGATCCATTTGAAAACAATCATGATAAATAGAAACATTACTGAACCTTGGAAATAATAGATAAAACCAGTTAGTATCTTGATAAATTATAAAAACGAAACCCTTTGAGAAACATTTTAGTAGGCATAATAGTATAGTCAACTTATAATATAAAACTCTAGGGAATAAAATCAATTACCCATTTCATTGAAGTAGTATCTATTTGCACAAATCATATAATATATTTTGTGCTAACCTTATACTATCATGGCGCACAAATTATATACTCCATAACGGGCTCACTCAATGTTGTCTTAGAAAATCCATCATATAATATATTGTGCAATCACCTGAAAAAAGATAGTCATAACAATATTATAAGCTTTCATATGTTCACCTCGCATAATTTAGCCTCACCCCTCATATAAAATGTCTAATAATTGAAAATAAGGTACACCGAGAATATATTTCATTTTAAATATCATAAAAACCCATTTTTTCATTCGTAACAAAATTAAAGTATGTAAATGAAATGGGTGAAAAAGGATAATTGAAATGTGATTAAACGAGGGTTAATAAAATGGTTCCATAACAATATATTTCAAACATAATTGACTCGTAAAAGAGAAATGGTCATTTTGTGAATAATGGAAAAATAAAATGATGATTTTGCTTTGAAGTGTTAATATTATTGATCAGAATAGTAGGCCATTTACAATCCATTCATGAAAAAAACTATATATACAATAACATGATACATAATTCACATTTTTTCATCCTTTGAAATTTACTTACCCTTTGAATATGACAAAAGACATTACACCCTACACATGATAAGACTGATAAGAGAATCACATTTTCTTCCCTAGAATAAATGAAATCCATTGTATATAAAATGTACACCACTGTATTTTATTCCATGTTGAATGATAGTATCCTATTTTATGGTTGTAGAAATATTTTTCCTAATGAATATAAATGATATAATATTTATTTTCTCCTAACATAAAGTAGTATCATTTTGAATGATAAGATTTTTTAGAATTAAAATTTTAAATATATTTTCATTCATAAAAATAATACTATCACAATCATGAAATATATGTCACAAGGATTATAAACCTTCACTTTCTCTAATGGTGTTGAAATTATGATTATCCCCTATATTTATAAGAATCCTACTATGGTAGTCCACTAAAATTGAAAATAAAATTATAGAGAGAGGATATTGTAATCTGATACTTATTAATCATAAAATATCTCCCTCAATATATCTATTAATGTGATGAGAAATATGAGCTATGTTAATAAGTATTTTGAAATAGTGAAATAATCCCTATGTAAATCAGTTATTAGTGTGAAAATTCAAACTCATTCCCAAATACATAGACTCAGATTATTTTATTTATCTGGATTCAATGAAAATTTTCCACCACTAATATATTTCTTAATAAGATTCCAACATTCTTTATTAATAATACGTAAATAATGTATTATCCTCCTATTAACATAGATATATAGATTCCTATATAAGTATTTATTGTAAATTATGTGAATTCCATTTTCTTGGATTATACCACTAATTTTATAAATAATATTGAAATGAGGAACTATCATTAAAGTTTAAAAATAACATAAAATTTCATATTTTTTAATGGGAAAAAATAATTTCTCATTGAAAAAATTGTCAGATATCTACCATTATTGAAATGACTATCAAATATCTAAAAATATTCATTAATTTACAAATTTTTTGGAATGAAATAATTATTGAACAATTAAAACAAGTGGATCTCATTTTATTTAGGCCAAACAAAAAATCATTATTCTCACTGTCTAAAGGAATTAGAGGTGAAATAATATTATTATCATCATTGACAACATTAAGAATTACTCATTCCAATATATATGAGTTAATTATGGATCAATTTTATATATTCATTACAAAAATATCAAATGGTTATAAATGCATATTTTTTCATCCAAAACATGTTTACAGTACAAGTGTAGTTATAGTGGTAGGTTTCCCTTTACTTTTATTTTAATAGTGTTGATGACTTTTTCCAATCACAATAACTTTCCCATCAAGTTTTAAAATAATATTTTCTGTGAATCATATCCTTGAGAGAAAAATCTTAATAGATACAAGCTAAATCCTCTGCCTCATTTTCTAGGTTTCCATTAAAGTCCCTAATAGTGTTACATTTTTTTATGATTTTGTTATATTCATGTGACGGAATATAGAAGTATATTTTAATAAAATAATATCTTATAATGTCATAGAATATCTTTTGTGTCAGTTTATCATTGAGAGTATAGTCTGATGGATTATACTAACAATTATCTAAGGAACATATATCCTTGATATTATTTATACAATTTGGGTGAATTTCCATTGAATTAATAAATCTAAAGGGAATTGGGGGGGGGGGTTAAAATCATTATCTCTAAGGAACGTAATTATGTGATTATAATAAGAATTTATATTTTAAATTATGAAACATGAAATGGAACTTCGTGCATTATATGAATAAAAATATAGAAAAACTATATCGATATTATTAGCAACCATTCTATTGGAATAATTCATATTCATGTGTACATAGCTCACACTATATTAATATTTTATATATTACGTCTCTCATAGCATACTAGGACACTTCTCTTGTTATGGAATTTTACAGAGACAATTATTTATCAACATGATTGATAATTCATTTGATATATCTAATTAGAAATAATTGATCTCTAATAATTTTTGAATGTGAAAATATTTCCTTCCATAATGTTCTGTGGCAGTTAAATCTATTATACGAATATAAATAATAGTACATTTATTTATTTCCAAACCCTTTGAATTTCGATGAGATTTTTTTCTCAATAATAAAGTATATTTATGGCCTATTGTTTATATAGTGTTCCCACTCCCAAAATCCCTTGATTCCTAAATGATATTGATTAATAACTAATAGTATAAATATAACATCCTATAAAACACAATAATACATCTATTGATGATATCATAAAAGTTACATTTCCATCATTGATACCGATAATTTTTATTTATTTTTTTCAACCGAAACCCACTACATGAAAAAGGAACAACTAGATCTGTAATATTCTCAATGATTTTTTAGGTTTATTGTTTTATAGGATTATTAGACTCTCCAACATAAAAATTACCCATCTGGAAATAAATAATTTATTCAACATATCCAAGAACCAAATATTTCACATTATATCTTCATAATCATCCAATTGAAATTACATTTATTAGCAATTTATATAACATCATTCTTTATAACCAATTGAATAATAAACATAATAAGGGTGAGATCAAATTATAAGAAGTGAAAATCATAAGAATACTAAATTGAAATTCAACAGTGTGCATAAGAAGGGATTATGGGTATCAAAACATAATCAGAGTTTATAATATAATCATAAAATAACTCAAGCATTACAATACTAGAATCATAAATCAGGTAACATGGTATAAGGAGTTTAAAAAAAATGATGATATATTAAATTATAAAACCATGATCCATTTGAAATCAATCATGATAAATAGAAACATTATTGAACCTTGGAAATAATAGATAAAACCAGTTAGTATCTTGATAAAGTATAATAACATAAGCCTTTCAGAACCATTTTAATTGGCATAATAGTATAGTCAAATTATAATATAAAACACTAGGGAATAAAATAATTACCTGTGTCATTGAAGTAGTATCAATTTTCACCAATCATATAATATATTTTTTACAAACCTCATACTATCATGGTGCACAAATTATATATTCGATAACGGGCTCACTCGATGCTATCTTAGAAAATCCGTCATATAATATATTGTGTGATCAGCTGACAAAAGATAGTCATAACAATCTTATAAGCTATCATATGTTCACCTCACATAATCTAGGCACACCCCTCATTTAAAATGTCTAATAATTGAAAATAAGGTACACCGAGAATGTATTCCATTTTAAATATCATAAAAACACTTTTTCTCTTTCGTAACATTATTAAAGTATCGAAATGAAATGGGCGCAAAAGGATAATTGAAATGTGATTAAACTAGGGATAATAAAATGGTTCCATAACAATATATTTCAAGCATAATTAACTCCTAAAAGAGAAATGGGTCCTGTTAAAATCTCATTAACACATGATTAACATATGGAAGCGAAACACGATTCATGAAAATATCATTCAAGTATTTTTAAACATGGAAGTTAAAATGGTTCCATAATAATACCATTGAAATATTTTGATCCTGTGATATATAAATAGGGTTCATAATAATTCCTTTGAAACACTCTTATTCAATCTCAAGGAATAACGAGGGTTCTATAAATAAAAAATACAGCAATTGGAGTAAAAGTAACAAAAATGGATCGATTAATTGATGAACGGTAGAATAATTTACCAATAATTAATTTAATATTGTGGAAAAGTAAATTTATTATTTTAAATAATCTCATTTTTAAAAAATAATAATATGAAAATCTATTTTTCAAATATCCATGGAATGATATTAAAGAAGACTTAATAAATATTTTAAAATATTTATAGAAGAATATATACAATATATTTGAAATAAAAAATAAATATGAAAATTGCTTTATTTTAAAAAATCCTTTATATAATATAAATAATGATTAAAAACCAATAATTTCCCTGAGGGGTGAAAAATATGTTCTTACAGTACATGTTTAAATGAAGATTCCTTTCAAATTCTCTATAATAATAAATGGGAATTGTAAGGGAAATGACTTGAATATTGGATTACTTGATTTTTAAATAAAAATTTGTAAAATAGTATTAATAATTTATTTGAGGAATATTAGAATTTTTTTCATTTTAAGAATAATTTATTTATAAGAAAATAGTTTTCCAAAGATGAAAGTAATAATGAAGATTATTTAATAAAAAAAGTTTCTCAATTATTTTTGGTAACAAGGTGCTTGATAATAGTAAAATTTATTTAAAATACTGTGAATAACGTGAGGATAAAAAACGTAATGATAATTCGTGAGATGGGGATCATAATACCTCATTATTGGAATCATAATCATAAAAAATCGTGAACGTAAAAGTGATTATAAATTAAAAGCCTTATAACATTTGTAACATTGAATCAAATGACCCATGAAAGAGAGAACCTTATATGGGTATGTTATTAATAATAATTTTTAGTTTATTATTAATTAAATATAACAATGGGAACTATATACAATACATATAACTAGTTGGTGGAAAATATGTCATGGTTCTCAAAGAAGTAAAATATGAGACCGAAATACCCTTCCTCAGAGTTTCTTTTAAAAGAATAAAATTAGCCACAAGTATACTACTTAAAAACATGTTAATAAATTATTATAGAAATATCTTAATAATTTAAAATATCATATATGATCCTATTATAACATTTTATTTCCTATCCTTTGATAATCATTCATTATTTATATTGTTTCCCGTATTAATTTCCTTGTTTTCTCATTGATTATTTTCAATAAATGTTTTGGTTCATTTGTATATTCCATAATATATATAATAATAATAAATAATATAAATAATATTTATACATCAATTATATCATTAGTACTTATCATGAATTATGGTCTTGTGAAATGTTGTATGTTAGGATCGTGGAGATGGTATGTCGTGCGAACTCATGGGTAAAATTTCCATTTTTCAAATATCATTAATTGAATGTGGTAATTAATATTTCTACATTATATAATTATCATAATAACAATTATTAAATATTATTTATTTAAATAGACTTATATATTAAATCCGTGTTATGTAGTGATAAAAAGTGTGTCAAATCACCTTCATGAATGTAGTAGTCCACAAAAATACAAACAATAATATCATATTTTTACTATAAAAAATTATAAATTATATTTTTATAATGATAAATATATCATGACTATAATAATTATTTCATTTTTATCTCATATATTAATTAAATACATCATTTTTTATTTCATGTAATGGGTTACTAAAAGACAAATCAAATATCTTGGTGAGGTGGTTGTCCATCGCACCCACGAGGGACGTCATCATATCACCAATGAAAGAGAAATTATATATTTACATATGAGATAATTACTTTAGAGTTATAATAATATAATAATTATTATATGTATTCATTATATTAATCAACATACCAAATTGTGAGATGTGGTAGTGGAAACTGAAATACATCAATTAATAAATTTCTTGTCATCCACACACAAGAAAGATGATTTTTTATACCATTTAAGAAAAATGTTGATGGATATAAGATATTGAATTAAAATAAATATAAACCTAATATATGAAAGATATTAAGGATATAATATAATTATTTCTAATAATAATTTTTCGATGTGGGATAAGAAATAAAAACGAAAGGGTCATTAAAAATCATTACCTCTTTTTTAGGTAGCCTATTTTGGTTTTCACCAGGGTCCTTCCATGATTGTATTTATATAAAATATAAGGATACTAGAATGAAATAAGGGATTTATAAAAGATATGTGGTCATTTACTTGTAGAAACAATGTGTTTTAATGGTGTGGAGATATGGCTAGAGGTGGTGTATTTTAAGGGTGGGGTGAGTGGGACACTTGTAATTTTCTAAAAGAATTTATCACACACACTTTTTTATCTCACAAGGATACAACAATAGAAACTCTACGGGTCATATATGGTTAATAGACGGAATATGGATATAAAATAAAACTAATAATTTTTTTTATCCATTTTACCCCTATATTTTTTGAACAATCCAATACATACATTTTTACTTTTACTAGAGGAATTAATATTAAATATTTTTACTATTAATTTACATAAGAAAATAAATTTTACTATATTAAATGTTATAAATTATTTTGATTATAAATAGGGAAAATTTTGTAAAAAAATATACTCATAACTAAGAATATTTAATTTAAAAATAATCCTACAGAAGTGGCGAGAAAGTAGTTTTTAATAGTGAAATTGATCCATATTTTAAAAAGATTTTGTTTCCATTTTAAATTTCAAAACTCATCTAATGATAATAATTTAACATTTAGGAATAAAATTTAACTATTTTTATAATAAAATATTATAAAATATAAATTATCATTATAAATAACTGGAACAAAAATAATTATTCAATTAGTATATAGCATTTATCACCAATCATGAAAAAATATTAGTTTACAGAAAATTTATTTAAAAAACATAATAAATTTTATCAATTGTTTTATAAATAATATATTATTTTTAATTAAAAATCATAAAAATTTCATTAAATAGTTTTAAATCAATACCTATATAAGTGATGAAAAAATGTTTTTTGATAAGTATATTTTTCATGTACAAGATAAATTTTTATTATCTCTATGTGTAATTTTATTCATTATATTAATATCAATAAAAATTTATTAATATATTGAATACACATTTCATGTAAAAAAATTCTTCATTAAGGATTATTTTAATTAATTAAAATCTAGAAACATAATGTATTTTAAAATAGTTTATTGAGAATCCATAATTTTATCTAAAAATAAATAAATAGAAAAATCCACTATAAGGTTCATTGAAACGATTATAAAATGGTTAGATATATAAATACATAATTAATTTAATTGAAAATATAATTTTGAAATTATATTAATTTGTTTTATTCAAAATAATTTAATATTTTAAAAAATCTGTATTTTTCTCCATTCATAGAAAATTCATTGTTTTCAGAATAATATAAAAACTCCAATAAAATTAATTTTTCAAAATCCTAATAATAATATGATTATTATTTTATCATAACTTTTTTATATGTTCCATATTTTTATAATTTTTTTTCATATAAAGCAATTAAAATTCATTTTGGAAGAAAATATTCTTTGGAAGAATAAAATAAGTTTTCTATAAGCTGAATATATAATAAAAATTTATCAAAAATATATTTGTATATATAAATATTTCATAGATAAATTAATAAAATTTTTACCCACCAATTTTAATTCTAGTAAATGATTGTAATATATATCATGGGTCAACTAATGTCACGACCACGTTCCATCAAAGATGCCCTCCTGAGCTGGCAATGGTGAAAGGGAGATAATGACCCCCGAGTCCCGCCTCCAGTAGGCCCCGAGGTGGTGACTAGCACCAAGGGTATGAGTTTTTTTTCAATCATGGGAGGCATTACCCTTTTTATAGTTAGGATCGGAAATAGGACAAGTCAACCACCAAAAAGGAAAAATAACAAAGGTGCTGAAAAGAAACCCAAACCAGTCCCATATGCATGTATAAATAAACTGAAACAGGTACAAGTACAAATAAGCTCAAAGTACAAGTGAGTACAGTACCAATAGAAAAACAAGAAAACAGCAACTGTACAGCTCCCACTGCCTGACTAGTAGGGTCCTGCACGGCCCTGGTAGTCCTCCTGAAAACCTGAAACAACGTAGGGCGAGCATACAAGTATACTCAGTAGAGAACCTAAAGCTCTTGTGCACAAGTGGGGAGACACCCTAAGGTCCCGTGAGAAAACAGAAGAACCAGAAACTAACAAGGAAAAACTATCCACCCAGCCTCACTGGTCACACTCACCAAGTAACACAAAAAAGTTTAGTATATATATAGAACAAAAGTATTGGGTACCCCACACCATTTCCCACTTAATTAGATGATGCTCTTCCTAACGGAAAACGTCCTGACGCTACCACATTCTTCCTGCCCGCACACACCTGGGCCAAACCACGCATCCCGCCCACACACACCTGGGCCACAACCACTAACCCGCCCGCAGACACCTGGGCCTCATCCCGAAGGTTCATGGGAAAGGTAAGCCTGCCCGAATAGTCTTGGGATAAAGGTCGCCTCAAGCCATCACAGCCTCTGAGACCTACCCAGAAGAGTCTTGGGTGTATGTTCACCTCAAGCCATCATAGCCTATGGAAGAAGGAGCAGGGAGGAGTTAGTAACTAAGGGGGAACACCCTCTCCCATAAAATGGGAGTGTTCGAAATAGGTGCTTGACATGGGTGTGGTGCGACAAAACACAAAGATACAATTATATATATACAATATACCAAACACATAGCTCAACCTATGGCTTCTTAAAAAGTGAAACTGAGCATGTGCCTCGGCCCTGCTACCACGAAGCATGCATCAACAACCAAACAATCATCCCCCAACCCCATTTAGGTTTTCATGTTTCATGCAATGGTTTAACAAATTATTACTAATGGGAAACTAACATCCAGAAAAAACCTTTCACAAACATATCCCTGCCATCCACAACCAAGGTTAGGTAAAACGCAAGCAACCACATGCCATTTCATTTACAAATGATTATCACAACCATACAACATTCCATCATTCATTTATTTGAAAGTTCCACACATAAAACCCTTTCCACACACAAAACATTTCTGCATTTGAAAACACATTTTACTTCAAGACACATTTCATAATCAAAACACTTTTCATAAATAAAGGCATTTTCCACAAAACAACCAAACCACCAACATGTTCATTATTCCAACTTTGTTCAACCGGGGTGATCACACAAGGTTTTCATTCTCATTTAATCAGCCAGTCTTTACGTGCTTATCCATTTTCCATGTTTTAACAAAACCAACCAGAAACAATTCAGATATCAATTGCGCACTGCAAAGGCCACCAACAACCTTGATTTTCAGTAGGCAAAGGCCCTTTCAATCCAAAATCACAATCAGAAGATAAAGAAACTGGAAGGCAATAGAAACAGCACAAAACCCCAAACACTTCTTTATCTGGTTATTATCTTTATTTAAAGTTCAACTGCATCCCATTGAACAAATGAAAAATATCCCACCTCGCATGTTGCACCAAAAAGAGAGACGAAGGTAATCCCCTACCTCAAAAGGTCCCGATCACGTCGCTTCTGACAACGTCCTTCGGTGTCTTCCGCCTTCGCCAAACCCGACAAACGCCTCCTAGGATGGAAGCTGGAGAAGAAGGTCGGAAGGAATGGTGACAAGTCCGGGCTTAGAAGCTTCGTCTCATCGCTACGATCCTGTGGCCGCTGACGGATCGTAATTCGGAGCTCGGACAAAGAAGTTAGAGGAGGAATACTTCTCGATCGTCCAAGAGCGTCGTCGTGCGACAAAGAAGCGATCGATATGGAAGATAAAACAAGACCCCGTTCTTATATAGGCAACAAATAGGTAAATCTGTATTCAGCGTGCATTAATGAATACACGATGTGACCGCACATACGTTACATGTTTTTATTGGTTAACACACAACACGTCACGCGGTTTCCACGCGTTTTAATAATAATGATAATTCTATCAATATGTGGGTGTTTCGTTGACCCGAGGCATGAGTCATAAAAGTATCTCACTAATGGTCTTAAAATGACCGTCATAATTTTAGGGTTACGCTGTCGCTGACGGGTCGTCAATCTGATACCGTATGAGGTAGATACGTTGGATACAAGATCCCGTAATAATAACAATATTAAATCTATTAATTCATGAGCGTTTCGGGTACCCAATCCGAAATCCCGAAAAAGACATCCAATATGGGACTCATAATATTCGTCTTGTAGTCAGGGTCGCACTGCCACTGACGGTTCGTGAAACCGAGGTCGCACGAAGAAGTTATTGTGAAAAAAGTGTTTTATTATAAAAAAATTGATAACAATATTTTATTAATTAATTAATTATTTATTTCTCTAACTCCAATCAATAACCATTTGTCATTTTTCACGCTGGAAATTCATCACCAATTATCTCCTTTACTATTTATTTCACACATAATTTTGTTCCCATTAATATCTTATAACTCCTCCCTCTCTCCAATCTTTATTAATTCTTTCTCCCAAGATTCTCTCCCACAAAAAGTGGCGCCTCTCTCTTATATTTATTTTTCAATAAATTTTATTTTCTCTCTCCAATCTTTATTTTGTTGGTGTGCCTCCCCTTTTATTTCATATTATTATATTTTTCATCTTCACTCTCCTTGTGGCACGCCCCAAATTTATTTTAAACCTTTATTTAATTTTTTTACACAATTATTATAACATCTTTAATTTATTCTCATATCACAAATCTCATTGTATTTAATTCAAAACATAATTCTCATTAAATCATTATTACCAGATCTATAAAAAAACCAACATTATTATTATAATTATTTAGTATAACACTTATAACAAAACCCCAAAAAAATTTATTAACACGTCACCATTTATTATTAATAATAATTATTATTTTTTGATGTTCGCCGCATTGACAACATAAAAAAAACGTTTTTACAAAGTAATCGACCGGAGAGGTCCGGGCCATTACATTAGATACCTCTCAAATCATTCTCGTCCTCGAGAATTAAAAACTGACCCAGAAGAAGGAAAGGATATGAAGAACCACTCCACAAGATACCTCTCAGGGCTCTCGTCATGACAAGGAACCAACCAACATCTCTATGAGTTAGGAATTACCTCTCCTATGTCAAGATACTATCTGCTTTAGGCGGCACTGACTCGCCTGCACAGGTTTAATCGCATCCTCATTAATGCGTCTTGATTAAGGATCAGGTTTTTCCTTTCCCATATATCCGGACAAGCCACACACTTCCCAAGAACAAGGAACAAAGATCTCACATCCAACAAGCCAACATTTTATATATCAACGGTACAGGGTAACACCAACAAACAAAGGAAGGTACAAGTCAAAAAAACCCCCGGGTACTGAGCGCGCATCTGGGTCTCCCGCTCCCAAGTGCTCTCCTCAAGGCCGCCATGCCTCCACAACAAACGAACCAAGCGATGGTTCGTCCACGGAGCACTTTCTCCTTGTGATCCTCGATCCTGACTGGTCGTTCCTCGAAGGGTCGCGTCTTCTCCCACATCTAGATCTCCCCAGTTGATGACATGAGAGTCATCATGTAAGTACTGACGAAGCGTGGGAGACATGGAAGACGTCATGGACCCTCTCCAACTGAGGTGGTAGGGCCAACTGATATGCCACCACGCCAACTCACCTCAGCACCTCGAAAGGTCCGATGAACCTAGGGGAGAGCTTACTCCCCTTTCCGAACCTCCGCTGCCCCCGTCGAGGGGAAACCTTCAGGAACACATGATCTCCCACCTCGAACTCCAAGGGCCTCCTCCGACGATCAGCATAAGACTTCTGCCGATCCTGAGCTGCTTTCATCCTCTCACGCAATAGCTAGACTTTCTCCGTGGTGCTCTGCACTACTTCTGGTCCAAGAGTACCAGTCTCACCAACCTCTGCCCAGCAAAAGGGTGAACGACATGGTCTTCCATACAAATCCTCAAAAGGAGCCATGCGATAGTAGAGTGGAAGCTGTTGTTGTAGGCAAACTCTACTAAATGAAAGTGTCGTGCCCATGATCCTCCAAAATCTAGAACACATGCTTGCAGCATGTCCTCCAATGTCTGGATAGTCTGCTCTGTCTGTCCATTAGACTGAGGGTGAAAAGCAGTGCTAAGGGGTAGCTGGGTGCCAAAAGCATGTTGTAACCCCTTCCAGACACGTGAGGTGAACCGAGTGTCCCGATCTGAGACGATAGTCTTCGAAACTCCATGCAAACGCACCACCTCATCCACATACCTCTGTGCTAAGGTACTCACAGGTCCTGACTCCTTGATGGCCAAGAAGTGAGCAGATTTTGTCAGTCGATCCACCACTACCCAGATAGCATCATGCCCGCCTTGAGCTCTGGGTAGTCCTATGACGAAGTCCATTAAGACGTCGTCCCACATCCACTAGGGAACATCTAAAGGATGCAACAAACCACCAGGAACGCGGTGTTCAGCCTTCACCTACTGACACACCAGGCATTTAGCCACAAACTCTGCCCCTGCCCGTTTCACCCCGGGCCACCAAAACTGTCCCCTCAGGCCTTGGTACATTTTCGAAACACCTGGATGTACTGCCAAGGCTGAGCTATGGAACACACGAAGGACTTCAACACGCATCACCTCTGGAACAAACAACCTTCCATGAAAGAGCATCCGATGTCGGTTGTCCTCCGACCATCCTTCCAGAGCATTCCCCTGATCGACACGATCCCGCAACACTTCCACCTCAGGGTCTCCCCACTGAGACTCTTCCACTTGCTGCAACAAAGAGGATGGTACTGTCATCTCAAACAAGCAGCCTCTAGCACCTTCCACCCCCGCATCCAAGTGCAAGGCAGCCAACTCCCCCATCGCTTTCCAAGCATCAGCAGATTCCCGAACCACTTCCTAATGCGGCTTCCTGCTCAGGGCATCAGCCACAACGTTTCCCTTACCTTCAGTGTACGACATCTCAAAGTCGTAGTCTTGGAGAAACTCGACCCATCTCTGCTGTCGCAAGTTCAAGTCACACTGGGAGAAGATATAGCACAAGCTCTTGTGATCGGTGAAGACCACAAAGCACTCCCCAAAGAGGTAATGTTTCCACAGCTTCAATGCGAACACTACTGTTGCAAGCTCCAAGTCATGGGTGGCATAGTTCCGCTCGTGAGGAAGCAACTGCCTAGACCCATAGCAGATCACACCCTGCTTCTACATCATCACACATCCCAAGCCAAGGCCAGAGGCATCACAAAACACCTCATACAAGGATCCTTCCTCTGGCAACCTAAGGATGGGAGAACTAACCAACTTCTCCTTCAAGTAGTCGAAAGCTTCCTGGCACTGCTCATTCCACAGGAAGACCTGATTCTTCCTAGTCAAAGCTGTCAATGGAGCAGCAACTCGAGAGAAGTCCGAGACGAACCTCCGATAGTATCCAGCCAACCCTAGGAAACTACGAACTTCTACCACGCTCTTGGGTGTTGTCCAAGAAACAACTGCTTCTACCTTCGACGGGTCCACTGACACTCCATGCTGAGACACCACGTGCCCAAGGAAGTGCACTTCTTGCATCAAGAACTTACATTTTGACAACTTTCCATAAAGATGATGGTGCCGAAGGACTTCCAAGACAGCCCTGAGATGCTCAACGTGCTCCTCCTTTGATCTTGAGTAGATCAAGATTTCATCGATGAACACAACGACGGACTGGTCTAGGAACTCTCAGAAGACAATGTTTATAAGACCCATGAACACAGCTGGTGCATTCGTAACCCCAAACGGCATCACTACAAACTCGAAGTGCCCATACCTGCACCGGAAAGCTGTATTTGGGATGTCACTGTCTTTTACCCTCAGCCGATGATATCCCGACCGCAGATCAATCTTAGAAAACCAACATGCTCCCCTCAGCTGGTCGAAGAGGTCATCTATTCTCGGAAGGGGGTAACGGTTCTTGACCGTTACCTGATTCAGCCTCCGGTAGTCTATGCATAGCCTGAGACCACCATCCGCCTTTTTCACGAACAGAACCGGAGCACCCCATGGTGACACACTAGGTCGAACGAAACCCTTCTCCATCAGATCGTCAATCTGAATCCGCAACTCCCTCAACTCCGAAGGTGCCATCTGATAAGGAGCCATCGAGATTGGACGGGCACCTGGCTGTAAGTCTATCCCAAACTCAACATCACGTCGAGGGGGTAGAGTCGGAACCTCCTCGGGAAAGACATCGAGGAATTCCCCAACAACTTCTGGAACATTCATCATCTTCGTATCAGCTAGAACCGCTGATATCCCACCCAACAAAGAAAAGAGAGGCTTAACATGCCGGCTTCCCACCTGATAGCTCCTGTCGCCAACAAAAGTCACACGCTGTCGATCTATATCGGAGAACACGACTCTTCTCCAGAAGTAGTCGATAACAGCAATAACAGAGAACAGCCAGTCGATGCCTAAGATGACGTCGTATGGCTGCATCTGTAGAAAAAGAAGATCTCCAATGGACCGATGTGGTCCCAACGTCAGCTCGCATCCCCGACAAACACAAGACAAACGGGTCTGACCTCCAACAGGAATACTCAGTACTAGGGGTATAGAAAGTCTCTCTACGTCTAGACCGAAAGCATGGGCTAGACTGGGTGCAACAAAAGAGTGCGAAGCTCCTGAATCGAACATGGTAGAAACAAGAGTGCTGAACAAATAGATCGTACCCCGTACCACCTCTGGTCTTTCTGGAGCTTCCAACTCTGCTGCGTGCAACTGTCCACGCCCAGCTCCTCTGCCTCTCTGATGTCGACCGCCTCCCCGACCACGCCCTGGTCGAGGTCCCTGAGGAGCACCCTGAGATCGGCCTCCTCCTACAGGGTCTACCCTCGGAGGGCCCTGCTGCTGCTGAAAGGGCCTCTACGGCAACTACTGCTGAGGCGGGTACTGATCCTGACCACCTCCACCGTGCTGAGCTCTAGTCGGGCACTGACTCCGGATGTGCTCGAAACCTCCACAAGAAAAACACTTCAGTCCAGGACTCGAGAAGGAAGGACGAGGGCCTGAAGACTTGAACTGGAACCGCTGGGGCCTGCTCCCCACCGGCCTGAACCTGGAAGGTCCGGTCGCAGGAGGTCTGCTACTGACTGCCTTCCCCTTCGACGGACCCGCCCGGATCCCTTCTCGGGGTGCACCTCCCTGCATGTGCATCCTCTCTTCAACTTCCGCCTTCTTCTGTACAACTAAGTATGTCGGAAGGGTGAAGGGGGTCACAGCATACTGGAGCGAAGGACGAAGCACCTCTTCCAAACGTCTCGCCCGAGACTCTTCATCCAGAAAGAGTTCCGGAGCAAAGCGTAGGAGATTCATGAACTTAATTCCCAACTCTCGAATAGTCATACTCCCCTGCTGAAGGGAGAGCAACTCCTGACGCTTTTCCGCCTTGATCAAAGAAGAAAAGAATTCCTCTCGGAACTCCTTTTCCAAGTCAGCCCATGGAATCTCTGCCTCCTTCCTCTCCCCGAGGTAGAGCATCCACCATTGGCGCGCCGCACCTCTCAGCTGACTGACCGCTAGGGGGACCCAGTACTCCTTCGGAGCACGGATCAAGGTAAAAGCGATCCCTAGCTCTTCAAGCCACCCCTTCGTCTCCAGGTCTGAAGTACTTCCCTCGTACTTCTTGAGAGTCTGACGCTGGAAAGAACGGAGGGTCTTCTGCCACTGGCTATCTTCCTCCTCTTGATCGATCCTCAGTTGATCGATCGCCTGAACCTGCTGGGCCTTGGCCGCCTGATCCACCTA